>CM064337.1:27975000-28575000 GCA_032595735.1 Pelochelys cantorii | reverse complement strand
CCTCCGTCTTTCCCCAAAGAAGAAACTAGAACACAACTGTTGCCTGAACAAGGCCCTGTTTTTAAGTCTCTCTTCTGACACTCAGGTATACTTTGGCTCCCAACTCCACAAAGTCCAGTGTAGAACTCAGGCTAGGTCCGCACTACAGAGTTTTTCCACAAAAACTCAGGGAGCGTCCATACCTCAAGCGCATTTTTGCGCAAGTAAAATGAAAGAACAGAGGGTTTTTTCTGGTGTAGGTATTCCTCCTTCTATGAGGAATAACTCCTTTTTGCGCAAGAGCTCTTGCGCAAAAAGGTGTGTGTGGATGGGGAACAGGAGGGTTTTGTGCAAAAAGAAGAAATTGAAAAAAGCACAGCTGCCCTGGCGGCCATTCTGTAAATAGCAATCAGAGTTTCCTTTCGAGAGAGTGTCCATGCAGTCTGGGCGCTTTCTTTTGCTAAAGTGCATCACTTTTTCGATGCGCTTTTGCAGTGTGGACGCACTTTTGCGCAAGAAGTTCTTGCGGAAGATCTCTTCCGCAAAAAGCTTCTTGCACAAGAAGCCTGTAGTGTAGTCATAGCCCCTGTGGTAAAAGATGAGAAACCCCAAGTCACACAATGGTCAGTCCTCTTCCCCTTTTGCATGATCTCTGATTAGTGTGGCCAAGAGAAAGGTTAGTAGAGCACCATAGTCCTGATCAGAATGTTAATGGCAAACCGGGGAATAGAATCAAGCCTCTCAACACACAGCCTCTCAACCTGCTATTGTGGTACAAATTACACCAATAATCAAGCAAAGATTAATTTGACTTTTGAGGCAATTTTTGTTTTCTTTCAGCTGGTTCCTCCATGCTTGGTGTAAAAACCCCTGCCCCTATCACCATGTCCTAATTACTCCAGGTTCTCCTGCCTTCCTACAGGTACCAGAATGGCCGTGTCTCAATCCTCTTTTATCCTTCTTTCTATCTCTTCATCAGCTGTCACCAGACAACAGAAATAATGTTTAGATTTCATGCTCAATATTCTTGATGAAAGTCTAACATCAAAACCTCAGCAGGGTGTCACGGAAAATCTAAGTGAGGGTATCAGAGGAAGCTATTTCTACAGACCAAAAGAAATCAACAAAGGATGTTTTTGGTGGTGGGTTTTTTTTTTTTTTTTTTTTTTTTTTTTGCCTCTGGAGAATAAGTAGGAATAATAAGTTTAGTCCTGTTTTTTTAACTATTATCTCCCTTCTTGATATCAGTCTCTGCCTTTCATTATAATAAATATTGATTTGTGCTCTTAGAAAATGGCTTCTTCTTCCATCTCCTTCTTATCTTTTTTTCAAGCATGCCGGGGAGTGGGTTAGATACTGAGATATGATTATCTCCTGGAACACCTGTTCTGTCTCTTTACAATCTCCTACAACAGGATTCACATGGCTGACACAGCAGGAGAGCTGGTCTTTTTTTTTTTGTAATTTTTTTTTCTTTTTTTGGTGGTGAAAAGTGCTAGACTGAGGGCCCTGAAGGCTGAAGTCCTCTGCTGATCCACACAGAGGCCCAGCACACATAGGCACACCAATAATCTTGCTCTTTCCTGGCCTATCCTGACTAATCTGGGACTTAACTGCTATTTTGGTTAATACCGGAATGACTTAGGGACTGGTATCAAATGTCATTGACTGGCTGTGCAGCTGCAATTCTTTGTTAATTTAGGGGTGAGCCATGAGTATGAGAGGAGCTAAAGTCATGAGCTGAAAATCGTGCAGTCCTGTGGCACCTTAGCCCTGGTCTACCCTATTTTGAAATAACTCCCCTTATTTCGAAAAAACAAGCGAAGCGTCCACATTACAAGCCTGTTATTTCAAAACAAGGGGCGGGTTCTTTTGAAATAATAACTCCTGCTTTCCACAAGGAATAATGCTTATTTAGAAATAGTTATTTCAAAATAGCGGTAGTGTGGACGCTCCACTGCTGCTATTTCAAAATAAGTACTCCCTAGAGTCATTCAAAGTAATTACTCCCCAGTGATTCCTGGGGCTCTCAGTCGAGGTAGAACATCCACATTAAGGGACCTTGCCTTGAACTAATTTCGAGGCTTCCCTGTAGTGTAGACATGCTATTTCGAAAGAGTTATTTTGGGAGTTATTATTTCAAAATAAGTTATTTTGAAATAATTTCCTAGTGTAGACATGCCCATCTAGACTAACAGATAGATATAGATATAGATATAGATATAGATATAGATAAAATGAGCTTTTGTAGGTAAAACTTACTTTCTCAGATGAGATTGAGTGGAGAAAAAGGGTGAAAAGAAAAAAGATACCTGTCAATTATAGTGCCAGTACTAATGAAGTGTCCCACACTTAGCTTTTGATGTCAATGGGGTGCTGAATGTAAGGAAAGCTGGTTTTATAGTGAGCCAACTAGTTCAAGACTTTGTTCAGGCCAAGGGAAACAGTGTCAAATTTGCATGGGGCCCACCCACAGCTGTGGCATGGTATGAATTGTGTTTGTTACTGAATTTGTTCGGTGCCCACAATAACATGTTCAGCATTGTACAGGAAGCAAAATGAACACAGCCCTTGCTGCAAAGGGCCTCCAGATTACCAGATAGGCAGAAGTCCCTGGAAAGTCTGGAGGAAGGGCAAATGTCGGGAGCGTGGTTTGTATTGTCAGCTTGTTGTGGGCATCCTGAAAAGAAATTAATCTTTAGAAAGGACATTGTTTTGGAGAGGGAGGCAGCTTAGGGAGCCAGGTAGGAGAGAGCATTGTCTGGAAGAACATCACAGAGCTGGGAGTGAAAAGAGATGATTGCCACATTGAAACTTGCCTCACTGACTAATGGACAGGCTGCTTTGCCTGGTGCATGGGGACAACATTGGCTGTATGCCACCCTTCCACCATCTCCATCCTGATTCTCCAGGGTACTCTAAGTTAGAGTGACTCATAAAGTGCCAGAGCCTAGGCACTCCAGCCAGGCTGTCTCCTGTCACAGGCAAATCCCTCTAGGGACTGGGGGTGGGTGATGCAGTGCAGTGATGAGGGCTCTGTACTGTGCCTGCTGCCCTTTTAGGGGAATTTCCAATCCCCTCTAGCAAGAGCATTGCACAGAGGATTTAGCATGTGCCAGAAGTCAGCCAAAGTATCTCTAGGGGTATGTCTACACTAGCCCCCTAGTTCGAACTAGGGAGGCTAATGAGGGCGACCGAAATTGCTAATGAAGCGTGGGATTTAAATATCCCGTGCTTGATTAGCATATTCCTAGCCGGTCGCCATTTTGGAAACTGACTAGCCCGAAGTAACTGCCCGCGTCTACACGCGGCAAAGAAGCCATGTAGACGCGGGCAGTTACTTCGGACTAGTCAGTTTCCAAAATGGCGACCGGCCAGGAATATGCTAATCAAGCGCGGGATATTTAAATCCCACACTTCATTAGCAATTTCAGTCACCCTCATTAGCCTCTCTAGTTCAAACTAGGGGGCTAGTGGAGACGTACCCTAGGACTTCCCCTGGAGACACCATGAGAACAGCCCCTGTCATGGTCTCTCAGTGCATCCAGTCTCAGTAATAGGTGCAACCTGGAAATACAGAGGCAGCACGAACATGAAAAAACATGTTTGCAAAGTATCAATGGTCTCTGAATGAATGAGGTGTGACAGCACTGTCTGATCACCCCCCAGCTCTTTACTGCATCCAGACCACCCACCCCAAAACACCTCGAGAGTGCCACTGCCAACTTCCACCAAAGGAAACATTGCTTTCATTCACTGTCCAGACCCCTGGCCTCTTAAGCTGCACTTCGCCCCCTGCAACCACACTAGGGGAGTAAACCAATTGCATTACTTTGAAAAAAAGGGCAGAGGGTGTCAGCAGCTCTCACGGCTTTTTCGCAAGTCTCAAGATGTTTGGTGTTTTTCTTAAAGCCCCAACTCCCAGAGTCCTAGAGTACGTGAGACTCCCCGCTGACAATAAAAGAAACACATTAATTTCTAGTGCTCAGATTGAAAATGGGATCACTGCAGGTGCAAAATGCCAGGAGGCAAATAAAAAGGATCCCACATGAATTGGTGTTTTTAAACCATGGCTTTGGGGGCTCGGATCATGGTTTTTGAATGCTCAGGGTTGGCGATAACGGAAAATAGGTGACAGGAAGCTTTGCGGTAGTTCTGAGGGAAGATTTGTGCTTGCTCTTATTTCCTCCAGGCCTGGTGATGTGTGATGAACTTGTCGGTGTATCTGGTTGTCCTCAGACTTTCTACAGCACCACCAGTGTAGTTGCGATTGACAGAGAGATGTGCTGGAAGCTTCCGGAGGCCCAAGCAGATTAGCTTGTGACATGAGTAGAAAGAGTTCATCCACCAAAGCAATCCGTCTATTGACAGCATATTAATAAACATCCCAACTGGGAGGCAAAAGGCTACACCTCCCAGGCCTCTCCTTCCATCCCAACCCAGAGACTGAAGCTCATGTGTGAAGCAGACAGGAGTGCCACTGAGCCCATTACTCTCTGGGGCCAGAGCAGGATTTGTAGGCTGTTGACAGTGACGCCCTGTGCAAGCAATGGAGGCTTTTCTATTGAGAAGCAGACACCTCCAGCAAACGCTTTCACTAACTGATTGATTATTACTGGTGAGGAAAAGGAATCCACGTGGAGCCCACGTGCAGAGCCTAAGACTGGAGCAGTCCACTTGAAGGCAGACAGGAATTTCCTGCGAGGTAGATGTGCCAAAACACTAAAAGACCAATACATAAAAAACATCTCGTATCCCTCTGCCTCAGCCACCCCCCTGATCTCCTTCAGCCACAAATAGCTGAGGAATATAAAAATGGCCACCCTGACTCAGACCATGACTCCATCCAGACCAGTCCCTCTAAGCAGCCTGATGCTGCAGTAGAAAGTGTAAAAAACCTTGTCAAGGACAAATATGGAGTTACCTGCCCTGCCCCGCCCCACAAAACGTACATTTCTTCTTAACTCCAGTGAGCTAGTTTACACTTGAAATAGGAGGGCTTATTTCCCCGGTGTTTTTTCTAACTTGCCTAACAGCATTATTACTACTATTACTATTGCATCCTCTAATAAGCATCACTATCACTTTTATTTCTAAAGTACTCCAGCCTGGGAGCAGCAGAGAAATGAATGTTAATCAGCACAGACAGGGCAAAGGACAAAAAGGCTCTACCCCAAGGCGGCCGGGAGAAACCCACCAAAATGCCATCCTCTAGGCCAATCCCCAAATATTACCCATCCATGGAACACTGACACGGAAGCCTCATCTGGAAGGATAGCCTTACTGCAAGGTCATTGACCCTGGGCAGAGATAAGAGTAGCACAACACACATACACTTCACTAGTGTGGCCCCTTCCAAGTCCTCTGCACAGCTCAAGAACTCTGTTGCTGTTACCCAACAATCAAGTGCCACTGTCACAATTATAAAATGAACCAGCAAGTTGTTGTAAATGACTCCCACAATAGCCCTGCCCTTTGTCTTCAGATTGCTTTGGCCTTAAAGGAGCAGGTGATAGAATGTGTCACCAGATGCCAACACCTATGTCAAGAAAGACACACACTCATCCAAGGAAACACGCAAAAGTCAGGCATTGTCTATGGAATTTTCCATGGTTACTGGGTTTTTTTCTGTATATATTTCTCTGGGTGATCATCTCTGCTCATACGGCCTTATTCATGCTGCCATGCTGAGCTCAGATGTCTCGTTTAAAGAAGAACTGAAAAGATTTGCTTAAAATAAGGGTACGTCTACACTAGCCCCCTAGTTCAAACTAGGGAGGCTAATGAGGGCGACCGAAATTGCAAATGAAGCGCAGGATTTAAATATCCTGCGCTTCATTAGCATGTTCCCGGGAGGTTGCCATTTTGGAAACTGACTAGCCCAGAATAACTGCCCGCGTCTACACGCGGCAGTGAAACGGGAGTTCAAAGTAAACCCCTTAACTCGAATTCGCTGTTAAACCTCATTCCACGAGGAGTAACAGCTAATTCGAGTTAGGGGTTTACTTCGAACTCCTGTTTCACTGTCACGTGTAGACGCGGGCAGTTATTCTGGGCTAGTCAGTTTCCAAAATGGCAACTGCCCGGGAACATGCTAATGAAGCGCGGGATATTTAAATCCTGTGCTTCATTTGCAATTTCGGTTGCCCTCATTAGCCTCCCTAGTTCGAACTAGGGGGCTAGTGTAGACATACCCTAAGAGTATTAGAAAGCCTTTCCTAGATTCCCAGCAATTAACCAACCCTACATGCAGGCTTCAAATTTGCAAAGACATTTGAAAAGAAAATACTTTAAGTTCAGCTTCTCCTTTGCTCCCCTGCCAGGCCTTGGCCTTGTGATATTGTGATATTACCCCTTGTTAGAATAGATTTTACCTCCACCAGAAACTGTAGGTCAGATCCTGTGATCTTAACTCGGGCAAAACTCCCAGAAGCTTTAATATGGGGCTGCAGGGCTAGGTCCAGTGTTTTGCCCTACACGCTGTGCATATTGAATCACAGACCTGTAGGATTAGAAGGGACCTCGAAAGGTCCACGTACTGCAGGCCCTGCACTAAGGCAGAATTAAGTATATGTTGCTTTGGGTGCAGAAGAAAGGAAGAGAACTATACACAGAGATGTTATATACTCTGGGGAAGTTTGGATATGGAGTCAATTCTAGATCCAAATGGTGGAACATGGAACCATCCCTTTGTTGTTCTTAAGTCTATAGGTAATGGGACAAACTCGGTTCTTAATTACACCTGTGTAAATGGGAAGTCTGTTGTAACAAATGAATCTGCTCTGTTTTGCTCCATCCTCAATGAGAGGAGAATTTGACCCAGATTCTCTTATTTGTAGTCTTAAACTGTTTGGACATAATTCTACTCTCACACCAGGCTCACACCAGTATAAATCCACTGACTTCCACTGAGTAAATCCTGATCCGTGTAAGTAAATGTGAGATCAGAATCAAGTCCTTTGTGTTAGCACTTTGCAGTTCCTCTTTAAACCCAACGCTATCAAGACTTAACGGCAAGTGATGGAGATGGGCCCATGGCTCCATATATGATGAACCCAAATAGCAGCTCCTAACCACTGCAGAATAGTTTCCCTTTTGGAATGAGCCACTAGTCGTTTGGGCAGCTGCGAGCGATGCTTGCCTCTCGCCCTCAGAGCAAAGAGCATATGCTGAATCCTAACAACAGCTGCAGCCCCACATATCAGATATATTGGGCCTCTCTAGTGCTGAGATTCCCAAACAACTTTCCCCGTCTCCCCAAGTTCCAATTTATCAGGAGAATTAGTAAAACACTCATTTCTCAGCTGTCCAACATTTCAAACTCCTGCTGTAATACATCTGATAAATATTTACAGAGCCTGACAAAGGTTTCAGCTCACTCAACTTTGTGCCAAACAATTCCAAACATTCATTTCCCTTCTCCCACTCCTCTTTAAGGTTTATTGGGGGGAATGAGAGTTCCACCTTTTAAAAATGCTGATATTAGTCATGCAAGAAATGCCAGAGTGACAGTTCTGGAGTCTGCATTCCTCTATTTATCCTTAGGACAGGTACAGCACGGGCAGCTGTACCAACTTCCCCTCACACAGAACCCTCCCCAACTCCATGGGGCCCAATCAATCACTATGGGCCAGCTTCCAACACAAAAAGGGAAGTCAATGCCCATACCTGTTCCACCCTTGCTTTTTTCTTCTTCTCAGGCTATGTCTAGACTGCAGGCTTCTTTCAGAAGAAGCTTTTCTGGAAGAGATCTTCCGAAAAAAGTTCTTCCAAAAGAGAGCGTCTACACTGCCAAAGCACATCGAAAAAGCAATCTGCTTTTCTGAAAGATAGCGTCCATGCTGAATGGTTGCTATCTCACATTTAAGCTGTGATTACTATGGACTGAGTGGCCACTAGGGCACCTGTGCTTTTTCCTCTTTCCTCTTCTTTCGAAAGAATGTCCTCTGCCCCCATCCACATACGCCTTTTTCCAAAAGAGCAATTTGGGAAAAAGGCTTCTTCCTCATAGAAAGAGGATTACCAATGCTGGAAAAAACCCTCTGTTCTTTCAATATACTTTTGACAATTGCAGTGTGGACGTAACTCAGGTTTTGTCGGAAAAACAACCGTTTTTCTGACAAAAGTCTGTAGTGTAGACATACCCTGAGAGAGCCATCAAGAAGGCTGATCACGAGGTCAGTAGAGATCCTGAGTTTGTGAAGCAGGTACATATCTAAGAGCTGAACTGAGAAGCATGTTTCACAGATGGTACCATAAGGTCACAAGATTCTGCTAACGTCTTTGGAAATTAACAGACTGCTGGATTCTTACTGCTAAGGCCAAAGTCTCCATTAGACATGCCCAGTCTTCTGAGCCAGCCCAGCCTACAATGCTTACTTTTTCACCACTTACATTAAAAACATGGGGTTGTGTGCAGGGTGGGTTATTTAGTCCTCCCCCTCCCCCCAGTGAGTCTCAGAATACAGCCACAAACTCTTCTTGTGTGCTAGAGTGGAGCAGCTCAGTGTGGGCTGCTGTAAGATTGCCAGATGCATTTCCTACCCGAGCTTCTTCAACAGCACCCAGAATCTGAATGAACATGTTAAAATCCTATCTGAAGTGTGGCTCATTAGTGCTATGTTTTGACTTAGCATGAGCTGGTTTGTATGTTGTATTTGCACTGGGTTGCACTTGGGCCATCCCCCATACAGAATTGGGGTTCTAAAATGCTGCCCCACCTTTAACAGAGGAGCAGTCACAGGAGATGCCAGGTCACAACATACAATGCTCTAGTTGCTTGGCTTCTTGGATCAAGATGGAGCATCATGCATTGGGATCTGATTTCACCATTAGCTACATTGTCATACTAATGATGGAGGTGGCTGCATTCGGCTCACCACAGGATCTTTCATGGTGCAAGTTTCCTTCTTATTCTTCTCAACTCGCTTCCGTCCCCACAGGGGTCTGGGCTGGGGGTTCTCTTTCAGGCATTGTGGCAACCCAAAAATATAGAGAAGATCAGTTCAGGAAAAATCTAAAGAGAAAATTAGACCCTCCCCGCTACTGCTCTGGATACTTCTGCAGGGTGCTGAAAAGTGAGCAGGCTGTATTCAGGCCAGAGCCTCCTGCGTTGTATGCACTTCCTGAGAAAGCAGGGCCTCCATGCTCTTATTCAGCCTTCTCATCTCTGTGATGCACCAGCAATCTCTCCCAGCCTCTTCTTAGCAAGCAGTGACCGATCTGACCCCATCAAAGTGAATCAGTGTCACTGTCTTTGCACCATCCGTTTGACCCTCCCAGAATCAAATGCACTGGCTCACATGTGCCATTTTATTTAATGAGTAATGAATAACTGAGCATGGCTCAGTGTCTGCTGGGGTCACAAGAAAGACAGACACATTTACTCATAATTGTTCTTTGTCACAGCTGATCCCCTGTGGAGCACAAAATGCCATGGACACTTGTACACACACATGTGCACACACACGCACATACTCCAACCATGCTGAATTTTGGCCTGTGTGCCAGGGAGCTACCAGTTTGAGTGCACACCATGAAGCCATTTCAAAGTAACTGAGGTCACACATTTTTGGCCATCTGAGTTTTCATCTTCTATTATTCTGCTCTCACATGATGTAGGCTGCATTGTGATGTCTGCCTTGCCTTGGAACACAGAGAACTCGGGTTCAGAGGGAAAGGTAATAGCTTATGCTAAGAATCGGTACCACCCACAGCGAGGGCATGGAGTTGTGGGAGGAATAGCGTCTGGCTAACCCTTTGTGTTATACTAGTCATTCAATGATTCACATCACCAGCATACCGTATTTACACAGAAATGCAAAAGGATACAGCGTCTGCTTTTTTGGCATCATTGATTCAGACCCTTTCCACCTGATACAATTCAGTTGACTGATATTTTTTATAATAAATATCAGTTGAATGCAAATGTAAATATAAAGTAATCCCTTTTAGGTTAACTGTGTCAGTCTAGATTTGAACAAGAGTAAGCAAGATATGAATCTGATCCTCTCCATCAGACAGTGGACTCAGATTCACCATGACTAAGTGTAATGTAAAGAATGACTCAGATTTTCCACATCACCATCAAAAGACTCATGACATATGATTTCCAAATGACTGGCCATATATGACACATTTTGTTTTGGTTTTGGTTTTCCACCCAGATATCCAAAGCAATAAACAAACTTTCAGACAGAATATACAGGAAATCCACAACCCACAGTGATATGCAGCCACCTCTTACAAAGAACATAGCAACTGAAGATGAGCATTTGTGTGTAGAAACTGCCATTTTCGCTGGTGCTCTCAAATCTGATCCAAGCTGAAATTTCAGATTTCTGGCCTACTTTTAGCCAAATGAACTTTTGTCCGGCAAAAGGGTCAAAATTCTTCCATACAGAAAAAAAATATGACTTTTGGCATGGATTCTTCATGAGAATTCTTCATCGGCCCCAACAGTTTTCCACCCAGTGAAATACTGGAGGAGAGAGAAAGAGAAGTTTTTCACCAGTGTGCAGACATGCAAATGAATCACTCATGCAATTCCATCGAGTCTGCAGTTTTACTACCAGAGTGACTTTGTGTCCAAATTAGCACTTTTGTGCTTCCTCCAATTTCATCCCTTTGAATAAAAAATCCACAGAGCTCCCACATTCTCTTCCTTCAGATCCCTCTTTAAAATGCTCCTCTGCCATGATGCCTAGAAAAAAACTCAGCAATGGTTGGGAGCTAGTGAGCTGTGATGGCTGCTTATCACATAGACTGTAATCATCTTGTAACCTTGTTATGCCCTTCTGTTGCATCTACCTGTTGTCTCTCTTATCTTAAACTCAGATCATCAGCTCTTTGGGGCAGGGAATTTTTGTTGTGTGTGCATAGTGCAATGGGGCTAAGGCCTTAAGGTGTGACTGTGATACAAGTAGGTAATAGCAATCATCTAGCTGAGAAGATCTTTAGGACAAGGCCTCGGTTTTCTTACTTTTCTGTAGCATGCCACACATATTGGTGATGCTATGTAATTAAGAATAATAATTAGGTCTGGCTGGAGCATTTCTGACCACATGCAATTGCATTGAAATATGCTGTTTCATCAAACCGGAAACATTTTGTGGCGATGTATCAATTCTGATGATTTTTTTGACAAGACAGTTTCTGAGGTCTAGTGCTCTACAGACACCTTTGACCACAGAGAAAGAAACAAATCAAACACCTGACCTTTACCATCTGAAATCATACATTTCAACACTATTCTGTTTTGCAACTGTGCTTGAAAAATGTTGGTTTTATTCCAATACAGAATGGAATGGCGCAAAATGGACTTGTTGTCTTCCAGCCAGTAATAATAACAATAAGAAGAAGAAGAAGAAGAAGAAGAAGAAGAAGAAGAAGAAGAAGAAATTATTAATAATTAGTCACTTGTTTTGCAGGTTGTTGAGGTGAATTTCCTTCTTCTTTTTCCTGGAACATTTTAAGGTGGTGAATGTGGTGAGGCAGAGGGTACCAAGTGGACATTCTTGGAAAGTGAAGTCCTTGAATTATTCGTAGAAGAGTTAATGGGCAAGGATAATACCAACTTCCCTAACAGCTGCTCTACCAATGTCACCATGGCCCCTTCAGCCCTCAACTTCTTTTTTGAGAATTCCATCAAGGGTGGTGCCATAGTGATGCTGGCTTTAGTGACAGGACCCACATTGAGATCTGTGGCAGTTCTCCTCTGAATCATATTGTGGACAGGATCTCTGTTACAAGTCTAACAGCAAAAGTCTTATTGAGAGAAGAAGTCCACCAAAAGCAATAATTTGATGAAAGTGTAATCAGTGCTTTCTGAGATTTCTGTAAGTGGGGCTTGCTGAAAATCCATCCGCTCTTTCATTTCAAGGATCATGCAACGGTATCTCTGCAGAATTAGTAATACATCATTCACAGCACTGACAAACGGAAGTGCCAGCCTGGAATTGTTCCAGGGTCTGGGAGCTGCCAACTGCTGAGACACTAGCAGTTCCAAAACAGGGGAGCCAGGAGAGTCATGGGACAACATCCAGACTCTAGGCTGGAAGCTCTGCAGTCATCATCTCCTACGGAGTATGTGTAAGCCTGAGAGAGAGAAGAGAGATGCAGGAATATGTATTGTAACACACACGTGCATGTGTGTGTGCACACATATACACACACTTATATTGCCCCTCCAATTGTTCACTCTGCTGCTGGCTAGCTGGCAAATACAATAAATCCCCTGTGCCCCAGATGTATTCAGCTGCTTTTGGGAGTGCTAAGCTTGGTCCACCGTTGGAACTCCCGCACCACATCCCAGTTGTTCTTCAATGGTGAGGTTAAAGGAAGGGGACATCATGGCTTGGGGTTTGAGGGAGGTTGAGGGAGGAAGAGGCCATAATATAAGCACAAAATATCTTTGTTTCTTTGTAGCGTCCTTGCATGCTGGTATCTAAACAGACCTACTACCTCAGCTCTGAGAAAAAGATACAGCGCACTACTCTTCCATCTCGACCTGCTGAAGGAGTCAGGCAACCCTTTTGTACAACAGCTATCCACCGTTCCTGGCTCCCAGCCATTGTTAAACCTCTGAGTCCCCTCGTTCTAGAACAGGGCTGGGCAAAATACAGCCTGCAGGCCAAATCCAGCCCATCAAGCTGCCTGATCCGGCCCATGGATGCAGTGGGAGCCTCAGGCCAGTTCCCAGCCTGCCCTGCATGCCACTCAGAAAAGTGGTTGTGGGGCCATTTGTCTTTGAACAGCTGCAAGCCAGGGGGGAGAGGCTTTGCGTATTGCACAATCCCATTGGCTGGTTTCTGGTCAATGGAAGCTGCCTGTTTGAAGCTGCCTGCACCCATACCTTTCCCAGACCCTGAACGCCAGTCTCCTGGCCCAGATCACAACCCCTTCCTGCCCTGGGTCACAACCCAAACCCCCTGCATCCCGTCCTGCACCTCAGTCCCTTCCCTCAGGTCACAACTGCCTCTTTCACCCAAACTTCCTTCCAGACCCCACACTCCTTCCTGTACCCCAATACTTTATCCAAAGCTCCCTTCTGCACCCAGCCTCCATCCCAGACCTCACACCTCCTCCATTAATATCATGGAGGAGTGCAACCCTTGACAACGTTCCAAATTCTTGGAGTAGCCTCCCATCAAAAATTATTGCCCACCCCTGCTCTAGAAAATGGGTTCCATCTCTCAACTTGAAGAGACTTTCTAAGACCCACACTATAGCCACACCCTCTGTAGAGTCCTTCCTACACTCCAAAATCTCAAGCTCCTCAAAAGGCAACTTAGCTCAGTAACCCATTGAGGCACTGATACCTTTCTTCTGAACACAGGTTTCCCCAGCAGCAGCCCCCTGCACTACTGCCAGATGAACAGACTTCATGGCTAATTATTTAACTGCTTTAATTCCAAAGAATATTTTCCCATTAAATATCAATATTGAACAAGTTGTTTTGTTGTATTTTGCTTTGTATTGAAGGTCTTGGAATAAGAACAAGGAAGGGTCTGTTATTAGAGTTAGGCCACTGTTATTCATTTGTATGTAGGCCTCTGAATGATGTAGTCTCCGATGCTTTCCAAAGTTCTTTGTTATGTGGCATCCCTGGATGATCGCAATTCTTCTGTCCTTTGGCTGCCATAAGACTTAATCAGTGTTGTTCTATTCCCCATTGTCATCCAGCTCAGTCACAGAATGGATTTTGTTATGCCAGCCCTGACACACTCAGCTGCAGACAGGAGACCAGGTGGGAAAGTCTCCTGGCTACATTTCCTCACTGTGTCACCTAAGTGTCTACAATTGTAAATGGGAAACGGTACAGCTGATGGATCGCACAGATGCCTGCAATAACTCGCAGGAAAAGAGATCTAGCAATTTCACAAACACCAAAATGCACTCCACAGCACTAAGTCTGTCTCAGATATAGCTGGGGAACAGGGGTCTGCTTGGATCATAATTCATCTGTATAGTAATCCTTATCTAGTTTTATTATAGATTTTCAGTACTGGTTTATTTGTGTCCCTGTTAGACTTTCACATATATGGAGCCAACCACTAAAAAGGCACCAATCTGTCTGGTTCCTCAAGTGTCCCACGCTCAGAGTTTTGCCAAGCAGGCTTGGCAGGATGCTGTGCAGATCCACGGGAATTCCAGAATCCACTATCCTAACCTCACTTTGCACCCATGCAGCTTTACTAAAGTCAAAAGGGGTACACAGATGTGAAGGGGACAGGTAAACCAGGGCAGGTGTCAATGGATATAGTGCAGTAAAATTTTAGAAGGAGCTTTTCCAAACCACATAAAAGGCTGACTAGGAATGCAAATTGTGCTCCTAAATCCACTAGGCACTTTTGATAGTCTTGCCATTGGTGTTTTGAATGCCTTCTAACACTACCCTAATTGCAGTACTTCTAAAAACAGGAAATGCCTATTGGGCTACACTTTTCAGATTCGTTAAGAGGAAGTTGGGTGAAGTGTTGATGTGTTTTTGAAAGTGGGGGTCGGAGGCAGGACCGCATGGTGGATTGTTAGCAGCAAATCTTACATTTTCTGCCTTCCCTTACAATAAATAAATAAATCCCATATGTGCACAGTCCACCACAGGCTGGGCATTGTGTAGTTATTTATGATAGATTATTTTGCATTTCTAAGCCAGCAAAAGACACTGATGGCAGGGGGATGGGGAGGAAGCCAGTGAAGGAGATAGAATGGGGGGATGGGAATGGGAGATGGTGAAGAGAATGGAAAAGGTGGATGGGGAGCTGCAGAAGGGGAGAGAAGATGAAGTAATAGCAATAGAGCTGGTCAGGGATTTTCCGCTGGAATAAAATACCCTTTTCGCAAACTCAATGTACTCCAATTTTGAAAAAAAAATCAATTTTCTGTTGGGAAAATTGAAATAGCGGCTGTCCAGTGAGCCACCTGGAAGGCTCTCATCACTTTTTTCCAAGGAAAAGATTTCCATTTTCTGGCCAGATTCAGGTTAGACACTACCTGCTGGGATGAGAGGAGCAAAGCAGCCACATGGGCCTGGCACTATGAAGATGATGGGCTGCATTAGGTTGCTTAGTGACATGTCTGACAATGGCAGAAATGCCCTGTGAGCCCTTCCCCCGCCTACTACCCAACATGTTGTCACACGTGTCAAACACATACTCATGTCACTCCTCGGACAGCCTTTTAGCCTAGAGCCAGTTCTTCTGGCTGACTTAGAAAGCCCCCAACATGCAGCCAACCTAACCCAACCTAACTCCATACCCCTTGTCCATTACCGGCAGGAGCTGCTCAAAATAAACACCAAAGTTTCAGCTTCAGCCTTCAAACACCCTAGAGTTTCAGAGAAAGTGTATTTGATTCTGGATGGGCCCCATCTTGGCTTGTAACTTAGCATGCAGGGAAGAAGAAGCTTTGTCCTAAAGCATTTGATTACTCAATGGTTCTATAGCGTGAGGTTCCTCAAGAGATGGGTAGGGGTCCTCTCTCTTTCATCCATATGCACTTGTTCTTTATGGTAGTGAAATAAATGGTCCTCTTGTGTGTCTACTTGTCAAGCTGAGCTCTGCCTCCTGAACAGAAACTAGCAAGAACCTGAGCACTCAGCAATGAAGATGTGCCACAGTGCAAGAGGGAGGAAGGATCCAGCCTGAGACAGAGCAGCAATGAGAGATAGAAGGAGGAAAGTCCAGAGAGGGAGAAGCAGTTCTATAATCAGTTTAGTCTAAGGGGAGTCACAACCCCCATCCTAAAGGACATGGGCTGGGGGGGGGGAGGAAGAGGGAGGGAGAGTCGATGGTGGGAAAACTAAAAGTGAAACATATTTGTTACCGGGAGCGGAGTTCTGACCTTATAATAAAAGGATTATAGGGGTTTCCAAGCGGAAATGAACATGTGGATGTTTGGTTGGGAGATGGGGGGAGGGGAAGGAGAGAGCTTAATGAAACCACAAGTTCAGGGGGATTTCAATGTCCCCACAAGTCTAAGCATCCTTGAGCCATTCATGAGGTACCACTGCCCCCATGTGGCTCCATCCTGCAACCTTCTTGAGCAAGTGAGACAGGAGGGTTGTTTCAAAGAGGCCTGCAAGGGAAGCGGAGGCTTTTCTTGTTGGAGTGTCCCAGACATGAGCAGCAGTTCGTCACCTCTTCCTTTGACACGCTGAAAACTGAAGGAAGGACAGTTCTGGTGATTAAACAAAGACCCTGGACTCTTCTAAGCTCCCAAGGAGCCAAGGAGATAAGAGAGAAAGACTGTTGTATGCTTCAGTGCTGCAGTTTGCAAACCGGGAATTTAGGACTAAGAGTGCAGGAGGAGGATCGCTTTTTTTGGTGAGAAATCTAAATTAATTTTCTAGGGAATTTATTAAAGGTCCCCCTCTCCTCCTACACCCTAACTGGCACTGAAAAAGGATGTGTTAGTGAGGGTAACACACTGAAAACCCTTGTACCATTAATCATTCTCTCTCACAATGAGTCTGATACAGGCAGGCAGCAGGCAAGAGTAGGGGGTAGGGACTGAGGACTACCAGAGACAGATAAATTCATGTTTCAATTGGTCTTTTCTGGTCCCATGAATTCCTAATAAACTCCATACCCACTTCAGAGGCACCGTTACTAAATTGGAGGACAGCTGTAGCCTGTCAGTATTCAAGTACTTCTAGTCGGGTCTGTCCAGGCCAGGAGCCATAGTGCCATGGAATATCCAGGTTTGGGACTAGCGGGTCTGTAAAAGCAAGAGTAAGGTTCTCCCTGCCTGCTCCATTCCTGCTCGGTTACCATCAGACTCCCTTGGTCACCTTCTTCTCCAGAAACCACTGGAAGTGGTTCCAATGTAATAGACAGAGAAAAATTAAACCTACTTACTGATGTTTCATTGTAATCTCTGTCTCTTCCACAGGGCTCAGGCTTCACATGGGCCGAAGGCATCCATGTAGCTCCAGAAAACTTTGCTGTGGGTTTCCTATGACATCTCCTGTAATGCTCTTAGTTCTTCCTCCCATCATTTCCAGAGTTGTTCGGTCCTCACCCTCTTCATAAAACACACCCAGGCCATCACCATTTCACTTAACTTGCAAGGCATTCCTCGGGTTTCTTTTCTCACCCCATGTGTGTCCCCAATTGCCGGGGGCCAAAGGACTTACTCAGTAAGACTCACAGCTAAGCTCAGGCACCAGCTGGTTTATTCAGCCCACTTATCCAAGCTGGACCTCACAGAGAACTCACAATCGCTCCCCAACTCCTTACTCAGTATGCACTTTATCCTGTCTAAATTGTGGGATGGAATCTCTACTTTAACAGTTGTTAAAGCACTGGTCAGAATCCAACCCAGTGCATTATTTTACACCCCTGTTCATTTTGTTTCCTTTCTTTCCAGAGGGCTTCACTCCAGAGTTCAGTGTCCAGTTTTCAGCTTCTGCTGTTTCTTGCTCTGTGATTATCTCAAAATAACATCCATAACCCACTCGTTTACACTTACATCCTTCACGGTGCTAGCTATCTGTTTGAAAGGCTTGCTTAGCCATGGGATTGACATATAACAAGACAACTGAGGAAACAAAGCCATCAATCCACACACTCACCTTTTAACTGCAGATTGGTAGTTGCAGCTCTAAAGTGATGTCTCATTACTCTGCTTTAGTGATCTTGTTAAATGCCAATTTAAAGCCCGATCACAAAAGATTGTGCACAAGAATGTATTCATCATGAGCAAAGTGTGCAATGCATTATGGTAAGGAAGAATTTCTTTTCTCTTCAGTTCCTCCCTGGGATGCATAGAGAGACATAGGAAAGATCTTTTATATCAATTAGTCTTTCCCCATAGGGCTTCTCTGTGCTATAACCTCCAGGACTTTTTCCAATCGCCATGTAAATGGCTCAGGGTTTCCATCATATCCCTTGGGACATTAATCTGCAATCTAATACATCCAATTGTGCTGTGACGTTTTCCTGGTATTCAGCCTAAATGCTCTATTTCTTCCCCTTCCTTCTAATTAGAGCTGTTCAAATAATGGAAAAATTATTTGCAAATAATTATTCAATGCCAAATGTTGCAGCAAAATTTCAATGAATTATTCAACTGGCCCTTGTCCAAATTAAATCCTCGGGGACCTCCAGAAACTATTCAATGTCTACACCCTTCAAATACTTTTACAAGACTTTTGGATATATATATTAAGCGCTTCAGATGCTTGCACAGTGACATGTAATGCATGGTGTTTCTCGTTATTACCAGAGATGCACTCCCTAAGCAGCCTCTCCAGGTCAGAAGGCAAGGGCTATTCTTTTGGAGCACCTACTATCGGTGTCTCTAAGTTTCCTGGGCCTTGTTAGTAAGTAGGTCACTTCCTCTTGCCCACTCTGAGGTTCTGAGGAGAAGTCTGCTGACCCTCCTGAGTCTACTCAATTTGATTTACTCGTGTCTGTAATCAGGTTGATTCTACAAGGCATTGCACTTCCCACCTGTTCATCTAGGATCAGTGTAGAATCAGAGGTGCTGGGATGAGAGGTTCTGGGGGTGAGGCAGCAATTCCTGGTTTGAAATGGTTTCCATCATATAGAAGGATGGTATTTTTGTTCAGTGGTTTCCAGCACCCCTCATTATAAAAATTGTTCCAATGCCACTCTGTAGAATATCTACCATTTTCCGTCTTAGGTACTGAATATGGACCTCATTGCTGTAGTATCTGTGCATGTCATGATGTGGGATGGGGTAGTGCTATTATCCTCATTGGGCAGATAGGGAACTGGGGCACAGAAAATCTAAGAGGCTCGCCCAAGGTCACACAGGAAATCTGTGACAGAACAGATAACCTTGAACCCATCTCCCAAGTTCTTGGCTAATGTCCTACCCAGCAGACCAGTCTTCCGCTCACGCATGTTGGTTTGAACAATGAGCAGGCAATCTGACCAGATTCAAGGACAATGAGCACTTGTAGTCTAGTGCCCTTTGCAGAAATGCCAGTTATGATGGCCCCAAGATGCCCATTGCAAATGGGCGAGGAAAGATTTTGGAGTTCTCGGGCACCAGAGAGAGGAAAGGATTGGAATTACAGTGCTGAGGATCCTGCATGTCAGGTTCCAGGGAGGTTGGCAGCGCAGGGGGAGGAAGGACAAGAGCTGAAACAGAAAGGGGTGCAACAGGTCACTAGCAGAGCTGGGACTCTGCCAGCACTTTCTGCCTTTATGAATCATCATCATCATCCATTGAGCAGATGTTTATAACCTGTTAATGCCCGTGGGAGGCTCATTCCCCATGTGTACGGGCAGCATGGCAGACCTCAGTATGCTTGCCTGACTGCGGCTTTCCTCAGCCCCTTGCAGTTCACTCCGACAGGTGCCTTTTCCTCCTGCGTATTCTTAAGCCTTCCCCTTTAAGAGAGGAGCAATCATTGTGTTTCCCAGCAGTTGATCATGACACCTTTTAGCAACAGAGTGTCAGTCAAGTGAGTGCTATAATGATGCAGGGAACAGGGAGTATGTCTAGAGGTTAATTATGTCCCTGTCATGGAAAAATACCTTCTGGAGAGGACAGTGCAGGCAGGATATGAATGCATTGCCATCCCCCTGTATTATAGCAGTACCATATGCAGCCCTTGAGAGAAGAGTGTTTGTGGAGTCCTCTACTATAAGCCTCTCTTTCAAAGGGTTTTATTATATACACAGTCATAAAACTTTGCCTGAGGCTGAATTGGCAAACAGGGCCTTGGCCCAGAAGCCAAACCCTTTTCATTTTTTAATAACATTTCATGAAAATCCATTTGGCCCTTTGTAACTCGGACAGGTGGGAAAACAATAGAGCTTTCTATTTTCAGCTCCCTCGCTCTCTGACAGGCTCCCAGCCTTATGGGAAGTGTTTGTGTGGAGCTGGCTGTTGGCTACTTTGCATATTCTGAAGTACTGCAAGATGCTTGTTCCAGAGGCGCCCTAGAAATCCCGGGCGATGCCAGTGCTATGCTGTGCACGAACAACTGGGGCTGTTTTGCAGAAGTTCCGCAATATTTAAGCGCATAGGAGACATTAAACACTGAATCCCTGAGCCTGGCATGGACTGTTTTCTCTGGCTGCTTTGGCAGAACTGCGTTTGCCCAGTCACACCAACCAGGCACTTCCCCCTGTCTTATCCAGTATGGCACAGAGAGAGGCTCTGCTCAGACATGACCTGGGAACCCAGTAGCACCGGACTCCAGGCGCCCTGTATGTACCCAGTGTTCAACCACTCTGGCTCCCCATGTAGCCATACACGTTACCAGCTGAGCCCTCCTTTCCAGTGATTTCATGTTGTGACTCACATATATAATAAATGATGACGAGTATTATCACTGTACCTGGCAGTAGAGCCCCAAATACACCAGTGTCGCCCAGACATAGCAGAGGGCAGTCCCTGTCCCAGTGCAAAAGGATGGAAGACAGATGAAGGGCAGGAGAGTAGCCCCAGGCAGGTGATAGGCCATGTTTGGTTAGTTTCAGCTGGTGTGTCCAGCTACCCCTCACCAGAACAGTCATTAGCCTCTGGCCCAGCATCCCTCGTCTACAGACCCAAATGACTCTAATCACTTTGTTATTGTTTCTCAGCCTCCATTACAATCCTGGCTGTTCTATCCTCTTGGCCCTGCCTCCTCAAGTGCTAGTCCTGCCTCAGCCACCCTCTTACTCAGTGTCCTCTCCACATTTCCCTGCTGACAAGCTCCCCCTTCTTCATTACTCTTCCCTGTCTATGGAGACAAGGGAGACTCTGGAAAATCACAATTGCTGCCAAAGAGGCTCTCAAGGTAGTGAAGGCTGTTTCCCTATGTCACACTGTCTGCCAGAGCAGCTGCAGACTCTGGGCTCCAATGCTCACTCCTCCAATCCCACTGAGTAAGGCTCTAGCTGTACTCAGTGTCTGCCCCTTCCCTAGTTCCCTTCGGCAGATGTTACCTTCTCTCCCCTCTCCAAAATAATCAACCTCCCGTCTCCATAGACCAGCACAAGGTGCCATCTACTGACATCACGGCAGCTCCAGAGGGGTGAAGCAAGGGACTGTTGGTGGCTTTATGGCTGAAAACTCCTGATGCCGCAGAGTGGAGGGAGCGGGGGAAGGGAGGCTCAGCTAGCTCTGCCCCAGTACAGCCGCTGAATTGTTTCTTCCTGGAGAATGCTGTGGACTTAGAAAGGACCCCTTGCCCTGGGTGTGGGTGGGAGCGTAGCTGCAGAAGCTGTGTTCCCCCCTTAATCAGGCTTGCAGGGTCACTTCACTTCCACTAGAAGTGGCACTGTCCCTTGTTGCTCTGAGGCTGGGAATCTTCTGTGAACCATTCTCCTGCCCCCTCAAATGAGCACTGGAACCAGGAGGTGTCGAGGCCATTCCAGCAGCACAAAGGAGGTAGGCAATTGCTTACTCCATATCCAGTCTCATTCCTTTCAACATCTCCCAGCTGCTCATCAGGCTGGAGGTGTTTAGAAGTCCATGCGGCTTCACCGCCTTCCCAACACCCTGGCACCAGCATCCGCCGCCCGTCACACCTTAAACACCATCCAGTTCAAGGTGTCAGCACTTGCTCTGGCTTACCCTCCATCCCTGCTGGCTTTCATTTTGCCTCACTCTATGGCTTTCCGTAGTCACAAAAGCTGGCTCCTTCACCGGAGGATTAAGCAGTCCCTGCAAAGCACCAGGGAGAGGCCTACAGCTGCCAGGAGGCTGACATAAAGTTCAAAGACGTGTTAGATGGGTCTTTTGGCATCAAGCTGTATTTTTACAGCTTGTACATTAATGTTACCAACGTTTAAACAATTGCAAGGGACCAAAAACTTTGCAGGAAAAGAACGTGTCAGGTTTGTTCAGGGAGCCATGCTCAGAGCTCTGCTTGGGAGATTTTCTGAAAGTCCCAACAGAAGAAGAGATTATAGCCACTAGATGAAAGGCCTGGGATTCGGATGGGAAGCCAGGTGCTGTCTGGCCTAAGGCATGCCCAAGATAGTATTGTGGGGGGGGGCAGGGGAGTTGGTATATGCATGTGGGGGGGAGATGGCTATGATGTATACTTCTGGTATATTATGTGGGTGTCTGTGCATGAAGTGAGTGGCAGGATGCATGCAGAAGGGGTATGCAACAGATGAAAGAATGTTCCATAGTAACCTGTCATTGAATGGGGAGCCAAAAATAATGCTAAATGGATAGAGGGCAGAAAACCCCAGATATGGTGCAAAGCCCCATCCTGGGCAGATTTTATCTAGCTCCCTCCAAGTTCCTGGCTCTTTTGAATGTTACTGTGTCAGTACAATCTTACTGATCATTATTTGTGAGCAGGGTGTGCAGTATATCCAAGGGCTGCATGTGAAGGGAGGGGTGTGTGAAAGCGTTGCAATTTCCTTGCAGCCCAGGAGAGCTACCACAGTATAAAAAGGCATTGTCTGACTGTAGCAATCTTGTAACTAGCAATAGGAAATGATTTGGGCAACTCATAAACTACACACGCCTTTGATGGTTCCCAGGGTAATGCTCAGCTGCGGACTGATTCTGACTGTAAAATAAAAGTCTTGCCTTCTGAAGCAGGAAAGTCAAAGAACAGTGGAGAGGTAGTTAGGGACATATCAGCTGCCAACTTCCCCACTGCTGCTACCTGCCCTAGATACCAAAAAGGCAGAGTGACTGGTCACGTCCAGCAAACAAAATTGCTCCAAAAGGATTTGCCTAAGGTCCATCTTATCAGTATTCAGGGCTCAACACTGTGACATAGAGGAGAACAAACACACACTAAATACACTAATGGCCACCCCAACATACAGGAAGAAAAGTTCAAGGGAGTGAGAAACATTCAGGGGCATGCTGTATGTCTCTCATGTCACCCTCTTCTCTGTCCCCGAGGGGAAAGCTACTGGGGCGCTTATCCTTAACTCACAATGTCCTGGAAACTGAGGGGGAGGTCTCTTGGTGCCTTGCTGTGTGGTAGACAACCCAATACCCTGATGCCTTCTCCTGTTCTGTTAGTAAAATCAGCCAGACTGACTTTCTTGGAGACTTATCTGCAGAGCAAGCAGAGCATGAGGAGAGACACGGCTGACATTCCACCCTCCATTTCCACCCCTCTCAATGCAATATCACCCTGACATAGAGGGATTTTCTTGGGCAGCGGGAAGATATTTGTCTCCTTGGCTCTTTCAGTCCCTGACTCCACTTAAGACTGTCACCTAGGGGACATACAAAGCCAGCTGTGGCAGAGGTTTTTGTGGTGTGGACTGATGTCCAACAGAAACTGGACAGAGACCAGCTAGCCCACCAAACAGCTGTTGTATAGTAACAACTAACTATCTGTACTGATTGAGGCTAGATTTGAACAGATGATCTGGAGGTGCAAGTTTATACATCCCATTCTCAGCCCCCTAAACCACTCTCCCTGTCCCCCTCTGACCCTAGCCCACATGAGTGCTCTCTTTCTCTCTTCCTTCTTGAGTAATAGTTATGGAAGGGATAAATATAACCCTGCAAGTAGCCAAAAGACCCATGAGAAGCTGGGGAACAGGCTGCAACCTCACTTCAACCTCATAGGATGAACTGGGCCTCACACACTATTGATCTGTAAGAAACATGGTGGGAGGGGGGCAGAATAAATCTAACGGTATTAGCTGAATAGAAAGGGTGGAGAACAAGAAGTGGATAGGAGATTTGCATCTTTCTGTTGGGGGCTATACAAACCACACTGAGTAAAAATAAATGTAAAATCTCTCTTTGAAGAAATGTTTGATCAGTTTGGAAGGCTTTTTCTCATGCAGAATTTCCCCAACTCCGTTCTCTTTTTTCCTGACTCCAGTCAGAAGAAATGGAAAAAAGGCAGTTATGTCCTGGTTAATCCATAACCACTCTAGCCATTGCAGGACACTTCCATACAAATCTACATTCCAGTCCTGGTTTTAAATGTCCCAAACCCTAAGGCTCCTCCCACCCCACTGGGGAGACCATTCCACAGCTGGATACGTTTACACAGCTTTCCCTGAGAATCAGCCTCATTTTTTCCCTTTTTAAATTTAATCGCATGCCTGCTCATTAAGTCTCCTTAAAACATCCGAAGAAACACTTAGAATTGGTTGAAAAATGCTTTATGTTTTCAGTGAAAAAAATCCAAACAAAATGAAATTTTCTTGTTTATTTACATTTTTTGTGGATTTTTTAAAAATTGCCAATGAATGGTTTGGCTTTTTGTGAAGAATGGGGCATTTCCTCCACCTCCTGGAGTGTTCATGCCCGTCAAATATCTACACAGTTATCATGCTGCATTTTAGCTCCATATTCAAGGAAGGCAAAGCATTTGGATTACGGAAGGATTCCATTTTCTTTAGAGGAATGAGTGTGGGAGTACAGTTACCTGTGGCTGCATGTGTGCGTGTTTGTCCCTGTTCCTATGTATTGATGTGTCTGGCTCTATCTAAGGGGAGGTGTTGTGCAAAGACCCTTGCATCCTTGTTTTCCCTCTCAGTCAGGGTTTTTGCAGACTGCTCTCTAGCTAAGGCCTCCTTAACAACTAGTCAGGGCCAGACAGTGTTACTGTGGGTTCAGTTGGCAGGAGGTCACTCAGAAGAGATAAGGACAGGAGCTTCCTGGTTTCCTCACTCCACAAGGGATGCCCATCCCCCTCTGCAGCACTCCCAGCTCCTGTGCACCTGCACAAGGCAGCATGTCAATCATGTGTTGGGGGGACTGCTCAGTCATCCCTTTGAAACCACTCCCTAATATACAGCAGCATCTCCCCACCAGTGTGTGAGCTGCTTACTGTACCAAGGGATATAAGGCCTTCCTGGTGCCCTTTGCTTTCCGCATGGAAGAATCCCTAATTCATTACAACAAAGAACTAATTATAATAGCATCTGTAGCCCTGGAGTCCCATTATGGAAGAGAGATTTTTCAAATTAATAAGAGAAACCAAATGAAAATGAGCTCCCTGACATGACAAGTCACTGCTGCGGATCTGTCAAGGATCAGCATCTCCAAACTGGAGAAGATGCTATTTCTCTGGTTGATGGAACAGTGTGTGAGGAGAAGGCAGGAGCAGGGTGAGATAAGTAGGAATTAATGTCTTGGATTTTGTGTTGTGCCTGGAACAAAGGAGACTTTCAAATGTATAACTTAATGCCCCACAGTTGGGAGCCTCTTCTCTCAGGTACCACAAAGATGAATGTGAGAAAGACAGATTAAGGGTTACTTCTACACAGCAGTGTTATTTCCGAATAACTGATGCTATTCTGAAATAACACAGTCCGTGTCTACACTACAAGCAGTTATTTCGACATAATGTCAAAATAGTGTCGAGCTGGAGGACTTCTTACTCTGACTCCTGTAACCCTCATTTTATAAGGAGTAAGGGAAGTTGGAGGAAGAGTGTTATTTCTCAGACTTCCTGCTGTGTAGACAGCGCCAAAAGCTGAAACAAACTATTTCAGCTTAAGCTATGCAATTGACATAGCTCAAGTTGCGTAGCTTATTTCAGCTTTAGCCCTGCTGCGTAGACGTGCCCTAACTGACTGAATTCCAACTTGTTCATCCTGTTTATGAAATTTGCACAGTGTGACTATGTGTTATAGCTGGTCAAAAATACCAATTATTTTGCACAGGAAATCTTGAAAAAACATTTTTCTTAAATTTCCCATAAATATGTATTTTGGTTTTTCATTTAAAAAGTAGAGAAAAAAATCTGTTTTTGAAAATCTATTTTGATTCTCTTTTTCTTGAAAACCTTAAATTTTTACAGAAAAAAAACTGGTTTTCAGTTTCTGTTTTTTGTCAGAAACCAGGAAATTTTCAACCAATGGGCTGAAAAAATACTTTGACAACCAAATGTTGAGCTGCTCTTCTCCCAGCCACAACCAACTCAGCATGATTCCTGCCATCTCAGAGACAACACATAGGGAATGCTGACAGCAAGAAATGCGGTGCAAGAATCTTGCAATCCAGTGATCCCCAGCTCTGTATTTGCCTCTATGAGGGTCCTACCAATCAGGATAACTTAGAACAGACCTAGGACTCATCTAGCTTTTGCTGTGGGCAGTGGCACTCATCTAGCTTCCCTCTTGCCTCAGAGATGTGCAAATGCTCCTCAAGGCACCTTTGCCTCCCACTTTCCAAGTCCTATGCAGAATAGAACTTGGCCAGATCCCAAAATACTGGCCAAAATCCAGTTCTCTGTATTATGTTGGTTCCAGTGTATTATCTTGGCCATGATGTCTGATCCCTGTTCACCTGCCACAGCCAACAGTCTTTAACAGTTATAATTACCAGCTCTACTGGTGCTACCCAGAAGTTTGGTCAGTACGAACAAGAGAGTTTCAGTTAACTCATAAAGTTGCTTTTCTAAGCAGAACAGTGTAAACTCTCCTCTCCATAATGCAAAGCATATTTCTATGCTCATTATATAAAGTTGGCGGTAAGCTGCAGGCTGCTGCCAATTAGCCATAACTGGGTGATCCTGAGATGTGAACTGTGGTTTGTGCCCAGTGTCTGAACCAGACGCTACGTGCAGTTAAAATTATACTTCTCCCCCAGACCTCTCCAGCACTTGACTTCACACTGGGAGATGCTGCCTGTGGGTTAGCTGAACAGACCAGGCCTCTTTCCTGCTTTCTCCCATCCCAGACTGCCCCTTGTGGTCTCTAGGAAGCTCCCTACAGCATCTGTTTCATTTTATTTTCAGGGCCTTGCTTTCACATTCAGGGCTCCTCATTTTAATGTTTTGGCATAAAATATTCAGCAGCTCTGAGATGTTGGAAACACAAAACATTTTTGTGAGTGGGGAAACAACCAACAATGCATGCATGGAATAAAAATATGGGGCCCGATTCATTATTGCCCTGTGCCTCTTTTATACCAGTAGGGATGAGACATGAGGGTGCAGGGCAGGTCGGAGGCCCTTAGAGAATATCCACAGTCCAGGAAACATCTTCACGTAGGCACAGAACTGGTTCTGTCAGCTCTGCACTGCCTCTGCAGCACCTCTGGAGACAAGTGGGGGCAGATCACAGGAGATAGGAGGTAGATTGGAATGGGAGGAGACATGGTCAAGGCTGGCCTGTGTCTTGGTCAGTGACCTATAGAGACAATGCAAACAAGGACACACATGAGGAAGGCAGCCCTAATCTGTACTAGGGTCCTTTCTGGGCCCAGATTACAAAAAGCACAAGCTCCCCAGCACAGAGATGAACCTAGCTCTTGGAAAGTCTTCATTGAAGAGTCAGCTCCATTTTAAAGAGCGGTTAGGGTCTGTCAGGGATGCTCCCCACTCTGGCACTCTGAGTGCAGAAGGTGGGGGCTCACCAAAGACCTTAAATACCTTGCCTCTATAGGCTCTGCTTACAAAAAAATACCTCCCTAGAGTCACATATGCACTGACTCTGGAAGATTGGCTGCCCGCCATCAAGTGATTTTTTTAAGGAACCATGAAAAAATCAGGAAGGAACACTTGAATTCTTTCCCCAGAGGTGCCCCAAGCTCTTCTGCCACAAGAAAGTTTGAAAAAAGAAACAAAAGAAAACACAGAAAACAACTGTGGTCTTTGATAACTGACCTCCCAGGCTAAGCAGACACACACACAGACCTCCTGTTACCTCCCAGGACATGAGAATCAACTCATCGCCTTAGAAAAGGGGATTTTATTAATAAAACAAAAAGATATACTTGGTAAAGCATACTTGGCTGCTTGGTATTACAGAGCAACTAAGAAAAGAAAAGATCAAAACACAAAGAACAATCTCTTTGGGCTGTAGCTTAAATATGATGAGTGGGGAAGGGAAGGCACGTAGAATTCACACAGCGTTTAACCAAACAACCAAAACAAAGAAAAATACCCTGATTGTGACTAAATATATATTTCCCCCTTATTTACTATGATCCCTTCATGGTTCAGTCCACTTCCATGCCCCAAATTCCTTGGAGGCACGGTAGCCCTGATTATTGTATACTGCTCCCTCTAGCCCTTAACTTAGAACTCTCACAAAGAGAAACGGCAGCAGGTATGTATATACAATTCATATTTCAGCACTGTATCCCATTGATTCTTCTGGCTCCCTGCCAGCAACACCCTTAGCTACCTGAGTTTAACCCTTTAGTCACAGAGTGCTGGCCAGAACTCCTCCTATCCACCACAGGGTCCCCAAAGCATCTTTGCAAACGTGGCTCCTCGTCCCTCAACCCCTCTGCTCTTTGTGAGACATTGAGGCCCATTTTACTCCTGCAAGCCCAGTAGAGCCAACACAGTTGCGGGGGAGTGAGCTGGATATTCCTGTCTCATGCACTGCCAACAGAATCAGCTACCTTTGGATGCTACTCAGCAGCATCCCAGGACCTGTGACTGGCATTCTGAGGAAGGCTCAGTCTCAAACATTCTTTAGCTGGACCAAGTGGTGTGGTCAAGTTTTGCTCTACTTTTCTTCAACACAGTCATCCCCCCTCACCTCCTGACACTCCTATCTCTTTGTAGTTACAAACATAATCCTCCCTTGCGTGGCATCAGGCTCTCAGGGCTTATCCAAAATCTTTGGTACCTCACATGTCATGGCTGCAGGCTTCACAGCCACGCAAGTGATGGGGAACAGACTAGAGATGGATCCTGTTCAGGGGGCCTGCTATGAGGAGAGAGGCTTTACATTCCAGAGCCTCCCTGTCATCCACATTTCACTTACTGCAGGGGAAAGCTTATTTTCCTGGTTTTAAAATAATGCCTGTATGTGATGTCAGTTTATTTGTCAAATGGCAGAGAGGAATCGGGCAGGTTGTAGAAGGTGCAGCTGCTTTCCAGCTGTTCATTGTTCAGGCCCGTTTTCCAAATTCTTCCCATCCCCTTGGAGCTTTGCCATCATTTTGCCAGTTTGGCAGCCATTCCCCTGTCCCCTTTGGGGCTGATTGAAAACTCTCCAGCCAACATCAGACACACGGATGCCTCTTTCAGAACCCAGGGAAAAAGCTGGAATGTGCTTGTTTAGTTTTCCAGATGATGTTTCAAAGGATTCATGCTATAACTCCCATTCAAATGGATCAGCCAAGCTAGAGATATCAAAGACCTGTTAGGTGGCTCGTCCATCCCTCTCTCTGAAAGCATACTATCGTGTACCAAGAGAACTAGTTTGGTGGAGTTTGCGATGGAGAGGTGTGCCAGAAGGATATATCCAACTTGCCCAGGATAGGTAGGATTGAATAAATACCACACTCAGAACTAAATGAGGCTACAGTAGAGAATTTCCAGTACACCTTGGCCTGTATCGGGGTCAACCCTGAGCCCCTTTTTGGTTGTATATTCTCATTGACCACATCCATGGCAATTGCAAAGTCTTGGAACATGATGACTGATGATTTAGTGACTCATTCAGTCCTCATGCTCTCCACCATGGAAACAAAGAGATTGAAACAGTCAGATGGTCACTCTGTGATAGAAAAGGAATGAGGTGTAAGGTGCCTAATGCAGGTTGCTTGGCTGAAGACAAGTTGAGAGAAGCTAGGCTAGGTTGTCCTTAGCATATCCAGTGGAGACCAGAGAGCTACATCAGTAGGATGGCTCCTGCAGTGACTCTGAATGGAAGTCAAGCAAGAGGGAGACCAAAGCCTCAGTACATTGACTCAGTCCCTCAGCTACCCTCAGAGAGACCAATGTGTATGAAGGCCTGGCATATGGTCATAGGTTTTGGAAGAAGGCTGTTAATGGCATTGACTCGGAAGAAGGAAGTGGCAAGAAAAAAGAAGAAAGAAGAGTCCATCCCTCTTGCTCATGCTGGATTGATCTTTGATCTATATATTCTGTAGTGCCTTGTCCAGCCTGTTTGTAAAGATCACCAGCGGACAGTGATGGTTGAGCGCACCGACAGCGCACTGGCAAAAGTGACATGCATTGTAAATGTAGCTCCACCTCACCCTAGAGCAAATGGTGAAGCTCAGACTGTATCTGACTCAAAATGGGGAGGACCAAGCCCAGCCAAAGGGGCTTCTCATTCTAGGGCTCAGGCACCCACTACTTTTTATGGGAGACCATGCCACAGTCTCAGAAACCCCCTGTCAGTTTTTTAAAGATGTACACTAACTTTTCCTTGCTCACTTTCACCCTTCTCCTTCTAGTTTCATCCTTCAGGCCTCACTAACAATTCCTCCCCAATGGATACTTATGCCCTGAGATAACTTCAGTATATTATTGAGTTCCTGGTTCCCTTCTCTCAAGACAAATCTTTATCCCATAAGCAAAGCTCATGTATAAAAGTTCTCTCAGCCTGCAGGAAATACATGGGAACTGAGAAAAGACAGAATCCTTCTCCATTCAGGGCTAAGATACGGAATATGAACATAAACAGTCTGCAACCCCTGCTGCAGTTTTTGGGGAACATCAACATCCACAGGTCTCTGTGAGTCCCCTCAGCAAGACTTTGGGTTAGAAAATCTATACTATGCACAGATCCATTGCTTATGCCCCCACTACTTCCCCTTGCAAAGATAGCTTGGCCTGGGTGAGGGGTGAGTTCCCATTCTCTTCCTCCCTTCTGTGCAACTGAAATGCAGCATTTCCACCACATCTGAGGCCTTGTGCGCTTACTGAAGGGGTCAGGGACTCCAGCTCTTAGTCCAAAGACAGATCCTGTATGGAAAGCACACATCATACCAGGCTAGGGATGAAATGCCATCTTGTATGCACCTTGAATTCACTAGGGTCTCCGAGACTCATGTTGTATGCTTCCATGCCATTTTGTGAATGCTTCTGTGCTAATGCTATTAAAATGATGTCACTCCAACACCACTTCTTAGAGGGCTTTAGCAGCAGCTTAATGCTAGGTCTGTGTTTGAAAGATGGGAGTTATGAGTCTGTCAGCATTTCCATTACAAGTTCTAATTAATCTGGGGTGGTGACGGGGTTAGGGTTAGAAGTTGTCATTCCAGATGTGAATTTTTGTTTTAATTCCTTTAAAAAAATTTTAAAAGGTTTAAATCCTTTAATTTTGTGTTTTGCCTTTCAAAGCAAAGGAAATATGTGCTGTCTGGCTCTGATTTGGTTTTGCTACATAGTTTCAAATGTTGATTGCCTGGCTATGGACCATAAAGGCTTTCATTTGAACCAAACTCACTCTGCATCCGGGTGTTTGTGGGATCATACCGACTTCTGCATGGAGATCCAGTCTTCTGTCAGCCAGTTTGTCAGCGTAATGAAGTATCTTCCAGAAAAATGTCTGGAGTTGGCCCATCAATATCACTTGGGCCTTGTGCTGCTTGTGGTGTTTTAATGCAACATCATCACACAAGATAAACTGTAATATAGGAACACAGGAGCTGTCAAGCTACATTAACCCAGTGGTCCATCTACTCCAGCATCCTCTCTTCAGCAGTGCCTAGCTCCAAACGCCTTAGAGGACATCACAAGAAATCCCATAATAAGTGGCTGTGAAGTAACCTTCCCATAGGATTAGTTTCTCCCTAACCTCAAGTAGGTAGCGGTTGGCTTATGCCCTGAAGAGAGGGAGGTTGTATTTAGAACTGGTTGGAAATTTTCTGTCAGAATGATTTTTGATGTATAGAGTATCAGAATTTTCTGTGCAAAAAATTAGATTTTGGTGAAATTTTTCAATTTCTCATAAGGAAAATCAAAATGAAATATTGTGTTTTGAGTCAGGTTAACCATAATCAAAATATTTAGGTTTAGGGAACTGCACTGAAATGTTTCATTTCATCCTTAAACTGCATGGGCCTGTGTCAGCAATGTGCCTCATGTGAGTTGTCTCATGGCCCCATTCTTCCTTATGGAAATGGGTTCCTTGACTGAACTATATCTCCTATGATTAGGGCCCTACCAAATTCACAGCCATGAAAAACATGTCATGGACTGGGAAATCTGGTCTCCCCACATGAAATCTGCTCTTTTGTATGCATTTATAACCTCACAGATTTCAGGGGGGTACTGACCCCAAAAGAAGGTTCCAGGGAATGTCCTGTAAGATTATTTTAGGGTGGTCATGGTATTTCCACCCTTATTTCTTCTCTGCTTTCAGAGCTGGGTGGCCAAAGAGCAGCAGCTGAGGGGAGTATCTGATGGGAGTATCCTGCCAGCAGCAGACCGGAAGTAAGAGTGTCAATACCATACCATTCCACCATTACTTCTGAGCTGGAGAGTGGCACCTTCTGACTGAGGGCCCCCCTGTGCAAGCAACAGCACAGAAGTAAGGGTGTCAATGCCATATCATGTCATCCTTATTCCGCACTGCTGCTGGTGATGGCATTGCCTTCAGAACTGGGCTGCCAGCCTGCAACTGCTGTTCTTCAGTGCCCAGCTATGAAAGCAGTGCAGAAGTAAAGGTAGCATTCCCACAACCCCCTTACAATACCATCTCAACTCCACCCATGGCTCCTTTTGCATCGGGATCCCTACAGTTACAACACAGTGAAATTTCAGATTTAAATGTCTCAGTTCAAGACATTTTCTATTTTTAAAATTCTGTGACCATGAAATTGACCAAAACAGACTGTGAATTTGGTACGGCCCTACCTATGATGCACCCTAGTCTCTGTACAGAGAAACCCATCTGCTGCATCATGGGTGCAAGGCCAGCCCAACCACACAGGCTAATTAAGCCTAGGGAACCAGGCTTTAAGGGGCATCAAATTAGATAGAAGTGATTTTTTTCTCCATTTATAAATATATATGAATATGTAATCTCTTATAAACAAAGAACTCAAATATTGTTCTTGAAAAACAGTGCACCATTGCCATGTCAGAAGTTGTTATTTATTTCACATTGTGGAGTACAGCTGTGTATGTAAATACAGTTAAAATGTGTCACAGCATAGCTTCAGTAGAGCACCGTGTAGGTTTGTTGCCTGGGGGTGCATTCTGGCAGTTCAGTGATTCTCAGTAGCCCAGTTTTGGCCAATCACACAGTTAAGTCAATGTTACTCACCGCTTAGTGAAGGCCGGTCAGCAATAGCTGTTCTGCCTTGTTATGATCTGTGGTTCCGAAGATGCTGTGCCCACAAAGAATTTGTGTTGTTTTGGACTTGAAATATTTGGTAAGAGGTTTTAATACGATTATAACCTTATAAGATGAAGGTTGTGTATTTATTGTAGACTATTACTGCTAAAGTAATAGTAAATCCCTGATTTTCGAACACCTGACTGCTACTGTTAACACATACATTCCTTTTCATTCTAATTGCAATGACGTTCAATGATAATAATAGAAATTCTGGCTTCTGTTTAATTTTTTTAATAGTTTTAAGCGAATGTTGAAATGATAAAATAAAGTTTACCAGATGCATGTTATTATGGTATCATTGCCTGGGCAATTACTCACCGGGAAAGGTTTCAATAGGTAGAGAGCTACATGCTTTATTGTCCATGGCATTGCAAATTCATAATTTTTCTCTTTCCATGAGTTATTTACTCTACATTTAATCATTCTTACTAATCGTTTTGATTCATTTATCTTTTAGTTTAATGTAAATAGTATTCTACTTTACTATCATTATTGTCTATTTTGATAATTTAGTTGAAAGAGTTGCTTACAATTTTTCAGAAAATTAACAATATGACAGATAAAAATAAACCATCTGGAGTTCAGTTTTGTAAAATCGATGGCCCACTGCAAAAGAGTTTCCATTCAAAAACAGATTTAATTCAGTACCAAGGAATAAAGATTTTCATAGCTTCCAAAAAATTCGTTCCTTTCAAAGGAAGACAGATGCAATTTGAAATGCATCTGTTTATAGCACTGACCAGAAACAATGTGTACATCTCAAAATGGTTAAAACTTTAAAGTTCCAGCTACTAGGTGGTTTACCCTAACTGTGGATAGGATTAATGAAAAGTTTAAAAAAAAACAATAAAATATTTATTTTTACATTTGAATGCCAAGTAATTAAAGGCAAATTTTCATTCTAGACTTCTCCTTTTTCTCTATATTGAATGTGGGAGTGGGGTGCAAAAGTCATAGTTTGCCTAGGGCAATGTAGTCTAGCCATGGAACCTCCCCCATGGAAGAGAATGGGAGCAGGAGACACTCAAACTACAGCTCCCACGGGGCACAGTACCCACATATACAAATTCATTTTAACTAAACACTTTGATCAAAATGAAACATTTTAACAAACTCAAATCAAAATGTTTTGGTTTGTTTAATCGGATCAATGTTTTGATATTTCCTAATGATCCAGAGATGTCATTATTCCCCTTTATTCGGCTCTGGTGAGGCCACATCTGGAGTATTGTGTCCAGTTCTGGGCTCCCCACTACAAAAAGGATGTAGACGTATTGGAGAGGGTCCAGCGGAGGGCAACCAAAATGATTAGGGGGCTGGAGCATATGACCTATGAGGAGAGGCTGAGGGAGTTGGGTCTGTTTAGTCTGCAGAAGCAAAGAGTGAGGGGGGATTTGATAGCAGCCTTCAACTTCCTGAAGGGAGGTTCCAAAAAGGATGGAGAAAGGCTGTTCTCAGTAGTGACAGATGGCAGAACAAGGAGCAATGGTCTCAAGTTGTGGTGGGAGAGGTCCAGGTTGGATATTAGGAAAAACTATTTCACTAGGAGAGTGGTGAAGCACTGGAATTGGTTACCTAGGGAGGTAGTGGAGTCTCCATCCCTAGCGGTGTTTAAGTCTCGGCTTGACAAAGCCCTGGCTGGGTTGATTTAGTTGGGATTGGTCCTGCCTTGGGCAGGGGGCTGGACTTGACGACCTCCTGAGGTCTCTTCCAGCTCTATTGTTCTATGATTCTATGATTCTAATAAGAACATTTTCAGAATGTTTGGTTTGGGGATGAAAATAAATGTGAAAATATCAAAATTTCCCAGGGGAAGGAAATTTCAATTTTCTCTCACCTCCATTTATATTCCTTATGCTTTATTATCTAATACAATTGTAATTGTCATTATTCATTTAAAAAACTAATTCCTTTTTTACTTTTACTAGGCTGTTTGCTTCAATCATATCTTCTGACGATGAGTTCATCAGGCTGATTGCATGCTTTATGAAAACAAACACTTCCTTTTAACATGCATTACATTTGTTCCATAAAAAGCCATCCTGTTCTTGTAAATAAGTAGTGGCTCCTGGTTTATTTTCTCTACCACATTCTTGATTTTACATATTTGTATCATCTCCCATCTAAATGCTGACAACTACAGACATGATAAACTAGCACATTCTGCAAAAAGAATGTACTACTTCTGAAAATACCTAAAAGCTTTCCTAAATAGATCAAGATGAAGTGGTTCACATCAAAGAAGAATTAAGCTGAACCATCACCCCAAACCTCAGACCAAACAACCTAAATAATTCATTAGGAGTTTAGGAATGTTAGTTAAGTGTCTGTTCCTCCCTTGTAGTAATGCTTAGGGTGTACCGTTTCATACCAGCATGATTAAAGGGATATAATCCTGCCATGTGGATACACTTTACCAGTATAAATAATAAAAATACTTATTTCCTACGTAGTGCTCTTCACCCAAAGATCTCAAAGCATTTTACAAAGGGAGGGACATCGCATTATCCCTCTTTTACAGATGGGGTAAGTGAGGCACAGAAAGAAGGTCAAAGGTCACCCAGCACACCAGTGATGGGAACAGAACCTAGAACACCTGATTCAGATGCCAAAGTCACATTGCCTATAGGTGACATAGCTTATTCTGAGATGCGAAGGGGAATAAGACATATTGGTGTGAGGCACGTTCCTTTCCAATGGAGAGTTTGTATCAATTACAAGGGGGGAAAAAACCTGAAAAGTGACTAACACTTTCATTTACCCATCAGCTCTTTGTGCTGTTTCTTCAATGTGCCCACTTCCTGCCATCCCAGGCAGCTTAGGATATGAGACAGGACTCATACTCAGAGCCTAGTTGGGAGCAGCATCATATGCTGCCATTAGGTTGCTTAGCCAGCCAAATCAATTCATGAATCTTTGTGCATTTGTAGTCCCAATACCCCAAAACCCAGTCATCCTGGCATGGGACCCTTGTGGCAGGAAGTGGTTAAAAGAGAGGCGCTGTGTGGTATACATGAATATACAGACACAAAGGAGGGAGGGAGATTGTTCAGGGTGGTGAGGAGACTCATCTAGGAGAGTCAGGATGTAACTAAGAAAGTGAAAGTTCAGGAAAATCAGGGGAAATTCCCTGATTGGTCTGTTACATGGCAGCGTTATTATCTAAATAACGGAATGGAAGCCCCATTGCTTGAGATATTAAAAAGTAGCTGTGCCACGTCAAACGCCTGTAGGAAAAAATCCTGCACTTGGGTTGGGATGGACTCAGTGGGACCTCATAGGCCTTTTCCATTGCTGCTTTTTTGTAATGTGACCAAAGGCCTGAGAGCTGACTCTTGTGTCCAAATTGTGCCTCTGTCAAGTCAGTTAACCTTTCTGCAGCTCTGGCAGTTTCACCAGAGGTGAGATAGGTATAATCATGCTCATCTACAGTCTACCTAATGAGCTTAAAGTGCATCCAACACACAAGCTATCAGCACCATTAGCTCTCAGACAAGAGCTTGTCAGGCTTTGCAAGTTAATTATTGCAAAGGGCTCACTGACCCTTGAAGGAAATGTGCTGGAGTGGTGAAAAGTGTTATTTATTAATAATAAAGCCAGGATAACATGAGGATTCTCCTCCTCCTACCCACACCAGCAAAGTGGGGGTGGGGGGGAGAGAAGCGATTAGTGTGCTTGGTTCCACGTTGTTCCATTCTCTGTAGTTCTCAGGCGCGTCAAATCCCTGCTGGACTCCTGCTTCCCAGCCACATGCCAAAGGAGAATTTGGAAAAAGAGTCCCAGCTGCGTCCCTCCCCACTGCTGCGGCTTTGAAGGGTAATTAAGAGGCGGTGGATTCATAAGACGAGAGATGGGCCCAGCACTCGGCGAAGATAAAAACAAAACACCAGGGTTTGCTGCAGCTGTTTGCTGAGATTTGGGGGTGGGGGTTCTCCTTTTATTGCTTTCTTTTCACTTGAAAAATCTGCCTGGCAGCATTTCAACCCATCACAGAGAGATTGTTGTTGTTGCCAGGAAAAGAGTTGCAAATAATTCTCCAGTTAAAGCCAACTTGATATCAAACTTGGTATCAGCGTTTTTCAATCAGGTCTCATATGCATGTGGAAGTGCCTAGGAGACAATTTTGAGTGGTTGCATCTGTGTCTCAGAGCATATTGTTCATCTCACTACCATGGACCAACAAGGATGAGCAGAGACCTGCTGTGTCAGACCTTTATTCTCTTTTAATTCTGTTCTTTTCTTTCAGGGAACTGAAGTCTGGTGAAAGATGCTACAGCCACAGCTATCAAACATATCCAGTTCCTGATCATCTCTGACCTTTGCCCTGGACAAGCCTTACGTTTACTTTCCCACTGTGCTTCTACTAAACTTGCATCCTTGTTTGTTACTCCATTTGCACACTAATATCACTCAAGAGATCCCCATCGTGGGTTGTTTTTTGCACTAGGCTGATACAAGCAAAGTGACTGGAGCAGGGTTTGAGCCCTGGTCTCCATGCCTGCATTAGAACCATCACTTCATTAAGCCACTCTGTCAGGCTCCTTCTCCCTCACGCTTCTACAGCTGAAGTATCACATGCATTTTACCACACACAGAACACTTTTTGTCTCCCCATAGCCCTCAACATAGGAAATATAATGGACTGAATTCATCCCAGGTGCTACTCCTCTGATATCATTGAATGAATTTCTCCCAGTATTTTCTACCATGGTAAAGGAGTCGACAATGTCTCTCACTAGTAAAGATTCAGAAGACAGATTTCTACAAAACATTTACAAGTTTTGGCTACTCTGTAACCTGAAATAAATAGATGAGTACCACAGGACAGGGCAAGATAGGGAGCCAAGATGTTCCGGATGGAGATACTGAAAGTTGGATGGAGTACAGTCAAGGTAGGTTAGGTGGGGTTAATAAGAAAGAGGAATGTAGTGATATTGGGATTGGGTGGGATTAGCCAAGGGGAAAGATTAGCCAAGGGGATTAGCCAAGGAAATAAGATGGGGGGTGAATGAGAAAAGATAGGAAGAAATGGTTTAGGCATAGATGGAATTTTGAGATATATTAAGCTGGTAGATGGACTAGATGGCTAATATGTCTTTTCCCACACTGAGGCTATGTCTAGACTGCGGAGCTTTTCTGGAATACCTACGCCGCGTCTAAGGAATGTGTCCACTTTTTCAGAATAATTTCCAAAAAAGCAGAGGTGTTCTTTTGCCATCCCTGTAATCCTCATTGTATGAGGAAGAAAGGATGTGTCGAAAGAGGAGGTTTTTCCAAAATTTACCCTGTGTAGACGGGCCAAATTTTGGAAAAGCCTCTTTCAAAAGAAAAGCGGAGAAAGATACGCAAATTGCGGTTCACAGTTTGCATATCTTTTTCTGACTTTTCTTGGTAGCGTACCTAGCCTGATCCTAGGCTGGGATGGGGTGGAGTAGAATGGTCTAGGATAGGGCATAAGTGGACTGGGATGAAATGGGACAGAGGCCTGACAGTAGCTCATAGGTTCCCTTATATAAAATTTCATATAATGGCAATACAAAAACTCGAAAGAAAACAACAGATGAGAGTGGCTCAGACATCGCACCAACATTCTTCTTCATGGGCATTTTTCTGCAATTGAGATACACTGGGGAGGAGAGTGCAAATATCTGTCAGTGAATGACCCTTCATGGCAGGTCTGTGTATGGGCAGTCAGCTTTGATGAATGCAAGTCCCTATAGGGGAAAACAAGCACCAGCAACATGTCAGTGAGGGGTGAGTAATTCCATTTGCATCACATCCTTTCTATCTGCTCTTCCCATGCCTTTCTGCACTGGAGGGAGAGACCCAACCTTTGGGAGCAGTGACAAGCCGTCAGAAGTTGATTCATCTGAGTTATTTTTCCATAACTGTGCGTGTAGGAGGACTTGGAGCGATGGAAGATCCCAAAAGGAGCAGATAAACTCTTTGCTGCCTTATTACACTGATGTTTCATTTCAGCTGGTATTCTCAGAGGAAGTCCGGAATGTGTTGGAATTATATGAGGGAGGTCCCATCTATCAGCATTCCAGCAAGCACTATTGTTTCAGCCTCCATAATTCTACTCAGCCTTCAGAGCTCTGGGGGAGGCCAAACATGGCTGAAATAAAGCAAAAAAAATGCCCCAGAATGTTCAGTGTGGATTGTATGGAGAGAGAAAATGGAAACACCAGAGATTTGGGGGAGGTGAATGGAGGGAAAGGGAACACAGGAGGTGTGGGTTCATATATATGTGCACATGAAATTGGGAGAAGTTGCTTGCCACTTAGGGACATGTTCCAAATCCATTAAAGTAAATGGAAAGTCTCCTATTCATTTCAGCAGGCTTTGTATCAGGTGCTTAATGTTTTTGTTATTATTTGCAGTCCACAAAAGCATTCTAAATGTGGTTTGTAAGTGCATGTATAATAACTGTACAATTACATAAAAAGTGTCAGAGGGATAGCCCTGTTAATCTGTAACTTTAAAAATGAGTAGATCTGTGGCAGCTTAGAGACTAAGAAAAATATATAGAATCGTGAGCTTTCGTCGGCAAGACCAACTCATCTGATGAAATAGGGTTTACCCACAAAAGTGCATGATATTATCTATATTTGTTAGCCTCTAAACTGCCACAGGACTTACTCATTGTACAATTATATATACAACATTGAACCTATCTAGCTATCTATTTCCAATTCTAAAGGACCCACACAAGCATAGCAAAGAAAGATAACACAAAATATGCCCAGCTGAAACAAAATACAGTCCCATCCTCACATATCACCTTCTCATGCCAAAACAGGAATAGACGTAGGCTTTGCACAAAAACAAGCAGTGTGGACATTTTCTTTTTGCGCAAAAACCCCTTTTTCCACAAGATTGGTATACTTCCTTTTTGGGGGCATAAGGATCTTGCAGAAAAAGGGGGTTTTTGCACAAAAAGAAAACATCCACACTGCTTGTTTTTGTGCAAAAACCCAAGCACAAAAAACGGATCGGCATAAAATATGCAAATGAGATTGCAACTCATGCAAATGAGTCCCTCGTTAGCATATTTTTTGCCGAGAAAACTCGTAATGTGGATGTAGCTGCAGGGTAGCCCACACATATAAGGCAGTGTACACTCTTCAGTTGCTGAATAGTCAACAGATCTCATAGGTTGTGTCTACACTGCACTGTAAACTCTAAATAAGCTACGCAATTTGTGTTATGCAAATTGCATAGCTTATTTAGAGTTTATTTCGAAACAAAATTCCTACTTTGAGACATCCCTTAACTCTCATGGAACGAGGGTTACCGAGACGCCAAAATAGTACGTCCGCTATATTTTGGAATAGTGATCACGTTCAAAAGACGCGGGGTATCCCGAAATAGCTTTGATGTGAAGACATACCCATTTAGAGAGCTCATGAGTAGTAAGTTTCTCACATTCATTGATGCAGTTGCTTATGTGCAGGGGGCTGTAAATACTCTTTAGTCAGCACAAGGGGGACCATGGGTGCTCAGTGCTGGTATTCATGTCACTGGCCATGTCTACACTACAAGGTTTTTGCACAAAAACATCCATTTTTGCACAAAAACCGGTGGAGCGTCCAGACCTCAAGAGCTTTTTTGCACACACACAAAAAATACAGTAAATCGACAGGACAGAGGGCTTTTGCCAGTAGAGTTATTCCTCTCCCCATGAGGCATAACTCCTTTTTGTGCTACAGTTCTTGCACAAAAAGGCATGTGTGGACTCTCTGCAGGGGTTTCTTGTGCAAAGAGAGACTATCAGAAAAAGCACAAGTGCTTTGATGGTCATTCTGTGAATGGCCATCAAAGCTTTCTTGCGCAAGAGCATCCATGAAATGTGGACACTCTCTTGCGCAAAAGCCCAGCGTTTTTGTGATGCGCTTTTGAGGTGTGGACGCACTTTTGTGCAAGAAGTTTCTGCAGAAGATTTCTTCCGCAAAAAACTTCTTGCGCAAAAATCCTGCAGTTGTAGACAAAGCCACTGAGAAAAAAGAGCACCCAAGAGCTTAGTTTGAAACAAACAAACAACAACAAAGATTTACCAGGATTCCAGAGACAGAAGAAAAATGATGAGGCACACACTGAGAGCAGGTCAAATTTTATGGCTATCAGCTTTGAACGAGTCTTTTCATGTTGCTGTGCTTGTTAATTAACATTGCATATACACAACAGATTTTTAATAGAAAAGCCTGGATTTCAATTCTCTTATGCTGATCTTGGCCTTATGAGGTCTCTTCTAGGGCCTCTCTGGGGAGTCTGGCCATGTTTATCCTTATATCAATGGTTGATGGGGCAGCATGCAAGGAAGGGAGCTTCTCTCCCCCACCCCAGCTTTGGGGCCTCATCCAACCTTTGTATCACTCAGTCAATGTCAGTGCACTTGACACCTTTGAACTACATCCTTTGTGTCATGGAATGTTGCTTCATGTACAATGCTTCATGTACACCAGTCCAGCTACACTCGGAAATTTACAGACTTGTGTTTCTTCCCAAGGAAATTGGTGCTTCCTCATTAAGAAAAAATGATTAACTACTGGCATAAAGAAAAATTGCAGGAAAGCACAGATAAAAATCAAAGGCTTAGCAAGTTAAAGGAAACTGTTTTCAAACACAGAGTATCTTTGGCAAGGATCTGACCCAAGCCCTTCAGCTTGAGGGCTCCCTTTGTGTCTTTATTTAGTGAAAATTTCATGGGTTTTAGGCCTCAGGTGACCATTTTATGTAAATGACCATTGCCAAATCATCATAGTGACACTGGGGAATGGTGGGGGTGGAGGTTGGGAGAGAAAAAGAAAGGTCCAACATCTGCCCATTCAGAACACCAAAAGCCCCCATATCCATCCCCCCTTTGTGGCTCTGACAGTGACCTGCAGCACTACCTGCTATTCCACTTCTACTTCCCCCCATTTATCCTGCTGCCCCTCACTCCTCCAATCTGGTCACCTGTGCCAACGTTCTGCCTTGTCTTGCAGCACACCTCATTTCTCCCAATCCTGGGTCTCCCTACACAGCTCTGATGAGTTCTGCACAAATTCTCCTCCACAAAGTCTAGATGAGACCTAGCTGACCACAATTTGATAACTACAGAAGGAATGTACAAGGTCATCTTCATAGGTTTTTATATTAAATAATCGCTTTATTCACTGTGATTGGACATAACCCTGACCCTATAATTAGGCAAATGAGATCATTGCTAATGTCAATCTATCCCTAGATGCTATACACCCAGCTGACATCGGCTGGTTGATTTCTTGTTGCTCTCATAGCAGAAATGGATATTGAGGGATTTGGAGGAGCAGTGGGGAGTGGCTTTCTGGACTAATTGAGGGATGAGGTTTCCTGCACAAGGGACAGCATGAAAGAAAAGAGAGAGAGATTTGTGGTAGAAACTTGTTTTTTCTTCATCAATTATGCCTACTGGTTTGTTTTTTTAGGACACAAGGCTGCACACAAAGTTTTGTTTTTGCAGGGTTGCTGTACTTGTAAGTCCTAATCTTAAAGCAAAGGGCAGACTGGGGAGATTTCTGAGACACACAGCTGGCATTTGGGGACTAACTCCAGATGCCTTTCAGTGGGAGTTAAGTGACTAACTGTTCCTTATGCCTTTGAGAAATTTCCCTCTGCGGCATTTTTTTAGGGTAAGTACCACATCTGCAGAATTACATGGGTTTTGTGACTCAATGTAAGAAACCATAAGTAAAATATGCCAGCCAACCTTGACAGCCTTCTTTTGTTACAACGTCAAGTGAGAATTGCCGACTTTTATATTCCTAGGGGATTGCAGCCTCTTTGTCAGATAACGTGACATCATTGGCATTAGACTCTGCCACAAGTATGAGTGTAGTCCTCATTATATTTTATTGCACAGTTCCTGGCAAATATCATTGGGGACCACAGCCACAGAAGGAAGTTCCATGCCCTACCACGAGGCTCAGCACTAAGAGGAAACATTATGCATTTGTAAATAAAGTCATTTCAGAGCAAAACCTGCAGCTCATCAGAAAGGAACAGAGGTGGGTTCTGGCCAGGTGTGTTCCATTAGGTTCTATGGCGGCTCTAGGACACTAGAGCTGTTAATCCCAGCTTTATAGGGTTGAGCTCACACACCAAGGTGACAGACCCCAAGACATAAAATGAAATTTCCAACTCCTGTTGCACATTTTTTCCACAGCTTTTGTGCATTTTCCCATCTCTTATTTTTCTCTTTTTCATCCCTTTTGCTGGCTAGGCAAAGAATATGGGGAACAGATGTGGAGGGAGGGGCTTCCAAATGTAGAAGAGATTAGTCAAGGCAACGCAGAGCAGACGGCATCTGCCTTTGCACATCAAGCTGAAGTAAATGTGCATTTTTACACTTCTCAAACAAGGATGGGAGGGGAGAAATGGCTTCATTTTTTAAATTGGTGTATTCATTTATTTCTGATTATGATAATTTTTACCCCTCTTTTGCCAATGTGTCAACCTAGAGCAACAAGAAGAGTGACAGAATCCATTGTGGAAAATGTCACATCAGACCTTACCAGTGATTGAAGTCCCATCTCGTGGGCTTTTTCCTGTCCCAACATAAAATTCTTTCATTTCTTTTCTGAGGGGCAATGGAGGCTGAATGAGCTCCGCCCCCGCCCCCTTACGCAGCAAAGTGAGTCAAGCACCAGGATGAAAGGCAGTGCTTTCTGTGAAGAGGAAGGGTGGTCTTTTAGTGAAATTTCTCAGATGGGGACTCGCGAGATTCTGGTTCAATTTTTGCTCCTGCCACAGATTTCTTGATCGACCTTAGGCAAGCCTAATTCCCCATCTGCCAGATGGAGATGATTATCTCATTTGTCCATCTCCTCTGTTTAGCTTGTACGCTGTTCAGGGCAGACACTGTCTCTTACTCTGCCTAGTGGAATGAGGCCTCAAGTTCAGTTGGGGCATTATGATAATATTAGCAAAAGGAGACAGTCAAATGTTTTCCATCCAAACACTTTTTCAATGAAATAATGGGCTATTGACAAAGTGAAATGTTGCACAAAAAGTATTGGCTTTTTGTAGGAAATGTCCATTTTTGTCAAAACATTGACTGCCTAAAGATTGAAAGAGTTTGGGTGTCTCGGGATTGGTTCAGGTCCACATGAGGGGGGCAGTGAAGAAGGGTAATGGCTCCAGGAGACTGTAGGAAAGAAGGAACAGGACACAGGAAAGGGTTAATACAAATGGCAAAGTCTTAATCAGGACAGCATTGCTATGCCTAAGGAAGGGCTGTGTCTGGCCTTACTTAAGGCTGCTTTGGTATACCTGGGAAAGATTCATGCCCTCAGAAGGAAGTCCTCAGAGTAGGGTGTAAGACCCAAGCCAGAAGCAGAGAGGCCTGGAGGGCAGCAGGCCAGAGTTCTGGGCTCACTCAATAGGAAGCCTGATAAAATCTAGGTAGGCTGCAAAACCTGAGAGAAGCAGGCTGGGAAGCTATCAAAGTCTGGAGGAAGGCATGGAACTGGGCGCAAAAGAGGGTCAGCAAGAAATGGAGAGATTTTTGCAGAGGGAAGCCTGAAATAGGGCTCCATAAGGGACTGTGATGGGAATTTAGTGGGGCATCAGACAGAGTAGGAAATATCCGAGCTGATATTGAGTGGCTTAGTTGTAGGGACACCAGGGGAAGACCTGAGGGCCTGAAGTGTACCTGAGGCCATGTCTAGACTGCAGGCTTCTTTTGGAAGAAGATTTTCTGGAAGAGATCTTCTGAAAAAACTTCTTCCGAAAAAGAGCGTCTACACAGCAAAAGCACATCGAAAAAGTGATCTGCTTTTTCGAAAGATAGCGTCCACACTGAATGGATGCTATCTCGCATTTAAACTGTGATTACTATGGGTGGAGTGGCCACCAGGGCACTTGTGCTTTTTCCTCTTTCCTCTTCTTTTGAAAGAACTCCCTCTGCCTCATCCACACATGCCTTTTTCCGAAAAAGCTCTTTCGGAAAAAGGCTTTTTCCTTGTAGAAAGAGGTTTACCAATGTCAGAAAAACCCCTCTGTTGTTTTGATTTTTTTCAAAAGTACATGATTGCAGTGTGGATGTAAGTGAAGTGTTCTTGGAAAAACAGCCGTTTTTCCAAAAAAAACCTCTGCAGTGTAGACATACCCTGAGGGTGCTGATTTATCTTTTTTGGATGTAAGACTTTGGTACCCCAAAAGAGTGACAGCATGTGCCTGGCCAGGGGGCTAAGTTGCCAGATGAAAAGGATCCCTGATGTCCACAGGGATGTGCTAGAAAGACAGAAACTCTGCTTCATCGTACATGAGCATCAGGATGCTCACTAATTGATGGGTGGCCCTATTTGACTAAAATCGAAGTATAGATTGAAAAATAAACCAAAATATTTTTATTTGGTTGTGTTATTGCAATGTCTCATGGAAGTTGTAGTTTGGTTGCCTTGTATCCCCATTCTCTTCTACATGCTGGTCTTGCTAGCAGGACTACATCTTCCATAAGGCACTGTGGTGAAGGGATTCTCATGGTGCACCCCCTCACCTCCAAGAGGAGATGTTTGTGCACCTGTGGGAGATGTAATCTGACCAAGTAGCCCAGCCTATAGAGGAGAATGAAAGCATGAGCCACCCCGTTTTCTTCCCCAGTATCAGCATGGTCTCTCCTTAGGCGTAGTAGGGGGGGTAGGAGGGATCCCTGGTCCTTCTCAGAGAGATGGGGTCAGCTGCTAAGGTAAGTACAGAAGCCCCTCTGCAGATGCAATATAGACACTAGGGTAAGTGGGCTGGAACCTCCTCTTCTGCCACAGAGAGTCCTCCAATGGAGTAATATTAAAAGGACCCGGCAGAGCAGTGGATGTTGTTTGTGTTAACAGCCCATTAAGATGCATGGGATGGTTCACATTTCTCAGAGCTATTATCTCAGGGTGTCTGCAGACTTATTTAGCTTCCTCACAAGAATTGGGGTGCCTGAAGCCCTAGGAGAGTTGTCATCCCTCAGGCTGAGATTGCTTGGTTTTATCTATTCAGATGGGCATATCTGTGCAGCAATGGAGGGGTTAAGAGCCTAGGCTGGCTGGCTGTAAAGAGTCTGAGCCCCATGACAGCGGCACCCACTGAACGAATGAGATTTTTCATTCTGTGAGAAGGGCCATCTGTCACCCTGAACTCCAGCCTGGCTATTTAGTTGTGACTTCCCCAAATAACCACCATTAATTAATGACATGGGAGTCTTTCCTGTCGAGGATCACAACTACAAGGACTGAGGGGAGCTTGGGGTGAGGAGGGGGAACCAAGTAAGAAAGAGAAAATGGGTCATTTTTCAAAGTGATGAATGGGAGGAAAGGAAAGTGGAAGGGCGAACAAGGGAAAGAGAAAGGAATTGATTTCCAGATAAAGTTTTCAGGACACTTAAATAAACATCTCAGACAGAGAAGCAAAGGGAGGGGGGAATGGGACATGTGTGATCTGGACAGAACTGGAAGCTTTTCAACAGGACACTTAAAATGAATAGCATTTTGTAAAACATACTGGGGAAGGGATTTTCCTCTGCAATCCCCAATTTCCCCTCTTTTTAATCCCCTTCACAATTTTAGTGTGGGTCCATAGTTCTGGCCAGTGGGGGGGGAGGGTGGAGAGGGTAAGACAAGTGAACTGATTTGTGTTTACACTGTTGGCCACTTTACACCCCTCTGGCAGTGTAAAGATGCCTTGAAGTGGGTGGCAACTACATTTACAGTCACTTTAAATCCTCTTTATGATACCAGTGCAGTCTAAAACTGGCCTTAGTGTAATGAAAACCAAGTCCTTGTGTCCACTGGATTTGGTGCCATCACCCTCGTCCTCCATACTACAGAGACGACCCTTCTGTTCTCCAGCAGTTTTTCTTGTAAGCTGAGCACTTGGGTGCGCATCTGGGAGAGATTCAAATGCTACCCAGCTGTTTAGCAGAGTACCCACCTCTGGCAGCTTGTGTTTCTATTGGTGGTGCACATCCACACATGTCTCAGTGCCCATAACAAAATTTATTCTGTGGAAAAAAAATAGAAGGAACATTGTTCTCTAGCCTGAATTCCCCAGGAACTATTCTCCCCTGAAAGATTAAGGAAGGAAGCAGAACAAGCCCATCCTATCACACTCAATTTTTATTTTTATTTTTTTGGTTGCTGCTTTTTCTTTGCTTCCCTCCCTCTCTTCTTTTAAGAACAAAAGAGCAAAGGGGGGAGAAGAAAAATTGCTAAGCTGTTAAAAAGGAAATGAAAGCCCATCAATGAATTAATACAGCATTAAATGTTAATTATTAGGCAATTGTAAACATTTATGGGACCAGCTTAAAGCCAGGTTCAACTCGGTTAAATTGCTGGCGTGGCTTGCATTTTATGCCCACCTTGAGAGAATAAGAAAGGGTTTGTTCAAGGAGGGCTTTCTTTCCTGAGTCTGGACATCCTATTCTCATATTCAGCATGGCTGCAGAAATTCTCACTCTTACTGGGTACTTCACATTCTTCTCTTGGAGTTTCTCTCCGCTTCATCCCTGCCAGTTTGAAGACCTGTCCCTTGCCTACATAAGGACAGCCCCTCAATATGGGTGTGTCTAGACTACAGGGTTTTTTTTGAAAAAAGTAGGCTTTTTCGAAAAAACTTTACCGGGTCTAGACTGCCGCCACGTTCTTTCCAAAGTAAATCGAAAGAAAGTGGTGATTTTGTTGACAGCAGTAAACCTCGTTTTTTGAGGAATAATGCCTTTTTCAACAGAGATCTGTAAAAAAAGGTGTGTGTGGACGTGGGGACCTTGTTCTTTCGAAAGAAAGGGCCTCCAGGAAGAAGCCCTGGTGGACAGTCCTTCCTTACCATACTGAGAAGCTCTATTGTTTCTGTCCGCAGCCTCTTAAATGCATAGGCACCCAGACAGGCATTGCTTTACGGAAGCCAGCCACAGCACCTGTGCCAGCCATGTCCCAGCCTCAAGGCCCCACTGGCCCTTCTTGGGACAGTGAAGACAACCCACCCAGGGGCTCCAAAAGGCGGGCACCAGCCTGAAATAAAAAACCTCCTGGAGTTCTGGTCTCAGGAAGAATCCCTGCAGGCCCTGGAGTCACACCGCCGGAACACGGACATATATGGGTGCACGGCACAGGGTCTGGCCAAGAAAGGGCATCACCCCCGCACTCTGGGCCAAGTGAGGGCCAAGGTGAAAGAACTGCAGCAGGGGTATGCAAAGGCCCGAGACCAGAGCTCCCGCTCCGGGGCAGCCCCACAGAGCTGCCCATATTATGCGGACCTGGAGCAGATTCTGGGCAGTGGGGAAGCCCAGACCCCGCTGCGTGTTGTGGAGTCTGGGTTACCCCACCATATTGTGGACCAACCCCTGAGGGAGGACGAGCAGGAAGGAGGGACAGGAGAGCTGCACCAGACGGAGGAGGAGGAGGAAGAGACAGCAGCGACCCTATCCCAGGAGCAGGTCCTCCAGACCACAGAGGCCTCCCCGGCATCCTCGGACATGGCGGAGGGAACATCAGGTGAGTGCTTTGAGGGGTCACCACACACGGGCGGGTTGGCACTGCGGGGGGGGCCATCTTGTCCCATTGCCACTGTGGGGCCCCTGTGATGCTCAGGCTGCTGCCCAACTCACACACGATGGTGTCAGGTATAAAACCTGTGAGAGTCTCCTGTCCGAAGGAGGGCCCCTTACAGCAACGGCATGCCCTCGGGGACAGCAGGTGCACACATACATGATTGTCTCCTCCTCTTTTCCACCACAGCTGGACCCCCCACGCAAGAGGGTTGCACCACACCTGCTCCACCACCATCCCGGACACGTGGCACCTGCAGGCACTGGTGTGTCTAAAAGGACCTGCTGAAAGAGCATGGAGTGGCCCTGCAGGACCTCAACAGGACTCTTCAGCAGAAGACGGAGGCAGAGGCCGAGTGGCACAACAGGCTGCTGGATGAGCTGGTCCAGCACCGCATTTCAATCTGTGCCACTATGCGGGAGGTCCTAGCCTTGCCTGCCCCTGGCACCACTCCTCCTGCTCACCAGGACCCTTCCCCTTCAGCCCCCCCTTCTCCCTCAGCTGCCCCCTTTCCTCCAGCGCCCTCCCACCACTCTCCCCCAGCCCTCACTGGCCCAACAGCTGCCTCCCCCTCCCCCCGCCCAGGCCAGGACTGGCCCTCGCTCCACCCGTCCCCAAGGCCATGGCGGTGCCAGGACGCAAGGTTGCAGGGCCCTGAGATCAGGGATGTAGAGGCCTACTTGAGCTCCCCTCCCCGTTCCAGGTTTTGAGCCCCCTACCACCCCAGTGAAAGACCATTCCAGTGATGTAACAATATCTTTACTTTGGAGTGAAAGATGTAGCTTGTATATAAACAGTAGAACAGTAAAAAAGAGAAAGTTTTGTTTTAAACAGTTATCACATTTTCCTTACTGATATTGTTTCTAATAAACACCCGGTTTTCTTTATAAACAGATATTGCTTTTTTATATATTCTTTATGGAAAGAGGGTGAGGGTGAGGGTTGTGGAGGGAAAGGTATGGGTGGGCTAGGCCAAACCTCCCATAGGAGAGGCCCTGGGGAGAGTCAGTGGGCTCCTTCAGAGAATCTCTCCCTCAGGGCCTCTCGGATGCGAACACCAGACTGGTGAGCCTGGCAGATGGCAGCCGTCCGGGGCTGCTCGAATTGCCTCCCCTCGCCATCAGCACCTGTCCCCCACCCCACCAGGAAGGCATCCCCTTTCCTCTCCACAAAGTTATGGAGCACGCAACATGCGGCCACCACCGTGGGGATCTTGCGTTCGCCCATGTCCAGCCATGTGAGGAGGCAACGAAACCTCCCTTTCAAGCAGCCAAACGTGCATTCCACCTGCACGCGAGCCTGGCTAAGACGCATGTTAAATAGCTCCTTGCTCGCATCCAGGTGGCCGGTATAGGGCTTCATGAGCCACAGCATCAGGGGGTAGGCCGCATTGGCCACGATGCACACCGGCATCTGCACATCCCCAAGAGCGAGGTCCCGCTGTGGGAAAAATGTCCCTGCCTGCAACCTGCAGTACAAGTACTAGTTGCGGAAGATGCGGGCATCATGTGCCTGCCCCGACCACCTGACACAAATGTCCATAAACTGTCCCCGGTGGTTGACCAGGGCCTGCAGCACCATAGAAAAGTAGCCCTTGCTATTAATAAATTGGGCTGCTCAATGGGCCGGTGCACGGTTTGGGATGTGTGTCCCATCGAGGGCTCCTCCACAGTTCGGGAAGCCAGCAGAGCCGGCAAGGATGGTGTCCAGGTCTCCCAGACGCACGAGCTTCTTCAGCAGCTCTGCATTGATGGCCCTCACCACCTGCAGAAAGACACAAATAGACAGTCAGAAACCAGGGAGTTAGACAGGGTACCTAAGACCTTGGGAGGAGAACCCACGCCCCCCACCGCCCCACCCCTCCCCTAGTCAGGATGCCCCCTCCCCTGCATAGCGCAGGGTTGGCTGAGGAGCCGCCTCCAAGTGCCACTCCATCCCCCACTCCGCCTTGCCCTTGCCTGGCAGTCCCCCTTTTTCAGCCCCCCCATTCAGCAGGACCTGTCCCCCGAAAGTGACTTACCTCCATCAAAATGGCCCCGACTGTAGACCTCCCCACGCCAAACTGGTGTCCCACCGAGCAGTAAGTGTCGGGGGTGGCCAGCTTCCAAAGGGCAATAGCGACTCACTTCTGCAGGGGGATGGCGGGCCGCAGGTGGGTGTCCTGGTGTTGCAGAGCAGGGGCAAGCCAGGCACACAGCTCCTGGAACTTGGCCTTCCACATCCGGAAGTTGTGGAGCCACTGCTCGTCATCCTAGAGCTCCAGGATGAGCCGGTCCCACCAGTCCGAACTCATCTCATGCCTCCAAATCTGCCCCCATACCCTGCCAGAAGCGGTTCCAGGTGCCTTTTTTTTCAAAAGAGCGTCCAGCAGTTTGAAAAAGCAGATCGATTTTTCGATCCGTGTAATGCAATCTAGATTCTCTTTTTCGAAAGAGGCTTTTTCAAAGGTATCTTTCGAAAAAGCCTCTTTTGAAAATGTGTGTAGTCTAGATGCAGCCTATGAGTGAAGGCTACCTCTAAAATGATGCAGTGTGCAGCTGGGGATAGACATAGTTATTTAGATGGTGGAAAAGAATCCCTTCTCATTTCTGGGTCTCTGCTCTGCTATTTTCTTTATTAATGAGAATATTTTGCCCTTCCCTAGCACCTTTCATCAATCTCTCACTCTCTGTGTCAGCTAAAGCTCTCAAAGCACTAAACATATATTAATTAATTCTCTCAACCTCCCTCCCCCATCCTGCAAGAAAGATACATTCCATTATTCCCATCCTCACAGAGAGGTGAAGTGATTTGTTCAGTGTCACACACGGAGCCACTGGAATTACTGGGAACAGAACCCAAGAGTCCTGCCACTGAGTCCTATGCACGGATCTCTAAACAACAAACTGCCCCCTTCCTTGTCTCCCACATTTTGGACCTTTGTCCCTAAGCAAGTTTCACACACAGAGCAAGTCAGCGCTACAGAATTACTTCAGTATAACCAGGCCACTCCAGGGGTGTGACAAATCCATGCCTTCCAAGTGATATAGTGTACACAGCGCTACATCGGCAGGAGAGCATCTCCCACTGACATAGCCAGCACCTCTCATGGAGGTGGATTAACAATGCCAGTGGGAGAACTCTCTCGGTTGGCTTAGAGTGCCTTCATCCAAGTGTTACAGCACAGCCGCATCATGGCAGCTGCACCAATGCAGCATTTTGAATGCAGACCTAGACTGTGAAGTCATACTAAGCCTTCTCCTACTGAGCCACCTTTGCTGATGAAGAAAGAGTAGCCACACTTGCACTCACCTGCAGGTTGGACCTCCCTGGTCTGCCACCCTCTGGACCTGACTGGTTCCAGACAAGGGATTTTGCTGGACCAGGGGAGGTCAAGTCCAGCCCATCTGCTGATGGAGTCTGGGCTCCCCCAGAATCCAGCAGACCTGGCTGGGCTCTCCTCTGGGCTACATGCCCCTACCTGGCTTCCATTCACTCCTGACTATTGGCCTAGCTGCCAAGCTCCCTGCCCCTGGGTCGCTGGCCCTAGAAGCCAGGCTCCGCATCCCCAGCCAGGCCGTGTTGCCAGTCTGACCCTGACGGCTGGGCAGGCTCCATGTCCCTGGCTGGGCTCTGCTGCCAGATCTGGTGTCAGGTGCTGGGTGGGCTCCGCACCCGCGGCTGGGCCTCACTGCCCGGTCCAGGGCCGCCCTGGCTGCCAGGCTCCACATCGCTGTCTTCTTGCTCCCGGGCTGGCTCCACTGCTGGCCCCAGCGCTGGGCTCTCAGCTCCACTCTCCCGGCCGGGGATCCCCGCTCCTGCAACGTCCATGGTCCTGCTGGACCACAGATGTTGCCGGACCAGAGAGTCTCGGACCGCAGAGGTTCAACCTGTAGTACATTCTCTTCTACGTGTGCTCTAGAATCACGACTGCTGAAGAGAGATTGGCCAGTGCTGAAGAGAAAGAACGTATCATTAAGGCCTGGAATGGTGAGCCACGCCATAGTAGCAGGGGACCTAAGAGAGAGCTCTGCTTCGGGATATCACAAGGGGAATGTGCAAGAGCAGGCTTGTCCCTGAAGTGTGCCTAGATTGCGTCTTCTTACCAGTCACTGCTAGCTGTGGAGCAATGTGCATCTCTCGGGATGCATTAATATCCTGGGGCATGTCTACACTAGGACATTATTTTGAAATAACTAAATTCAAAATAATAACTCCTGAAACAACTATTTCAAAATAACAGGCTTGGTAGTGTGGATGCTCCGCTTATTATTTTGAAATAAGGGGGGTTATTTCAAAATAACTCCCTAGTGTAGACTAGGGCCTAGGGTATATCTTTTAAACATGCCCAATATTTTGAAATATTTTTCAAAATAACAAGCATGCTATTTCGGTATCTCTGTAACCCTCTTTCCACGAGGGTTAAGGGATGTCTCAAAATAGCTTATTATTTTGAAATATGGCACTGTGTAGGTGCGCCAAATTTTGAAATAAGCTATTTCAAAATACAATTGAAATAAGATACGCAATTTGCATAGCACAAATTGCATATCTTATTTCGAGTTTAGGGTGCTGTGTAGACACACCCCTAGTGATTGAAGTGCCAGTCAGAGGTCAAGGCTCATTTCCTTGCTCTGTGTCAGCGTTCCTGTGTGTCCTTAGACAAATCTCTTAGTCTCTGGGTGCCTCTGTTCTGCATCTGTAAAATGGGGATGAAAATGCTTCCCTACCTCACAAGGGTATTGTGATGATAAACCAATTAAATATTGTGGGGAGTTCAGATATTGTGGTGATGCTGGCATGAGTCCAATGTAGGGGCTTTGGGCAGCAACTGCCTCTTCTTGTCGGCCTACTAGACAGTCCTTTAGCTTTTCCATTCCTGCCATTGTCTTCTTCTCTGTACCCCAGTTCGGAAGCCAAGTCGGATTTCAAGTGTCTTTAGAATCAGTCAGTGTTGCCACAGGATTCCCAGTTTGTCAGACAAGTCAACACAGCTCTGACACATACATTGGCAGAGTTTGCCATCTTATTTAGGATGAATGTGCAGGATGGCATATGCAGCCAGGGCAGGAGGGATACAGGAGCAATTTAATCCTGTTAGCACTGTCCCGAAGAACAAGGTTGTTTTAAATGTTTGCCAGCCAGACTGTTACATCTCTGTGGGATTGGCCTTGCCATGGCAGTCATCTCATCATTAAGAACCTTTGGATCAATCGAGTTATTATTGAACCCTACATCAACTCACAGAAATTAATCCACATCTCTAGAGAAGACCTATCTGGAGCCCTGACTCAGCCTGGTGCTCTCATTTACAGCAGTGCAAAGTGCATGTTAAATGCAGATAGAGCACTTAAAAGGGTGGTAGCATTTTACATCCCCTTACTTTGCTCAGGGTGAATTGATTAAATAGGATGCCAGCCAGTGCAGAATCAAACCTGATATATTCTTCTTTTGTTTCATAATGGTAAGAGTGAGGTGGGCTTGATTTTAATAAAATCAGATTCTGTACATTCTAATAGCTAAAGAGTGAATCAACGGAAAGGCCCCGCTCAGCTTCACCATGATAAACATGTCAGGTTATGACAATCATTCCTTTCATAGTGAGTGAAGAGAGGCTATGATTGGAAATGTCACGCTTTGGGTGTATGAGCAATAATAATGCCACAGTTAATTATCCAAGAGAAACCCTCTGATCCTTTCTATTTATTTGTATTATTTAGGAGCTATTTGAAAGCAGACAAGCTGAAAGCATATGTTTATATGTGCCAAACATATTTAGAGTATTTCCTGAACATCTAAATTACTTTTTCATATGTTCCCATCTATTGTTATTTTATGTTGGGGGTTAATTAGCTCACAACAAAACTTTACACTGAGTAAATACTATAGAGCATTATACAATAACAACAATACAACTCTATTATTGATAGGTGCTTTATCTACATTAATTAAGCCTAAAAACCCAAAACTCCCTGTAAACATCCACATAAGCTGGATTCTTATGGATTCTTAATTCTTATTTTTCTGTGATACCTACAAAAAATTGCTAGGACCACTATCCGCCACACTGACTAGTAATGTCTCGTTTTTTTCTACCCCAGAAATAAAAATTTTATATATATAATTTTGTGGCTAGAGCTTTTGAAATCAGAGACAGGACATTCTGAGGAACATTTTGGGCACTTTTTCCCAGCTGGTCTCACAGTATACCCAACTAGGTGGTGAATTCTTATCCCATCTTTACAAACAAGCAAGCTGAGGTGCAGAGACAGACTTTTCACAAGTCATAATGTGAGTCAGTCTCAAAGCTGGGAAGAGAATACAGGAGTTCTAACCCTGAGTCCCCTGCTGACAGCACTCCCTCTGATAGCAATGGAGCTTAGAGACGTGGAAGTGAACGCCGTAAGAGCTGAGAGAACGGATATGTGACGTTGCCTGTTAGAAACCTCTGAAGATTGCCTAGAAATTTCAGCTTATTTTATAATGGTCCCAGCATATAGGATAATCAGTCAGACCAATATATGCAGGGCAGACAAACACACAGGGATTCATAGCTGTTTTATCCCTTGAGAATAAGGCAGTTATTTTAGAAGCCTAGAGCCAGGAACCTGAAGAACAGATACACAGGTTATAAACTCTTTGGGCCTGGAACTGTCTTTGTTCTGTTTTGGTACACCACTTAGTAAGATGGACTCCTAGCTGCTATCACAGTAAAAATCAAAACAATGATAATAAAGCTAGTTGGCCAAAGTGGCTTACCCATTATTTTCTTTGGCTCATATTTGATTTCTCCTTCTATTTGTTTCTCTCACTTTCTTCATGGAATAGCCACTCTGTTCCACTCTGCCACACCCAAGTCCAGCGTGAAACCTCACCTCCTCCACAATGCCAACAACAAACTATTCACAATGAGTGAAATTTAACCCTGTGCGAAGGGGCCCCCGCATTGCACTGCAATCAAGCAAGAACCTACAGCTGGCCAGTATGAGCTAACTCAGACTTTCAGTGCTCCGGTAAGCGGCTAGTCAGTTATGAGTGTGTACACTGGCCTGAATGTACCACAATTAAACAGTCCCTTAGCCTGAGCCAGCTGGCATGAGCCAGCCACAGGTGTTTACTGGAGTGTAGACATACTTTCGGGCCCCAGAGTTTGCTGACCTTCTCTGTTGGGGTCATTCTCAAATGAAGTGAATGACCCAAATGTTAATAGACAGAACTCTTTTTTTTTCTCATATTAGATAGTAATTATAATAATAATGAATGGAAGCCTAATTGAGTTACCATGATATGTGCACATAAGAGTTGGATGAAAAATGACAATTATTTTTCAAGAGGAAATTTCTAAAATTTCACCACAATCTCTCACAACGTTTTTCAATAAAAACTACATTTGGTTTTAAAAAAATCATTTTTGGAAACCTACATTCCTCCAAACAAAATTCAGTTTATAATTTTTCATTTAAAAAACAGAGAAAATGTTAGTGTAAAATAGAAATTTTCCAAAAAAAATATTTTATTTTAAATTATTTTTTGACAATAGAATTTTGACCAGCCGTAGTGCACATGCCTTGGCTGTGTAAGTGTCTGATCAGTGGGTTGCTGCTGTCCCCTCTTTACTGCCAACTGCATATATTCAAAAATCATTAATCAAGACCCCAAAATCAAGATGACAGCTTAAGAATCATGAGATTATTTTTAAAAATACATTTGCGCTTATTTACCTTCTGGTTTTTGAGCTTCTACTCGGGTCAGCTTTGTAAGATTTTCATTATAACCTTGTCTTTTAGTAACTTACATTGTTTAAAAAGGTGTGAGATTCTCCTATATTCATATGACTCCAAGAGCTGTTGCTTTAAGTAATACAGTAAATATTGTGCTTCTCATGATAAAATCAAAAGACCTAGCAACTTTAAGTTTGTTCCCCGTCACTGACTGATGTGTCCAAAATGTAGAATATAAATTTTTGGGCACACAGACTGTCTTTTTTTTTAACACTTAAAATACCTTTACACATACATTATTATGTGTGTGTCCAAATTTGGGGCATCAGTTTCTGCCACTTTCATTCACATTAAGTATTAACTTATTCCATAAGCAGCCCCAGAATAAAATGCTAAACAACAGCAGAATCTGGTCCCAAATAGTTATATCTATCGTAATAATTGGGGCATGGTAGCTGATCACTGTTCTGATTAGAGTTGATCCATCTATTAATTGAAAACAATTTATCTGATAAATTTAGCCTACATTTCTATTTGTCAGTGCACTGCCAATAGATCTCAGTTTTGATTAAATAGTCAGATGACTAGTTAGCCTGAGACTATCTGGATCTGTTTGTCATGAATATTCAATTAGTTATTCAATATTCAGAACATTATTTCAAGCAACTAATATAGTCACCCAAGCCACAAGGTCTTGTTTCTGTTCATTGATTGGATCACTGTAACCTTTATAAATTACTTCTGTTCCCACCTGAAAAACAAGGCTTCCTATCTACTTCATTCAGGGGTGTGAAAAATCCACACCTGAGGCTATGTCTAAACTACAAAGAAAAGTGGAAAAAGATACGCAAATTGCACTTCACAATTTGCGTATCTTTTTCCGCTTTTCTTTCAAAAGATGCTTTTCCGAAATTTGGCGCGTCTACACAGCGCCAAATTTCAGAAAAACCTGCTCTTTTGAGCCACCCCTTCTTCCTCGTACAATGAGGTTTACAGGGATGGTGAAAGAACACGTCCACTTTTCTGAATTTTTTTTTTGGAAAAGTGGACACATTCCTTGGACACAGCATTACTTTTCTGCGATACCTTCGGTATCCTGGAAAAGCACTGCAGTCTAGACGTAGCCTGAGAGATGTAGTTAAGCTGTCCTAAGTCTCAGTGTAGACACTACTGTGTCAACAGAAGAAATATTCCAGGGGCCTAGCTACCACCTCTTGGAGGGATGGACTAACTAGAGTGATAGAAAAGTCTCTTTCATCTCTGTATCTAGCTTTATTTACACTGTGGCACTCCAGCAGCACAGCTGCACTACCATAGCAGCGCTGCTTTAACTTTTGTAGTGTAGACATGTACTAAGTGGTGTATGGTCTTCTGCTGACCTCTGCACAGGAGTGAATCCAGCATTAGATAAACTTGCTTTGTTGTCATCAAGTGCCTGTGTTTGAATTTTAGGTTGCATCTTTCATAGTTCTGGTGTGAATTAGAAGAATGGAGCGACTGCATCCTAGATAAGCTGTGAATGGCACAGGCACAAGAAACTCTCAAGCCTTGTGTAAAATTTATTATAAAGCCCTGAAATGTGACAGGAGAAACATAACTAATGAAATAACAGGCTAAAGCAGCCTTCTTTGCAAAATTATACCTGGGATCCTGGACCATAACTAGTGCTACTGCAAAAGAGATAATAACAATACTCATTACGGGTGTGTCTAGACTACAGGGTTTTTTCGGAAAAAGTGGCCTTTTTTCGAAAAAACTTCCCCTGCATCTAGACTGCTGCCGCATTCTTTGGAAAGTAAATTGAAAGAACACGGAGGGTTTTTTTCGACCGCAGAAAACCTCGTTTTACGAGGAATAACGCCTTTTTTCAAAAGTACTCTTTTGAAACAGAGCAACCAGACTGCCTCTTTCGAAAGAGGCTTGTAGTCTAGACGTAACCTACCAGTGGTGAATAATTGCTTTGACTGGTTGTGACGGGCCGGCATCGGCCTGCACTAGGACCGGGGAGGCCGCCGTGCCGGCCCCGGGGGGAAAGCCGGGCAGAGTTACCCGGATGGCCCCCGGGTGGGACACGACCCCCGCCGAACCCGGTGGGGACAGGGAAGCCGCGGCCGTGGCAAGCGGGGCCGCTGGGCGTGCCACGGCGGCAATAGGCACCCCAAGCCAGAGGCATCGGGACGTGACTCCGCCCCCGATGTCCAGGCGGCGGGACAGCAGCAACGCTGGGGGCGGGGCATCAGAAGACGGCGTGACCCCCGGCGGGAGGTTTAAAAATGACCTCCACGCCAGAGCCGGGAGAAGGACTCCAGGGAGGCGATTCCTCCCCCCCCCCCCGGTGGAGGCAGGCGGCGGAGGCTCCTCGTCAGACTCCAGGAGCAATCCACGGGAGCAACTCGGACCAGGAGGTGAGATCCGGGGCCATGGGACGCAGAACCATGGAGCACGGGGCGGTTAGGAAGCAGCCCGGGGCAGGGTCTTTGTGGCGCCCATGGGCTGACACATTACGGGATGGGACCCCATCAGTCGGGTAAGGGTCGTGACCCAAACCCCTAGGGCCCCGGGCTGGGACCCGGTGGAGAGGATGGGCCCGGGTCCCCCTAGTCACCCCCTCCCCATGCGGGGATACTCCCCACACTCCGACAAGGGCAAAGGACCGGGGCGCTAGGAACCAAAACACTGGGTGCGGACATTGAAGGCCGGAGGGCTCCCAAGGGAGGCACCGGGACAATAAGGGCTCGCAGGGCCCCGTGGCACCTTGGCAGGTGCCCCGGGAGCTCGCGCCCGTAGCAAGGACTCGCAGAAAGACTTTGAGGCGGTGGGCTCGCCGGGCTGTGCCCCGGGATTCGGGGCTGCACGCTCGCGCCCGGGACAAACCCGTCACACTGGTGAACAAAATATCATTAACTGCAATTGTCAGACAAATATATTTTGTGGCCAGGGCTTGTAAATTTTCTTGGCTACTTTTCAAGGTTGAGTGAATATTTATTGTGCTGGAACTGAGAACAGTTTCTCCCCATCAGTGTAAATTTTAAATGGAACACCTTCTTGTTTTCAGGCTGAAGCCATCTCAAAAGCAGGAGACAATTCTGCATGAGGCATGTGCTATGTGTGAAAGCACACTGCTGGTTGCTATTGAGCTCTGCCTCACAGAGAGCAGCCATGTATAGTCACAGAGAATGATCTTTATTTTATATTGATTGAATAGTAGAATAAAAAAGAGCATAAGTGTGGGTTTCTCCTGTCATAGGATGCATAGGGACACAAAATGGCAGGTCCCTCTTTAACAGAGAGGGTGATTTCTTTCCATTTACATGTGTTCACAGGTGCAGTTTGCAGCTCAGAGCAGGTACAGCCACATTTCCAACAGAACATTTTCTCACTGATGGATGAGGATACAGATGATGATTCTCAATGGTTTTAGCTTGTGTCTCCTTCTGAACATGATCTTTATACGGATCCAGTCCTAAAGACCTGCTGCAATTCACTAAGATCCTGCCTTCAGACACATCTGCTTCCCCTCCCCTCCCCTCTCCTCCATTCCCAATGTATGTGATGGTGACATTCACCTTGATGGGAGGGAATGTATATTGCTGAAATATACAATGCATCTTGGAAAGCTAATAGAAACTGGCAGTCAAATCAGTCCCTTTGCTTTATCTCTCAGGAAAAATCCTATCTCCAGTTTGCATCTCTTGCTTTGGGCAGCCTCTGGAACAATGCAGTTCTGTACAATCAGCAGGGAGGGAGGGAAAACATATGGGCCCCATCTAGGCCCTGTAGTCCATCCAAGTTGGAGTGTGTTGTTTTTGGCTGCCCCGAATAGCTCTCTCTGTGCAGGAGGATGGAGCTCAGGGTCCTTGATGGTGGGGGCCTTTTGCAATATGAAGCTTCCTGCTGAGGACCATTCAAGGGCAGCCCTTGTAGCAGATCTAATTATACAAACAATTTTGTTCTGCTTCTCCAAATAAACATAGCGAGGTCTGCGGGACGCAGCACGATGGGAAATTAGAAATGAGAACGCTTGCTAATGGGCTCCTTAGCTGCAGGGGTAAACAGATTATTTGAAAAGCCCTGGCCGCCCCTCTGACATCTCCAGTCGCTCCCCCAGCTTTCCTCTCCACCTTCTTCTTCTCTCCTCCACCCCCCTCGCCCCCGTCACACCAAATATTAACAAAGCTTGCAATTTAATCAAATCTCTGAACTGTGAAAGGAGACTTCTGTAGATTTCATTTCAAGGTTTTTCCACGTCAGGATTTGCATTGAGAAAATTAGATTAGAATCCTGCGTGCAAAAGGAAGAGGAGCTACATGGAACGGGGTAAGGGAGGAGTAGAGTTGGTGGTAGGGGGAGTCAGAGTTCACCATTTGAACAGAGTAACCCAACTGGTGGATGGTTGTGAAGTGGAAAGGGGGTGCCTTCTCCCTCTCCCCAAAACCCCTGGGAAAAATTGCTGGGTTTCTATATACAACCCAAAGCTCTGATCTGTCACCAGTGGGTGTGGTTTTGGAGCATTCCCCATAGCAGTATCCTGCATGGGGACTTAAATCGTGACGAGCCAATCATAGCAACCTGGCAGAGAATCTTGCCCTCCAAGCTGGCACCAGTCATAATAAAAGAGAAGCTGCTTTCTTCAAGATCCCTTTCCATGGAAAGCAACTTAAAACTCACACACACTTTTAAGGGCCAGGCACACCATTCAGAATGATTCCTGATTTCCATTCCTGATCCATTCCTAATTCATTCCTTCTTGGCATGACACTGCTGCCAGATGGGATGTGCTCTTTGGTCATCACTTCAAGGCTGCCCACTATATCTGGCCCCATGCTAGTGAATAGCTCTGCCCCCAATCCCTGTGCCTTCCACCTTTTTCTTTCCCATAAAAAGGCCAAATCCCAAGCTCCTTTCTCAGGCTTTACTCAGTGCTAACTCCTGGAAGTTTAAAATAAAAAGTGTGAAGAACTTCAGCATTATCTTGAATCAACTAAGTTTTGGCCACCACTAAGGGGATGAGCTGAAAAAGTGCAGCATAGTTGAATCCCTTTGCCCCAAGCCCTCACATCCCAGAATGGTCAGATCTACTTGTCATAGAAATAGCAAGGAGGGCCGCATCCTTTGAATCCACCAGGACTTTGGCCATTAACTTAGTAGCACAAGTGGAAACAATATCTGGATCCTGTCCCTTGCTCTGAGGCCTTGTTGTTCATGTCTAATAATATGGTCTCTCCTTGGGCAGGTCAGGCAAAAATATCAGACTGGATTATTCCTAGAGCTCTCATATCATGCAAACGAAGCATTTGCCAAACTATAAATTTGATCCAACACCACTGAAACACTGACTTCACAGAGAACTAAAACTGTGGCTTTGTCACTGGATTCACTACTCACCGGTGAGGTGCCTCTTTGGGGCTCATTTATGGGTTAGCTCTCAACCAATCTGACACACTCTCCATCAGTTGCTCACATGGTGGTCTCTCTCTGGACTCAATTCCACTCTCTTTGTGGCTTGGCCCTCCATCCAGGTCACTATCATTTCCCCATTCTAGGGTATCAAACTATCTTTCTTCCTGAAACAAAAGACAGGACTATGCAGCACTTTAAAGACTATCAGGATGGTTTATTAGGCAATGAGCTTTCGTGGGCCAGACCCACTTCCTCAGATCAAATTGTGGAAGAAAATTGGCATGACCATATATACCAAAGGGATACAATCAAAAAAAGTGAACACATATAAAATTGACAAATCAGATTTTAGAACAGAGGGGGGGAAAGTGGGGGGAGGTTAGTGTCTATGAGATAATGATATTAGGAGTGATAATTGGGGAAGCTATCTTTGTAATGGGTAAGATCATTAGCATCTTTGCTAAGGCCCATCTGTAAAGTGTCAAATTTAAGCATGTCTCTGTCTTCTGATCTGCTTCCAAGTCCTATGCCACTTTACCTAGGGTCCCCAGGGCTGTTAGGGGAACCCAGCCTGCTCACTGCTTTGGGTTCCAGTTGAGGGACCCTCTTGTCAGTGGCCAAGGTCTGTTCCATCCCAAATCTCACTGCTGTTTCCCCAAGCATTTTCCTATTCTGCCTTTCTCAGGCTTCCACTCCATCTCCTTCCCGGTAAATCCTTCCTTCAGGGCCGGCTTCTCCTCTCCTCTCCCCCAATGTTTCCTCCTTTCCCTCTATAGTGCAGTCCTCCTCTCTGAAGCTCATTTTGGCTGCCAGGTTCCCTGTTCCTTCTCAGCTGGGCTGCATCATTAGTCAGGGGATGCTTAGCAAACCTAATTTCCCTCAGGAGTGACCTCTTAGGTTAACTGGCCTCTTCTCAAGCTCATTAACCCTTTCCAGGTTAGTGTGGGTGAACACCCAATCAAAGCCTCCCACATACTGCTTATAAAAAAGAATCACTTTACCCAGCATTGAAAGGCAGCCATTTAACAGGACACAGCAGCACAATGTTTCAGGATGTGTATGAAGAGCCCCCAATCTAACCGAAACTTCTGGGGAGAATCAGGGAGGTGGAATGGAATTCATTCAATCCTGTGCTGAGACAATCCTTTCCCTGTGTGACACGTGTACTGATGTCACTGGCAAAGTGCCCTTCTCTGGGGCAGTCAGTCACTGCCAGGACATGTAGTATTGGAGTTGAGCGATTTGGCGCAACCATCCTTCATGGCAATACTGAATGATGCTGCCTAGAATGTCATGGCTGAGCTATGCCAGACCTGTGGTGATATCCTGACACTGGATCCACCCCAGACTCGTGTTTTGTCCAGGGCCCCTCCTATCTCACACTACCACAAATGGAGTCTCTCAAAACACCTTCATGAAAAGAAATCTAATTCCCATCACAGTCCCTTGATGGTGTCTTGGCAGGAATATACTGTTGGCCAGGAGTCTGTTGTTATTACTTCTCCATGTAATTGATAATCGTATCAAAACTAGAGAACTAATTGCAGTTGCTGTCTTACTCCATGCCTCACTACTGCTGCATCACACTTCCCGCAGGCAGTTGGAGAGCGCTGTTTTCCAACAGGTCTGTGACAGACTCGTTCCATCCAGGAAAACCTCATGGGCAGGAGTTCCTCACACATATGATGTAACCCCGGTCTTTGTGGAGGATCATGAGCCTTAACAAACATCACTGTTGTTAATATTACTTTGCACACTTTAGTATCTTTAAGTTCTCAAAGTACTTAATTCAATAATTAAGCCTCACAACCCTGTAAGTAACATATCGACCTTCCCTTTTCCCATAAGACATGGAGCACCTGAGGCACAGAGCAGCACCTCTGCAAATTTGACCCCCTATTTAAGTGCCTAAGCATGAGTTTAGGCACCTAGCTTTGGGAATCTAGAGTTGATGGGTTTGGCCTAAGTGACCTGCCAAAGCTCACAAAGTTGGCCTGTGGTTGGCCTAGGATTAGAATGCAGGAGTTCTGACTAACTTGAGCCAACAAGACTATATGCCCTCCCTCAGCACTGCTCTGGATAGACAGATGGATGCTTAGTTGCAATGGGACCTACTTTACTGTACTTACAGTGAAACTTTTTTTGAGGGGAAGTTCTCTGGTACAGGTGAGTCCTCTCTGTAGTGGGCAGTCCCAGTGCAGGGAAGCTCTGTGATAGATGGGAGATTCTCCCTAGACTGCCCCAGGCTACCTAGTGGCCTTGAAGATACATTGTACTGCTTCTTCATCCTTGTGGCTACTTGGAAGATGTGGAAGGGTTGTGGTAGGCACAGGAACATCAGGTGCCTTCAGTTAAGTCACAGATCCACTATCCCTGCCTCAACATTCACCCTCTGTCTAGCCCAACCTCAGTAGCTGTGCAGAAGAAGCCTCCGTGTAGGCTGTTAGTATTGTTGCCCCTCCCCCAAACAACAGAACTATAGCAGTTAATAAAAGAGGAGGGTTCGATTGCACAAAGACATAAAGGGTTCATTGAAATGCAGCTGCCTCTGGGGAAGGAGACAGAAGCCATTTAGGAGAGGAAATGAGGAAGAAAGGCCTGTCCAATAGAAACTCCATGTGGAAGATTAGGAGGTAACATGTACTTGCTCCAGTTGGAATGCAGCCAGGGCTTATTCCACTGCCTTATATTCACAGGATATGCAATATACGTTTAAAGTTTTAGGTCTCTGCTCATGGAGGTTTCTTGTCACATTAAATCATTTCTTTTAGCATTCTGGCCTTTATTACAGCTAAAGTATCCTTGCTTATCAGTCTTGCAGAACTTCGGGTTACACTGTAGCTCTTAGCGGCCATGCTGATATCATATCCAATCCGGCTAACCATGCCTCTTGCTGATGACTAGTTTGTCTCCTGTTTGTTGCTGTTGTTGGGATTTGTAGCAGGGCAGGGAGAGAGGCAAGGATTCGAATCTGCATTTCCGGCTGACGCAGCATCCCTCCAAGGGAAAAGTGGCAGGCCAGGAAAGAGAGGTAACTGGACACTCTCCCACTGAGAGGCACAACTGTAATGAAGCTGCTCACAATAAAGAACATGTAGAGCCCGTGCAAGAGTAGCAGGGCAAAGAAGCAGGGATACAGAGTTCTTGGCCTCCTTTCTACATCTGGCACTGTGGCCTCCCACAACCAAGTGAAGGGAAATCCTTTCCTGTCTTCAGCAGAGATTAAAGAATTAATCTCTTATTTCTTATGGATGTAAGGGGGGAATTGACTGGTGTTGACCCTGTGGATCTAGAGCTAAGAGAGAAGGGGGTTGCGGAGTTAGCTCTCTGGGGTCTGATTTGCACCCACAGAAGCGTTGTAAATGCTCTATGACGGAAGAACTGAACCCCTCGTATTCTGTTATCTTTTCACAGCCAATTCTGCCACATTAGCAAGGAAGAAGATAACAAAGGCAATTATATTCCAGGTCCAAGGGGCTACAGGCTGGCTTTTTCTTCTTGTGGTCATTCTTTACTTTTTCATGGTACTAGATGACAAATTGTCTCTGGTTAGCAAGCAAAATTGCCATTGTATTCTTGCTTTCTGGAGTTATTGTCCAAGCCCACATTCCCCCTCTCCCCAAAAGAATCACTGGGTTCCCTGTACATTTTAGATCACTGGATTTAGTATTAGGAGATCCCTTCCGCAAAAGCCAAGCTAGGATGACACAATCTGCATGCCATGCAGAGCTTACTGTGCACATTTTAAATACCAGCGACACTGCTTGTGCCCTGGAAGATGACACAGCTCAGGGCTTAAACTCTTAGAGCCCAACTTTATTAGCACTTGTGGGCACTCAGCACCTCACAGGATCAGAATCTGGACCTTCCCTCATCACAGCTCTGATCACCAGAGGCTGGCAACCTGAACAAAAAGGGGTGTGGATGCCTCAACATGCACTCCCCGTCCACCTCTCTACTTGGCCTACGGTCAGTCATCACTAGCCAGACAGTTCCACACTCGGTCTCAGTGTGTTCCCACTAATGTGCTCCCATTTGAGAACTGGTGGGGAAACATGGCGGCTTCTTAAATGTGCACACCTGCAAAATTCAGTGCAAAATACTAAAAGTCATAATAGTCATCATCAGCATAACAGTACTGGTAATAATAAAATACACGGACAGAAAGAAAGAAGAGCTCTCAAAGGAAATGCAGACTGTTGAGCATGCTAAACTGGGCTGCTGAGCCCCATCTGTGTCTCAGGCTATTGAATTGCAGGACTAAGTGGTTTCCTCTCTGCCTCACAGGGGAGCTGCTTTTATGTTCTACTGAAAGGGTATCCTGCTCAAACAAGCAGAGCCATAATGGGGAGAGCATCCATTAAACAGAGGGAAATGAGGGCATGTTAAACATGAAATATTCATGGGGGCGGCTGCCTTGTTAATGCATTTGTGTTTACAAAATGCCTCTCATTCGGGAGGAGGGAGGAAGGGAGTATCAGATAAAAGAGGGGCCTGGAGAATCCATGTCTGGTTCTTGCAAGAATTGTAAGAGGGACTGGGTGGAGGTGGGGGGAGGGGAGCATACCTGGTAAAGAAGATGAGCTCACAAGAAATGTTCAGCAGCTTTTGTTCCCAGTGCTCTCAGGCTCATGGGGATTTCTGGTTTCCAAGTGTCAAGTACTCTGCATATGCACCTGGATTGGGAGGCTAATGGATAACTGTGATCATGATGGAGCTCATATACTACAAGAGCTGTACTTGACTGGAAGACACAAACTGGAGTTCTCCTGAAGGTGCTACTGGTGACTGAGTGAGGTGCCTTCTTCCTAAGGCGTCCCTAAGAACTCCATAGTTTTAGCAGGTGTTCATCTGCAGGACTTGCTGTAGGGGGCACTCTTTCTTCTGCTGCAGGAAGTATCACTGGTGAATTGGCAGGTGGCATTCTTTCTCTCTGCCAGTACTGAGTTCATTCCTCCAGCATGGTGCTTAGGGTGCCATCTAACAGAAGTGCCCTCTTTTTAATAGACATAAAACTAAGGGCTCAAGCTCCTGGGGTCATTAATAATCTCCATCAATTCTTAAAGCTGCTTTCTGTTGCCCATCAGCATCACCTCTGTATTTCTGGATGGATCTTACACTAGTTACCATTGAGCCTATGTATGGAAGGATCATTTCCAAAAATATAATACCTGGCGCATTATCTAGTCTAGATTTAAAATCCAAGCAAGGAGGCTCCCAGCACTTCCCTTGGCTATTCCTAACATGTTTCACTTTCCCAGTCCATCAAGGAGTTTATCAGCCTCTGTCAGACATGACTATGATGGATGCACTATCAAACCTAGGGAGAAGAGAAGATATTTTCTATTTTTAATATCATTCCATTCCTTCTAGTTTTATTCTAAACAATCAGCCTTCCATTCATGCAGTTTACATCCCTTCATAGACTTGAATTATTTTCCCCACTTGACTGTGGCTTAATCAAGTGATACATACTGGCAAAAAAAAATTCCCAATAAGTAGACTGGGTTTCAGAGGTAATGATGCAAAGAAGTCAATGGGAACGGCAGGTGCTAAAATCTCTGAAAAATCAGGCTACTCATTTACAGGAGATGCTTAAATCTGGCTTTACTTTAGGCAATCATGTTCGCCATTGTATTCAGCACTTTGAAAGAGCCTCTTTTTCCAAGGCCCAGCATTGTATGCATCTGACAGGGGGAAGAAATAGTCCTCTAAGTCCATCAGAGCCATGAGAGGGCAATGCTAAGCAAAGGTCCTGCAGAATCAGGAGCAGGAGATGTAGGGCAGAGCATTGTCAAGACAGTGATGGCACTTTAGCTTACAAAAATTTCAGAGCCTCTACCCAAGGCTTCACATACATGTTGAAGAGGATATTTTGTTGCCAGACCCTTCTTGGGGTGAATAGAGGAACTGCCCATAACAAGCCTCTGATCCTCTGCAGAAGAAAGAGTGGAGCCACCATATGATGATTCTTTTTACACCCTTGCATATTCACTGGAGCAGGGGAACTAGCCAGGTCTAATTTCAATGTGGGTTATTCCTGTATGTACATTCTACTATCTTGAATTCCCTCTGAAGCTCCAAATGGATACATTCTTTTCCATTTCTGAAACTAGATTCTGCCTGTTTTAAATTAGCGTGTGGGGTTGATATGCACTGCTAGCAATCTGCTTCTTTCCACTGCTGAGGTGGCTGCATTCTAGAGAAGGAAGAGGCCATTCCTGTGAATAGTTAGATTCTGTAAAGTGCTTTGGGACAAAAGCTGTTATCAAAATGTAAGCTGTCACAGTAGCACCTCACTAATCCACACACTTTATAATTCACACGGAAAAATGACTCTCTCCCCACTCTTCTGCAAAGGCCTCCAAGCATTTCTCATTGCTGTCCTGGGGGGCTGTATTACCAGGACCTCAGTTCTTTTACCAAATGTACTACAGTACATTTGCAAGGATGTTACTGAAACAGCATCACTAATTAAAGGCAACCTCCAGTTGTCAAAATGAATGAACAAAGGGCATTTGATGATGAATTACCTTTGCTGTTTAAAATTGTGTTGGCTCTGTTGCTTGCTAATCCATATAATTCAGTAACTCACAATGGGTCTCCCAAACAGTAGTGCAAATTAGCAAGGCTCTACTGTATTTGTCATTAATCATTATCATTATTATTAAATAATCAGAGAATCCCCAGAATCCCACAGCAAAGCAGAGGGTGCAGGCTTTCTACATTAGACCAGAACCAAAGACTTCTGGATTTGGCTCTTGGTGGGGCTAGATTAGAGTCTAGTTGAAGATTCCACAGACTTCAATTCACATATGCTGGGATGGAGATACCCAATCAGCTGGAAGGCTGCTGCTGCCCATGTGATTTCAGTGAAGGAGTCCTTCCTTTAGCAATTAAAATCCCAGTCCCTTAGCCAAAGGGCTCTGAGTCTGAGTACTCTAGGGTCTGAGGAAACTTTTAGTTTCAGCAGGAGAATTAAAGAGATGAAAGGAAGAGATCAGGAGGTATGTGCGTTAACTCTTCACACTGAGAGCAATTGGATAGAGCCATGACAAGCAAGCAAAGTTGGGGGAGAGGAAAATTCATTTTAATAAAGAAGAGCAACTTTAATGGTTGCTTCTTATTTTCCAAGGGTATGTCTACACAGCAAAGTCATTTCAGAATAATGGCCGTTATTCTGAAATAACTATGTGAGCGTCTACACGGACATTGCGTTATTTCGAAATAATTTCGAAATAAAGGGCGGCTTATTCCAAAATTTGTAAACCTCATTCTACAAAGAATAATGCCGATTCCAAAATAGCTATTTCAAAAAAAGGCATGTGTAGACACTCCTCTGCTGCTATTTTGAAATAGCCCCTAACTAGGGCCATATTAAGTTATTCCTCCCCAGTGCCTCCTGGGGCTCTAAATCAAGATAGCATATCTACATTAGGGAAGCCTGCCTCAGACTAATTTTGAGGCTTCCCTGCAGTATAGATGTGCTATTTCGAAATAAGCTATTTTGGAATAACTATTCCGGAATATCTTATTTTGAAATTAATGTGCAGTGTAGACGTACCCTGAATGAGAATAGGGCAACTATTACCTGCTCCTGTTTGAATGTAGCAAACAGGAGCAGCTAACATGGAGTTTTGTAAGGGAGTTCTCCAGGTGAAGGAGGAGTGATTACTGGACCCTTGGGGTAAGTGGTTGTTTGTAGTTTGTGTATTTGTTATTAGGAACTGGAGAAACTTTTGGGAAAGGGGATCCTATACAGGAATGATGGGCTATGCCTAAACCAAAATGGAACCAGATTTCTGGCACTTAACATTAAAAAGGTTGTAGAGCTGTTTTTAAACTAAGGGCTCCGGGGTGCAGATTGGAGCACATGGGTTGGACTCTTTGGCATCTCTTAGGGGAAAATCTATTAATAGAGATTCTCTATGTTCTAGTAAGGAAGAGAGGACGGAAGATGATAAAATATGGGTAAGATCAGATGAGAAACAATCAAATGAAAAAGAGTGCCATTCAAACACATCCAGAAATGGCAAACAGCTAACTAAATAGTGACAAATTTTTAAAGTGCTTATACACAAATGCTAGAAGTCTAAATAATAAGATGGGTGAACTAGAATGCCTCATATTAAAGGAGGATATTGATATAATAAGCATCACAGAAACTTGGAATGAGGACAATCAATGGATATACCAGGATATAAAATATATCACAAGGACAGAACAGGTTGTGCTGGTGGGGGAGTGGCACTATAGGTGAAAGAAAATGTAGAATCAAATTAAGTAAAAATTGTAAATGAACCAAAATGTTACATAGAATCTCTATGGATAGTAATTCCATGCTTTAATAATAAGAATATAGCAGTAGAGATATATTATGGTCCACCTGACCAGGATAGTGATAGTGACTAAGAAATGCTAAAGGAGATTAGAAAGGCTATAAAAATAAAAAACTTAATAATAATAGTGGGGGATTTCAACTATCCCTATATTGAATGGGTAGGCAATGCTTATGGTATTTAATATGAAATCAAATAAAACAAGAAAATTAACACCACCCTTGGAGTATATGCATTATCTCCTTTCTAACAACTCAAGCTAGTAAACACATGAAAATGCATATTATCCACACATAGCTCAGCTTTAAGATGCTAAACAAATATATGAGTCAATTAGAAATAGTATTTGCAAGAAGAGCATGACTTATACAATGTTTACTGACACTGGAAAGGAGATCAAAAGGCATTCATTAAGGCTTGTACAGTTTTGCTAAGGAATGTTTAGGGTTAGGGTGAAACAGAGACCTATAAAAACAGATAAAAGTTCCCCTAGTTTGAAACTTTCACCTTGTGTGTATCACCAACTCAAACAATAGAAGCCCCAGAACAAATTAACACATGGCTTCAGAGTTTGTAGACAGATGCATGTTTCAAAGAGTTTGCAAATAAGGTGTTATCCTACATGCATCACACCTAGTACTTTCTACTTCTGACTCATAAAAGCCAGAACTCTACTACATAGCAAAGATCTGGCTTTAATGCAATACAATATACCATGTATTAATTAGTAATACAGGATTTTTAAAAATCATTAAGATCAGAGTTTTAGATATCTGCAACACTCCAAAACTTCTGTTAAAAGAATATTTTTCTTTCTTAACTTAAGCCAGTGTTTCCCAATTGGTGTTCCGCGGAACCCAGGGGCACTCCTCCACCCCCTCTTAAAGAGACAGAGCCGCGGCGGGAATCACGGCGGTGGTTTTTTTGCTCGACAAAACGCGGTGGGGGCCTTTTTTTTTAAAGGCAGCCCTAGGGGTTCCATGGCCAAATAAAACTGGGAAACATTGACTTAAGCCTTTAACACCTATGTAAACTTTGAAATGTAATCATACAAATGTCCTGGCAAACACACACCCCATGCAGCCTGCTTTCCTCTCTACTCCTCCCTCCGACCCAGCAGACAGAGAAGACTGTAGCAAGTGAGTCAGGACACCCCAAACAAATTGCCCCCTGCCTCCACCTCACTGTACAGATGCCAGCACCCACCCACACCCTCTTTCCCCTGCTTACCGCATGCAGTCAGCCCCTTACCTCCCCCTTCCCAGCCAGGAGGCTTGAGTAGAGTGCTGAGTTTCTGCCTCTCTCTTTCTCCTCACGCAGATGGAACTCTCCAAACTCCCCTCCCCTCTGACTCTCCCCCAGCCAATTACTCCCTTCCTCCTTCTACTCCCCTTCCCCCAACCATTTAGTCCTTCACACACCACCACCAACAAGACTGGGAGCACCTTGTCCCAGTGTTGGGGATCCTCGTCCACGAACCTCTGCAACATTGATTTTAACATATGATGAAATCGTTCCACTAACCCATCTGTCTGGGGGTGACAAACCGTGGTCCTTAGGGCCCTGATATTTAGTAACTGGCACAACTCAGCCACCAGTCTCGAGGATACATTAGTCCCTTGGTCCATTAAGATCTCCTGGGGTATCCTCACCTGGGATAAAAATCTTTAAAAACTCAGCCACTATGGTGGGGCCTGTGGTATTCTGCAAAGGGACAGCCTTGGGATACCTCGTTGCATAGTCCACCACCACAAGGATATACTGGCATCCCAAGCTAGCCTTCTTAAAGGGTCCTACCAAATCAAGGCCAATTTATTTGAACAGTACTCCCACCACCGGCAACACTATCTAGGGAGCCTTCAGTACTCTGTTTGAGTAGGTTTGCTGACACTCCGGGCAGGACTCACAAAAATCCCAAACTGCGGAAGAACCTCTGGGCCACACGCTGCAGAGTCTTCTCCCAACCCAAGTGCCCAGCCAAAGGGGTTGCATGGGCTGGCTGCAATATGCCCCATCTGTATTTTGTTGGGATCAGCAGCTGCCACAGTTCCCCAAGAGTCTGGGGATCTTTGACCACTCGGCAAAGACAATCATCGGACATCTCAAACCAGGGTCTCTGAAGCATCCTGTGTCCCTGTCTGTCTCTGGATCCACTACTTGCTCCCATGCCTAACTCAGCATTGCATCTTCTTGTTGATCTCAGAGGAAGTCACCACTAGTATCTAGCCACTCAATCTTGGTCTCTCTCGGCAGTTCAGTCTCTAGTGCCTGGTGCGAGGAAGTTCCAGGGGCTGATGGGGCACTTCCCCCTGGCATCCCGTTCCTCCCTGGGCCACTCTAACCTCCTCTGGGTCTTGCTGACTCCAGTCCTTGACTATCCAGTGGAATCCCTGCCAATTCCAGCCCAAAATCACAGGGTAGGCCAGTTTCAGGGCCAGTCCAACTCAACAGGTGTCTTCTTCATGGGCGTCTGACAGCTGCACCCGGGCCATCAGATATGATTGCACATTTCTGTGTACAAACTGCATCAGGATGGGTGCTCCAGCAGGCTCAGGGGACTTCACCAGGCCAGCCCACACCAATGTCTGGCTACCCCCAGAGTCAACTAGGGTGATTATTGTGGTTCCCACCATCCTCAGATTGACTAACAACTTGGCAGGCACTCTCCTCCTAGCCCTATGACCTGCAGTCTACACTTGTCCATTACTACAATCCATATAGGGACAATCACGCCAGAAGTGCCCCTCCTGTCCACACTCATAGCATCTATCCCGATTGGACCCTTCTGGCTTTCTGACTTCTTTACCTCTAATTTGTTCAGTTGAGTGTCCTTTCCCCATTCCAGAGGTAGGCCAGTTGGTTGTCTTCTCCTCGACCCCTCCTCAGGCTGCTGTGGTTGGGCATAATACTTGGAGCCTCTGGATTCTCGCTGGTAGACCCCCCCAGCCTTGGGCCCAGGGTATTGTCACTCTTCAGCTCTTGTGCCCCTCACATCTGGATGGCCAATCGACTGCTAAGTAATCCTCCATCAGCAAGATAGACTCATTAAGGGAGGTCAGGCAGTGCCACTTGACCCACCTTTGCCCCAGTGGGAAGGATGTATAAAAATTGCTCTGAGACCATTACCTCTGCCACTTGTACCCCAGTCCATCTCTCGGGTTCAAGCCACCACCAGCAATAGTCCTGCAGCTTCTGTGCCATGGCTCACAGCCTGGCCCCGAGTGGTATCGCTTCAGGTGGAATCACTTCCGATGTGTTTCCAGGCTAATGCCCATTTTCTAAAATTGCCCCATTGACCTTGTAATGGTCCAAGGCATCTCAGGGATCCAAATTATGATAGGACACCTGAGCTGACCCCATCAAATATGGTGCTAACAAAGAAGCCCATTGCTCCTCCAGCCACCTGGCCACCATTGTGACCCACTCAAAAGCAACCAGGAAAGCCTCGGGGTCTTCACTGGGTTCCATCAGACTCAATAGTGCCTATCTGCATCAAATTGATATGTTAGGCTGTGATTAGTGGAAAACTCAGATGAAATGTCAATACCCTGTGCTACTGATTTGGACTCAGAAAGGATTGCATCCCATTGATCATGAATCTTTTGAATATCTTTAAGAAGTTATCCCAATATTATCCCTCTCAACATCTAATATAGCATTGCATGGTGCAATTACAAGATTAGTTTCACTGACCATTTTTAGCAGCTTCATCCACATGGGCAACAGATGGGCAACCACTGCATACCCTCCATGACCCCATCTCCTGTTGGGCTAGGGGCCAAGGCCAGAGCAGACTTCCACAGCATTGCTAGTTGCTGGAGCCACTGATTTTGGGTCTGTTGCTGGGCAGCGAGCTCTCACAGCAGCTGTTGTTGCTGTGCCTGCTGCTTGGTTGCTTGCAGCTGATGTTGGGTGACCAACTGCTGCAGCAGTTGGTTTTGTTGTTGCTGCTCCTTGGTCCAGCTGCACTTCCTCCTCTGGAGCTCCTTCAGTGCCTCCTTCCCTTTCAGCTGATCCAGAGGCTTTTATAGTCAGTTTCCAGTTGGAGCATGCCCAGCAGGGCTGTGGGTCTGGGGCTGTCTCTGCCAGCTGGGCCAGTGTAACTCCATCAGCTTCAGTGCAGTGTTGATATACCCCATTACAGGTACAAATTTGTCACAGTGACTCAAATCGACGTGTAAAACCAGATTTGATGGAGTCGATAATAACAAAAAAAATTGACTCAATAGTGCCTATCTGCATCAAATTGATATGTTAGGCTGTGATTAGTGGAAAACTCAGATGAAATGTCAATACCCTGTGCTACTGATTTGGACTCAGAAAGGATTGCGTCCCATTGATCATGAATCTTTTGAATATCTTTAAGAAGTTATCCCAATATTATCCCTCTCAACATCTAATATAGCATTGCATGGTGCAATTACAAGATTAGTTTCACTGACCATTTTTAGCAGCTTCATCCACATGGGCAACATTAAAAAGCTTTCAAATTTGGATGTATATTTCTGAATTGACCTAAGCTCAGTGCGAGCCTGTGCTGTGAGAGTAAGAGATTCAAACTCACTTAAAGCCTTTCTCACAGAGTCCAAATGCTGTGCAACTGGTTTAACGCTATCAATTCGTGCCGACCATTTTGTTTTTGACATGCCGTGAAGGGAAACAGGCAAATGCTACTTCAGAATTTCCCACTTTCAAGGACTGCTGCTGAAGAGGTTGTACAATTTCTGTATTGTTCCAAAGTACGTGATTACTTCCTTGCATGAGTCAGCGCAATCAATGCTGAGAAGATTTAGTGTGTGCTTGCCACAGATGGATAAAATATAGTTTAGATTTTGCTGAAGGAGGACTGCTTGTACTCCATTGTACTTCCCAGATATATTGGATCCATTGTCATAGGCTTGGCCAATGCAGACTTGAATATTTAATTTGAAGCCTTCCAGAATTTCTAATACATGAGCGGCTATTTCTTTTCTAGTTTTTTTCATGAAATTATTGAACAAAATGAATTGTTCTTCAATTACAACCTTTGAACTTCCTGCAATTTTAACATATTGAAAACCATGGTCATCTGTTCTTTATGAGAATAGTCTGGAGTTGCATCAATAATAATTGAAAAGTACTTTGCATGTTGTATCTCTTCAAGAATAGTTGTTTGCACAACACAGCTCAGTAAACTTGTTTTGTATTCTGGTAGACAGATAATGAACTTGTATGTGTTTTCTGCTCTCTTGTGATTCACTTACATGCTTAACATGGCCTGATAAAATTTGGTCATACTTGCTAAGAAGCTCACGTATACCAAGAAAGTTTCCATTTGTAGGGTCACTGATACGTTGACTAGAACCAAAGTCAATCCCCGTTCAAAAAGAAAAAGAATGACATTCAATATGCACTCAAGGAGTTTTTTCCAGTTATCAGTTTCTGTGTTTATTTCACTCAGGAGTAAGTTTTCAATTGAACTGTCAGCTAGTGCTGCTCTACTAGCTGATTTCCATGTAGCATAGTTATCTTTATACAACACTGAAATTTTGTGTGCAGGTATTTGGTTTTTCAACTTCCTCCAACCTCTACTGGTGCTCCAATCAGATGGTTCAGACAGTACTGATGCATTTGAAGTATTACTTTTTAAAATGAAACAGGGTACACAGTACAGAGCCTGCTTTTCCACGCTTCAGCAGAGCTAGTCTTTTGTGTAAATCTCTCCATTTGGAAGAGTTTTTGTCAGCAGACAAGTGGGAAAAGATTTTCAGCATCTTTCAGTACAGTATTTTACTTGGAATCTGAAACAACTAGCTTTGAGAAATGACTGCATTTGAGTGATGTTGTTATCAAGAAGTCCCATATCAGGTTCTGATGCCATTGTTGTTACACACTGTGTCCTGTGTTAGTCATAAGTTCTTGCTCTTGTTGCGCAGCATCTCCGAGGTCCTCATTTTTTTCCTGCAGTCTCTAAATCGAGCATAGACTCTGCATCTGTTGCTACTGTTGGCATTTCTGTGTCTTGATAAATGACGTCCTCATTTTGAGGCAGTGGCATTGAAATGTCATTTCTGGGTACCAAATTTTCATCATCAGAACTGGAAGTGTCACTGGAAGTATGGTCACCATCTAATGGCTGAGGCATCTTTTCTCTGAGAAATGATGTTATTGGCTTTGAACTCTTAACTACTGCTTGACTTTGTTGCTTTCACCATCTCTTACTTGCACCACTTTCAAATCTACACTTCATTTTTATAAAGGGGTTCTTTTAAAACACAGTCATACACAATAAATTAATTCTCTAAACGCTATTGGTATACTAAATTTTAATTGTATATGCTTTGCAATAAATATTATATAATAATGGTTTGGGGGTGTTATTTGCTATGGCCCTCATAACCTTATTTCAATTTCTTGAAATTTCATCTGCTAACATGTTCCCATTATTAAATTCCTCTAATAACTGGTGCATTATTATGAATATGAACATGGGACAAATGCCAGCTTAGATATAAAGTTTATTAAACAACTAGAATTAAAAGTTTATTATCACAAAAAAGCCTTTAAAGGTGAATCTAAAACTGGAGTAAGAGGCAGCTTACAGCTGAACCTGATATGGTTATTTTATACAAAGACACATTAGAAAAAACAGGAATATGAAAATCTCCTATGCAGAGATAAACAACTAATTTAAAGGTTAAATTCACCCTCAGACCAAGCAAAATCACTTTACAGTAGCAGAATTAATTATGACTTTCAAAACCTCTAAACTATACAAAGATTCTAAATAGCGTTTCTTAATGTAGAATCACTAATCACAGAAGTTACTCCAATCTCCAGTTATACAGATGAAAACTCAGATGTGACCAAAAAATTGGCGAAGGCCTGAGGTCCCACAATGATTTAAAGAATTTTTTGTGGGTGTATATGTAGCTTCTTTTGTGGTCTCAGTTATAACTGCAAGGTGTATAATAAGTGGAAATTACTTGGTAGAAAAATGTCAAAATTTGTGGCCCCTTTGTCTCCTCAGGCCTAGGCCAAATGGCCCTCCTGGCCTCCCCTCTGACAGGGTGTGGAAGAGAGGTAGCAAAATTTGCAGAGGATACAAAAATACTCAAGATAGTTAAGTTGGAAGCAGACTGCAAAGAGTTACAAAATGATCTCACAAAACTGGTTGACTGGGCAACAAAATGACAAATGAAATTCAGTGTTGATATATTGAAAGTAATGGACATTGGAAAAGACAATACAAACTATACATATAAAATGATGGGTCTGAATTAGCTGTTACCACTCAAGAAAGAGATCTTAGAGTCATTGGGGATAGTTCTCTGAAAACATCCATTCAATGCACAGCAGCAGTCAAAAAAGCTAATAGAATATTGGGACTCATTAGCAATAGGATAGATAATATGACAGAAAATATCATATTGCCTCTATGTAAATCCATGGTACACCCACATCTTGAATACTTCATGCAGATGTGGTCACCCCATCTCAAAAAAGATAAACCAGAATTGGAAAGGATAGAGAAAAGGCAACAAAATTATTTGGGTTATGGAACAGCTTCCATATGAGAAGAGATTAACAAGACTGTGACTTTTCATCTTTGGAAAGAAACTACTGAAGGGGGATATGATACAGGTTATAGAACCTTGACTGATGTGGAGAAAATAAATAAGGAAGTGTTATTTACTCTATCTCATAACACAAGAACTAGGGGTTACCAAATGAAATTAATAAGTAGCAGGATTAAAAAGGAAGTATTTCTTCACACAACACACAATTAACCTGTAGAACTCTTTTCCAGAGGATGTCGTGAAGGCCAAGACTATAAAAGGGTTCAAAAAAGAGCTAGGTAAATTCATGGAGGCCAGTAGCCAGAATGGGCAGGGATAGTGGTGTCCCTAGCCACTGACTGCCAGAAACTGGAAATGAGAGCTGGGGGATGAATTACCTGCTCTGTTCATTCCCTCTGAAGCACCTGACATTGACTTCTGCTGGAAGACAAGCTGTTGGACTTGATCAACCTTTGGTCTGACCTAGTATGGCTGTTCTTATGTTCTTTTGTGCCAGAGCCTTCAATATTAATACTTAAAATCCACAATTTTCTGAAGTCTTCAGCAGCCACAGGTGAGGTAAGTTTTTCAAAAGGTCACAACATCCTGAGTGGACACTGCGAGCTGAGTTTTTCTGAACATCTGGCTATAAGTGTCTCAGTGGGAGCAAACAGGAGATGAACGGAGTTCTTTGAAAAGTTAGGCCCCATCTGTGGCTACTGAGTATATCAGAAAATCTGGTCCTAAGCTCATTTGAGAGGCTGGCTAGAAGAGCCTGATTTTCAGAAGCAGCAGTGTGTTTGCACCTGCAGATAACTGGGAGCACAATTTTGCAGGCAGGGATGAGTGTAAATACAATTATGCTCAAATGTGTGCATAATAGGAGGCTGAGTTTAGGCCCTCCTGAAAATCTGGGCCTAACACTCCATGTTAGAAGTAAAAAAGCAAAAAGGCCTTTATTGGATGCCTTCACAGAACTCAGTCTAAAGTTCTTCCCTTTGTTATAGTACCTGAGCACCAGAGGATCTTTAATATGGATATAGTCTCACAACATAGGGAGGTATGTTTCCATCTTACAGAGGGAGAATTGAGACACACAGAGAGTCGCTAAGGCCTGGTCTACACTAAAGGAGAAAGTCAACTTAAGATATGCAACTCCAGCTATGTTAATTACGTAGCTGGAGTCAAAGAATCTTAAATCGCATTTTGGCACCGCCCAAACAGCGGTAGGTCACCAGGAGCACACTCTCCCTTTGACTTCCCTTACTCCTGGTAAAAGCAGAACTACCGGTGCCGACAAGCATGCCCTCTCAGTTCAAATTAGTGTGTCTTCACTAGACCCTCTAATTTGAACCCGAGAAACTTTGATCTTCTCTGTAGTGTAGACAAGCCCTAAGTGACTTGCCCAAAGTCACATGGTAAGTTCCTGGCAAAGCACAGAATTGATTACAGTTGTTTGAGTCCCAGGGAAATGTCCCAACAGCTGAACTATTCTTCCTCTCCCAGATAGGCCTAATTACAGCAGTTTAAACATCTTGCCAATTTTTCCTATAAATATTTGCTTGAACAAAAAGTATTGTTCCATCTCTCTCTGTTAATGCTCCTTTTCTATTTACTTTCTGTGAATTTCCCACCAAACAGGTGTGTTGGCATTAATGTTGAAGGAAACAACTTTCAAGCAAATATTACTGAATATTCACCAAAAGAGAATTCTGAATTTATAAACATGAGGATTTGCCCCAGAAACAAGGACCTAAATTATTCAACCACTCATAGAACATCCAAGCAGTGCTATGTGATCTATGCATCAAATTAGAACCGAACAATATGTATTAAATGTTGCATTTCAGACATTCGTAGTAAATGGCCCAGAATGACCAAGTGTTATTCATTGACAGTGATCAGCAAATCATTTAAAAAAAATAAAATTGAAGAAAATCATAAACTGCAAAAGAAAATTGGTGGTTTGTAATATTGAGTGAAAATTATTTTTAGCAATACTGCTCACTGAGCCTCTTTTAGGGTTGGGGTAGATCTTGAGTCATTGCAAAGTGCCGGTCAAGGTCACTGGGCTTTTTCCAAGACATTAACAGTTCTAGCCATGCTAGTCCCTTCAGCACAGTGGAAGGGTGGGAGAAGTGTTCTCAGCCAGTGGATCTAGTTTCCTAGTCTCAGATGCCCGCCATAACAATAACAGGATGTTTTACCTTAGTACTGCTAATATGAGGCTTTGTCATTTCAACCTTTGGCTTAATTCAACTGCTAAGTGAAATGTACCCCGCTATGCAAACGCATTTCACACCTGATCTGTGGCACTCCCTACTATTCTAGTCCTGGGCTTCCACCCAGCTCTGCCCCTGCACTCAGTCCTGACCTGAAATGCCCTCTGCTAGTTCCAGCTTGTGCCATCACCCAGCTCTCCCCCTGCACTTCCTCTTTGATCTGCAGCAGCTCACACTAGTCCAGACTTGTGCCTTTCTTGAGCACTGATTGCATCACATCAGCCCTTGTAAGGGGTCTCTCTGGCTTCCTAGCATGTTTTACTCTTATCAGCACAAATTCCTGCCTTGTCACAGTCGGTAGCAGCGCCAGTAAAGACCACGTTCGCAAAGAAATGACGACATAAATAACAGCAACAGGCAGAGAGCTTGGGAACCGGGGACACTGACAAAACAGGGGAAGTCAACATTCTGCTAGGCTTAAAATAGCTATAATGATCTCTGGGGCCTGGCATTTCATGCCTGTGGGCAAACAGCTGGGTTACTGGTTCAAAGCTCAACTCCTCCAGTCAGGAAATAGCTGACCTGAAGGTCATCATAGGTCATTCATAGTCAGGTCCCCTGGTTCATCTTACCAGGCCTGCTGAATGGAGCAAGCTTTAGGTCTGCACTCATCCTGCCAGTGTTTTCTCTGACCTCATCTGAAACCTAGAAAGTGAAGGGCCCACATCTGCTCTTGGGAAGAGAATGCCAAGGCCTGATTATCTGCACTCTGAGCACAAATCTCATTTATTTAAAAAAAAATCCCTAGGACTCAACAGTACAATACTCTTCACCCTTAACCCCTGAGTGACCCACCACACTGGGGGAGTGGCTTTGAAGTGCTGGTTAGTGGGTTCCATTTCTGCTACAGAGAATATATACTGGAGGCAGTTGTCGCTGAGGACTAAGGTTCGCAGCTGGGACTCGGGGCTCCTCGGTTTTCCTCTCAGCTCTGCCACTGGTACAGCAGATGACCTGGACTGAGGGAATCACTTCCTGTCACACTGCTCCAGTTTCCTCATCTGTTCAACTTACTATGCCAGCCCTTCTTTGTAAAGTGCTTTGGGATAAACGGGAAAGCGGCTACCAAATCCCAGTTACTGTCACACCCTCAGACCTGCAGGCCATTCCATCCATAGAGTCAGGAGTTATTGAACAGTGCTGCATTCCTGGATAACTCTGCATGTGGGTGCATGTCTGACAGGCATTCTTCAGCATCAGATTGCAACCGGGGTGGGGCGGGGGAGAGAGGTGCAGTGGGGAGAGAATCAAACTGCCATTTTTATGCCACTGTTTGCTTTTTAATACTGATGCTTTGAACATTTTCAGGAGCAACAGGAGGCCAATTAGCTGACAGCAAAACCATCTTCCCTGCCAGCTGGATAGGAAAAACACAACTTTTACCTTTGCTGGTGGGTGAGTGATTGTTTGAGCCAGCTCCAGAATTATCAGAACAGGGGAGTTTGCTATTAATCCCCTAACACCTTCTGGCTAAATACCAAGGGGATGCTCTAATCCAAGAACATTTGCACTAATGCTCACAGATAAGCATTACCTCCTGGCTCTAGGGGAGAATACACTGAACTTCAATCCAGAAGCCAGTCTGTCAGATGGGAGGTGGTTCTGCACTGGAGTACAATGTGAATTTGCTCTAATTATCCCTGTCTCCTTAGGGTTTAGGAAAAATCAGAGAGAATTCCTTACTGGGTTCTGCTGCATGAGGGGATACTGCTGGACGTGTGCTTCTTCAAAGCCCCATGTACTTTCCACCATGTGTCTGGCTAATGCTAACCCTGGTGTCGGAGTCCACCACAATGACTCACTTCCATGTACAGAGGTTGGGGCCTGCACCAAATGAAGAGCACAGGGACAAGAGCAGGTGGGGAGGAAAAAGCAGGGAGGATTTTTCAAGAGCTGGGGCAATTTAGCAGTACTCTTAAGAATCCTCTACAAGCATGAAAATACCGGGGGTTGGACAATGCCCTGGACACACCAACCTTTTGCCTCTGAAAAGCGGGGTTCAAATCCTGATATCACAAATCCACTCCACAATCGGTGGCTGCTCAGGAGGCTTTCTAAGACTGGAATAGCAGTGGGAGTTGTGAGTCAGGCTAGAGATGCTTTGGCAGAGCTGTGGGACATGGTTTGAGACTAGAATAGCAGGAATGCTGCAGATCAGTGCTGAGGTTGCATTGGCACAGCTGAATGGTAGGAAGAGACAAGCAGGATCCTCTACTTGAGAAACCAATGGTTGACTCCAGGTGAAAAATATGAACTGTATATTCCTGTTAAAAGGGACTTCTTCCAATGGAACAAGCCATAAGGTGTCCCTCCTGTATATTCTCCCTGTCTCTGAAAATTAAACATACTCTGCAAATACAGAACTTACCACGACTACATACCACATCCAAATAGCCCAATATCTGGTTAGCTCCAGGCTATGGTGTCACCCAATACCTGCAGCTTACAGTGTAATTAATGGATAAGGTATTGGACTGAGATTCAAGAGACCTGGAACTGCAACTAATCTGCCTGACCCAGGGTCAAGTCACTTTGCTCCTCCTTGCCTCAGTTTCCACAGCCACAAAATGGGAACAATGATATTTTCTTCCCTTTGAAAAGTGCTTTGAAACCTAGTGATGAAAAGTGCCAAGTATTGTCGTTATTTCACTTTACTGTTACCATGCACCTTAATAACCCATACTGAGGTTTGAGGTTTGGTGTCTGAATACCCACCCCATGTCTTGGTGTCTCTCTGCAATACATTCAAAACCTTCTGTTATCACTTATCCCTAGCAAATGCAAACTTAAAGCAGTTTCAACGGCCCTCCCTGCTGCATTATGTTTAATCAATTTACCTCAACAGAAATATGTTGATGAAGAGAGAAGCAGGAGTCTCTTGGTGGCTTAATCAGCAGCCAAACAATTGACTCCAGAAGGAAGGTAGGTGGCTTGACCCTAGTGCTTCCATCAGCTCCCACAGCTTTAGTTTTAATGGCCAGTTTGATCATCAAAACCACAGGATCAAATGTTCCCTTCAAAGACTGCCCTAGTTCCTCTCAGACCCTTGTTTACTGCAAGGTTTATGCCTTTGTGTGTGTGGTATTACCAGTCTAAAAATAGCCACACTTTCCATCTCCGTCTGTAATATAAAACCAGGTTAACGTAACTGCACAGTGGGAACTGCAGCCGTCTAGTTTGCTCTGAAATCAAATTTATTAAAGCATTAGGCTCTCCATCCCTCCCTCCCTCCCTCTCATATGCACATACACACTATTTTTCAGGCAGACATCATAGCCACTTTACACGCAGGGTGCAACACAGAGAGCAAATTCCAGGGTGACAGAACTGGGACTGAAACAAGGGAGAGTGCACTTGCCATAGTCCCCATGATCCATGGGTTGTGGTGTGAGGGGAAAGGAGGAGAAAGGGGGCGCATAAAATTACAATAGTGGGCAACTTGTGGTCCTCTGGAGCTGTACAGCACAGTTTCTGCCCACTTCCTCCTCCAATGTGAAGGAGCAGCTGGCACAAGGGGTCCTAACATTCAATGTTCCATTGTGATCAGAGTGATCTCTTGTCTCTGCTTGGATCAGGATGGAACATCATCTGCTGGAACTTGCAGTTTCCATGGCATGTAGCATATTAAAGATGGAAACAACTGCAGTGATTTGCTCCATTGTAGGCATGCTTGGTGAAGCTCTAGGCTGTGTATACTTTGAGTGCCCCCACATTACCATCTGCAAACCAGATGCCTGACTTCCTGGATATAGTCTGGTGTCTCCCGAGGCTGGGCAGGTCTGTCAGCTTGGAGATTGATGGCTAAAGGTAAATTTGTTCTATTGTCATGCAATTGCACACAGAGAGGATGGGTCAAGGAAAGCTGCATACATGTCAGTAACGAAAACAATACTAATTGGCTGGACTGGAGGAGCCAGAATGAGCATTAGGGGCCAGTACTAGCAAGTAAGGAGTTAATATCAGTATTAATTAAGTAAATAGAGCAGATGTGAAGGGACCCGGGAATATATAAGGCACTGAATAGGCAAAAAGAGAGAGAGAAAAATGGTACCATTTTGATTCTTGGTGGGACATCACCAACTACAATGGAATAACATTAGGCATAAATGTAGTTTGGGCACTGCAAAGCCATAAAAGCTTTCCTTGAGCCTTGGAGGATAGAAAGGAACAGTTAAGGTAGCAAGACTAATCACAGGACAAGTGTCAAGACTGGTCAACAAATCGCTTTGGAAACTTCCTAAGTGCACCTGCTGATAGTTTACGCTCACTGATGCCCCTGATTGTGGTGCTGAGCTCAGGCCCGTGCAAGTTGTGATTGGTGGAGAGAGAGCATGCCAAAGAGACAGCTCCCCTTAGGCAATCAAAGCAGCTTGGAGGAAATGGAGAGCAATGGAAAGCAGAGCAGGAATAAAATTCTGGCTCTGGGGGTAATAACTTGGTTATGGTTTTATCAAGCCAGCTGCTGGAGTGCTAACATTTGCTTGTGTATACATGCTTACCAAGGGGACATATGGAACATTACAAAGGCACAATCCAAAACAAGCTGAACACAGTATTAAAGTCATTGTTAGAGCCATTTGAAAATGTTCAGCAGAAAGAAAGATCTGATGAGCTACAAATTGTCACAGTGTTGCTGCTCCAGCCACTCGCACAGAAAGTTCAGCATCTGAATGGGGGAAGTGAAGCTCACTTAGGATACACCAATGCAGCACAGAACTGCTTAGGCTGTCTACAGTCATAGAATCATAGAATACTAGAACTGGAAGGGACCTTGAGAGGTCATCAAGTCCATCATGGCTTTAATGTATTTCCTGTCCGTTGTTGGAAGGGCTGAAAGTAAATTAGTCTCCGTTACAGGAGAGGATGCCTCAGTTAAAGAGAGGGGGCCATATATGCCATGTGGGTTGGTGTCTACAAGCTGAGAACCCTGTTGGAATCCCAGATACTTAGGAATTTGTTAATTAACAGAAGCCATAAGGGTTGATGTAGTGAGTGTTCCTACTATTGGGGAGGCCAGGAGCATCCTTGTTTTGAAGGTTAGGTAGCCAGGATAGGTAGAAATGGTGTCCCTAGCCTCTGTTTCTCTGGAGGTGGGTGACAGGGGAGGGATCACATGAGGATTATCTGTTGTGATCCCTCCCTCTGGGGCATCTGGTATAGGCCACGGACAGGATACTGGGCTAGATGGACCTTTGGTCTGACCCAGTATGGCCGTTCTTATGTTCTTATGTTGTAGGGTGTTCACAGCCCTGAACACGAACTATCACTAATCCTACATACAGCAAACCAGATCTGCTGTCCGAATCTAAGGATGTTTCAAACTCAGACCAGCAGAGGGAAAAGTCCAAGTAAATGGACTTTGCTAGCTATCAGATTAGGTATAAAGGGTGAAAAGGGAGAGAACAGACTTATTGCCTGTCTGTGTCAGGTAAAAGAGCCCTGAGTCCAGAAAACAATCCAGAATTAGAGGGTGATAAAGAAAGGCTGTAAGAGACCTAGAAGTGAGAGTAGCCAGGAAATCTCACCTGAACTTGAAATAAATGCACTGAGGCACCTAGATATCTTTAAAAATCTGGCTCATGGTGACTACGTGCCCCTTTTTCAGAAATGCTGTGGTTTCAGCAGTCTTGCTTATGTCCATTGTTTTGTTTTTTCCCAATCCCACCTCTCTCTCCCTCCCGTGGTCCTTTTGCTTGCAGCCCTCTCTTTCCCTTACTCTTCCTGATGTGACCTGATGATAGTTGACACTTGCTGATGTCCCTGACTGTGGTGCTGAGGGAGCTTTCCTGAGCTCAGGCCAATGAAAGTTGTGATTGGTGGAGAGAGGGCCAATGTGTCACTGGAGTGCATGCAGGAAGGCTTCATGGAGGTGATTGCTCCCTCCTCTTGCTTTGTATATGACTCCAGTCTGGTCACATCTCTGGGCAGCATGTTATCTGATCAATACTGACAAACTGAAATGAGTTTCTCTGGAAGTGGGTGACAGGGGAGGATCACATGGTATTGGCCACTCTCGGCAGATAGGATAGTGGGCTAGATGGACCTTTGGTCTGACCCATTATGGCCATTCTTATGTTCTTATGAGTTCCAGACAACTCAGCCAAGAATGCAGAGGAGTCTGGAAGGAATAAGTGTGAGGGAAGAGTGAAAGAGCAGAATCCACAGAGCCTGGCTAGGCGAGGAGTAAGGGGTCAGGAGAGAGGAGGTAACGGTCTGCAAATGAAACATGCTAATAGCAAGGAGGGAGAAGGGGTGCTTGCTAAAGGGTCCTCGCTGTAATACATGGCAGTGTAAGCAGGAGGAATGGAGTGAAATTAAAGGAAAATTCCCTGATAGTGAGAGAATTCTTGGGTTGCAGAATAGACACCCAAGTGACATGGGGAAACTTCCTCACTTGGGACATTTACATCTAAGGTGATGAAAATAGTGAAAAATATACACTAGCAAGCATTTCTACATGGCACACAGGGGAATGGGCAGAATTAGACCAGTTATGTCACTTTTGTCTCCAGCAAATATGATTTTATAGGGCACTAAGCGCTGGAGGAAAGCAAAAACTGGATGCTGAGTTGCCATCTTGTTCTGCACCTGGAAGGTAACTGATTCTTCCCCATCCATTTCACCTGCCAGAAGATGAAGTGGGGCTCAGCAATCCCTTCCTCTTTGCTCAAGCTGATGAATGGGTGCTGGAGATTGCAGGGCCCTCCTTACGATCTTACTAGCCAAGAGGGAGGGAGAGACCCACTCTCGGAGTTAATAGGCAATATGTTCCCTCACTGTTTGGGGGAGTTTCAGACCTGAATTACATCTCCCTAAAGTACAAGGTTCCTTGTCTCACATACACCTCTGAGATGGGGGTGGGACCAAGGGGCTCTTGGACCACCCTGAATGGAGGCTGGAATCTGGCCCAAACTCTGAACGAATGAGAGAGGCTGTGTAAGGTACTTTTCATGTACTATGTACTCAGACGCCAGGTCATTATAGACCAGTAGGATCCTTCATAAATTATGAACTAGTATTGATTCTCTTTGCCGGTAAACATAGTGACCTTTATTAAAAATACACGAAAAAATGCACTTAGGAAAACTCATTGACTGTTCACTTCAGACAGATTTACACTAAAGACTAATTTATTCTGCTGCAGCCGGAGACATGGTAAGTGAGAGACACAGACAAATGGAGAGAGCTGTGGACAAAGTAGGGTTCTCCTCTTGTCTCAACTGCACAAGCTGCATCGATTATTGCAGTGTCACCCAGCTATGCTGCTGGTGGTACCTGAGCCTTGTGGTCTTCCCCATGGCAAACCCTGATTTTTTTTAAGGGATTCCATCTCATCCATGCAAAAAGAAGTAGGACACAAGTTATCAGTCCAGATGTAATTATGAGGAGTAGAGGAGGGAGGAGATTGCTTAATGCAGCTGGAAGGGAGGAGGGAAAATGATGGCATTTTAAACATTTTAAGAGTGCATTGCACATGCACAATAATCCATTCAGGCACTTTTGATTTAGTGATTTGGAACCTGCTGGTGGGTTTGAGATTTGTTTTTAAACTGTCCATTCAGCACCTGTAATTGCACGTGTTAATTCTTTTTATCCGGACGCTGCTTACTCAGCCAAGGGTGTTGGAAGTGGTTTAAGATGCTGTATAAATCTGAGAATTTGATTGCTAGTTGCCCTCTATTTGTCTGATATCTTTGAGTCTTTCTGACATTAATTGTTTTCTACTATATAAAAGAAAAAGGTCATTCCTTCTGCCCAAGATTAAATATCCCAGAATTGCAGAACAGGGGTTAGGCTGGCTTGGAATAAATCTCCCTTGTTCCTCAGGCGATGCTACTGCTGCTAATTTTTTTCTAGAGATTTTTTTCCCATGAGTTGCTTTAGGTCCCTGTGTTAAGCTGTGAACAACTTCTTTGGGACTGGTGCAAATTGTTCATGACCTTATCACAATTTTGACAATTTGATTACTCATTCAGAACTGTTCAGCAAATACTTTGGCTAATGGGATTTGCAGCTGGTGAGCCTCAATTTGATTTTTAGAATTTCTTCAATGTAATTGGTCACCTACATCGCAAGTTTCTTTTTTTGATTGGATGACATGTAATCTTTATAAAGAAATAAACTACACTAGAACCTGGAATCTCTGCAGCAAAAAGGGTGCAGAACGTTTTCCTTACCCACACTGTATCTGAGTATATATGCAGGACAACTGAAAGAGCATTTCATCTTTAAACAGAACCATTCATGCATAACAGTCATTTGCATGGGAATATGCCCATTGTAAACAAATGACCATCTTTTCATGAATTAAGGCCCCTCTCCAAATATTCATGTCTGCAAACCCTGGTCTCATAAAACACAAGGGGAAAACAACAGACCCTGAGACAAACATAACTGGATCAAGTCATGAGACAGACTCAAGGAACACATCCAGGAATTGTTGGTTCAGTGACTGCCAGTGGGTTCTCACTCAGCAAAGATCGATACTGGACAACCCCAGTAATATCTGACAAATAGTCAGTGGCCTGTCATGCCATGCTGGGGATTCCCAGCCTGTTTCCTTGTGTCTCTGTCACAGAAACAAAGAGCACAGCCGGAACATTGGTTGGTCTCGGCAAGGGTTGAATGGGCAGCAAAGACTGAACTCCCTTCTCCTCCCCGTACAGGAATCCCCTCCAGGGCATGTGTGAGAAACATAGCAGGGTGGCACATAGGGAAAACCCACTTTGCTGCTGCCAGGCCTGTACCCGTGCTATGGCTAAAGAGATGACATCTGTTCCCATGGGAACATTCAGACAGAGACTAGAAAGAGGGCTACAACCAGAGGTTACTGGAGGGAGTTAAAAAGTCACTTCCCCAGAAATAAATGGAAAGTGTTTACCTGGCAGTTCATAACTGCATACTCAGAGCCCCCTGGCCTCCAGCTATGACTGAAAAGGAGTGGATGTGAGTCCCTTGGAGAGGGTTCTGCAGTGCCTTTTGAAACTGAGCCAGAGGGCCCTGGGAGAGTCATCTGATATGCTCCCCCTCCCTCTGGAACTGACCAGGAGCCCAAACTCACTGCCTCTGCAGTATTCCTGCCTGCTTCCTGCACAGGAAGGGCAAGATCCATATTCCAAATAAAAGCTGAAATTGCCCTGCCCCACCCCCGCTCTGATCTCAGTGAGGGGGCTATAAAATGTGCAGGTTGTTCCGGCCCAGATGGCTGGGAAAAGGAATGTGAAATGTACAGTATCAGGCTGCACCACAGAATGAGTGATTCTGAAAAGCCAGTATGGATCAGGGCCGAGGGAACAAAGGTTTATTAATTAGAGAACATATGGATAAGTGGCACTGATTGCTAAAGTCAAGGGAAGTACATTACTTATGGGTTTTGAACAAATGCTCCTGGATTCAGTTTGACTGGTTAATTGATTTGATTTGTTGGGGTTTTTTGGTCTGGTTTTGTGTTATTGCTTTTTTTTTTTTTTTTTTTGTAATCTCCCCTGTTTTAAGCAAGACATGTATTAAGCAGGGAGGATGCACCGCCTCTGACAGCCAGTTTGAAACCCCAGGCTATAATGGGGGTAGACACAAATATGGTCCTAAGAGAGGTGATCTCTTCAAATACTGTGTGAGGTAAAGTTAGAGTCTTGCTTATGATCCCATGATTGCCATCTCATGGGGTTGACACTTCTGGTGGGTTCACCTCACCTGTTTCGTATGAGCCTTGGAGGCATAGTGATCACAATACACCCCTGCTGAATCTTGAACTAGAGATTTTCAGAATGAAAATTACCCATGCAAGCAAAAGAAAAGTCTCCATTTACAGCATGGGTGTGTCTCCACAGCATCCTTAACTCAAAATAGCTTATTTCATAATTTGGTGCTGTCTACGCAGTGCCAAATTTTGAAATAAATCGCTATTCCAAAATACCCCTTAACCCTCGTGGAATGAGGGCTACCGGGACATCGGAATAAGCTGCCCGTTATTTCAAAATCTATTTTGAAATAACAGGCTGATTCAATAGACACGGAATAGCTATTTCAGGATACTTCTGGTGTCCCATAATAGCTCCCCAGTAAGGCATATTCCATGACTGCCAGGCATCCATTCCCAGGCCTAGGAGACAGACTTGGACCATCAACACATCTCACAGAAAACACCAAACTGCCATCAGATCGACAATTTCAATTATTGTCTGATATTTGTTACATTGGCCTAAGTAGGCCTTAAAATGCCTTCCAGACTATTCATTTATAGAGAGATGGCCCATCTCCTCAGAATAATGTGTGGAGCAGCAGCCGACTAGCCTCTCCACCATCATCCTTGTGTCAGTGGCTGTCTTCTGTTAAATGTAGGGCTGCCAATTTTGGTTGGACATCTTCCTGGAGGTTTCGTCACATAATATAATCTTTAATTCCTGGAGACTCCAGGACAGTCCTGGAAATTCAGCAACCTTAAATGCCCATCAGTGCTGAACCTTTATGGCTAATCCCTGGAACTAGCCCTTCCGTGGTCTCTGTGAAATGAATCGGTGGTTTCTTTCTAGTTTCTGGTAGTTCCACTGCACACATTGTCTGGGCTGGCAGGAGCAGTAGGCCACTCACCCACTTGCCCAGAAGCCTGGTTATCAACAGGCTCACTCTCAGCAGTGTTCAGTAGGTTCTTACAGCGAGAAGCGCCACACGGTCCTCCATTATGGCTACTCACATGGGGGAACATGCTAAACCACTCAAGTAACTGAATCCCAGAGTCCTGACAGTAACAAAAGCCACAGCACTGCCAATAAATAATTCAAGTCAGCAAACAGCCTGCGCTCACTGTCACCGGATATACCCCAGGGCCAAAGTGCTCGCCCCAGAAAGGCGAGCTCTCTCTCTCTCTCTCTCTCTCCCACACGTACTGAGTGGTGTATCATTGCAGTTTGTCCCTAGGCAGCAAAGGGGAATCATGAGTCTAGAGCACAATGCTTTGTAACACGAGACAGGGGCAAGTTTCTACTGGAAATGGACAAAGTGGATGTACGAAGGAAGAACTCTGGGGATTTCATTCCTGTAGCTAACTACAAAACCAGGATGAGCTGGGCAAGTTGGTTTTCCCCACACTTCCCTGCAGTGTAGTTCAACTGCAAGCTGGAAGTAGAGAGGAGCTCATTCTTGGTGTCCCATTTGCTCCAGGACCTTTCTGCTGACATCAACAGGAAAAGGCCAGTTGTAGTGGTTTGTGTGATAGGGGCACGTTGGGAGCTGAGTGGAGATGCTTTCCCATCTTCTTCAATTTCATTTCTTCTAAGCTGCTGAGCTACCACTAGGTATGCGTCACAGTCAGTACTATCTTTGCAGAGCTTACCTTGGTGATGCCCTGGAAGTGAAAACTCCCTATCTCACTGGTAGTGCACTTAGCCATGCCAGCTGTCATCCCAGTGTTGGTCATAGAGCAGGTCAGCAATCTTTCAATGAAACTCTTTTTAAGGGGGTCAGAAAATACCAATTCGTTGAAATCAGAACTGTGAGGGGGATAGAAATGGTTTCCACTAATTTCCTCTATTGAAAAAATGATGAACAAAAGTTTCACCGTTGACAGAATGTGCTGTTTCAGCACCATCAAAACAAAATGCTTGGTTTTAATTCGCAATGATGTTTTGGTTGAAATTTAATTTATAGTTTCAAAAAGTTAGAAGTCTACCTCAAAACTAAATAGTGCAATTAACCCAATTTTTATTTCTTTGGGTGAGGGGGTGTTTGTTTGTTTTAATTTTTGGCTTGCAAAACCATTCATGATTTTTGACTTTTCATCGCAATTTGGAACAGGAACTTTTGATGAAATCTCAAGTTCTTACAGGTCTGGAAAAGTATTTCCCAGCTGGTTCTACTCAGAAAAGACACTCTGACTTCTAATTAGCTTTGACTAGATTTCATATCAAATCTTGACTGAGGCTATGTCTTCACTATAGAGATTTTTTGGAAAAACAGCCGTTTTTCAAAAAAACTTCACTTATGTCCGCACTGCAATCATGTTCTTTCGGGAAAAAAATCGAAAGAAGGGAGGGGTTTTTGTGACATTGGCAAACCCCTTTCTATAAGGAAGAAGCCTTTTTCCAAAAGAGCTCTTTCAGAAAAAGGCATGTGTGGACAGAGAAGAGAGTTCTTTCACAAGTAGAGGAAAGAGAAAAAAGCACAGGTGCCTTGGTGGCCACTCCATCCATAGTAATCACAGCTTACAGGCGAGATAGCGTCCATTCAGTGTGGATGCTATCTTTCAAAAGAGCAGATCTCTTTTTTGATGTGCTTTGGTAGTGTGGATGCTCTCTTTCAGAAGTTTTTTTGGAAGATCTCTTCCAGAAAAGCTTCTTCCGAAAGAAGCCTGCAGTCTAGACGTAGCCTGAACCAAGAGTGAAAATGTGAGTAGATTGTGAGCAGGTCCCTGGTGCCGCCACACTGTCCCCACTGATCATGGACCTATCATTGCACTTGGGCCAAGATCCCTGGATTCTGTGTGATCAATATGTGCAATGTGCCAACACTAAGAGTGTTCTGTCACTAACGGCTAACCCAGCTTTAATGTATGGTAGGCAGATGGGACACACTTTGGAGAAATAAATGATTCATTGGCCCTTCTCTGCATTCTACTCAGTCCGTTCACACTTACACCCACCAACTTGTTACCATCAGAGTTCCAGGTCTGTTCAAATAGCATTCTTATCATGGCTGCCTTCCCCCTGGTAGAGTCAATCTTAGAGAATAGCCATTCCCAGAGCTAGAGAGAGCATGATAAAGTGATGCCCATTGCCTAGGGTGACCATATTTCCCTATGGTGACTATGGACACCTGGTAAAATTAGTCATATTCAAGTGACTTCAATGGCAATCAATCAGAATGATATTGTATTCCCCTACTCCTCCCAAAAAACATGCTATAAAAAATCCCAGGTCCAGGGGGAGAAAGGAAGTCATAGGAGTCTGGGCTAAGAGGGGGCCTCAAACAATGGGGGTAATAGGATCAATTGGTGAGAGGTGACACAGGGGCCACTGGCCTTGTGACACACACACACACACACACACACACACACACACACACACACACAGCCTAGGGAAGGGCCAGGACAACCATCCTCTGCCCCATGTCTCACCTCTAACCCACCCTTGTTCTGTCCCTGCCCCACCTCTTTCTCCAGCCAATGCAGCATGGGGAACTAATGAGGCCAGGGGTCAAGTGAGGCAGAGGGTCCAGTAGAAACTGAGGACTGTCAATACAACCTCCAAAAAAGGGGGGGGGAGTGAGAGACCATTGTCGTGGGCAGTGTCCTGAAGAGGACACCGTGGTCTGGGAGCAACACAGGTCCAGAACATGAGCATAGAGCAAGGACAGGGGAGACACCAGCCAGAAGGAGGGACCCTGCCGACAGCAGCTAATTCCCTGGAGCTACCAGCAGGAAGCACCGCAGCAGTGAGTCCTGCCCCATTGCAGTCCACACACTGAGATTTGGGTTCTCCCATATAACCTAATTCAAGAAGGGAATACAAGTAGGAAGCCAAGCTCTGCTCCGAGTTTGCTGGTTGGATTGCATGAATAGGAACAGAGAGAGAAACTGGCAACATCAGCCCTAGGGATGGAGGGAGGTAGAAGAAAATGTGCGTGTCCCCCAAGTAAATTGTGTGAGTAGTCTGTGAGTTCTCTTCCAATTGATATCTATGATTCTGTGAAGGAAGGATTGAGTAAGGTCTGAGCTAACTTATATGGGCAGAGGTGAAAGCAAATGTAAATAACTGCCCATTGAAGTTTTCATTATTCATAATGTATTTGCATTTTTCTGCAGGATTCTTTTAGAGGGGATTTGTAGTAAGATTATCTCCCTAATCTTCAAAATAGGCTGAGAAAGTGGAAAAATGAAGGTACACTAGTTCAGACTCAACTCCTGAGATAATTAACAATAGCTCCGTTGATATCAAAAGTCTCTGTCTGTCTTCTTGTATCATTTTATTGCTCCTGTTGCCATGCTATCTAAGCAATGGTCTTTCTCAGACAGAGGGAACAGGGATGGGAAAAGCAATAGCAGAATGTGGATTGCATACTGGTTTTAGGCCTAGTATTCTGGAAATTTTGCTGCATAGCAAGTGGCAGACAGGAGTAAGCTGTTATCTTGCTGCCAAGAGCTTTATTCAAATATGGCTGAGTAATTTCTTTTTATAGAAACAAGATTACTTGTGTGCCTTATGTAAAGAGTCCTACTGGTTTGGATCCCTCTCCCTCCACCCTGTCCCAGACAGCCATCCTGCCTCTTGATCTGCACTCCCTATGAACAAATAAATAAATATACAAATCCCCACTTTCTATGAATACTAAGTTCTCTTCATTTAGCAAAAGGGAGATTGACTTTCAAGTGAAATCTGCACAGGCCTGGCAGCTGCTTTCCTGCGACGTGATTGAGAGCACCAAGTGGAATTGTCAGTGACAATCCCAGATGCTCAGACAGCACGGACCCTCCACCAAGCCCAGGGAACCTTTCTAAAAGAGACGGCACGCTTTCAATATGCAATCAGGGGGCAAAGAAATGGAGCAACATTTGAAGACGCCGTTGATTTTTCAAGTATCAATCTCAGGCTTGTTTTGTTGGACTAAGTTGGGTGCTAGCTCTTGTTTCTTAGCAACACTAATAAGCTGATGCTTTGCATTTCTCCATGAATCACACAAGATGATTAAACCCAAGTATTTCTGTCATAGCATCCTCTGCACATCTGTCTGCGCACAATAGACGAGGAGCAGCTCCAGTTCCACTGCTATGGAATTTACAAGGCCTGGTGCCTTTAGGGTACCCAGTGTGAATATCTGTTTGTCATCTTCCTCCTCCTACAGCAGCAGGAATTAGAAGCCCTGGAGCCACAAACACCAAAGGGAGCTCATGTTCTCTAATGATGATTTCTCTTCTACAGTTCATAGTTTTCCTTTTAATTGTTTATATTATTATTATTTGGGTAAATTTCCATGTTTAGGAAGAAGACTGGTTGTAGCCAAAAATCAGTGTGTATAAATGCCAACTTACAACATCCTGCCTATCCCAGTCCTCGATTCCTCTCCAATCCTTTCACTCCTTTGATGCCTCTTAATCCAAACCTGCAGCCCCCCACTCATGTCCTAATCCTGCGCCTCCACACAGCACTGCCAATGGATCTCATTTCTGATGTGCAGCAGCTACCCCAATGCAGAGAGTCAAGACAGCCAGTCATACAGAATTGTCAACTCTTTTCACATTAAAAAATGTCCTCTAAAGACTCTGTTGAGGTTTCTCAACCTCACTACCACTGTCAGGCCTAAGAATATGAATCTCGGGGGTCTCTGGAGGGTTTCAGAGAAGAAGCCAAGTCTCTTCCGTAAGTGATGGATGAATCACTCTGAGGGATGCTGGCCTGATGAAGTATTCATGAGGCTGCTGCCCTGATTATGGGCTTTCTTTCATGACAAGTCTCAGTTTAGCAGAGGCTTCAGAAGAGAACCTCACACCAGAGATCGGCAGATGGCAGCCCTCTCTCCACAGTCCTGCAGTATTTCCATTGGTTTACATTTAAAAGTCGATCAAATGCAAATGTGCTTTTCTTCATGTTTCTTGGTGACTTTGGATCTAGTTGAGGCCACAGCACTATTACGGAGGGAATATATTTCAGCTAGGGTTGCCAATTTTCCTGGACTGGACACCATTGATGTAAATGGCATCCAGTTTGTCCGATCGGGAGAGTTGACAACCCTAATTCCAGCCCCACAATGAGCTGAGGAATCAAGATAAAATGCTTAATGGGGCCTTGTGAATTGCATTAATTAAAGAAGCGATCAAGATATAAATCATAGGTCACGTATGTGCTTGGTATGACTCCTCTGACTTTAATGGGTTTATACCAGAATTGTATAAGGCTCTGATATAAATTGTAAAAACTCCTTAATTAAACTAATAATCACTTTGATTATAAGAGGGTTTTTTAATTTAATCTCATTTATGCCATTTATACTGGTTGATATTTTTTGTTCTTTCAATTGGTATAATGAAGCAAGGCTGGTCAGTTTCACGTAATAGTTTCTGCTCATTTTCGCTCTCCAGCTTTCAGCTTGCTTGGAAGCTACAGGCAGCAGGAGTGAAAATGTAGTAATCACTATTTATAGCAAGAAAGTCAGCAGATATAATTTAGAATACAGACAGGGAGATGATTTTTAGAATAGGTGTTTCTTTCTCCACAGTCACTATTAAACCCTGCTTCCATTGAATAAAAAAGAAATATGATAGCTTTGAGTTTCACTCATGAGATTGCTATTGTCTCTTGAGTGAAAGTTTTGCCTAGAGTGAAATCCTCCTTGTTTTTAACAAGTTATTTCTGGTAAACTTTTGTTCTGGGAAGGTTAGGTTTGCATCTCATTGAGTAGCATGAACTATTTCTATGGGTTGAGAGGCTCATGATAAAAGAAAACATGGTGTGTAGCTTTACCTGCTTAACGAGTTAGCTGAGAAGCTTTTAAGGATCTGTAATAAATTGCCAAATTCCATGCATGTTATGTGGTCTGTTAAAGTGCAACTCCAAAATGGTTGAGCAGAACTTTCCAGTGGGGCGACAGGGGGGAGAGAGTGCAGCCTACTTCCCTCCACCACATGGCTCATTAAGGAGGTGTCAGGAAGAAACCAGGGATGACAGGATGGTCATAATGTGAAGTGTAAAGGGAGGAGTGGGGCAGGGAAGGCCGATACCATATATCACCTGTCCTACCCTGTGTGTGTTGGCATAGAAACATGGAAATAGCCCATGTGCCTGCTTCCAGCTGAAGAGTGTTGATGGGGACTACATTGTAAGCCAATCAACGGTCTTTGTTCTCCTCAGCCCTCGCAATCCTACCACTGCAAAGAGAGGCAGGAGAGGGAAACTAAGGTGCCAGCTGTGTATCAGTGCTTTGCTTTTGGAAAAATTTTTAACTTTAATGTCAGTCGCTCCATCACTTATGGGTCAGGAAACAAAAGCCATCCACTTTAAATGCAAAAGGCAGCAAGCCTGCTCCCTCCTCTCCATCTATTCTCCAGCAGCTCTGCATTTCTATAGACATGCCCAGATGTGGTCACTAGAGCCTGAGGCATCATTCATTGCCAATAATTTATCTAGTGAATTACACCTATTTCTCTGTTTGCAAATCCTTCAGGCAATCATCTGTGTATCTGCAAACACATTTATTTGTTAGCATTGGCCCAATAGTTTATACAAGCTAATGTTAATGTGTGCATGGGGATGAGTGTGTGTGGAAACGGACCACTTTGACGCTTCATGGAATATGATTGGTCAACTATGACACATGATGGTAATTCTGCTTACTGTATGGGTGACTGAGACTTGAGAACCACAAATGATAAATTGTACATTTACCAGTACGAATTTTGAGGTGCATATTTGTTTCTGCCAAAATACACTGGGATTTGTGAACATTACTGTAGCATCACTGATGAAACATTATTGTAATTTTATAGCCTTCAGGAAGGAAATAACTCTCTATACCAGCTAGTTTTACCTACTGTATATATATATATATATATGTTACATTACAGTGCATCTTTCAGTCTGCGTGTCTAAGAGTCCATTTGTTCAAGAACACATTCTAAATGTAAGAGCTAGGGCCATGCAGCTTCCTCTTCTAACTTAAAGCAAGATCAGGGTTTGGTTGTGCCGGGACAACTAGTCCATAACATGCAAAGGGAAGGATTGCTGTTCTGAGGGACGTGATACTGAGATTGGCCACTGGGGGCAACCGCCCTGCCAAAGGAGTGTCCAGCAGGACTGGGGTTCTGCCATTTGCCTGCCAGCATGCTGAGTAAATAGCCCCCTGTCCCCAAGCTCTTTTCCCCACTCCCAGCCCTTGGCTGCAGTACCAGGGTTGGGGAGAAAAAGGCCCCTGGTGCCCATGGGGGTAGACTGGTGGGAGATAAAAGGCCTCTGGCAGCTGGAAGAGAGTCTGGGAGGAGAAAAAGGCTCCTAGAAGCTGGGGAGGGGATTGTGGGAGAGAAAGGGCCCATGCCAGATGCCCCCACACACACCCTTAGCCTCAAGCCTCACACCCGCTCCTACCCCAAGCCTCCTGCACAGCCCCAATCCTCAAGACCCTGTCCTGCACCCCCCACACCTCTATCCCTTCACCTGAAGGACCCGGGTTATGCTAGGTAAGTCTGCTAGTAATATAATAAAATTATGGTCTTCATAATAGGAGACTACTCTATAGTTAGAATCACAGAGTTGGAGGAGACCTCAGGAGATCATCGAGTCCACCCTCTGCTAAAAGGACCCTCCTGCCAGAGCTTTGTCAAGCTGGTACTTAAAAACCTCTAGGGATGGAGATTCCACCCCCTCCCTAGGTAACCCATTCCAGTGCTTCACCACCCTCCTAGGGAAATAGTTTTTCCTAATATCCAACCTAGACATCTCCCACTGTAACTTGAGACCATTGCTCCATGTTACGTTATCTGTCACCGCAGAGAACAGCCTCTCTCCATCCTCTTTGGAACCCCTCTCACACTTCTCATCTGTAGACTAAATAAACCCAAATCCCTCAAACTCTCCTCATAAGTTATGTCCTCCAGCCCCCTAATCATTTTTGTTGCCCTCCGCTGGACTCTCTCCAATGCATCCACATCCTTTCTGTAATGGGGTTGTAGTGGATGCAGTACTCCAGATGTGGCCTCACCAGTGCTGAATAAAGGGGAATAATCACTTCCCTAGATCTGCTGGCAATGTTCCTCCTAATGCAACCTAATATGCCATTTGCCTTCCTGGCTACAAGGGCAAACTGTTGACTCATATCCAGCTTCTCATTCACTGTAATCCCCAGGTTCTTTCCTATAGAACTGCTGTTCAGCCAGTTAGTCCCCAGCCTGTAGCAGTGCTTGGGGTTCTTCTGTCCCAAGTTCATCCACACTTGTCCTTGTTGAACCTCATCAGATTTCTTTTGGTCCAATCCTCTAATTTGTCTAGGTCTCTCTGGACCTTATCTCTACCCTCCAGCATATCTACCTCTCCTCCTTAGTGTCATCCGCAAACTTGCTAAGGGGGCAATCCATCCCCTCATCCAGGTCATTAATAAACAGGGCTCGACATATTGCTATTAGCCACTCACCCGTGGCTATTAGATTTCAGCCAGTCGCCCCGTTCACCAGCGCTGCGTGCATGCGCAGTGCCGGTCTGGCGCATGTGTGGTGCGGGGCTGGCAAGTAGATCTCGCAGCAGTTCGTCGAGCCCTGTTAATAAAGATTCTCAGAGGGGTAGCTGTGTTAGTCTGTAACTTTAAAAACCAATTAGTGGTCCTCTGGCACCTTAGAGACTGACTAAAATATACAGTATCATGAGCTTTTGCGGGCAAAACTCACTTCATCAGATGATGAGCTGGAGATGAACAAAACCAGCCTCAGAACCAACCTTTGGTGCATTTCGCTTCATACCGACTGCCAGCCAGACATTGAGCAGCTGATCACTACCTGTTGAGCACAATGATCTAGCCAGCGTTCTATCCACCTTACAGTCCATTTATCCAATCCATACTTCTTTAACTTGCTGGCAAGAATACTGTGGGAGACCATATCAAAAGCTTTGGTAAAGACAATGATATATTACATCCACTGCCTTCCCCATATCCCCACAGCCTGTTACCTCATCATAGAAGGCAATCAGATTGGTCAGGCATGACTTGCCCTTGATAAATCCATGTTGACTATTCCTACTGGCTGCGTCTAGACTGGCAAGATTTTGCGCAAAAGCAGCTGCTTTTGCGCAAAAACTTACCAGCTGTCTACACTGGCCGCTTGAATTTGCACAAGAACACTGACGATCTAATGTAAGATTGTCAGTGTTCTTGCGCAAACACTATGATGCTCCCGCTCAGGGATAAGCCCTCTTGAGCAAGAATACTTGCGCAAGAGGGCCAGTGTAGACAGGGAAGAACTGTTTTGCGCAAAAAAGCCCCGATGGCGAAAATGGCGATCGGGGCTTTCTTGCGCAAAATCGTGTCTAGACTGGCCACGGATGCTTTTGCGCAAAAGCACTTTTTGCGCAAAGGCACCCATGCCAATCTAGATGCTCTTTTGCGGAAATGCTTTTAACGGAAAAACTTTTCCATTAAAAGCATTTCCGCAAAATCATGCCAGTCTAGACGCAGACGGTTACTTTTCTCTCTTTCAAGTGCTTCAAAATTGATTCCTTGAAAATCCCCTCCATGTTTTTTCTGGAGACTGAGGTGAGGCTGATTTGTCTGTAGTTCCCTGGATTGTCCTTCCCTTTTTTAAAGATGGGCACTACATTTGCCTTTTTCCAATCATCCAGAACCTCCCCGATCACCATGAGTTTTCAAAGATAATGGTCAATGGCTTTGCAATCAAATCAGCCAACTCCCTCAGCTCCCTTCACATGCATCAGATCTGGCCTCATGGATTTGTGTGTGACCAGCTTTTCTAAATAGTTCTTAACCTGTTCTTTCACCACTGAGGGCTGCCCACCTCCTCTTCATACAGTGCTGCCTGGTACAGCAGTCTGAGAGCTGACCTTGTCTGTGAAGACCAAGGCAAAAAAAAACAACAACAGGACTGAGTACTTCAGCTTTTTCCACATCATCTGTCACTAGGTTACCTCCCCCATTCAGTAAGGGTCCCACTGTTTTAAAGTAGGTAATGTCTATTCAGTCAGAGTTCTGTTTTAAAGCAGATAATGTCTACTGTCTTTCTTTCCTCACAACACTAAGGGCAGTTCCTGAGACCCTAATGGGAAATTCAAGGGAGTGAATAGCATGGTCCCAGAACATGTCTGACCACTGCTGTTTTCCTGACAACTCCTGGGAAAGCTGCCATCAGTTGCGTGGATTTACTAGCAATTCTTGGCTGCACCTCCTCACCAATACTACAGCTGTCTGCTAAGCTTCTAAACACTCGTGCAGGTCAAAGCTGATTCAGGACTTTTATAAAGCACTGGCCTTTCACATCAGTTAAGCATAGGGAATTTAAACAAATACATACTAAGAGTGTGATACACAATGCTTCCTACAGGAAACAACCATGCAAATATGTAAATGAAAGGTTCTGATCTCAATTTTTGCAAATCAGGCACAGGTATAAATGAAACAGGAAGACTTAAATACTGTAGAGGAAGCAAAGATGTAGGTGCATCTTTTGGAGGGCTCAATGAGCCACAAAGCCTGGTCTCAGGTGCTCTTCCCAATTCATAGAAGTAGCTCAATATAAAAAAATAAAGAGGGAGCACAGACAATGCCCTGATTGGGAAACTCAGGTGGCCCACATCATTTCCATCATCTTCTCAGTTCCCTTTCCAGTGCTAAGCCAGCCCCCAAAAGCCTGCTAGACGTGACGAATTGTCTGAAGTAACCCATACGAGATGAGGCCAACGATCTGGTTTCAATAAAATTAGTGAATTGCTTCATGGATGGATGGGAAAGTTGTGACGCTCCAGGATTCGCTCCCCTCACAGCTGGATTCTGTTTGGCCATCACTGTTTCCCTTTATTATTACTGTTTACACTATCTATTTATTTTGATATGTGTATTTAGTGCCAGGTGCTAAATTGACAGAGCTGGAGAATTACATGGTCATGGGCAGCGGTAGTCGGGAGAACTTCCTCCATGCTCTGCCTCATGTGGGGGCGTCAGTCCTGATTTGAAGAACCACCATGCAGGGTGAGAGAGAGTTCAGTCCATAGGTTCCTTCAGTCTTTGGCCTCTCTCTTGAGGCAGCCAATGAGGCAATGATGGTGCGGTTCTGTGTAATTTGTCTGTCCACCACTAAGAGCTGCACTGGGACCAACTAACTCATATTACATGCTGCAAAATCACCACCACCCTGTAAAGATTTTGGACGCTGGTGATGTGGACTGGTTTTGACCCAGTGGCTTAAGTTTCTCTTCCTCTTGCCATACAGACCACTTTGCTTGGAGAGTTGTCCTGGTAAGAGACTGGCAACAGGCATAGGGTAAGCTGACCTTTCATCTCTGACTTCAGTAATTATTGTGTGATTTCTAGAACAGTTGCCAAAAACTGGGGACAACACATCTAGTGGATAAAGCACCAGATGGGGAACCAGGGTTCTGTCCCAGTTCTACCACTGTGGTCTGCTGTGTGACCTTGGCAAGTCACTTCACCTCCCGTCTATTTAGACTGTAAGTTCTTCAAAGTAGGGGCTCTCTTTTATGATGTGCCTAGCACAATGGGGCTCTGATCTTGCTTGGACGCACTCTGATTTGGTTTATTATTCGCATTATAATAGTGTTTAAACACTCCCAAACTTTATGAACTGCCTGAATGTCAGGAAACTCCAAAAATTATGAGGGAAAACGTAGAGTACTGATTGTGTGTCTGGCAGGCAGGATCTAGAGCTATTTAATGGACTCTTCTGGCAAGGCTATACCAAAAGGATCAGCAGACCTTCCGTGCCACACAGCCTGCCTGCACTAGGTCTGCTCTGCCAGAACCTGTAAATGAAAAATGACTATAAGCTTTCATGGGAAATGTGCTAACAAAGCCACTGCCCTGGGTTACTTAACCATGGTGGCATCCCACAAAAGTTACAAAGTAAGTGTGGGATTTGGGATTTATTTTGCGGAGCCCTTCCAAAGGGCTGCATTGCTCGTGGGACGTGCTTAGGTCATGCTGAAGCGTTTAACAGTTGGTCCCATGCTGTGAGATGCTTGAACATCTTCGGACACCAAGCTGGCAAAGTGCCCAGGCGTGTGACATCAATGGGGCTGCAGCACATATTGAAAGTTAAGCACATGCTCAAATACTCGGCTGAACTGGGACCTCCAAGAAGCTGATTCAAACAAGGAGCACTCACCACCTCAGGGCTGGGCTCATTCTCTTTTGGTTTGCTATTTAATATTCCTCTGCACCTTTGAGTGCAATTGGGATGCTCCACAAGAAAAAGCCTTTTAAATCTGTAAACAGCTGCTTTCCCTGCTTTTAATAGTAGGGCATTTAAAAAAAAACACTAAACATTTAACAGCCCTTTTTTATTTTATTTTGCAGCTTTTTGGGAGGCAGAGCAACGTCAGGGGTTTGTCAAGCATATTCTGTAACAACATGACATACAGTAATTATATCCCCAATAGTCAACTTGGCCTGCTTCCCTAGCTTGCCTTTATTACAGGCTCTAACCTAGCTTAAGAGGACTTTCTGCTGAGTATTTAAATGAACACAAAGGTAATAAAGGGATATTTATAAAGAAGGGCTTGTGTTATGTCCATTCTGTGGGTTGTTTTTATTTTACTTACAGTTCTTGGATGTCTTCTATTCTGGGCAGGGACAAGAGTCGTAATTTATTCCCCTCCCCCAACCTCTTTCCCCCAAATGTGCACTTAATTCCAAATCTGAGACTGAAATATCAGCTTTCTGTTCTGAAAGGGAAAGAAAATCCCAAGCAAGATGGACCATCTGCATTTAGAGCCCCATCAGCTAAATTTCTATGAAATCAGTTTGACGAATTATGTAGGAAAGGGCAGGGAGAGCCCCATTAACCGTACATTTGCTGTTAATTAATTGTCTGCTTTTTTCCATGTTCCCCTTCCAAGCTGTTGATGATCTAAAAGCCCAGCCCTGCTTGCACAGCACAGCTCTCTTTGACTGGCATGTGGGGAGGGAAGGGGTTCATTCCAGACTGTGAGAGCAGAAAGGACAGAAACAAGCCCACAGAGGAGGAGGATGAAATGAAGAGCTTGTAAAGAAGGTATTTTCCTCCTACAAGTCCTTACCTCGAGAGGCAACTGGCAAAGCCCTCTGAGATGTGTGAGGGATAGAAATGCTACAGAGACAGGGTTCGCTTTAGCACCTCTAATACTTTTCAATCTGAGCAAGTCTACATTTTCTTAGGGCTGCTCCATTTTTAGGTCTTGCAATACTGTGACCCCACTAGAAGTTCAGAGGGGCATCCCATTTTTGGGCCTCGCAATAGTGACCACAGGTGGCAAATCCTGAAGGGTGGGGGAAAGGTTTCCTCAAATAATCATTAGGTTTAGCAGGAGGGAGTGGAAGGAATAAAATTGCTTTGCTTGCATTGACTTCTTGTGAACAGCCTAATGAATGAGTTTACTGGGAGGAATGTTAATGGAAACAGGTGAATTCTAAGGGACTGTTGGAGCATGTCCACAAAAAGCAAATTTTAGATTCATATGTATTCACCCCAGGAACCGAGGATTCATCCAGCCATGGAACAGAACCAGCATGTAGATAGCAGAGTGAGAAGAGCCATGTAAATATGTAGAAACACAGACCGAGTCCATACAGCTCCAATTTGAAAAATTCACATATCAAACATTCACAACTTTTTTTATCAAAACTGTTTTGGTAAAAAAAAATTCCATTAATTCAAGAAATATTGAACTGCTGGTAGATGTCTTGGGAACAGAAACAGTGAACTTTTCTGAGATAGTATTTGTCCAGCTTCAGTCTCCTTTTCCTCCTTTTCCTCCTCCTCCATCTCCATCATCATCCTCTGGCAGTGCCTAGGAGCCCCTCTCCTGGAGTAGGACCCAGTGTGCTAGGTTCTGTACAAACACAAACCAAAATGATGGCCCCTATCCAAAGGATCTTCATCATCATTCCATTGCGTATGTTGGTACATTGTTCTGAGTGACACATATGCTCACTCCTTCTTTTCCCCTTTTTCTTTCTTACCTGCCTACTGCCTCAGAAGCCCTGCCACTCTAGAAAGCAGGAGGTTGACAACCTTATCTAATGGAGTGGAGAACACTGTACTGTCTCATCACAGAAAGCATTCCCATAAGCCATGAAACTTCCTTTGTACAACACCCATATCTATAGGTTGATTTCTACATTTTTGCTTATATTTGGAACACAAGGATTTAGAAGATTTGCTTCCATCTGTTTACTTACAGTTCATTCTTCTATCATCGTATTTTTTAGTGATTTCCTCTAGACTGAATATCACTTCTGTTCGCAATCTGCTCTGATTCCTCAGTGATTTGGAACCCTGGATCTCTCAGAAGATTTGCCTCCCTCCTGTTTCCAGTTCTTTCCTTAGTCATTTTTTATTTTCTCAAAACTTCCTTCACCAATGTCATGTATTCTCAGGTAAGCCTGGTCTGATCAATCCTCTGTATTCTTTAGGTTGCCTAGCATCATTGTGAATTATGAGGGGGATAGAAGTAATTTCCACTAATTTCCTCTATTGAAAAAATGTTGAAGAAAAGTTTCACTGTTGACAGAATGTGCTGTTTCAGCAACATCAAAACAAAACGCTTGGTTTTGATTCACAATGACGTTTTGGTCTGAAATTTCATTTATAGTTTAAAAAAGTTAGAAGTCTACCTCAAAACTAAATAGTTCAATTAACGCAATTTTTATTTCTTTGGGTGGGTATGTTTGTTTGTTTTAATTTTTGGCTTGCTAAACCTTTCATGATTTTTGACTTTTCATCGCAATTTGGAATGGGAACTTCTGTTGAAATCTCAAGTTTTTACAGGTCTGGAAAAGTATTTCCCAGCTGGTTCTACTCAGAAAAGACACTCTGACTTCTAATTAGCTTTGACTAGATTTCATATCAAACCTTGACTACGCTATGTCTACACTACAGAGTTTTTTCAGAAAAAAATGGCCATTTTTCCAAAAAAACTTCACTTACGTCCACACTTCAATCATGTTCTTTTGGGGAAAAAAATGGAAAGAACGGAGGGGGTTTTCCAACTTTGGTAAACCTCTAGAGAGGGTGCCTGACACAGACAAGTGCTGGGGAAAGGCAGGCAGGGCTGGGGGGGCTCTGGCCAGGAAAATTCCCAGGGTGAGGCCTTGCTTTCAAGGCCTGAGGGTACTAGGGCTGCAGGGAAACAGCCAGAACAGATGGCAGCAGCAGGTCCAAACCCCCTTGCCAATGATGAGTGGCCATTCCAGACTGCAGTTTGCTCCAGAGACAGGGACTAGATTATGACTGGCAGTGGATCACTGGGGCAAAGTGGGTATAGGAGGCTGGGGCTCCCTGGGAGGGGAGGACCTCAGAGTGCGGAAGACAAGTAACTGAGGGTGGCACACTGGCCAACAGATTCAAGAGCTAATTCAAGAGCTAATTTCCAAGGAGACCAGCAGAAGGCACCATCTTGAGTGCACAACCTGTTACAGACCCTTAAGGGCAATCCATTTATGAAATGACCTTTAAAATATAAATGTAAAAAAAAACCTGAACAGCACTGAAACTCTACCTTCCAATCCTGAATCAACTGCTATGTTATGTCTGCCCAGATTCACCTGTAAATTCCTCATCCAGGGCCTGTGTTTTTCTCGAGCACTCAGCCAGTCAGTTCATTCAGAGTCAAAGTTATAAGAATGTAAAGCATGGACAGTCACAGCTCACAAAAAACTAGTTTAACGCTGTCCTCTTAGCGAACCCCTGGACAAATTAAAAAACTGACTGCCCTATGCAAATGGTTTTATCTCCTAACCACAGAGTACAGCCCCCAACTCCAGCAGCCATGCCCATGTGGTAGAAATGAGGATGTAATGGAACAATGTTATGAATACTGTAGGATTGGTGACTCTATGAATGCTGATATGTAATAATGGTAGAAGCGCTGTATGGGATCAGATCAGAGAGGGGAGGTTATTCTCTCAGCGGTTCCCAACCTTTTCCAGATGGGGACCCATTTTGACAATTCAGGAAGACTTAGTGACCCAGGGCAATTCAAAAAATGTGTGAATGGCTCCTTAAGAGCCACCTTGGGGAGACACCTGGGTACCCTTTTGAAATGTAATGGCGACCCATATTTAGATCCCGACCCATATTTAGATCCCGACCCATAGATTGAGAAATCCTACTCTATTGGATTATAAGACTATCCTGTGTGGACATGTTAATCTAATCTTATCACGTGGCTGTGAGAAGAATGGCTTGCCAGATAAGAACTAGGTACATTCTAGAAAAACAATGGATTAGTGCTATAGCTTCAGTGGTTCTATATCTTGATTCCAAGATTCTGTAAACATTGTTTTGCATAGCTGAAATCTCAGTTCAAAAGGCTACAAATAATTAAAGATTGTGTTGATTCCTGCACAGATGGAGCACTTGCCTGAAGTTGTTGCAGTGGTGGCCAACCCGCAGCTTGCGAGCCGCATGCAGCTCTTCAAAGGAAAAATTGCGACTCCCGCACCCGCAGCTGTTCTGCGTTCCCCTTCTCTGACCTTTTTTCCTTGTCTGATCAGGGCGCCTCTTGGGGCAGCGAGATCTGACGCTGCGGCCGATAGAAGCCTGAGTGGGCAACATGCAGCCCTTAAAGGGGCAGTGGGCTTTTTTTTCTCAACAACTTCTTTCCCTCAGCTCTTTGCGCTGTATCCACCACTATTTTGGCTCTTTGTCTGTAACGGGTTGGCCACCCCTGGTCTAGAGGAACAGGCTAACACAGACAGTGTCCGGCTTTGCAGAGGAGTCTGCAAGAAATGGGACTTTCCAGAGCCAGGGAATGGTAAACGTTAGGGGAAACTAAGCAGTGCATTTAGGCTGCTCTATTGTGCTTCAGATATTTTTTTCCTGAAATGCTTTTGTTCTAAATAAATGACCTATTGTTCTACAAAGGCTGTTGGTTACTGAATGCCACTGACCCGGGCCTGGAGGAAAGAAAACTGCAGGGTCTGAGCCTACCCCTGCAAAGCATCATGGTTGATACCCAGTCACTGAGTGGGAGAATTAGGTGATTCTCTGCCAAGAGAGGTGACACCCTGAGCCTAGAGGGGGTGGTTCGGAAAAACTAGGAGGTGCCAGTGGTGCAATTGGCCTGGTGACTGAAACACTGTACACAGAAACAAATACTCTGCACATTCCAGCTAAAACAAAGCACCCACAAAACAGTCATACCCCACTCTCCAATAAATGCAGTCTGGGGAAGTTCTGAGGGCAACCCAATGTGCTCATCACCTCATTGGATTGTTATTCCACATGCCTGCCAGTTACCAGGGGTCTACAGACACATCTGCTTAGTCTCCATGGCTCATGTCATGAAAAGGGTGACAAAGCATCAGGCTTAGTACAAGAGACTTATGGGTTATATGTAGGGTTGCCAACCCTCCAAACGGTAATGGAGTCTCCAGGAATTAAAGATTAACCTTTAATTAAATATTATGCTGTGTGATGAAACCTCCAGGAATCCGTCCAGCAAAATTGGCAACTCTGTATGAAACCAGTGCTCATTGGTACACATTTTTAACCCTCCCGCCTAAGAAGGGTGGTTCTGACATATAATCCAGATTAGTCCTGGGGGGCCTGTGTCATCCCTACCCTGTATCCTAGGCTGCCCTGCTGCTGTAGCCTCCACCTGGACAGCTCACAAACAGCCTCCAGCATGCAAGTCACTCCCAGCTATACCTGTGTGTGTTGCAGCCAGCCACATCTTTTGCTGCAGTGTGACCCCCCTCCCACACAGTCTTAGATTTTCCCCCCGAAACGTATGTCCTGCACTGCTCAGCCCTCTCCTGGACAAAACACACTGATAAAGCCTATTATTTCTTTTATGGAAATAATATACGCATATGTACGAGAGATTTTAATTGAGTACAGGTAATGAGGCATAAAAGAAATGGTTACAAGGAAAAGGCCTAACTTATCCAATGAAAGCTGCCTCTGTTGCTTCAGATTCAGAGAATGTGATGGGCAGGGTCAGAGAAGGAGTTGCCTTGGGGTGTTTCTCCTTTTTATAGCTTCAGTCCTTCTTGGAAAACATTTCCAGCTGAGTACCAGGAGACAAAAAGTGTCCTGGATTTTTCTGCTGCTTTCTTCTCACCTGCTTCAGCTTCCTTTGCCTCCCCTTGCTGCCGGATGACTCTGCTTATGACATAAATGCAAATTAAGCAGAGCCCACTTTGCTTTGTTTGAGACTGACCTGTTTGCCAAACTCAGTTCAGAACACATATTAATAACACCACAGAGTGGAATCTTATCATTTCACGGACAAAGGCGCCACACACATTTTATCAGGGCAATATTGACCATCAATGTATGAGTTTTCAGACAATACCTTACAAGGCATGCTTTGTACAAAGATTATTACAAAGGAATGCCAGGTGTGGACATGGATACTTTCTGTCACAGTGATGTGTATACAAGAGCAGATTTCATATAGAGTGGGTACCTTAAGCAATTAATTTCCATACTTTCAAAGTCTGGGTTTCTTGTAAGTTAATTCTGGATTTCCTGGTCTTTTATTTTTAATCTTCAAAATACACTGGCCCTACTCTGCAACTAGCTCCATGCAGGCAGGCCCTGTGCCTGCCCAAAGCCCCACTGATATCAGCTAGGGCTCCAAACAGATGTAGGAATCCCCATGTGTGGACTCAGTTAAAGGATTATGTCTGAAAACTTTCTTATAAGGAATTTTCTCCTTGAATTATTGATATGTTTTGTCGATCTTAACTTTACCTTCGCTAAGAATTTTCTCTGGGCACCATGTCACAATAATCCTTTGTCCTGGCATCTGAGAAGCAAAATACCACCCTGTTTCTGTATCTGGGCCACAGATGTCCGGCCCTGGAGAGATCTGCATGACAAGTTTCTATACAAACTAGGCTCTGTCCCCCCTAAGTCACCACTTCAGCTCAGAGGAAGAGGCTAATCTGGAGTCGCCTTTTTTTTTTTTTTTTTTTTTTTGCAAAAAGTAATTTGTTGCTCTGTAACGTGCTCAATTATCCCAACTAGAGAGAAGAATCCTTGTAACATTTGGTCCAAATTAACGATAGTTTGTTTTGAAATGCAAATAGTATTTATTCTGAGAGGGGAAGGTGGAAAGAGACACTGTTTATTTCATCCTTTTTAACTTTTTAATAAAGTTGTGCGACTTTTTTTTATTTGCAAAATAGTTTTAGAGTGGTCTGAATTAGCTCTAAATAAAAGCAAACAAACATATTTAGAAACTGGTTTGCTTTTCTTTTTTCTTCTCTGTCTGGCAACCACGTTCTAATAAGGTGTGCATCCAGCAGGGAAGGGAAACCACCTACAGGACAGGCTGAGAACGCTCTGATTTTTGAGAAAGATGGTACTCAAGGCAGGAGCAGAGAGATTAGGAGTTGGATGTGTGACACGGATTTGAAAGAGGAGCTGGGTTGAACTGTGAACTGAACAAAATGTCTCTGTGGTGGTTGGTTTGGAGGGTATCTCAAGTTGGAGATGTACTTCTAATTCCAGTGGTCTCAATGCACACAATCCTACTCTGCCCAGATGGGCAAGTTATAGGATACGTCTACACTGCACGCTTATTTCGGAATAAGCTATTTCAGAAGAAATACTCCAAAATAGCTTATTTTGAAATAGCGCGTCTATACAGCAAATGCCCATAGATAGCGCTGATCTATTTCGAAACAGAGCGTCTGCACTCATTGGATGCTGAATCGCATTTAAGGCCTTCCAGAAGCAGTTACTTCCTGGAGCTGCTGCCTGAGGCTTTCTGAGACTCAAGCTTAAAGGGACCTCCTCCTGTACAGCCATGTCTCAGGCTGCTTTCATTTGCCTACCTCTCTGAGGGACAGCAAACCCATTCCTTTGCCTGCTGTGATCGCCCTTGCCAGCACCTCAGCACTCTAGCCATGGAGCCAGAGCTGTCTCCGAGCACTCAACAGCTGTTATCTGTCATGCTGCAGCTCCTGCAGCAGTTTCTGTAGGCTGCCTTCCAGACCCTGAAGGAACGCCACCCCCAGCTCCTTGCAGAGAACCTCATCATCTATCTGCAAGCACGGCTCATGCAACTGGACCCCACCGTGAACCATCACTTCTGGCATCTGGACACCAGTTCCAACTGGTGGGACCAGCTTGTCATGGAGCAGTGGGATGACCAGCAGTGGCTCCAGAATTTCCATATGTAGAAGGACACCTTTCTGGAGCTCTGTGAGTGGCTCACTACTGCCCTCAGTTGATGGGACACCCACATGCGACCCACCTTCCCCCTCCAGAAGCGGATAGCCATTGCCCTGTGGAAGCTTGCCATGCTGGACAGCTACTGATCCATTGACCACTGGGGCCCTGGTCATGCAGGTATGGCGCTCTCAGGCTATTGTCCCTGAGGGTGATGAAGTGCTGGAAAGGGGTACCCTAGAGAAAGGGGAGATTGGTGGTGGTGGTGATGGTGGAAGCCCCCTCCCCAGGAGGTTTTTCAGTCCCGCCCTCACATAGCACTGCCGGGGGATGGGATAAGTAGGGGTTGCTCCTGGTGTGTAGGGGGGTTGGTCTTGGGGACCTCCCGAGGGCTCTGGCATCCTCTTGATTCTCTGATCATTAGTTTCCTTCAACAGGTGGTAAGGGTCATCAACACCGTCCTGCTGCACGTGGTCATCAATCTGAGTGAAATGGACTTCATCATTGCCATCTTTGCCAACATGGGCTTCCCCAGCTGTCGGGGTGAAAGTGGGGGGGGGGCTCTTGATGGCACCCATATCCCCATCCAGGCCCCATCAGGGTCAGGGACATGGACATGCTGATGTGCATCATGGGGGATGCAGCCTAACCTCTGCTGCCCTGGATAATGAAGCCCTACACTGGACACCTTGACCACACCAAGGAGCACTTCAATGCCAGGCTCAGTAGGCCCGCATGGTGGCAGAGGGCACCTTCGGGCATCTGAAGATACGGTTCCATTGCCTCCTCACCCGGCTGGACATCCGGGAGCGGAACATCCTCCAAGTGGTGGCCACATGCTGTGTTTTTCATAATATACGTGAAAGGAAGTGGGAGATGTTCCTGACAGGGTGGGGGGGCAGGGCAGAGGCTGACCGGATTGGCAGGGCATGCAAGCAGCTGCACACAGATGCCATCCAGCAGGCCAATCAGGGGGCTGTGTGCATCCAGGAGGCCCTGAGGGAGAGTTTCTCACAAGGACTCCAGTGACACTCTCCCCTGGGCCTCCCCACAAGGGGCCTGTGAATTGACCCTCTTTGCCTGTCCTCCCACACCCCTGCCTTCCCCCTCGCATCCTTCCCCTGCAGACAATAAACCACACTTTTTGCTTTGGAAAAAATAAACTATTTTTTTATTTGGGGTAGACATAACTGGGGAGGGACTGGGGAAAAGAACAAGGAGAGGGGAGGAGAGAAGGGGGAGGGGGAGAAGCGGGGGGGGGGGGGAGAGACTCAAGGCTAAGGCTGGGAGTGGCTCCTGGCTCTGGTGGTCCCACTGCCTCGGGTGCAGGGACCTCAGCAGCCACAGGAGCAGGGACTGGGGGAGAAGCAGGAGTGGTAGCAGTAACTGTGACAGGCACCATGCCGGCAATGAGTGCTTGTACAGCTGTGCAGGTGGTGTGGCCCTGCTCCAGCATCTCCCACCAGGTCTTTCACCACACCTGGATGTCCTCCTCCAGTCTGTGGTCCAGGGTGTGCTGCAGGGCTCGCAGTGCAGAGATGTGCTCCTGCTGGAATTCCTCCTGGGTTCTCTGACTTATACCCCTTTGTCACACCCTGCAAACCTCTCAAAGCCTGTGGCTCTCCAGTCTGCTGTCTTCAAAGATACACTTTCCCTTCCTAACAGTCCAGCCCTTTGAGAATAGTCAGGCGTGAAAAGGGGGCACAGCACCAGCTGCCTGGGGAATACCTCTGAATAATATAGAGAGGTTTAGGGAGGGGACATACAGAAAGAGAACTTGTTCATAGTTCCTGTGACTTTTCTACAGCCTTCCAGGATAATTATGTTCTAAGAAAATTATCATAAAGGATTAGTTGTTCAAAGTCCTGGCTAGGCTCATGAGACTGCAAAAAAGGGCATTCCCCAAAAAATATCCAGATCCCTCTATTTATCCTCACTCTTGTGCTCAATTTGGATTGATAGCTCACTGTAATGTTCAGGGAACCTCTTCCAGTTTTCAGTCTGGGGTGAAGCGAGAAAGGTGGTACCTCCCCGTTACCCTGACAGCTACAAAACATTGGCCATGCAGCAGTCTTTGTGTCAAACTACCTCTCAGCTCTTACTGCAGAGGATACACTCCAACGTTTCCTCAATTTTTTGTCCATTCATAGGTGGAATACATTTTACTATGTGCACCCAGGCATGTGCCAATGTGCACTACAGTAGAAACACATGCTGATGGCTATAGGCACTGTGGGAGCTCTGCTAGTCAGCTGGGTGACATTTAAATCTCTCCTGGGTGGCCGCCCAAGTGCTCAGACTCTTTTTAGTGAGGGTGGGTTGTTCAACCTGGAGAGAGAGTCCATTAATGCACAGGGAAGCACTTCTACCTTCCAACTACAGAAGGGTCTTTGCCTGAGAATTATGATCTTGTATGAAAGTACCAATGATCAATGCTCTGCCCAGTGGTGATTAACAGAGACATTTGATTTTCCTGGCCACACACGCATCTCCTCATACACCATTCGTCTACCCCTTTGCAGCCTCTCGCAGATTACCTACCCCTACGGCTGTCCCTGCCCTTTCTTGCCAGACAACGGAAAGCCTATCCATCACTGTGGTTGCAATGTCACAAGAAAACCGGGAGCTGCACCCTTCCTCCCCCCGCCAAGTCTCTTCCAGGCTTAGGTAATTGAATCAAATTGTCAGTGAAAAGCTGTATGATGATTCAGCTCCCACCAAAGGCTAGACTATTACCTAGCAGCTTAATAATGAAAACTGTCATCATTTCTGCAATAAAGAAAGATAAATAAGTTATTAAATGCAAGAACCCACCACCCTCCTCAGGCAGGGCATCGTGCCAGAGGAATGTTAACTTTGGCCCTGGCCTATCTATTATAAGAGATGTGCGGAATACACAGAATGTGAAAGAAGCAAAGCGCTCTCTCCAGTCAGTTTTGAAACAGCTCCTCTTTGCTGCCTGCTTAAGGAAATGACAAATCAGCCAATCCTCACTCCTCCTCAGAGGCTAAAAAACAAGCGTTCCGTTCAGTTCTGGGCACCTCATTTCCAGAAAGCTGGAGACAAACTGGAGCTATAGATGTGATTAAGGGTCAAGGAGGCTGAGTTTTGAGGAAAGACTAGGGATGGGTTCAACCAGGCATAATTTGGACCCAAATCTAGATGTCAAGTATCCCAAGCTTGGGGGGCAGAGAGGTTGGATCTGGCATTTTGGTTCAGACCCATCTTTAGGAAAGATTAATGAATGGTTAATGAAAGATTAATACGTATGCACGTACACGCGGTCTGGCCAAAGTGGCATGGAGTGACCTGATTAATGGTAGCTTCAAAATCAAAATAAGCCCCACGTGAAGTTGACAGACTAGATTAGAGCATCTCCTACCAAACTTTTGACAGCCTCTTCCCTGCCAACTTTGCCCTGTGGTTTGTTCAGCTTTAGAGGGAATATTTCCAAACTTCAAATTTTGATTTAAAAAAAACAAGGGGACCGGGAGAAGGAAAAAAAGTGCCTTTTATGCTCATTTGTTCTTGTGAACTATTCAGTGTCCTTTGCCTGGAGAATGTTCATGGCATAATTACATGCTCCTGCGGGGAGTAGACAAAGCAAGACTTATATGGGCAGAGACAATCTTTTGGGTAGGTGGGTGCACGTACATTGTGTTAGCACAGTGGCTAAGCTGTGATTAGGGTGTATAGGTGCTCTCACAATAGTAGTAATTATAAGAAAAATATCTAAACTCCCCACATTTTCAGGCTAATCAATAGTGGGGTTGGCTAAACCGATCACATCCTTCCTCATAAAAACTGCCCCTTCCTCTCTTCTGTCACAGGCTCTTTCACTGTCCCCACAGCTCTGGGGGCCTTCTGTGTAGCTTTCCTCTGAGGTAAATCCCTATAACTTGTTCTTCACATTCTCCCACCTCTAAAATCTTGGTGCCTTCCCCATCTCTCTGAACTTCCAGAGGGGCAGGGCTGGAGGGAGAGAGGAATATTCACAAGTGGCTTATCTCTGGGGCATCTCAGAGTCATGTTTAACCTCACTGCAGCCCTGGAAAATTTTTAATCCTGAGACTTTCAGAGGCTGCTGAAGTGCCTGGGCAAGTTTCTGAAGTCAAAGACTCTGAGCTGCTCCAAGGGCAGGAACCAACAGCATCATCCCCTCACCTTCAACTGGAATTGCACAGGAGTATCTGTATGGACATGTCTTGGGCAGAAAGGTGGGGCCCAAAAAGCTCTTCAGTGAAGCCTGCAGCCTTCCTCCTTTTTAATGTGACAGCCACCCACAGAGACTATAAGTTCCCGCGTCCAGTGATCCATTTTGACTCAAGCAACTTAATGCCACACTGTTCTACAAGCTCCTCATCTCATCCTGACATTTGCCTCTTTTCCCCATTGATGCTTCTGAGCCTTTTAGCACACTGTTCTGAGACTTTCAGATCCTGGGCTACTCCTTCAAGACACTTCTGAGCTGTCCCATCTGCTGGTCAACTTCCCACCATTAACTGCCTTCTGCTGATCTCTTGCCTACAATAAAAAATTCTATAATCTAGAACATTAGTGTATAAGCTAACACCAGAGTTACGCACTGACTTGTCCACCACACACTTCATTTGGAACCAGAAGTGCACAATCAGGCAACAGTAGAGCCAAAAAAAAAGGGGGGGGGGCAACTACAGTACAGTATGACTTGTGTTAAATGTAAACTACTAAAAATAGCACAGGGAAAGCAGTATTTTTCTTCTGCATAATAAAGTTTTAAAGCTGTATTAAGTTGTAAACACTTGTAAAAAAATTATCAGGTTTTGTTCAGAATTATGAACATTTCAGAGTTATAAACAACCCTACTTCTGAGGGGGGGTAGTAACTCAGAGTTACTCTGAAATGTTCATAACTCTAAAGAAAATGTTATGGTTGTTCTTTCAGAAGTTTACAGCTTTATACAGCTTTGAAACTTTACAATGCAGAAGGAAAATGCTGCTTTCCCTATCCCCCCCCCCTTTTTTTTTTGGCCTTTGCTACTGTTTGGCTGTGAACTTCTGGTTCCAAGTGAGGTGTATGGTTAACTGGTCAGTTCATAACTACGGTGTTTGTAACACTGAGGTTCTGTTGCACTTAAAATATCCTAGAACTACAAGATATGTGCCAAACCCCAACCCCCCATCTCAGCACACCTGAGAGACATCCCCCAACCTCTTCCTCAGGCATAGCCCTTTGGGACTGGCACTATCCCCTCTTGTAACATTATTTGCTATTCCCACAGAGGTCGTTAATGTCCAGAGTCCTGAGCTGTGCCAAAAACTGCCACTAAAAAGAAATGCACTGAGTGTTAAGGTGTTGGGAGGGGAGCATTTTGAAGGGGGAGGCTCATGGAGGAAGGGAGAGATCTACATTATTTCTAATTGGCGATGCTTTCTAAATTTATGATGCTTCCATGGTTTTAGACCTGTCTGCGCCCCTTTGAAATAAAGTCCCCATTCTGGGGAATATAGCTTACAACTCTGAGCCTGTCCACCCCAGCAAAATCTGTCAGCCCTTCTGGGGGGTTCACTAACATGCCAGCGATAGAGTGAGCTGGTATGCAGGGAGCTGTCTGAGTTTCTTATCAGAGCAGATGCCAGGCCAATAAATAATCTAAGGAATGTTGTCCAGATGCATGGCAGAACTTGTTCAGACAAATTTTGTCCCAAGTCAGACTCTCAGAAGGGAGGAAATCTTGGTGCCTGCCAAAGCGAAGGAAGGAGGCTGTTGTTAAGCATCCACCAGCCAGGGCACCCAACTATCTAGGGACCTTGTTTTGTTGGTGACAGAAAACATATATCCAAACAACCTATATTGTGGGTATCTCTGAGCTTGAGAGTGTCCCTCCCCCACTCTCCACCACACACACACTCATACAGAGTTGCACAGAACACAAGGCACATATACACATGCGTGTTCGCACCTATATGCTTGCGCAGGTGCATGTCCCTCACATGCACACAGATAATCACAGGTGCATGCACATGTTGTGGAACTCTACTGAAAGCCCTCCCCTACAGCCTGTGTGCTTAAATGCACAACCTATGCATGCAGGCTGCCTTTCTCACCCCACATGCTACATGCGGCCATACACAGCTCTCTCAGGACGGGGGGCGGGTCATTTAAAATAAATAAATTCAGCTGCACTTTGGAAGATTCTATGTTATGTAGCATGATCAGTCTCCCTAATAAAACTCCCACTCTCCACCTCTTCACTACAGCCTTACCCCCCACTGCACCCTCAGTGTATCCTTAGCCTCTCCAGAACCCCTTAAGAAAGCCTCAAGTTCCCATGCTTCTTGAATGTAAGACCTTGCAGCTGCCCCTGCAGCCCCCCAGTGCATCCTCCTCCTCCCTCCCACCTCTAATGTCCGCCTGTATTCCCCACATGCCCAATGGGAGACCCTGCTCCTCGCCTCCTTTCCCTTCCTTTGCTTGTGGAACATTCTTATAAAACCTGCAAACCAAGTGCCATAAATTTTCAATTCATTCTGCAGATATTTCCTGCATTGGAGCTTTCGACAGCATCTGCTGGTTTGAAATTTGCTTTTTATTTGTCCTGGGGGCACCATTATTCTCAGCGTTAGCAGTTCTCTCCGCTCTGTAGTCCCCGACAGGCTCCATCCACAAGAAGAGAAAATTGGTGAAAGAATAATAATTATGATTGTTATAAATATATATTTCACTGTGGTGGCCTTTGGTGCATGTGTTTTCCCTGATGAGGAGAACAGAGCTGAGCTGGGGAAAAGACGCTCCTAACAGTCACCTAACTGGCGGGGACCTCACCTACTGGAATGCCTGTGCCAACCCTAGTGCCTTCCTGGCCCAGGGGACACACAGACAACTTTCCCTGGTACCTGCTGAGCGAAGAGACCCCCAGACTCTAGAAAGACTCCTACACTTTCCATGTTATCACAGCGATAGGGTCCTATCATGGCAATCAGTCTATGCAGTATTGTCCCCAATAGGGTGTTCCCCAGCGCTTTGTCCAGCCGAGTTTAAATGGCACAAGCATCTCACTATAGGAACTGCTATTACACAGCAAAGGTAGGGAAGAGAGTCCCTCGTGTTCTGGATTCATAGTAGGAAAGACTGAAAAAGAGAGTAGCCAGTTTTCCCAGTTAATGGGGGTTCCTAATGGAAAGGATTTGAGTGGTGCTTAAAATCTTATGGCTCTTGGACTGGAGGGAGTTTGGGAAAAACCGGGCTATGTCGGGAGCTTCTGGAGAGCGAGTCCTGACTGGACACAGGAATAAAAGCCCTGCCAATGGGGCAAGGAGGAGAAAGTGCTTAGGCATATCTTCTGGGCCCCACCCAGGCACTCAGGACACTTTCACTGCCTTAGCAGCTAACTGGAAAAGGAACTTGCTGTCAAGGGAGCCTGTAAAGGTCACTGGTACAGATGGTCAAATGTCTCCTCCTAGCTGGGCCCGTCTTCCCAATGAATGATACCTTGTCTGTGCAGTTTCTTCTCTCTCTTCCCACAGCACCCAGGCTGAGGCACTGGAAGGCCACTCAGTCTCGGCGTGGTGCTGAGCACCAGCTTGGAGGAGACCTGTGCCCACTGGTCAAGTCATTAACCAGGGTCTGCAGCCTGAGCAGAAGGAACTGCTGTCTGGGTCACTCCCTCAGGGGGTGCTGTCAACATGAGAGAGATGATTAATGAGATACTGTTTCAAAAGCACCAGTTGGTCTTCACCTGGGTTTTCAGGTGTTTGGTTCCCCTCTCAGTGTCTCTCCAAGGAACATTCCTGTGCTGGAGAAGATGGCCTTGAGGGCTTTTTGCATTGAAGGGTTGTCCATGGGCATAAGGAGAGTCCTGATTTTCAAACAGATCCCTTTACCCTAGGACTGTGGTGCCAGCTCTCCTGTGTACCATTGGCATACCTTTCCAGTGCCTGCAGTGAACGCCATTCACAGGGTCCTGTGTGTCAGCTGGGACTTAAGGCTGGGGTGCAAAGCTTTGCAAAATACTTGTTTAAAGGTTAGATATTTGTCACTGGGATAGAGCTGTCCAGTGAAGTAGACCTATTGGAGATTTCTAAAGTGGTACCTGGGATCCTAATATTTCTCTGCTGCTTCAGGGAAGCCAACAGCCTTGCTGGGCCCCTAGGCAATGTAGAAGGGGCAGCTCTGCATTCCCAGAAGGGGTGGAGCCTTGGGCTGAAGGGGCGGGACTAGAGCAGCCAGCCCTCAGTGTGACCCAGACCATGGATTGCCCCACCCCAGCCCTCAATGCCACTCGGAGCACAGTACATGGGGCTCCAGCAGCAATTTAAAGGGCCCAGGCCCTTTTGAATAACCAGGCCCTGGGGAAATTGCCTCCTTTATCCCCACCCCCGTTGGCAGACCTGGCTGCAGTTATGGCAGAAACTGGGTTTGAGAATCTTCCAAAATGCTGCCAAAGGGGCTAGCAGAGGACCTATGAGAAACAGTTAAAAAGACCTGGGTCTGTTTAGTCTTGAGAAAAGAAGACTGAGGGGGGACCTAATAACATTCTTCAAATATGTTAGGAGATGAAAGTTGTTAGATATTAGGGAAAACTTTCTGACTTTAAGGAAAGCTAATCATTAGAATAGGCTTCCAAGGGGTAGGTTGGGTGTCCCTATGAAGGTTTTTAAGAACAGGTTAGAGCAGGGGTGGGCAATTATTTTTAAAGTGGGGCCATGTCACAATTTTTTTGAAGTGGTCCAGAGCCCCGGGCAGGACCTCGAGCAGAAGGGGTGGGGCCAGGACATTTCCATGCTCCCCTGCCCACAAACCCTGATTGGCCTGGGGGTGGGGGGAGCCGTGAAGTTTCTGAACAACTGGCAGTTCCCTCCAGGCGCCGTGGGCACCTGGCAGCAGAAGGAGGGTATGTCTACACTAGCCCCCTAGTTCGAACTAAGGAGGCTAATGTAGGCATTCGAACTTGCAAATGAAGCCCGGGATTTAAATATCCCGGGCTTCATTTGCATGTTCCCAGGTGGGCGCCATTTTTAAATCCCCCTAGTCCAAACTAACTGCCCGCGGCTACACGTGGCAGTTAAAAGTTAATTCAAACTTAGTCCTTAGTTCGAATTAACTGTTACACCTCGTGGAATGAATCCCGGGCTTCATTTGCAAGTTTGAATGCCTACATTAGCCTCCCTAGTTCGAACTAGGGGGCTAGTGTAGACATACCCGGAGACTTTGAACACTCCCCCTATCCCTAGGCCAATCAAGGCCTGGGGGCATGGGAGCATGTGAAGTCTCTCACCCCCGACCCCCAACCTGCAAGGGACACGCAGCACCTAGAGTGAACCGCCAGCTGTTACAAACAGCTGGCATTTCACTCTAGGCTCCACGCACCCTGGTGGGGAGGAAGAGATTTTGCATGCTCCTCTGTCCCCAGATCTTGATTGACCTGGGGGCAGGGAAGTGGCAGGCTGGATCCGGCACTGGATCCAGCCAGGGGAGTGGCAGGCTCTCTTGCCCCCCTCTGGGTTAGACAAACACCTCTCAGGGATGCTCTAAGTATACTTGGTCCTGCCTCAGTGCACAGGGCTGGACTAGATGATCCCTCCAGGTTCTTTCTACCCCAACAATTCTATGCTTCTATGGGGATTTGGAAAAAGTTTTCTGGAAAACTCTTCTTAGTCCTCTGACCTTGGATGAAGAGAGAGGCTGTCCTCATGGGGGCTTTACACCCTGAGGGTCTCACATGGTGATCTCAGTGTTCTATCCCCTGATTTTAGAGCTTGTTGGAAGGGGCAACTCTCTGTTTTCTACTGGCGAGTTTCCAAATGGTTCTCAGCTTTCAGCTTTCTCATCTTCTCTACCACTTCCATAAATATCCAGTAGATGGCAACATCACATACTAAATTTCTTCAGTGCTTCTTATAGTCGGTGGATTGGATTCACTTTATTGACTGTATTTCATTATCAGCCCCAAGAACTTGCTTTGAAAGAAATTTCTATTAATTCCAAAGTTATGCCCTGGTTAAGTGATTCTATTTTTCAACACTTGTTTTTCCACATTAGACAGTACCATTCCTATCACTTCTCTAGTGCAACAATGAAAGAAAACAAGCAATCCATTTGCAGTCTCTAAACATTCCATTAAAAAAAAGACAGATTATTCACATAAGAAGATGTATATCGGATTCATAAGGCAAACAAATGTGCAGTTTCCAAGTTGGGGTGAACTTCTATAATATAGGATTCCCACAGTGTCAAGAAGTTTGACCTTTGGAACTTTCAAGTTTTCAAGTCACCAGTCAAGCTATTTCTAACTGGTTTTAAACGTACAATTTGTTTCTCCTCTCCTCTGGTTCTCAGTAAATGTACAGGAGACAACAAGGGCACTTTGCCCAGAAAAGTGGGCAGTTATTCTTGACTGTCATCCTGCAGGAATTCTCATTAGCTAGACCAAGAGAGATGAAAGTTGCATCCATAAGTCAATTCTGAGTGTCTTTGGTTTGAGAAATTAACAATAGTTGGACAATTCCTGATGAAGCATCCTGGAAATTGAGCACTTTAGTTTTAGCTGAATTAATGCTTCCCAGAAAAGATATCCCACCTGGGATGGGCATATCGACTCTCCTATAGCTCTGATACCTAAGATTTGAAATAGGCTTATGTGCAATTGCCATTATCTAGCTAAAAGGGGAGAGAGAGAGAGAGAGAGAGGTTGTCAACAATATATTTTCAAGGAATATTTTAACCTGCAAGTGTTGTCATACTGGATCAGAGCTGTGGATGATCCATCTAGCCCAGTTTCCTGCCACCAACAGTGGTGAACTCCAGAAACATAAGAGGAAGGTAAAAGAAATCCCAGTGGACAATTACAGAATGACATGCCCACAGAGAAATGTTCCTCCTAACCCTCATCATCTAGTGGATGGTTTATGCCCTGAAGCATGGAGGTTTATAGCCCTTATACAATGATTATCTCATCTAATTTTACTGTGGATGTTCTCATTATCCATATAAATGCCAAATCCTTTCCTAATCCTTCTGATTTCTTAGTCACTATGATATCTTGGGGCAGTGAGCCCCAGAGGTTAATTATCTGCTGCTTAAAAAGGTCTTTCCTCCCTCAATTCTAAATTTGCTGCCTTTTGGTTTCATGGACTGTCTCTTGTTCTGTCATTGCAGGACTGCACTTCCCATATGAGCACGTAAGCACAGGAGGCTTCAGAACATGTTAAAAGGGAAATTCTTACGGTGTTGGAACAATTCTTGGCTACATTCACAGTAACTGAACAGCTGTACCTGGGGAGGTCGGAGGGGAACTGAGCTGCTGAACCAGCTCTTCCTTTGGTGCTTCTTGTCTGGGCTTGTTATGCAAGAAGACAAACTAGATGATCATCTGTGGGTCCCTGCTGGCCTTCGAATGGATGAAAATAATTATGCAGCTGTGAATCTACCATAACTTTGAAGATCTTCTGCTTCCCACACATTCGGGTGGCAGCTGCATTCCCTGAGTCCTAAATCACAGCTCCTGCTAGGGAATAGCACGACAGCGTGAGCTTCCATTTGTGGACCATTCATGTGGAGAGAGAAAGGGGGAGAGAGTCGGGCAGGTCTTTCTACACGCATGAAAATGTATCTTTAAAATATTTATTCTTGCATTCGTACTAGTGTATCTAATACTCTGAAGAGCTGGAGTGAGTCGCTGTATTTGTCTGTCACATTACAATGGGATAGGGTAGCATCGCTCGCACCCCTGCACCCACCCACCGTTGCTCTTCCCCATTGTGAACATAAGAACATAAGAACGGCCATAGTGTGTCAGACCAAAGGTCCATCTAGCCCAGTAGCCTGTCTGCCGACAGTGGCCAGCACCAGGTGCCCCAGAGAGGGTAGACCGAAGACAATGATCAAGCAATTTGTCTCCTGCCATCCTTCTCCAGCCTCTGACAAACAGAGGCCAGGGACACCATTTCTATCCCCTGGCTAATAGCCTTTTATGGACCTAACCTCCATGAAATTATCTGGCTTCTCTTTAAACTCTGTTATAGTCCTAGCCTTCACAGCCTCCTCTGGCAAGGAGTTCCACAGGTTGACTACATGCTGTGCCAGATGCCCCATGCAGGAGCTGGCGGAACAGCACAGCACAGCCTGTGACTACTAACAGGCCCCCGGGGGCAAGGCTGAGTGGGAGGGATTAACTGTGAGTTCAGTATTAAAGCACTTTGCATGGAGTTTCTGAGCAGCCAGACAAGGGCCTGGGGAGCCCGGGGTCCCTGGAGGTGTCTTTAGGGATGCAAGAACAGAGTCAGGTCTAAGTTTAGGCATTTTCGTAATTGTATGATGGTTGAGGAACCCAGGGCATAGTCAGGGCCTGATCTTTAGCAGGGGTGAACGAGCGCCATTACTTTTAGTGACACAGACATTGGCCTTATTTCAAAGAATATATTGATTTTGCTTCAGATTATCACAAGGCTTCCCCTGACTGCACGCCCTGAGAGCCCCTGGAGAGACTCAGTTCCCATGCCCTGGATTTCCAGGGCCCCTTGCTAGTCGGTGTTTTGCTCCCAGAGCTGCCGCTGCTCTGTGCCTTTGCATGCACACACTAGCTGTCCAGGATGGATTCCAGCTAGGCTTTCAAGGAATCACTCAGGTCAAACCAGAGAACGCCTTTCTAGTAACAGCATTTAATATGCGCAGAAAGGCGCCGTAAATAGGGCCAGACTGATGAGAGCTGGAGACAGAATTGTTTCAGCAGCTGGGCCACAGAGCTGCCCTCCCTGTCTTAGGTGCTGAGGATGACCCCAAGCATCATCGCCTTCAAGACAAAATCAAGACCCACACAGCTGCCAAAGCTTTTGCCTAACATCAAAGTCACGCCAAGGACAAAAGGGCTGGTGCATGGAACACACGGCAGTGTTTGTCAGGCCGGCTGGGGTTTCGGAGAACAAGCATAAAAGGGCGGAGTGAAATTTCAAGCAACTCTACCTGCTCCCAAAGTAGGGAAAAGATGAGAAAATTCAGGTGCAAAAGCAACCATGCGCTATGGGGTCTGTAGTTGTGTAAGGCACTCCGAAACCATGGTGATGTGATCCATACAAATACCTGGTGAGACAGACAGGCACATAGTGCAAACGCTCGGAGAACAACTAACATGCATGCCTGGGACATTTAATTCTACCTACAGCAAATCTGAGGGAGGAAAGTTACATGTCCGGAAATGTGGCATACAATACACTTAGCTATCCGATTGTCTCACTGAGCACAGGGCTTTTCTATGGTTTTAACCTCATATAGATCGGCTTTTTGGATAGAGCCCCGAAGCTCATAGCGCTTCTCTAAATCTCCTGACAATTCCAAGTCAGACTGGAAATTTTGTGGAACTGGGGAGGTTTCCAACCTTCCCTGTGGAGCTGTTAATTGGAGCAGGAGTAGGAAGAGCCTCAGGAGGCAGATTACTTCTTGTTATCCTGGACTAGCTTAAAGCAGGATGTTCCTCTTCTGCATGAAAATAGGCAAGAAAGGAGAAAATAGGAAAATGGGTTAACTATGGAAGCTTTCCCAAGCCTTCTGAAGGCTTGGAGGTTGGAGCAAAGGACCAGGTCATTTCTTACTTGACTATGAACTTCAGGGTTCTATCCAAAAAGCAGATTCATATGAGGTTACCCTGTCATTGAAGAGGCATTGTTCCAAAGGGACCAACAAAGGTTGTAACCAGAGCTGTCCTTCCCCATACACAGAATATGCAGCTAGATAGGGCACCCAAAAATTTGGGGCACCACATGTCCACCCCTGCTGACCATGCTTACTAGTCTTCATTGGAAGAAACAGCTTATCACCTCCCCTTTCTTCAAAGTATTGACCACCACCTCCTGCTCCCAGTGTTGATCCTCTACCCTTCCCCGCCCTAGAAAAACAAAGTAAAGTAGACACAAAGTCAGACTGTCCTGCAGCTATTTCAGCACTGTGCCTGCCAGAGGAGCCTTCCAAACATTTTCGTATATTTTTAAAACATAAACACGTATTGGTATGGAAAACCAACAGCTCAGCTTAAATAGCGGAACAGGAGCATTTGCTGAAATCTGCTCTCTGAGCCTGGAACGATTTTATGCAGCCAAAAGAGCCTCGGTTTCCCTTGTTTGTACTTGGGAAGCTGTTTCTTATGGTAATTTGTGTCTCACTGAACATGAAATAAAATTAATTCTGTTCTTCCCCTAGCTGGCGTCATCAAAATATCCCTCTGTTTATCCCATCATAATAGTTGCCCTGGTGACTAATAGCAATGTAGAGACAGGGAATTCGGACTGCAGGTGGGGACAGGGCACCAGACTGACTCTTCATAAACAAAGATCTTATTTTCGCACAAATGTCTCTGGTGCCACAAATGGTGGGGAGGGCTGGGGGGGATATTGGAAACCAAACATGAGATGGAAGCAAAATGACTTGTGAAAAGGATGCTCCTGACAGCTGGCAGGGTTTGTGGGGCTCCCAACAGGCCTTGCCTACAGCTTTCCTGGGGATTTTACAACCAGCGAGGGCCCCAAATACTCCCCCATTCTGGGATCTGGACTGATATCTAGCTCCAGCCTTTATCACTGGCTCCAGTAGCAAACAGAAAACCTAGATCCAACATAGCTGACCTTTGAGGAAGCATTGGACGGGATCTGAGTCCCGCTTTGAACTTCGCTGTTCAGGCCCATCGTGGGCTAAAATCAAACTCATGTGCACATCTCCAATCTATCCTTCCCTGTGCCTCTCCCAGTGTTCCCCTGGACCTCCCCCACCCAGCTCTGAGCAGGTGTTGGATGCATCCCTTTGAAATCCCACCCCGTAGTTTGGCTTTCACTGATTTCGCTCTCTGAATTTGGTTTCACAATCCACTTTCCAAATGAGGTCATCATTCGCTGATGATCCTCAAAAATATTCCCACTAAACAAGGCAAAGCCTGCAGATTTCTTTCTCCTCCTTCTGCTGAATTGCAAAATGTATTTATTTCTGTAAATTAGAAATTCCCCAAAGGAAAGCCCGTATCATTTCCACTTTCTAGGCTGCCAGCCTGATATAATGAGTAGGAGTGCCCTGATTTGGCTGAACTAAAATGATCCTCTGTTGCCATCTACTGTTGGCATCTGGGATCAGTTCTCCACATTCTCCCCTGGTCACAGCACTCAAGATGCACAGAGCAGTCGCTTACACAATGCCTGTGGAAACTGACTCCATTATGTAGCCCATCTGATGCCCTCAGCAGCTGTCTCCAGCTCACTGATGTGCACCTGGTAATCTGAGCTAATGGCATGGCCTCCTTACTGTCAGCTGAGGGATGCCTTGTTTGTGTGGTCACTGCTCTTCTCAACTCCTCACTCCTCACAGCAAGTATTGCTGTGCATGAAAAAGGTGGCAAAGGCAAACCAAAGATGTCATTGCAGGATGCAACACAATGGCCATCCAGATGCCTCTGGGCCCTGCACTGATGCAAGCATCAGTTTCCATCCTGGGGTGTTTGCCAGGGAAATGGGGTTGAACTTCTGGAGATCTTCACTCTGAGATATTTGCTGCAGGATATGGCCCACTGCATCCTCAGCAGCATCTTCTGTGAGACTTGGGATTCAGAGCTCCATGGCCGATACTGCTGAGATTGACAGGAATTTCACGTGACAAATACTTGCACGATACAGTCTAGCTCAGGGGTGAGCAATAATTTTTGGTGGGGGGGCCACTCCAAGATTTTGGAAAGTGGTCCAGGGCTGTACTTTTCTGTGGAGGAGGTGCAGGATCTAGGATGGAGCTTGGGTACAGAAGGGTGCATGGGGTAAGGGACTGGGATGTAGGAGACAATGTGAGGTCTGAGAGGGTGAAGGAGAGGGTTGTGACCTGGGTCAGGGGATTGGGGTATAAAGGGAGGGAGGGAGTATGGGTGCAGGAGAGGATTCTGGCCTGGGGGAGGGGCTTTAGGAGGAGGTGCAAAGTCTGGAAGGGAATTGTGACCTGGGAGAAGGGGAAAAGGGGGTGCAGACTGCAGAGGGTTTAGGTGGTGACCTGGGGCAGGAGAATAGGGTGCAGGGTCTGGGAGGGTGTTTGAGTGCAGGAGAAGAGTCTAGCCTGGAGGAGGGATGTAGGAGGGGTTACAGGGTCTAGGGGGAGTTGTAACCTGGGGGTGTGTGCAGAGGGTTTGGATGGTGGCCTGGGGGAGGGAGTTGGGGTGCCAGAGGCAGGTTTTGGCTGGGAGGCACTTACCTAAGTGTCTCCTGGCCAGGAGCCCTGCAGCACCCTGAAGGCAGCCTGGGCTCCCTGCCTGCTGCAGCCCCAGATCACTTTAAACTGCAGGCTGTTCCCTTCACATGGCTCTCAGCTCCAAGAGGGGGAAGAGGCTTGCGCTGCCTATCCCCCAGGCTAATCTCTCAGCTCCGATTGGCTGGTTGTTTCCAGCCAACAGGAGATGAGGATTGGACTGGGGGGTGGGGAGATCACATGAAGCCTCCCCCTCCCTGCAATGTAGAGAGCCCATGGACTGTGCTTTAAACCGCAGCATCCCTGGTCTAGCTTTAAAGCGTTGCCCATCCCTGGTCTAGCTACTGCTGGATTCCTGAATGCAGCATCCTGCGCCAGAACATTGGGATCTCCCAGCAGCATGACAGCATGTGCCCTCCACCCCAGGGGAAGGGATTTCCATTTGGGGTCTCATGGCTCTCTCCCTGCAAGCCCTCCTGCTACCCCGCTGATCTGTGCTTTGCTCAGACCAGTCCCCTATTGCACTCCTCTCCCCCACTGCAGGTTCACCTTGTCAGCTTTTCATTTCTACCGACTTTGCTCTTGTTCGGGGGTGTGGCTTTTGTAGAGAGGCTGAGCAAACAGGTTTATTGTGAGGGGTTTCTCTCATGATCCACCCCTCGTGGCTCTCTTATATCAGCCCTAGAGCAAGGAGGAGACAAGACACCAATTCCTCCGGGGTAGCCTGGCTCTGCTGTGAAGGAAAAGGGCATGAGCTTGGGTGTGAATACTCCTTTTGGCTGGGGATGTTTGCGTTTAATCGACTAGTCAATTAATCGATAAGCAGCAGCATATCAATTAGTACTATCGACTAGTCACTTCCTCCCCAGCTGCCACTCTGCACTGTAAAGCCCAAAGGAGCCAGCACGTGAACACACTCAGTCAGCCCCTGCTCTGTGGTTCTCTTTCTATTTATCAGACCAGAATTTTCATTTTCAGAATGAAGAGAGACATGCGGAGCAGGGGCCGAGCTCCACGCGTAGCTTCCCTGGGCTGTTTAATGCAGAGCGGCAGTTGGGGGGGGGGGGGGAGATCTGATGAATAAAAAGAGACGTGCAGAGCAGGGACCAAGCTAGCACCTTCACACAGCTTCCCTGGGCTGTTTAATCCAGAGAGGCAGCTGGGGTGGTTGTGCTGTGAATCGGCGCAAGCCAGACTGAGCTCCACAACTGCCTTCCCTTGTCAACTAATGGAATAGTCAACAGAAAAATCTATCAATTATTCAATTAGGGAAATAATTGCATTTTAACATCCCTACTTTTGGAGCTTCAGCTGGAAGCTCCGGAGCCCTGGTGGCCAGTGTGGAGAGTCAGAGAGCCAGAACTGCATCGGCAGGGCAAAAGCGAGACAGTGCCAGCCACCAGAAGAATCTGCCGCTCAGTCTGATGTCACATCAGTGTAGCGTCATTGATGCCTGTTGTCTTTGCTTTATAGCGGTGTAAGTGAGAGTGGAACCAGAGCCTCCATGTATTGCAAATGGGATGTCTGGCGGCATCCACAACTGGTAGAGCGCAAACATGGGAGCTCTGGTAGCATTTGCATCCTCCTTCAGTCCTTCCACCTTGTCAGTAGGCAGCCATCCCTGCTGCCGACTCCTGGTGACAATGCGATGGATGGCACTCTACCAGTGTCCCCAGCGGGGTGGGATCGGACTGCTGGCGCCCTCACTGCAAGTGACCTTTCGAAGAGGCACTTGGCTGGCAAAGCTGGTGAATGAAGGTTAAAGAATTCTGAACCTATCATTACGTGCCTGTGTACTGACCCCTGCCCTGAATCTAACATTAGCCTCCTGGCAGGGTACCATGGGCTCCCTGAGCACCTCGCAGTCGTCTCACGCAGCCATAGGCACCTCTGAGCGGCTGTGGATCCACACTCACTCTCACTGAAATGCTCCAAACCCGCCAGACAAGTAGAAAATTGGTCAGCAGCGCCACCTCTGCCCTTTTCTCCTGCTGACCCTAGGCCAGGAGTAGTCTGACCTGAGAACTGCTGAGCACTTCCACTTCCACAGCATCAGGACATAGGTTTGCCCCTTGGTAGGGGACGTTACCCTCCTTTCCACTTGAAACGACTCGTGGAAAACTTTCCCCAGCCTCATCTGGGATCTATTAGTGCCCTAGACCCTAGTTACTTGCATCACAGCTGTGGATTTCTTTGCAATGTCTCTGTCCTCTCTAGTCGTTCAGCCTCTCAAGTGTCCTTTCTGGTTAACCAACTGAAGTAACCTAAGCAGGGCCCTGCTTAATTAGCCACAGCCCCCGCGAACCCGCTGGGGAGCCCTTTCACATGTGTGCACTGCATCTAGCACTGCTCCTGAACCACTGCTGCCCAGCTTGGGTGCCCAGAGGCTCTGTTACCTGCAAAGCCTGGCACATGGCCGGGGATGGTGCTGAGAAACAGCACAGCTCAAAGCTGCAGATCACTGGAGCAAAGTCTGGAAAAATCACTAGCATAAACAGGATCTGCCTGTGTCTCTGTGCAGGGGACGCATTGCTCCGAGCCCCCGGCCTTTCTGGGACTGCTGCTCACCTCTCTTGCAGCCAAGACTTACGGAAGGATAACTCAGGCAGCAGCTATTTAGCGTCACACCCAGCCGCTCCTGTCGTGCAGATGCTGTTGGGCATGTTGCCTTCTGCCTGGGGTGTGGGGTATTCCTGATGTCACTGAAAATGACTCTCATCTGAGTCTCTCCAGGGTCCAAGGCATTTGAGGTTCAGACCCGCCATGGTGATGTCAGGGGTGAGAGCTCCTTTGGGAAGGGCTTTAATTTCCACAGCATGCACTCAGCAGAGATGAACATTTAAATAAAATGGTACTTGCCTGGGATTGGGTGGTTCATGGGGATTTGGGAGCCTTTCACTTCCAGATCACAAGTTCAAATCCTGCCCAGGTTGGTTGCCACTCTTTGTTGGAGTATATGAAATTAGTTGATGGTCTATGTCAATTGTTTAGTGACAAAGTCCTCCTCTCAAACCCCAACATGAGAGTAGATCTGTTCCCTCTCTGCTTTCTCCGTTTCCTATACCAAAATTGGTTGCCCTCATGGGCAGAGACAGGAAGGAAGCTGGGGACTGAATGGTCCAGGGAGTCATAACCCCAAAACCAGGGCAAGCTGCATCGACAGAGATGGCATGTGGGGCTGGCTGGCACCCAGGGCTTTATGCTGCAGTGCTCATATCCAGTGAGAAATTCATTCCAAGGCTCCTAAAAGAAAATACAAAGCCAGATTGCTTGGACCACGGATAGGGTTGCCAGATGGTCTCCCCAAAAATACAGAACACACGGGTTAAAAATTTTTGTCGAGCAAAAAAAAAAAACCACGCGTGTCGGACATACAAAAAAACCCCGCACCGCCCGGCTTCGGCACACAACCACAGAAGGCGCCACCAGGCTTCCATCCAGTGCCCAGCCAGAAAAACAGAAAATACCAGACATTACACATGTTCGGTATTTTCTGAATTTTTTTACCAGACAGAGGGCACAAATACCACAAGTGATCCACCCCCTCTTGCCCATTCCCAGCATCTGGCAAACAGAGACCAGGGACACTTCACTGCTCGACTTTGCAGGATATTGGGGTGTCTGTCAAAGCACCCTGGGATGAAGTGGGGGATTGAGGGGGGCTCACAGGGGGAGGTTGTGAGGAGGCACGTGGGGGGGGTCGGGGGCTCTCAGGGGCAGTTGTGGGGTCTCCAAGGGGAGAGCTGTGGAGGGGGCTTGCAGGAGCTGCCTGCCCAGGGTGAGGACCCAGCGCCCGCATGTGTCACGTATCTCTGACCTCGCATGGCGCTCCAGGCATGGCTGCCGGGTCTGTGCATGGGGCGGATCCCAAGCCCGGCCAAGCCAGAGCACTCCCGCTGCAGGGACCCGAGTGGCAGGTCCACGTCTCGCGCCAGAGGCGGGGCCCAGAGACATCGCGGGGCCAGGGCAGCCACTGGCTGCAGCCGGAGTCCAACGGGTCAAGCCCCCAGCAGGCACTCCCTCTAGTTGCTAGCAGAAGCCAGGCAGGGGCAGGGGGAGTGGCTGGGATTCCCAGCCACTCCCCCCGCCCGGCTTCTGCACACAACCAGAGGCTCCCAGCTGGGAGGCGGGGCCACGATTGGCGCTGGGAGCCTCTGGTCACATGCAGAAGCCGGGCGGGGGGAGTCGCTGGGACTCCCAACCACTTCCCCCGCCCCTGCCCAGCTTTTGCATGCAACCACAGGTTCCCAGCGCCAATCGCGGCCCGCCTCCCAGTCGCGCCCTCACCCCCGCCAGGCTTCCGTCCGGCGCCCAGCCGGAAATTCAGAAAATACCAGACATTGCACATGTCTGATATTTTCTGAATTTTTTTACCGGGCAGAGAGCGCAAATACCGGGCTGTCCGATAGAAAACCGGACACCTGGCAACCCTAAATTGGAGGCAGAGGCCAAAGGAGTGAGCTGTCATTGCATAGCAAGCCCTTACTTCTCAGTTATATTTGACTGGATTTGCTTCATGAAAAAACCAAATGACTTAAATGCCCCTTGGGTCAGCACAGGACCCAAAACCTCCACCAAGTTTGCATTCTTTATATCCTTGGGCCTGCCAGTTACTGCTTAGTCAGCAGCCTTTGGCCAGCCAGAGGTTGCTGCAGAACAGCAGTGCTTCAGGACAGCCCTAGCACAGCAAGGCCAGAGGAGTGGCAGAGACCTGTACTATCAGGCTTTTTTTTTTTTTTTTTTTGCCAGCAGGGGATTATTCCAGGGAATTCTCACCCCTCTGCCTGGTTCAAGGCAGTCCCACAACTCCTTTACATTGCTCGAGTGGTGCAAAGGGACCATGCCGAGCTAGAAATCTGCTCCATACATTCAAAGCAGTATTTTAAATAAAACTAGACCTTTCCTGCAACACACCTCTGGATCCCAGTGTCTAGAGATGGTCACCCACTCCGAGAACTAAATAGGGGAGAACCAAAAGATCCCAAGAGGAGCAACAAACATGGTTATTGCAAAAGCAGGAGGTGGCCTGAAATGGGATACAAGCCAAAATGATCCCTGCTCACCCACCCAGACCACACCTCAGTGCTCAGGAGCATACAAGGAGAGAGCTTCTTGTCATGCAGCTTTGGATGCAATGAAAGTACAAGAGAAGGATGATCTTCCAACTGCTATGAAGGAACAAGTGGACCTGGAGCTGAGCATCAGCAGTTTTATAACCCTAGATCTAGTTAGGAATGTTACTGTCCACTGCTAAATGTATTGCCTTGAAAAACTCCTACTGCATTGTATCCCAACACAGACACCTGTGTTTGCATTGAATACTACTTCCTGTTCAGCCTCAGGCCTGTCTGTCTTGGTTTGCTAGGGGAGATGGCCTTCCCCTTCCCCCCTGAAGTCGCTTGAGACTCCAGCTCTGAAGGAGAGCAGGAACAATGCTCAAGTCCAAGGCAGAGAGCAAAGATTAATTGGATTATCATCATCATCATCATCACCATGAGCTGATGTTTAGGAATGGGTGACAACCACTCTTTCTTACATAAGGGAAAGTCTAATTTAACTCCTTTAGAATACATGTATCTTTTAGTGCATGGGAGTTTGGTCACTCGAGGCAGCAGAGCTAATTCAAGTGTCAGACACTGATTCTTTCCAAGATCCCCAGGGACTGACAACAGTTACTATTACCATCTGTCTTCCTACATGCAGCCCCTGGAGAGGACACAAGCTTGTCCAGCTAGCAGCTAAGACAGCAACAGGACTAATGCTTTCGTTTCTAGTCACATGGGTTTTATATTCAGGTATTTCTGGAATGCACCACATTAAGAAAATGTGTTTTATTCGGTGGATGTGCTATTCTTCCTGTGGTGTGATGTAGCATTGTTATGCACTGTTATAACAGCTGTTGCATACCATCCAGCACTAACTGCATTTTACTGATGGATGGAGTGGCACGCCTGTATTCCGTACCTATGGTATCTCGCTGGGGTGTTGAGAGGCATGTTGTGCTTTGAAATCCTCAGATGCAAGGTGCTGTAGAAGTGCAAAAGGACTGTTGTTTGCTGTTGTTCATGCATGTAGGGACACAAAGACTCAACCACACGCAAGACACATAATAAAAGCATTTCCTTCTTCTTTTTTCAGACTTTGTTTCTAGGAAGGGCACTTTTTCTTCACAGGAATTAGTCCAGTATTAACAAACCATCAACAACACAGCTGGCGGCCACGTGTGTTAACTCCAAAGCAATTAGGACTTTGTGATTTACCAACAGTCTGGGACTTAGGGATGGAGAAAGCAGCTCGGAAAACCATGAGATGTGACCCAGACCTGGAGCTGAGCCTTTTGTGAGGCATGGAAATGGTGTTTGTTTTCTTCATGTTAATTTGCAACTTTATCCCTCAAGAGCATGAGCTAGCAGAGCCCAAATACAATGGAGACAGCTTTGCTCACGGGCAACTGGCCCCCTGTCGCCCAGCTGACCCACATGGCATTTCTGGCTCCTTTGGGAACCTCCTGATCTGCGCTGATTTCCAAAACAACTGAGCAGCATCGCAGCAGGGGAAGGTGACCCTGATTCTCCTCTCCCTGAGGGTATGTCTACACTAGCCCCCTAGTTCGAACTAGGGAGGCTAATGTAGGCATTCGAACTTGCAAATGAAGCCCGGGATTTAAATATCCCGGGCTTTATTTGCATCTTCCCGTCTGGGCGCCATTTTTAAATCCCCCTAAATCACCTCATTCCATGTAGGTGTAACAGTTAACTCGAACTAAGGACTTAGTTTGAGTTAACGTTTGACTGCCGCGTGTAGCCGCGGGCAGTTAGTTAGGACTAGGGGGATTTAAAAATGGCGCCCCAACGGGAAGATGCAAATAAAGCCCGGGATATTTAAATCCCGGGCTTCATTTGCAAGTCGAATGCCTACATTAGCCTCCCTAGTTCGAACTAGGGGGCTAGTGTAGACATACCCTGATAGAGGTGTAAATCAGGAATAATTCCACAGGCATCAATGGAGTTACAGAGGTGTAAGAGGAGAATCTGGCACTGGTTAGATAAGTGGCAAGCTATGACTTATTTCCTGCTACAGGTGTTTCTTTAGGCCTGCACCCCTGGAATTGATGGGAGATTTGCCAGTGACTTCAGTGAGTCATTTTTATCATTTATAATTACTTTATTTTCCAACTCCCCTTGTCCATTTCATTCGTCATGTTCAGCACTTTTTTGGGGCACCGACTGTCTTCACTGTTCTTTGTCTATACAGTGCCCACTCTGCCATGAGGCCTTGATCCCTGATTGGATCCCTTGTTCCCAGGCATCACCAGCACACAAATCATTAATGGCCAAGCCTCGATGTGAAAAAAGACAAGGCTGAGGGTTTTTGGCAGTTCAACCTTCTTGGTAAACAAACTGATGCAACAGGCCAGGTCAGACTCTGGTGCTTCTCACCCGGGCAAGCCCACTGACTTCATTGGGGCTGCTCTGATTTACACTGGCATAAGTAGGTGCATCTACACAGCACCCTAAACTCGAAATAAGATACACAATTCGTGCTACGCAAATTGCGTATCTTATTTGGATTGTATTTCGAAATATTGCACGTCTATACAGCACCAAATATCACAAAAATATGCTATTTCAACACATCCCTTAACCCTCATGAAACAAGGTTTACAGGATCGGTCGGCAAAGGCTTCCCCCAGCTGACAGATCCGCATCTAGACTACCGTGCTGCGCCAGATCAGCTGATCGTCGGTACAGCACGGCGGCCATGTTTATTTTAATGAAGCAGGGATTATTTAAATCCCCGCTTCTTTGCCTATGCCGGGTAAATTAGTTTACATGGCTCTGTCGATGGAGCCATGTAGTCTAGACATACCTAGAGAGTGGCAGTGGACAGTGACAGCGGGCAGCTGCTAGGATGGAGAGTTGGAGCAGGAGAAAAGAGCAATTGCAGGGGACTATAACATCAGAGCAGTAAAGCAGTGTCTTTGGAAGCACCCAAAGGGCCCTCCGTACTGAAAAACCAGGAGAAGGAGGCTGGGAATGGCTAGGTCCTTTCCCAGGAGGAGGGTACAAGTCCCTCTCTGATTTTAATTGGAGGGTGGCAGGCAAGCTCTCAGGACTGCCTGATGCTGATTTATCTGTGGCTGGGCACTGATGAAGGGGGAGATGTAGCACTTGGGAGGAGAAGAGGAAACTCTAGCCAAGGGGCCCTTCCAACAAGTGGATTCGGATGTTTCAGAAAGTGGCCATGTCACATCAAGTGACCCTAATTAAGCAGTGTGCCTGGAGCCTTTAATGTCTAGTCATTGCTCGTTTCTCAAACACATCTATCCACCAGCCAGAGAAAATCAGCCAGCCTTGCCTGTCTCCTGGGATTAATTCTGTTCTCTCATCCTGCTGGATGGACACGTCTCTGCTTGAATGGCCTGGATCTGCTGTCACTTGGCACTGGGGTGAGATTAGAGCCAGGCAAGATTTGGCCCTGTCGAAGGGAGATTGGTGTGAAAGCCCAGTCTCTGTAACTTTGTTTATTCATCTGTTTATTTCTAATAAACTACCCCTGATTCTCCTCCCCCTTCTTCCTGATAAAACTTAGCTCGGGCATGGGTCTACTCCTATCTTTACTCCTGCCAGCTCCACCTCTTCAGTCACCATCACTCCACCCTATCAAGATCACTGTCGTTTCCTGCTGCATGCAACCAGTCTCCCCACCCACCTCCACACTCCATCCATCTCTTCTGAGATGCCAGGGCCTGAAGTAAACCCTAGCTCAAGACACTCAGATCCTGTTCCAGACTTTGAGGCTTGGTCTCTACTTTTAAGGCTCTGCACAGCTCAGTCCTTTCTATGCCGCTTCTCTAGTCTCCAACCTGCTCCTTGTGCTTAATCCATAGCCCATCTCCCAGGTGTTTGTCCTGGCTTCCTTCACCCATTCCTGACTTGGTGACCTCTTCCATACCACCCTAGACACTTGAAACAGCCTCTCAGACACTGTGGCCTGAAGCCCAGGTGATCTTAAGTGGGGCTTACCTATGTCTAGGCCTTGTGCGGGGGGCTGTCCCTCTACACACAATGGTGGCAGCCACCTAAGATGACTTGACCCTTTCTGCCGCTGTGATTCTTCCCATCTTTCTGCTGATGTTCCTCTATCTTATGGTCCAGCACTGAGATTAAAGTCCTGCTTTCGCACCATCAATCAGGGTTACTGGCCTTTTTCTGATCCACTTCTGTGCAGTTTCTGGTTTGCATCAACGTTTTTCGATGCTTTAAAAATGAGCTGGATGGATCAAATGAAATATCAGCCTGTCTTGTCTCACCAAACCTTTCTATTTGCATCAGTGAGTCCTAAGGGGGTCACATTCTGTTGGCTGCCATGGCACACAGGCAGAGTACCTGCCAAATAGGTGAATGCCCACAATGCAAAAGTAACCCTGACTAGGTTGTCTGTAATGTGGCTCAACCTTAACACCTGCCAGCGCATGTGAGCATGCCACACACTGTTTCTTCTGAGTACGAGGCTGTGAATAAGAGGTATGACTTGCTCAGGATTGCTGCATGGGCCTGATTTAAATCCCACTAAACTCAATGGAAAGTCTCCCAATTGACTCTGGATCAGCCCCGTGTGCACATAGGGTTGCCAGGTGTCCAGTATTGGCCCGGACAGTCTGGTATTTGCAGCTTCTGTCCAGTAAAAAAAACCAGAAAATACCAGACATGCAAAATGTCCAGTATTTTTTGTTTTTCTTGGACGGAAGGTTGCTTGGGTCATTTTTCCCCTGCCAGAATGGGGTGGAGGGAGCGTGGGGATTTAAAGGCGCAGTGACTCTTTTTTGTGCTGTTGGTTTTGGGGTTTTTTTTGCTCGACCAATTTTTCCCCCGCCATGTTCGGTATTTTTTGTGAAACTATCTAGCAACCCTAGGCTTTTGAACTAGGCCCCTTTCTCTTCAGCTACGCTCTTGGGCCTGGTGCAGAGCAGATCTTCCTTGTGCAGCTATGCAAACTAGATTCCCCTCATGCTTCCAGACTTGCCCTTGTAGGGATGGCATTTCCAGTCATATGCTCCTGTAACGGTGCACATTATTGTGTGGGTTTCTGGTGTGCATGTCCACAGAGCCAGGCTGCCAAGCTTTTCAGAAGGCCTGAGAGAAACGCCTCCTGCCCTAACAGCAGTGGGATGCTTTACGGTATTAAATATTAATCAGTGCATGTTTGTCTAGTGCCGCTTCAAAAATGTAAAGTGCTGAGCTTTCTTCATCTTCTTTTAAAAATTAAACATAGAGCAGAGTTAAGAAGCATTAAGGATGAATGAAAAGCTGAGTAGTTTGTGCAACTGTGCTTCATTAATTACATCAAACCAATACACTCACTTCAATGATGCTTTCTGGGAAATCTGAACCGCCCATGCTCTGGCATCCACTGGCATTAATCCAGCTGTTCTTATTCCTTGCAGGTGAACAGTTAAAGAAGTAGAAGGAGAAAATACAACTTTCCCATATCATGAAATATTACCATTCTACAAACGCAGTCTACTGAGAATTTAAAAAATGAGACGTATCAGTTTGCCATAGATCTTGATTTATCACAAACACAAAAGTCCTTGCACAGTGCATAAAAGAACTAAGGTAAAATTACACTACTCTAAAGCAATATTAAAACCCACATCAGTTTTGATACAGCTGTGTAATGCTATTGTCCATTTCTTTGCCAAGTTACCTCCTATGTCATTTCTCAGAAAAAGCAGGGAGCAAATTGCTCAAATATGAGCCGAAAAGTAGCATACTTTTCTCTGCAATTTCTGGAAGACATCCATTATAATTAATATTACCAGGAATGTGTGAACACGGTGACACTTTAAGGTTTGTCAGCAACAGAAGCAGCCAAGCGGATAAACCTGGCGGAAACAAAGATTGTGTTTTAGTAATGATGAAAGCAGTTCATACGTGACTTATGCATTTTATCCCAAAGTGTTTCAGTGCTTTACAGCTCCTTGTAAAAAGGATCATTCACACACCATTGGATTGCAGTCACCTCTAGGGTGGAACGCAGCAGCAATTTAGCAGTACACAACACAGCTAAATGATGCTTCAGGATAGCCAGGGGGAACTTAGTCAGACTGCAACTGTAGCAGGAATGTAAAGAGGCAAAATGTAATTGCCAAGCTGAAACAATGGGGTGCTGTTGCAAAAATGGCACGGCAAACTGGTGCAGGCCTCCGTGCTACCCTGAGAATGACAGACCTCATCTCATGCAGTGTAGCAACCCTTAGCAATATGGTAGGGCATTGACAGAATGAGAGAGACCAGCACCACCTACGGCCCATGTATTTCCTACAAATGTTTTCTAAGCAAAGCGATGTCCAAGTTATGCCTCGTTATCCTCTCTTGTTATACCACTTCCCCATCATCAGAGACCAGGCTGATAGTGTCCTCAGAAACCTCCCTGGGATCTGGAACCAAGGTTACAGATGTACAGAACTTTAAAATTACAGAATGGAAAGCTCAAAATTTAAGTTCTGTCAATTCCATTTCCAAGGAGAGGCAGGACTGCTTCCAGCAGTGGACTCTTTAAGCTTTGCCCAGGTCATAAAGCTCCTGGCCCTGTTATTTAGCTTCAAAAATATCCCTTTGCTCAGTTTCACCCCATTCTACCTCATCACCTCCCCCCACTTGACAACCCCCAAGGTCCTTCCCCTCCAGGGTATGTGCCTACTGCTTGGTGAGCCAGGTGGTTCCCCAGTTGCCTTTCTGCAACTCCAGCCATCTCTTAGAGCAGCATAACAGCTCCAGAGTGAGATGAGTGGGGAAAAGCACAGGAGGCTTCCAGGCTCACTTCTAATGAATTCCAGGATTAGACTACTCACCTATGCCCCCAAATTCCAAATAAAGAATGACAGAGCCCCCTTCTATCCCCACCTCCTCCCTTAAGGGATGGAGCAGCTAATCCAGAGGGTACATCTGCGATCTGACAGTTTGTGAACTCTGCCAGGAAGCATTAGTGCAGCATTTTCTCCTGGCCGGCTCCAGGGCTCATTCTCAGCCTTTTCTACTAACCCTTTCCCTCCTGCCAGAAAGCCCGTGGGCTCTGGCAGCCCCTTGGGTACAGACCGGCCCTGTGAATGACTAAACCTTCTGCTAGACCTTGGCCAGTGTCACAAGGTGCAGGGCAGTGGATGCCAAGCCAAGGGCAGCGTTCTCTTCTCAGCCCTGACTGGCTGCAGCTCAAATATTCTGAAATTGCAATGGCATTCCTGCTCAGGTAGTGGAAGAACATTGGAGTGAAGAACCAGCAGGAAGATGCAAGACCCAGTCCCTTCCCTTCTCCCCTGATTCAGACAACACCTTTCAGAGAGAAATGCAGAAGCAGGATCTCATTTAGCTGGGGTAGGGATTGATTGAGTACTGTTATGCCACATAGCTGAGTGGGTGATAGGCAATGTTCCCTCTAATTTTTTCCATCCATGTATGGAATAAATTTTGGCATGTTTACCAAGGCACGTCCCATGCTACCAGCTGTGGGTGGCTGTGGGTGCTCTGCTAATCAGCTGGGAGGCACCTGAATCTCTCCTAGGTGTCCACCTCAGATTATAGGGAATACTGGCGGTGGGCAGCCAAGATTTGTGGTAGCAAAGGCTGTAGCAGCCTCATCAAACTCTCTGTGTGGCCCAACCACACCAAAGCGCAATAGAGCACCACTTGGTGTGGGGGTAGGTGACAAACAGCACAGCTCTCAGGATGTGACACCTGTCAAGACAGAACAGAGAAGGGTGGCTTTTCTCCAACATACCAACGGGATGGGAGAAGTTCCATGACAGCAGGGCGGGATCCGCAGGGGCCTTGCAACCCAGTTTTCTCCCCCTTCACTTCAGCATCCCCTGCCCAGCATCTGAATGGGCTCCCAAGAAACTTCCCCTCCCAGGACAGGCCCCACCCTTTTTTAAGGGCCAGAATGCCGGGGTGGTAAAGGTGAGCACCAACAAGTTGAATGAAGGTTTAGACCTGCTAGTAACAGTCACTGCACTCAGGCTCAAGTTGCCTCTGAAGGTATTTCTACACTGCAGAGTTTTTCTGGAAAAACAGCCGTTTTTCCGGAAAAACTACACTTACAGCCACACCACTATTGCATTCTTTTGGCAGAAAGTCGAAAGAACGGAGGGTTTTTTCGGACAACAGTAAACCTCTTTCTCTGAGGAAGAAGCCTTTTTTCGAAAAAGCTTTTTTGGAAAAAGGCGTGTGTGGATGCAGAATAAAGTGTTTTTTCGAAAGAAGAGGCCTCCAAGAAAAAGCACTGGTTCCAGATGGCCACTCTGTCCACAGTAGTCACAACTGAAATGCAAGATAGTGTCCAGTGAATGTGGATGCTATCTTTCGAAAAAACACATCGCTTTTTCATTGCACTTTTGCTGTGTGGACATTCTCTTTCGAAAAAAGTGTTTCCAGAAGATCTTTTCTGGAAAAGCTTCTTCTGAAAGAAGCCTGCAATCTAGACATAGCCTGGGGCTGGTGGCTTTTGGGGACAACCTAACATGACCCAGCCCCCTGAAGCCCTTTTGAAGTGAGAATCTGAATGTACAGTGGGAGCACTGTTAAGTCTCTCCTCCGTGCCTGGTCTCTCCTTGCTCCTTCAGGCTGGCCCACTTCCTGCCTACCCGGTGCTGCTAATTGCCTCTGTATTTCTAATTGGATTTTGTTCCATTTAACATATGATTGTGCATTATCCGACCCAAGGCCTGAAATCTCCAGGGCACCAATGGTCTGCCCCACCTGCGCTCTCCATTTACATGTTTATTAACTGCCATTCAGATCATCAGGCGTACGCTGTTCCGCCTATGACAGATAAATAACTAAGGCCCTTGTAGGTCAGATTGATTAAAGGGATCTAATTAATGAGACAGTCTTCTCTCGGGGATGGGTCCTATGACAATACAAAACCAGGCCCTTTTTATCCTGCAGCTACAGTGTTGATTTAAACAATACAAGGCAGTGAGAAATTGAATAAACGCATTGATTTTATGACGAGAATAAACCAGCAGGAGCAGGAAAGGGGGAGCATGTGTTGGCTCACGGCTTCTATTACACTACATTCCCTCCTCTTCCCTGTTCAGCCGTGAGCTCCCTATAGACCAGGCACATGGCTTTGCTTCTACAGTCGGGCCCCTTCCTTTCTGCCTCATGCTCTCCTGCAGAAATGCACTAGACAGAGAGATGAGCTATGGCTTCCTGCTCATGTCTGATGGGAGTCAAGGAACATGCTGGCCTATCAAAAATGATGGGCAGGGGATAAAAAGGGAAGTGGGGTTTGGGTGTGGGGTTTTCTCCTCTACACTTGCAGAGATTCAGGTCTCTGATCATTTGAGCCTAAGGTTCAGAAGCTGGTAGGTAGCGGCTGGGTTCATATTTTCTCCACATCAATTAAATCACTGGGTCACAAGATCAATAAATGCTTGGGGGGAGAGCAGAGGGGAGAGAGACAGATTCAGTCTCTGGAAAGAAATAATTTTTCAGAGGAGACTTTTGGAGAGGCAGAGAATGACTGAAAAGTTTTGCTAGGCAGCGGGAGTTGCAGTGGAAAAAGCTCCCACACCCCGCAGTGGCCAGGCTGTGTGAAGGGAAAAAAGATCATAAGAACATAAGAATGGCCATACTGGGTCAGACCGAAGGTCCATCTAGCCCAGTGTCCTGTCTGCCAACAGTGGCCAATGCCAGATGCCCCAGAGGGAGGGATCACAACAGGTCATCCTCAAGTGGTCCCTCCCCTGTCACCCACCTCCAGAGACACAGAGGCTAGGGACACCATTCCCACCCATCCCTATCACATCATGCAAGGTGATGCAGAGGAAACTAGTCTTTGAGGGTGGCTGAAGTGCCTCCATTGGAAGGCCATACTGAATTGCCTCCTAAGATAGCAGGGAAGCCAGTGGATGTGGCTGAGCCTAGCTGACATGAATTGCCTACTGCAGGCCATGTGGTATCATATGGTATCTAAAACAAACACCCCTTTTGCAGGGATGTAAACAGAGCTTCTGGCAGCCAGGCATGATCCCTTAGCTCCTGAAAGCTGCAGGAGATTACTCATGGCAACATCAGGGAGTGCAGAACAATTTGGAGCCCGGGGAAAGACAATGAGAAGGCAATCATGTCACAGCTGGGATACCAAGTGAGCATATCCCTTGCCCACATGACATAGCCACATGGCAGCCCCTCTCCCCCCCAAGCTGGTGGGTCACAGGGGGAGGTGTAGTGGTGATATAGCCCATTCCAGCAGAAAAAAGGTTAAAAGCAGGCCTGAGGCAGCCTGTACAAACCCAGCCAGTCAGGGCACAGCTGGAGACAGCCAATCAGGGCAAGGCTGGGCCCTATAAAAAGGCTGCAGAGTGCCACTTGCATCCTGATCTGCAAGGGAGAAGGAGCTGGGTCCCCATAGGGGAGGGAGCTAGTGGCACCTTGGAGAGAGTAGTGCTTGGCAGGCTCAAGGAAGCCAGAAAGAAGCTCCAGCCTGGTGCAGGGCATTGTCACAAGGGCCAAGAAGGTGCAAGGGTCATGGGGAAGTAGCCCAGGGAGGTGAACACTCAAAGGGAGTGAAGGAGAACAGAACGTGGCTACTGCCAGAGGGTCCCTGGGTCGGGGCCCAGAGTAGTGGGCAAGCCTGGGTCTCCCGTCTTGCACTGCATCTAGCCACCACAGAGTGTGGTCTTTATAGACTGCAGCTTGCTCCTGAGGCAAGGGGTTACAGTTGTCTGCTCAGGTGGGTGTATGGTCTGAGGGCTGCAGTGCCAGAAAGGGGGGGATTGAGTGGTGGGCAGTGTCCTAAAGTGGACACTGCAGACCACAGGAGCAAGGTGAGTCCAGAGGCAGAGGGTGGAGACGAGGAGAGCGGAGCTATGGTGGGTGAGACACCCTTTAGAGGTGGCACGCTCGACAGACAGAGCTAATTCCTTGACCGAGCACAGAGGTGCTGTCCAAAGCAAAAGCGGCCACAGGAGGGCGCTATGAACTCAGAGGAATGGAGAATAGGCCCAGACCAGAGAAGCTGAGCTGTGCCTTCCTCAGGGTTCGGGTTGTGGGAGAGCAAGTTTGGGGAAAGGGCATTTGGGTTAGCAGTGGATCTAGTGCCCACCTGAGAGCCCTGGAGACTGACATTCCTCAAGCCCCCAGGGAGCTACTTTCATCCTTTCCATGTACAAGCTATGGTGCTTGCAGGGGGCTGGTTACATCCCAAGCTCTCTGAAGAGAAGAGAGGGCAAATGCAGTGCATTCCCGCAAGACTAGATGGTGCACTGAGGGGGGGATGGGATGGGAGAGGGGGACCAGAATTCAGCTTGTAGACCCTGCTAATAGGTAGTAAGCTAGAGAGAGAGATGGAGACAGTGCCAGGCACTGAATCAGTTTACCCATCATGCTGATGGAATGTCTCCTGCCCCCAAGCCTGAGACTCCAGCAGAATCCTAGAGAAAGCACAACACTGTGCACTGCCCTACAGTGCCAGCTTTTCCTCCAGATCACTGACTCCACTGGGGCCCAGCTCTGGGTTCAGACCCCCTTCACCTGCAAGGCATTTCTCACACCACAGCAGGCGGGCAGAAAGGGAGGGTCCTCCCCTCTGCAGGCTCATAGTCTGAAGAGGCAGCATGCAGAGACTGGGGGAGGTGAAGGCAGCCAGATTGGGGAGAGATGAGGGAGAGCAGGGATGAACACAGCGTGGAAGGCAAGAGAGAGAGAAACACATGCAGGAGCAATGAGGAGCGACACGGTCAGACGAGCAGAGTGAGCCCAGATGTACTGCAGTCGAAGAGAATGCTGAATACAAAGGAAGGCTGATTCAGAAACCCAGGGTTTGAAGGTGAACCACCTCCCTCACTGCTTCTCGCTCATGGAGCCTTGGCTCTTTGGAGACTCCCCTGAAACCATCCTACTACAGCTGCACAGAGCATTCATACAGCACCACACCACTTCTTGCTTGGCTGTGCATGTTTAGGCAGGTCCCAAATCCCAACATTTATAGAGCAAAAAGACACCCTTCATTCTGGACTCTTGCACACCATCAGAGTCTAACAGGTGACAGGCACCTCCTAACTAGGAAGGAGTTCTGATGCAGTCCCCAAAATTAGACTCAGGGGCTGTGTCTACACTGGCGCGATCTTGTGCAAAAGCGGCCACTCTTGAGCAAAAACTTGCTGCCCGTCTACACTGGCCGCGTGTTCTTGCGCAAGTAAACTGAAGTTCTAATGTATGAAATCAGGGCTTCTTGCGCCAGAACTCTGATGCTCCCTATCAGGAATAAGCCCTTTTGCACAACTGTTCTTGCGCAAGAGGCCAGTGTAGACAGGCAACATGAATGTCTTGCGCAAGAAAGCCCTATGATTAAAATGGCCATTAGAGCTTTCTTGCGCAAGAGAGCGTCTACACTGGCATGGATGCTCTTGCGCAAAAGCACATGCCAGTGGAGATGCTCTCTTGCACAACTACTTTAACGCAAGAACTCTTGTGCTAAAGAGTTTTTGCGCAAAATCACGCCAGTGTAGATTTAGCCAGGGTGTGTCTACACTGCAGCGCTAGCTCGAAATCAGGTACGCAATTTGCGTACCTTATTTCAAGACAATCTATTTCGAAATTCGAACTAGAGCACTGTTCCAACAAGTCCCTCAATCCTCATGGAACAAGGTTTACCGGGACATCAGAATAGCATGCCTGTAATTTCGATTACATTTTGAAATAACAGGCACGCTGTCAAGACATGGAAAATGCTATTTCAGGATACCCGAAGTATCCCGAAGTAGTGCCGCAGTGTAGACGTACCCTTAGTGTCCTCTGAGCCGTGGCAAATCCAGAACTTGTAGACTATTCCCAGGCCTCACAGGAGCTCAGGGTGAAGTTTGGCTGCAAGGACAGCAGGGCTACAGTGTGTCTAATGCTTCACTGCTGCACTGATGAACCTGCCTGAGCACAAGGCCCTGCAGCACAAGGGGAGGGAGGAGGCTAACAGCCGGTAACTGACAGATGAGGAAGTGGAAGCGGAAGCAGGGAAAGTTATGGCCCTGCTTTCTGTCACTGGCAGATACCCTACACATAGGACTCACAAGCAGATACTCTAAAAGCAGCCTGCAGGAATCTTCTGCCCTAATTCTCCATTAACAAAAGCAAGGACAGGAGGGGCCAGGCCACTCCATGGCAGATAACTGAAGCTTTACAGCTCTGAGCACCTGGGCTTGAATGTGGGCTGAGCACAAAAGTGCAGTGATTTTTGCCCTCAGTTTACCCCTCATGCTGATGGAATGCCAGCACCTGCTGGATGCCTCCCTCCTTGAGGCATACAGACATTTGACCTAATTTGAGTAGCAATGGATGATGCGTGACAAGCTTGAGGGGCCTTACCAGAGCTGGGTGAGGTGCCCAGGACTGGAACAGCAGGAGGTGCTGTAGCTCAGGATGGAGGTGCATTGACAGAGCTGTCACTGATCTGAAGTAACAGAAGCTCCTGCACATCAACCTGGAGGTGCATTGGCAGTGCTGTATTTGTGGAGAGTAGAAACAGAATAGTGGGGGTGCCGCAGGCCAGGACTGAGGAGTGGGAGTATGTGGGGGAAGAGGGTCCATTTCCCCCCCCCCCCATGGTATAGCTGTGTCTGTCATTGCCAGGCTTACGTCAGTAAAAGCAATCTGTGCTCTCACAAATGTCTTCCCACCTGAGCCAGACACAACTTCCATGGCAAGTGGAGCAGAAAGGGACAAGCAGACAGTGAACTGCTCTTTGTCTAAACATCCCCTTGTCTCAGGTCTGCTTGTGATCTCTGGCCCCTTCCAGGAGAGTCTCTGGCCCTCACTGCTGGTCCTGCCCATTCGAACTTAGCAGCAGCGCAGAAGCTGCCACATGCCTTTTTTTTTTCTTTGCAGCTAATTGGGATCTATGTGCTCCCCTGAAGCACCCTACTCAATATTAGCCAGCAACGCACGGAAAGCTGCCCAGTGAGAAATGATTGCAGCTCATTAGCACCAGTGAAATGCCCTTGGGGTGTCCTGCACCAGTCTTGCCATGTGTCGTCCTTGCCATCTGAAGCAGATGTCAGCCAGGCTCATTTTAGTGACTATCATCAGATTTTAATTAGGTTAAAACACAATTCCTGTCTCAAGCACTCTGCCAGGGGCTTGTTTGTTTCAATTTGGCTGGGGGGGAGGGGCAATGAGAAAAGGAGGGTAATTGAATTTGACCAAAATTATTGGAATGCAATTAAAGCTAATGACCTTATTTGCATAATCTGATAACTGCAAAGCATAAAGTTTCTTTTAAAAACACTTCAAGGAAATAACTATTTTTACTCATCCCTAGATGGCACTGCTGGCACTGAAAACTGGTAGGTGATCAGTTACGCAAATCCATGGAGGCACTTGGGTGTGAAGAAAGGGTGTGAAGAAACTGACCCTAAGATCCTGCCCATGAACTTATCTGGTGCTGACCCCTGCAGCTTGGTGCAGTGGAATGCTGCAGTCATCTGCGCAGGTGGAGTCAGTCAGCTCCAACCAGGGTGTAAAAGAGGATGAGCACGAGCACCGCACCTGGGGGCAAAGGCAGCTAAGTCTGATGCAGAGCTTTTGTAGGGAAAGTACTAGAGCAGCCAAGCACAGGGAGACAGCCAGGCTAAGGGCTGTGTCTGGGTGATCCACTCAAGCCATACTCCAGGAAGTAGTTTGGTCATTATACCGTGTAGGGAGAAAAGGGAGAACTCTGCCTGCTCCCTGCAGGACTCTGTCATTCTGTGCCGTTAGAGCTACTGTTAGAGCTGTTGGGGGAAGGGGGGGGGCATGGATGGTTTTCTTATCCTTAATGAACTGCCAGGGGAACTAGCAATGTTGCTCTTTCTAGGAAAGGAGGCTCAGCAAACCCTACAGTTGTGGAGTTAAGATAAATCCTTTGCCAGGTATGTAACCAAAGAAGCCACATCACTACGCAAACATGAGGGCATTAGTCCTCCCTATTTCTAGGCTGCTGTCAGATTGTCTATACCACATCCTGCTCCAGTCATACTCTGTAAGAGGCATAAGCATCCATCTTTTCCTGATCTTAAACTCCATAATGGCTAGCTAACTGGCTGAAATTTCAGAAACCATGTGTGATGGCAAGGTGGGGTTTCCCCGATCCTGCACCCCCGTAGCAGCCAGAACAGTCTCCACCAGTCAGTAGAACAGAAAAAGGTTTACTGATTTTCCAGAATACAGCACAGCACATACGTGATGTGGCTACCAGGGGGCAGGGCCAGGATGGCTCAGGCCCCTAGGGTTAAGGTCCATCACCCTTAGCCCCCAGCTTAGCCTGTTCTTTCCATGCTTCCCAGACAGCAACTGCCTTCCCCCAAGGCCCTGCACCCGAGCCAGGTGTTGGTCTCCGCCTTCCTCCCTTTGTCTCTCTCCCTGGGAGGCTGAGCCTAGGTGTCTGGGTTAATACACGTTGGGTGAGTCAGTGGAAATCACAGAGCAGGGGGACACCGGGTTACAGAGCAGATAGCACCCCCACTACGCCACACCATGGCCGCATCTCTTCTGAATACACCTACAGTTCCCATCTCGCTCCAGAACTTCTGGCACCTTGCCCAGCTTCCTTGTCCCAAAGTGGTGGCTAGCACAGCTCTAGAGGCACAGTGAACCCAGTGGTAGGAACGAGGGGCCTCTCTGAAATCAGCCATTGCTGCAGCAGGGACCCTTCTCCTCATGTTTCCCCTTTTTCTGCCTTTCAGCATTTGCTACGTTTCCTCAAAATATTGGGTGGTGCAAATCCTGGGAGCAATTGCTGCTTCAGGGAGGGTTCCTTCAATTCCTCTCTTGTTGAGTCTCTGTCTTAAGCCTTTGGACATCGCTGGCTGTGTCTGAGTGCGGTACAGAGCCAGCGTGGCACAAAGTTAATGAGACCCTGAGCTTGAAAGAACATTTCGTCAATAAACGTCTCTGCCGCCTCATCTCGAAACGCCACTGGATTGCTTTACTGAACCAGCGCCTCAAAAACAGCCTTGAGAGACTGGCTGGCTCAGAGAACCTTTTGCTTCTAAGTCACCACTTGGATTTCAGACCAGATCAGCAGTGACAGAAAGCAGCTAGCGTCTGATCGCTGTTTGGTGGCCTGTGTGAAGAAGATGATTGAGTCTCAGTCCAGCTCTTTATGTGGATAACTGTTCACATCATGAAAAATGCCATCGCCACTGCACACCTTGTTTAGAATCTCTAGGGAAGCTAAGACTGCCAGGAATGAGTCACTTTGGAAAGGCAGCCTGGGGAAAGCAGTCACAAGCTGTCAGCTCTACACATTTCACCTGCTAGCACATTTACTTCTAACAGAATTGTAAATAACAAAGAGTCCACAGGCACTTTAAAGACTAACAAATTTATCAGGGTATTAGCCTAATAAATTTGTTAGCCTTTAAAGAGCCACTGGACTCCTTGTTGCTGAAACAGATTAACATCTCTCTGAAATCTGTAATCATGCAAGAATTTTAAATGCCATCTTCATGTGTCATAGCCTAAGCAATAACCCACATGAAAAACGGTTGTATTCATCCATATGTTTGATATGGTGATCTGCCATAAGCTGGCTAATATACATGTACCACTGCCCTCTATTGAATGGAATCAGCATTGCTCAGCTGTGTGTCATATGCTCTATACTGTTAACATTTAAGAAGATTCTCCTTTAACTGCTGTGGTAGGCACATGGGCTTTTGTAGTGGAAGGATCTGAGTAATGCCACTGCTGTCACTTTCAATGTTCATGTGACCATGCCATGTAACTTATTGGCAATCTTTAAAATCCAGGATTTGCTATATTATTTTCCATGCATACTACATATATGGGGCAATACATGACATTAAATATCATTAAACTAGGCAGTTTCCATCATCATAGGGATATAACGATCCCTGTCCTTTGGACTGTGCCAAACACCAAACAGCAGTTTCATCAGGATTCTGTGTCACCTTGCAACAGCTCTCAGTGTCACAAGCCTGGGATTGGTCACTAGGTTGATACTAGAGCCCAGCAGACTGCTCTGTTGACATGCAAAGGGCCTTGGGGGTGTTTCCGGAAAAGACTGTTTGCTTCTCTGTCAATAAAGTAGGCACAGTGGGAGTTTATAAGTGGCAACCCGGAGTCCTGCCTTAAAAGCCCAACTCTGAAGGGACGTAAGCCACATTATCTGTTCCTCAGTTTCCTGAGGATATTTGCCAATCTGCAGGGGGTGGCAGGATGTGTTTGTTAATCTGTGTAAAGTGCTTTGGGAGGGAACAGCGCTATCCAGGGGCTAATAAACAACAATCCCTGTAAATGCTCCTCTGATTCTCAGCCTGCCGACGGGAGGGCAGTTCTGGCACCCCAGGCTCTCTCCCCTGCTCAGAGGAGGTTCCTGACCATCCCCTCAGCCTCTCAAACAAGTAATGGTCTTTTTGGAAGGAGACAGAGCTGTTTCACCAAGTGAGTTCAAGGGGTCCTAAAAAGTTAACTAGCTGTTTTAGCACCTCTGGGTCTGCGGCTTTTTGTGCTCTACAAACTGGTCTCTGGATCTTCCAAGAAAGCAGTGGCACAGCCCTCAGCAGGAGATATCACTCACCTCAGTTAAAATAGAAAGGCTGATGCAAAAGCCGCATGTCCGTTCTTCAGGCAAAATTTCTGTTGAAGTCCATGGGGTGGCACCAAAGGAGGCGATGGCCCATTGCATGTATTGAAGAGGATGAAGAGGGAGGGAGGCATCTCAGGCATTGCAGGCAAGTGAGCATTCGCAGCTATCGCTGCTGTGGAAATAGAAAACCCGCACCCAAATACAAACACTGCCTGCCTTTTAGCACCATGGAAATTCAGTCCGTCTGCCAGAGAGACTCCTTTGGGTTAAACATAGGGTGAGAGAGCACGGCAGACCCTGCAGGGCCACTGCAGAGCTCAAGGCCTGGCTGTTGCAGGATGATAAGCAGTTGGGCCAAACCAAAGCCAAGCACTTAACCACAACTCTTCTTGCTTGTGCGGCTTTGATCTACCTGATGCACCATTCTATAGGGACAAGGGCCACAGCACAGCAAAGTTCCATCTGGCCAGACATCCTAGATGGATGGGCCTTCTAGTGAGTTAGACTGAGGATGGACCTAGGTTGCAGTTCCATGGCAGGCAAAGAGGGAACAGTTTGTTTGACTCCAGTGATTGATTGGCATACATCTTGAAGCCTGAAGCTCCACAGCATCAGTGTTTTTTTATCTTTTAGCATCTTCGCAAGTGAAATTCCAAATGAATGTTGGTGTCTTATCATTTGGCTCTGACCTAGCTGTTTGTCACAATAATGTGCTGAGGCAGTGAGTTCCATAGGTAAAAGAAGACATTGAGTCAAATACTGTAGTGTTTCCTTTGCCCCTTTTGAAAATGAGCTGCCTTTAGTTTCAGTGATTCCTCCCCTGTTCTCCTGTGAAGACAAAGGAGTGAATGGGAATTTGCCTGTGCATGGACAGGAGGACCTGGCCAAGGGTTTTATTTCTGAACAATGTTACAGTAATGATAAGGCACTGCTGAGAGATGGAAAGGGGAGACAAGCTCCAAGCTGGGACTCTCCTTCCAAAGCCCACTGAGGCAGCCCCTCCAGGACTATTTGCCCAGCTGTAGTTTTGCTAGTGCCAGGACACTGGTGTGGCTGATACAGGGATGCAGAGGTGATCAGACAAGGTCACGTTACTTGTCCATTTTTCTAAGCGGCCTGTTGAACCAAACCGTTGTGAGAGACTGGCCTGCACCTGCTCTAGCTGAGGCTTGGTAGGCAGAGGGGTCACTATGTACCTTGATTTTTCACACACTGTCTTGCCTGCTGCAGATTATCCTTGTAGGACAGCTAAACCTCCATATTTGTTTCAGGCCAGGTGACCTTGAGATGACATTTCAGGATGTATGAGAAAACACCAGGCCCGCTTCAGGCCACCATCCTGTCATGAATGTACTGGAACAGGAAGCCCCGCCAGACAAGACCATGACTCTACGCGCAGGCTGGCTGTCTCAGACAGTTTATCAGATACTAATCAAAAGGCCTTAGCAGAGGGCGGGGATCTGAAATATTTTCCAAGGAAATTTCTCATCCTCCTTCTCTTAGCTCCAAACTCATCCCAGTCGTGAAGCTGCCAATCTGCCTATTGCTCTGAAGTTTCCAGGGCTCTGAGAAGGGACCGAGGAAGTATCAGAGACATCCCTGCTGTCTCCGGCTGCTTCCATAATTAATGGCTTGTTTTTTACTGTGTGTTATAAAGGCTGCACCCATGGGAAAGAGTCGGTCAAAGCTGTCAGCAAACATTGCCTTGAACGCCAGGCCTGTATCACCTCCATTCAATATGCACATTGAGTGGAAATCACACAGGTTTTTCTGCAGCAGACATGACAGCAAAGCCATGGGGTTGCGGCAGCGCTGAAATGGACTGTATCTCTAAGGGAAGCAAGCTCTCTCCCCTCTCACTTTGGTCTCAGCAAGCTCATCTTGTGTTGCACAAATGGGCCTAGATGTATTGGCCTGTGGGATTTATAGTGAAGATTATGAAAAGCTGAGGATGAAACAGCCTTTGAGGGTAGTCAGCTTCACACAAGCTGTTCCATTCTTTAGACCTGATCCTGCAACTCTGTCACTGTCTGCTCCTCTTTCCATGTGTCTTCTCATATGCCCAACCCATGCCCCCTGTAGAGAAAACCTATGTGCCTCTATATAAATTCATGGTACTCCCACATCTTGAATATTGTGTGTAGATGTGGTTGCCTTATCTCAAAAGAGATATCTTGGCACTAGAAAAAGTTCAGAAAAGGGCAACAAAAATAATTAGGGATATGGAACAGCTGCCACAGGAGGAGAGATTAATAAGACTAGGACTTTTCAGCGTGGAAAAGAGACACCTAAGGGGGAGTTATTATAGAGGTCTATAAAATCATGAATGTTATAGAGAAAGTGAATAAAGAAGAATTATTCATTCCTTCCCATAACACAATGAACTAGGGTTCACCAAATTAAATTAATGGATAGCAGCTTTAAAACAAACAAAAGGAAGTACTTCTTCACAAAATGTCCAGTCAACGTGTGGAACTCCTTGCCAGAGGATGTTGTGAAGGCCAAGATTATAACAGGTTCAAATAAAAGCTAGATAACTTCATGGAGAATTGAACCATCAATGGCTATTAACCAGGATGGACAGAGATGGCATCCCTAGCCTCTTTCAGAAGCTGGGAATAGGTGAGAGGGGATGGATTACCTGTTCTGTTCATTCCCTCTGAAGCATCTGGCATTGGCCACTGTCAGAAGACAGAATACTGGGCTAGATGGACTTTTGGTTTGACCCAGTATGGTCATTCTTAAGTTCTTGTGTTCCTATGTTATGTTCCAGAGAGGTTGAATAGCAGTCCCTTGACTATGCTAGAGCCAACACCATTGCTAACACTAAAGGAGCTTCACCCCAGTGGTGACAGCAGTGAGGAAAACTAAAACCCTAGTGCAGACAAGACTTCTCTTGTGCCTCTTTCATGCCTCCCAGGTAACTTGCACTGAACTACCTTTCCCTCTTACTGCTTGAAACTTCTCCACCCTATGTGTTCCCGGCAGCATTCCAGCCACAGAAACCGTGAGAGTAAACCTGGTCATGCTGAAGTCAGTAGCAAACTTAGAGGTAGGGATTTTGTCAAATCAAGATACACTTCTCCAGCTACATTAATTACGTAGCTAAAGTTGACATACCTTGTTTCATGTTTCCCTGCCCTCTCCACAGCGGGAATGTTTGCTTCTGTTGGCTTCCCTTACTTCTCTCAGAAGCAGGAGTACCAGCTGCCAGTGGGGGCACCCTCTGAGTTTGATTTAGCGAGTCTTAACTAGAAGTGAAGACATGGCCTAAGAAGTGGTGTAACAGGAAGCTGATGAACCTGCTAAGCAGATACCAAACTCTGGGCAATAGCACGTGTGTTTTGGATCTGCCTTGAAAAGTGGATCTGCCTTGAGCGGTGGACAAATATTTGCCTTGTGCATTGTCTGTCACTGAAGCAAATGTACTGAAAATATGTTCCAGGTGACTGAGGACATGCTGACATTAACGCCTGAGCAGGCACAAAGGAACAAGGGAAGAGGAGATGCTGCCAGTTTATATTGTGCAGGAGACACCCGGCTATATCAGAGAGAGGGATCAGAGTATAAATGGCTGGTCTCGTGCAAGCTTTTAAATCCCTCCAAAAATGTTTGGGGTTGTTCATATCTGGAGGTTTTGGTTTGGTTGACTATAACCATAAGAATGGTGGTGTGGCCAGCCAGGATGAAAACAGACATGCCTTTGCCACTAACTCACTTGTGAGCCATAGGCAAGTCATTTTACTTCTCAGCGCCTCCATTACCCCATCTTTAAGAAAAAGGAAACGCTATCCCTAACTTCCCTGAGTGTTGTAAGTTAAGTGATTGTTTGTTAATTGTAACTATGGAGTTGATAAGTTAGCAATAATGATACTTGGTAAGTATTTTATTATTAATAATTAAGGAGCAGGGGCAATAGTTCCATTTTGGATCTAAATCCGAGGTCATTTTTAAAAAGGAAACTCCCTAATTTGGGAGAGAGGTCTTTGGAGCCACGATGTTGGTTTGGAGACATCACAAATCAGAGCCAGAATTTCTGGGTGTTGCTCTAAACGGATCAGTTGCTACAGGCAGAGAAAAAATGGTGTTAAATGATGATTTACAAAATAGTGAAAAGCACAGGGAGTGAAAGTTCAGTTCCTGTCTGGCTCTCTGACCTCAGCTGCAGCGATCTGTGGTGCTGGCAACAGAGCCGAATCCATCCCAACCGCTGACTAGGATAGGCCTCCCGTTCCTGAGACCCCACTTAGCTGCAGCACAAGGGGCAACCTGTCTGGTTATACTAAGGAAAGGCATTTTATTTAAACACTACAGCCTGAACTCTCTATCCACAAGAGTCATTTCATGGAGAGGAAACAGGCAGGTTCAGAGGGAGGGGATGAGCATCAGCCAAAGACACAGGATGCAGGAGCCCTGGACATTTCTGACGTTGTATTTGAAACTAAGAAATGGCTACACATGTACACTGCTTGCAAACACTTCAATTTAATTTAAGAACAGGTCGTTTCTCCCTCATCCAGCACCCTCAGGACCTGACTGATCCCGAACAAGGGGATTTGCCAGACCAGGGGAGGTCTTTCCCAACGTAGCCTGTGCTGCCCTACTGTCCCCAGCTAGGACACCAGCCTGGCCCCACTGCTGCCTGCCCAGCCATGGCTCCCCAGGCTGGAGCTCCATGGCTACCACCAGGGCCAGCTCTCCACCACTGTCGCTGCTGGCCCCCAAGCTCCACAGCCGGGGCTGCAGCTCCATGGCTGCTGCTGCCGGCCCCTTGCTACTGTCCAGCCACAGGGGCCAGAACTCCCTGCTGCTCCTTTGCCTCATCCCCTGACTGCGTTTCTGCCCGCCACTCCTGCCCCACAGCCCAACCTCCCTATACCTAGGCTCTGTGGTCCAGGAACATCCATGGTCCTGCCAGCCCATGGATGTTGCCAAATCACAGGGTCCCCGTTAAGGGAGGTACAACCTGCATCTGGAATTACACATTTGAGCTGTGCTGATTTAAGTCACATAATACATGCAGACCCGCCCACGGGGGGGCAAAAGGGGCAACTTCCCCAGGGTGTGGCAATTCAATAGGGCCTGGGCTCCTGACCACTGCTGCTGTCACTGCAGTAGCACCCAGAGTGCTGGGCCCGTGACATCGCTGTTGGAGCGCTGTGTGGTACGTTCTGGGGGCCTCTGTGTGCTGGGCAGGGAGCGTTGCTATCTGGGCAGCACTGAGGGCTGGCTGCCCCTGGCCTCGCCCCTTCCGGCTGAGACCACTTCCCTTCCAGGAGCGCGGAGTGTCCCCACCTTGCCCAGGGGCCCAGTGAAGCTGTCAGCTCTCCTGGATACATGTCCGTTCCTGACTGGACGAGCATCACCTTGTGAAGAGGCTATGGGGGGAGATTGCTTGGGAGGTGCATTCAAAGTTCACCCTCCATGAAGATTCCTAAGCATTCACTGAACAGTTGCTGTTTCTCACCATGTCTCCTCTCAGCTCAGCTAGCTGGCAGTGACTCCCCACAGAGCCCATCTCAGCATAGTCCCTCCCGGCTTGGCCGAAGATAAGTGACTCCTACCAGCTCAGCCAGGAGCATGGTGACTGCCAGATGAGACCAGCTAAGTGCTGTTCCTTCTAGCCAAGGGAAAAGAGCCCCTGTTTAACCCAGCTCAGAACAGGGACTACTGCTAAAGCCTGCAATTTTAGATATTACTTGGAACAGATCAATTCACTCTCTGCTAGGAAAATCCCCTTTGCAATCCCTGATTTTGCCTAGAGAGCATTGTGCAGAGCTCAGGAGATTTTGTTAAAGCTGTTTCCAATGATTTACTATAATCTCTACCCTAAGCCAGGAGCTATAGGCAATGGGAGACAGCTGAGGACTCTCCCTTAACCACAGGATTTTCCTTCACTAATAGCTGTTCAAAGGAAAGAGAGCTTTTCTCACGTTGCCTCATGTTGCTATAAAAGCAGCCCTGGCTGGAAGAGCCAGGAGACATACAAAATGAGCAGGCGTGCTGACAGCAATTCCAGGCCCCAGGACAAAACAATCAATGGGTTCTTTCCTACCCCCGCCTCCAGGCTGCAGTCACACACCCCACATCCAGAGAAACCTTGTGCGCATCTCCCCCGCTGACCAGAGCACCCCCTGGCCAGACACAGCACTGTATCCCACCTGCTCTGAGAAGCCCTGGGCCAGCTGCAACCACACCTCCCCTCCTTTCCCCAGACCCAACCCAGCAGTATCTGCTTCTCAGCTGCCCTGGAACCTGAATAGGACATATCAAAAGCATCTTTGAAGAGATGTTTTTCCCCACAGCAGGTTGGGTTTGGGGAAGGGAGAGCAGGCACTGCTGTGGTTGGCCCTGGCTCCTCTGGGCAGGAAGCCTGCAGCTGGCCCGGGACTCCTCTGGCTGGGGTGAGAATGCTAAGGGCTTCTCTGTTTGGGGGGAGGGGGGGCTTGTGGCTCTGGCCATGGGAGGGGAAAGGGGGAGTCTTGGGGCTTTGGCCACAGGGGGAGAGTGCAAGTGGAAGGAGTGGAGCTGAGGCCTAGCCTCCTCCACAGGGGACTCCACCTGCCACCCACATCCATGCCTGTGGTCCACCGAGGTGATTTAAAAGAGTCGGTGTGGCTCCTGGCTGCTGCTATCGCAGCAGTAGCCTGGGCCCCCCCCCCGGCTCTTTTAAATCACCCCGGCCTCTGGGCAATTGCCCCCTCCTCCCTCCCTCCTTCAGTGGGCCTGAAAATGAGCATCCCAGAGGTCATTGTGAATAAGCAAGCAAGGAGAAGGGACAGAAAGCTAAAGAAATAAAAGGGTGTCCATTCTGGTGTCCACTTCCTCTAGAAGGGAGAGATGGGGAGAAACAAGCATTTATAGCTGTATGAACACACAAGACATGGGTTGGCAGTCACCTGGCTAGGATAGAATCCAACACTGCTTTATTTTGCAATGCATCATCCTTACATATTGTCTCCAATGTGACAGTGAGAAGCACAGGCAAGAGAGAGGAAGAGATGAAATTTTCTCTGGCTCTCCAGTCACAGAAAGAAACAAGAAACCTATTCCAGACACCCAAATAAGCAGGGAAACGTCATGTAGCCACTATAGGTAGCAATTTTAAAACAAACAAAAGGAAGTTTTTCTTCATGCAGCGCACAGTCAACCTGTGGAACTACTTGCCAAAGGATGTTGTGAAGGCCAGGACTTTAACAGGATTCAAAAAAACCCTACATACATTAATGGAGGATAGATCCATCAATGTCTATTAGCCAGGATGGGTAGGAATGGTGTCCCTAGCCTCTGTTTGTCAGAAGCTGGGAATGGGCTACAGGGGATGGATCACTTGATGATTACCTGTTTTGTTCATTCCCTCTGGGGGCATCTAACATTGGTCACTGTTGGAAAACTGGATCCTGGGCTAGATGGACCTTTGGTCTGACTCAGTATGGCCATTCTTATGTGCAATGTGGGAATGATGTGGACAAAAACAAGAAAGGAAACACAATGAAGGGCAGAGACAAAGCTTGTACCAGACAAATGGTCCAGGGAAGACGGGAAGATAGAGGAGGCTGTAAAGCAGTCTGGAATCCTTGAAGGGTTTTAAAGACAGAGGACAATTTTGAACCAGACCCTGTCATAAATGGGCAAGTGGAGCTGTTTGAGGATGCGGTGAGCTGACTGTACTGTGGTGTATGTATGAAAAAGTGGTGAGGATAAAATCACCTGGGCTACCAGCAGAGAAGCTGCTAGAATTAGATATGAATCCTTAGCCCCCCATGGGGCAGTATTAACATGTAGGAGCAAAATGGAGGGTGAACACCTTTCTGTGATGGATCCAGCATGCCACTGCTGCAGATAAAAGAACAGACTTAAAGTCGTCAGAGCATTAGTCTCTTGTTGTCTGGTAGTTCTTATGTTCTTCCCCAGTGCCCATAACCTTTATGAGGTAAGGTGATGGTATTCATGTTTAAATAATGGAGTCTACTTACCGGGGGCTTAAGCAAAATGGGATGCAATAAAAAATCAATCACATGCAATAGTGGAGCATCATCTGTCAGCACAGCTGATGTGCCTCTAAAACTTGCTCAGAAATGGGCACAGTCATTCATTTCACACTTACATACACTGCTCATAAATCAAGCTGGGGGCAGCTTTCCCTTGTCTGTGCATGCTAGGAAGATGTGACAGGATAAGCAGGACTTGGTCTTCCTGCATCAGAAGGGCAATGGATTTACTAGAAGAGAGGATAGCAAACTACGGCTCATGGGCCACATCCAGCCCATCAGACTTTTTCGTCTGGCCCTTGACCTCATGCCAGGTAACAGGGTCAGGAGCTTGTCCTGCTCCGCTCCATGCATGCAGTAGCTCTGGATACTTCCACAAGCAAAGGCAGCCAGGGGACACTGCACACTGCCCTCATCCCCAAACATCAGCTCTGCAGCTCCCATTGGCCAGATCCTGCACCCCTGAGCCTTTCTAGGTCCCAACCCAGATCCCCTGCTTTCCCCCAAACTCCTCCATCCCAGCCCAAAGCCTCATCCTGCACCCCAAACCCCTCATTCCCAGCCTTACTCCAGAACCTGTAGCCTCAGCCAGAGCCTCACCCCCACCATGCACTCCAATCCCCTGCCTCATTTAGGAGCCCCCTCCTGTCCACCTAACCCCCATGCCAGCCCAAAGCACTCTTTTGCACCCAAGGACCTCATGCCCAGACCACCCCAGAATTTGCACCCAGTCAGAGTCACATCACCCCCATGTCCCAATCCCCTGCTTGGGCCCTAATCCCCCTCCCATCCCCTGAACTTCTCCATCCCAGCCTGATCCCAGAGACTTCAACTCCCATGCACCCCAATCCCCTGCCCCAGTCAAGCCCCCCTCCCACCCTCTGAACCCCTCAGTCCCAACCCAGATAGCCCTCTCACACGCTGAATTCATCATTTCTCCCCCTGCCCCAGAGCCCATTCCCCCAGCCAGAGCCCTCCCCTTCTCCGGCACCTCAACCCCCAATTTAGTGAGCAGTCATGGTCCCCCCCACACAATTTCCATACCAAGATGTGGCCCTCAAGCCAAAAAGTTTGTCCACCCCTGTACTAGAAACACTAATATGTGAGTTGCAGAAAGCTATTAACACATCTAATCCCGCTGCAAGATGGCTGTCTACAGAGCATTCTGCGCTAGTGTGAAGCTCGCCACTTTCCTGGAGAAACTATTCCATAGTCTAAGAGAGGGCACAATCAAGAAATTAACCCTAATCTTCAGTCTGTATTGTTGTTTGCTCAGTAGCTCTCTTAATCCCACTTATTCTGCCTGGATCATGCACTGTCATGGCTAGAACAGGCATCTGGGAGTGCTGGGTTTTATTTCTATCCGTGTCACTGATTTGCTGAATGACTTTTGGAAAGTGAGTCCCTTAAGCTTTGTGCATCACTTTATGCATCTGTAAAATGGGCAAGACATTACTTACCTACTATACGAGGTCAGGCTTCAGCTTTGTGAATTAGCTTTTATGTCACTTGTTGGAATCCACAAGCAAAAATCACTCTGGAGTGCCAAGTAGGGGTCTACCCTGAACAAATCCTCAATACGTCTCGTCCGTCTTTGGTTTCATGGTTCTTCCCCCCTTGCAGGCCTCCTGCATTGTACAAATTCATCTTCAGTCTGATGATCTCTGCTTAAATGGCTACATATTCAAATCCCAGGAGCCCAGGGGCTGCCTAGAATGGCAGAAAGAATTAGCCCATTCTCAGAAATCTGGGCCCAGGAATGCACCAGAGACAGAGAAATGTCAAGACAATGGCCAACCAGAGCTTGGCATAGAGAGTGCCAAGCCCCAGTGAGAAAGCTAGGCAAAGTAAGAGGGATTTTCAGAATCAGCGGGTAGCTGCCAGAGATCAGTCTCCTTGCATTCATACTCTGGTCCACCGGCAATGTTACAGCACTTGTTTGAGGGCTAGTTTGTCTGGTCCATCCACATGGCTAGATACTCCTCCATGCTTGATTACCTTCAGAAAGCAAGTTCCTTTAGATCCTCAAAACTGGACATTTGAATCCTTAAATGACATTCAAACTCAACCTGCTCTTAACTTGGTCACCAGAAGAAAAAGAGCAGTGATTTTTAAAAAGCTGCATCTTTCAATCAGATATTTAAAGATAATACAGTGTGTGGAGAAAATAAACCCTTCCTGCAGAAAGGCTTAGTGTCTATCCTAAAACCCAAAGTAAGGAAGTCATATTTGTCATGCTTTTGGCTGCTTTAACATGTGTCGGGTCACACAACTTCAGCGTGATTGCTAGAAGGCAAAGACCTCTGTGCTCACTTGGCTTATTTTGCACTTGGACCCTTGGAACCATTCAGTGTCAACTGACAAAGGGCTCGCTGGTCTGTTACAGTAACTCCTGGCAAACTCATCACACACAGCTTTCATAGTATTTGTGCAAGGAAGGTCAAGTGAGGCATCTAATAGAAGCTTATGTCACACAGATCCTCATGATCACGTGAGATGTACATACGGATGGCACTGAAGGGATTGTGTAAATACACTGGAAAGCATGCTTTAAAGCCTGACCCAGAGCAGTATTGACAAGCAGGTTTTGACTAGGCACAGGCACTAGTCACCTGTCTGCCTTGGTTTATAAGCACTGGGAGCCGTTTGCATACAATGTCCACATGAGGCTGTGAAGCAGCCTGGAGCCAGCACACCAGGACATAAGCCTGGGGAGGGGATTTCCTTGGCTTTGGAGACAAAACAATGACTTTATAGGGAAGGCAGAAAGGCCTCGCTTCATACTTCACACAGCACTTTTTGCACTCATAAAAGGGGGGCGGGGTCTTAGCCATGTTGCTTGTAGGTGCTAGGAAATTGCTTTAAGTGAGAGGAACTACATTTAACAGGTTAAAAGCCCTTGTCCAAGTTCAGCTTAGACTCCTAGGAATGCATTATACTTTTTTGTTTTATATGTAACTATTTCCATTTCCATCATTACTCTCATTCACTACCTCTGAAGTCAGCCTATGATAATAAACATATAAGCCACATCTCAGTGCTGTTAGATTGTTACTGTGTGACATTGGAGTTGATGCTCGCTTGAATGCAACAAGCTGGTGTTCCTGTGAAGACAACTTTGATCATTTCTTTGAGTGTCCAATGATTAAGCGCTGAACATTGCAGGGAACCCTTTGGGGGACTTGGCAAGAGAGGTGCAAGGCAAAGTAAGAACTGGCCGAACCCTGGGTATATTATTTGGGTAGTTAATAAGCTGGTGGCATGAGGGACCTGACATGTTTTCCTCCCACTGGACTGGGGGGGTAACAAGTCCTGGGCACCATAAGGGTGCATCTACACAGCTGGGCTTAACTTGAAATAAGCTATGCAAATTAAGCTACATCAATTGCATATCTTATTTCGAAGTAGCTTATTTCAAAATTGGGAGCATTTACACAGCACTTATTTCAAAATAGAGCACTCCTCCTCCGACTAACCTTACTTCTTGTACAATGAGGGTTACAGGAGTCAGAGTAAGAAGTCCTCCAGCTTGACAGTATTTTGACATTATTTCGAAATAACTGCCTGCTGTGTAGACACAAACTTATTTCAAATTAACGCTAGTTATTTTGAAATAATGTTGCTGTGTAGAAATCCCCTAAGAAAGCATTGCATGCATGATTTGCAGAAATAAGAAATGTCTAAATTTGCAGCATGTCTGGTCTGGTTTAAATGGCATCAGCAATTGGTTCTGCTTCCACAATTGTTGCACTGCTTGGATCATTTAAAGTCGATTGAATCTCCACCTAGTCAGTTCATAGTGCAGCAATTTCTGTTTTCCAAGCAGATCTTAAAAAATAAAACAAACGAGCTAGTTCTTTTCTCTTCAAATCATATAACCTTTCTGTCTGCTGCCATAGCACCTCTGGCTGGTTTTTCAAGCCATAAAAGGCTGGCTGGGCCAGTCTGTTTGTCTATGCATCTATCCAGTCTGTCTCATTCCTTCCTCCCTCCTGTTATCTGAGCACTTCCTCAATGCTAATACAGAAATGAAAACCAACCCCTTCTTTCTTCACATGGAGTAGTAAAACTTTGAATAGTTAGTAGAACTCTCTTTGGGAAGAACGGGGTGTTGTGCTTCTGTGCTGCACAAAGAATGTACTGTAAGGGTACGTCTCCACACTCTATTGGGATACCAGACGTATTCCAAAATAGCTACCCCACATCTTTTGAACACGTCCTCTATTCCGAAATATAGCGGACGTGCTATTTTGGCGTCCCGTTAACCCTTGTTCCATGAGGGTTAAGGGATGTCTTGAAATAGCACTTTATTTTGAATGTGGTGCTGTATAGACTGCACCAAATTTCAAAATAGCCTATTTCGAAATAAACTTGAAATAAGCTACACAATTTGCGTAGTTCAAATTGCATATCTTATTTCGAGTTTGCAGTGCAATGTAGATGTAGAAAGCTAACTGGGAAAGAGATGGGCTTCACATTCAGTTCTGAACAAGATGATGTCACTGGTCATTCTTACTTCTTTCCACAATCTTTCTGTCTTCCACACTCTCCAGCCTCATCTTGTAGGTTGATAGGTCAATTGTTCTGGGCCAATCCCATGGAGAGCTCTACATTTTAGGGCAAAGATCCTGAATTGGGCTCTGCATTCACTGGGCGGCTCTATTCAGAGCGATCTGGTGAGTTATGTGTTTAGTTGGCAGGTTGCAATGCCATGCATCAATTTTGAGAAGGGGTTTTCTGTACTGTGTGTTGTTTAATCCTTAGATATAATTTGCAATAATCAAGCTGGGAGGTGATGAATGTGTGGATCATTGTGGGCAGGTCTGAGCCTAATAGGAGGTCCATAATCTTTTGATCAATAAGAGATGGTATGAGGGTGACTTTTAGACACCTAAGGCTACTGAAGAATCCAAAAGGACCACAAGGCTATGGATGAGGCAGAGAGGCCAAGGGACTATGGAGGGAGAATTTCCTGCTTCTTTTCGATATCACCTCAGTGCCCCATGCCTTTTTTGGCTAGTTCTGCTGAATCGTAGTATATTTACCCATTAGTACATGACTATTTGTTCTCTTTAAACAAAGATTGCCACGCGTAATTTGACATACAGATAAACTCCACTGGTTATTACTCCTGTGACAGAAACATGCCCTTTAGCAATTACAGTGGATGATGGGCATGCAAAGGAGTATGGGTATATCTACACTGCCACCCTAGTTCGAACTAGGGTAGCTAATGTAGGCATTCGAACTTGCAAATGAAGCCCGGGATTTAAATATCCCGGGCTTTATTTGCATGTTCCCGGGCACCGCCATTTTTAAATGCTCTGTAGTTCGAACTCCCTGCCCGTGGCTACACACGGTACAGACTAGGTAGTTCGAATTAAAGCTCCTAATTCGAACTACCGTTACTCCTCATTGCAAGAGGAGTAACGGTAGTTCGCAAGTGAGTGATCAGGGAGATGATTGTAAGACCTGTGTACAGAATTCAGCTGAATGGTGAAAAGGGGATGGATTGTGCATCAGTTTTAATGCCAGAAAGGACTATTGTGGTCATCTAGTCTAACCTCTTGTATAAGACAGTGTTTAACCCCCTTACAGTTAGGAAGTTTTTCCAAACGTCCAATCTAACCCTCCCTTGCTGCAATTGAAGCCCATTGCTTCTTGTCGAGTCATCAGAGGGCAAGGAAAACAATTTTTCTCCCCCCTCCTTGTAACACCCATTTAGATACTTGAAAACCGCTATCATGTCCCCTCTCAGTCTTCTCTTTTCTAAACTAAACAAGCCCAATTCTTTCAGCCTTCCCTCATAGGTCAAGTTTTCTAGACCTTTAATCATTGTTGCTCTTCTCTGAATCCTCTCCAATTTCTCCACATCTTTCTTGAAATATGGTGCCCAGAACTGGACACAGTACTCCAACTGAGGCCTAACCAGTGCAGAGTGGAGTGGAAGAGTCAGTGCATGTGTGAGTCTGTCAGTACATATGTGAGTCCATTTGTTCAAGAACTCCTCCTAAACAGTAAGAGCTAGGACCACCAAATTTGATATGCAGCTTCCTCTTCTCCTAACTTAAACTCAGGTCAGGGTGTGGTTGTGCCTGGAAAATGGGAAGTGCAGGGAATGGGACTATTTTTCATGGCATGGAAAGGGAGGGGGCAGAGAGCGGAGAGACATGAAAGGGAGGGGCATAGAAAGGAGGGATGTGATCCTGAGAGTGGCTACTGGGGGCAGCAGCGGTACAAAGAGAGTGTCCAGCAGGGCTGGGGCTCTGCCATCTTGCCTGCCACCAGACCAGGTAAGGAGTCTCCCACCCCAAACCCGGAGCCTGCCCTCCTCCCATGGAGAGCCTGCAGGATGTGCAGGTGGATCCACTGGAGGAGGGGGCAGCTCTAGAGCATGGCCCCTCCCCAGACAGGCTGCAGGATGAAGGGGGCCACTGGAAGCTGGGGTTAGTCCCCAAAGTGCCTCACCGACCCAGACCAGCTGCAGGGCAGGGAGCAGCTGGAGGCTGGGGGGAGCCCACAAAGTGCTGCCCCCCTCAACAGGCTGCAATACAGGAGGGCCTCTGCCCCAAGCAAGGTTCCCCCTAGAGCAGTAGCAAGCCAGGGGCAACAGCTGGCTGGGGACTGCCCAGCTCCCGACAGGCTGCAGACTGGGGGAGGCAACTTGAGGCTCAGGTTGGCCCACAGAGCCCCAACCTCCATCCAACAAGTGCACAGACCCCGATCCCCCACTCCCAGGAGGCGCCACCTTCTGGGGAGTGCAGCCCCGACCCCTCGGGAGTTGCTGCTGGTGCGGGAGCAGTCCCACGGCCTCCTGGGAGGAGCTGCTGCTGGAGTAGCACCAACCTCACCACCATGGGTGGCCCAAGTTCCCCCCACCTCCCAGACCCTTACCCTGTGCCCCCTGCTGTGAGTCTTGCACCTCCCATCTGCTTTGACTTCTGAACCCCCACCTCCTTTTCCCTGAGCCCCCTGCCTCCTTCCTCCTGCCCTGAGGCCCCCACCCTCTGTGTTGAGCCCCCCATACCTCCCAGTCCTCTGCCCAAAGCCCCCCACCTCTGCCTCTCCTCACCCCTGAATCCTCACAACAGATTTCATTTTCCTTCATTTTTAAAAAATACAATAATTGAAATACAGCATGTACATTTTTCACTTATTTTCAAAAAAACATATATTTCAGTTAAAGACCTGAGCAACATCAGGTACATCTTAGGGATGTAAGTGACTAGTTGTTAGGGTTGCCAGATACTTTCATGAAAAATCCCAAACATTGCGGGGAAAAAAATGGTTGAGAAAAAAAATGGGGGACCAAACTTGTTGAGCAAAAAAACCCAAAAAACAAACAAAAAAAGGTCACTGCACCTTTAAATTCCCATGCTTCCTGCTCCCCCCGCCCTCACCAGACGCGGCAGGGGAAAAATGTACCCGCCAGCTTTTCATCTGAGAAAAACAGAAAATACCAGACATTACTAACTTAGTTCGAGTTAACTTTTGACTGCTGCGTGTAGCCACGGGCAGTTAGTTCGGACTAGGGGGCTTTTAAAATGGCGTCCGGACGGGAAGATGCAAATAAAGCCCGGGATATTTAAATCCCGGGCTTGATTTGCAACTTCGAATGCCTACATTAGCCTCCCTAGTTCAAATTAGGGTGCTAGTGTAGACATACCCTTTTAGACCAGGGCTACTCAACACGCAGCCCGCAGTGTGATTTGGGCTTACGTGGGGCTCAACGTGCGGCCCACGGGTGTGATCCTTTGAACATAGCCTCCACTGGGAACACGTTCCACAACGGTGAAGTGTCTCCCAGGTGGGGCAAGCATTGAAAGACGCAAGCGGACAGGCTGGCTGGAACAGACAGGGACAGGATGTTGGCATTTCTAGCCCCCAGGGAGGAGGTGCCAGGAGTGCCAGGGCATTGTGGGAAATGCTGGCTGCTTAGCCTTGTCAGCAGAGCCTGAGAGGTACAAACTGGCTCACATTGGCCACGTTAGGGTCCAGCGCTGCGGCTTAAGGCTTACTCTTTGTATTCATGCCTGTCAGTGTGAAATAAGCTATTTGCATATATATTTGCATGTATATGCAACCACACTTAAGTTGCAGCCCTCGGCATGTGCTGTGAGTATCATTGTGGCTCCCGGGGCTTCCAGAGTTGAGTAGCCCTGTTTTAGACAGACATCCAATCTTGATTTAAATAGGTCAAGTGATGGAGAATGCACCATGCTGCTTACTAAGCTTTTCCAGGAGTTAATTATCCTCACTGTTACACACTTGCACTTTATTTCCTGTCTGAGTTTTTCTAACTACAACTCTCAGCCATTGGATTTTATGCCTATCTCTGCTAGATTAAAGAGTCATGCAGCCTCACCATTTTTCTCCCTAGGAATGTATAGGCTTGTACATGAGCAGCCTTGGCTGAGACTCTGTCCTGAATAGACTGAAATTCACAGAAGGGGTGTGAATGGGCCGTGAACAAATGTAATAAATAATCAGAAGGCACAACAGAAGAAAACATTCAGCATGTTTTTGCCCAGCTCTAATCTAATGAAACAAACCCTGACATGGCTCTGTGCCCCAGGTTGATTTTTGAAGCCAAGTTGGAGGAACCATTGCACACAAAGCTTTCTCATTCCATGGGCAAGCAGTGAAACTCTGTGCCTAAAGGTGGTTATGGCAGAACATTTCAACTCCCTACTGTGTAGTCCTGCCAGGCTACTATTCCTAGGCTATTTTTCTGTTTGTTTTCATATGTTAAGCTGTTCCATGCCTGCGTGTGCACCCATCCTCCCACTTCCCAGAAAGACTTCACGAATGTGTAATGAGATGCTGCTACAACTCACAAATGAGTCCCAATGAAGTTTGTCTGGCTCCTAATTAGCATGGGTGCAGCTGCTGAGAATGGGGCTTGGGAATTCTCTGTCGAGGTTTTGCTTCCCCAGACTTGAATGATGCACACAGCAGATGCTGCCATGCAGAGGTGAGATGTCAGCACTTATTAAAATGAGAAAAACATGACAAGAAGCATACTGGTTTTGAGCACAGGGCTGCAATCTTTTAGCATGTGCCATATTTAAGAGAATATAAACAGACACCAGGGCGTGGATTCCTTTAGGGTTTGGTAATGATCACAAATGAGCAGGATGTTGGTTCTACACCTCATTCTAAAGATGGCACTTTCACCAACACAATGCCACAACACCCTCGCTCAGTGCTCACCTAGAGAGAAACCCCTTCCCATCGAATCACTAGCACTTCTTCCGTGCTGAACTCTGGCTTTTCCCATCCAGACTGGGCCCAGCTTGACTCTACTTAGTTCTCAGGTCTAGTCGAGCTCCCCGCCCAATGTGGTATGGCTAATGTTCCATGCCTCCTTCCCAGGATGGTAGAGAGTGACAACCCACAAACAGGACAGCTCAGGAATTCACACAGAGACTGCAATTTCTTCTCCTTGTTCCATTGTTGCTGCATTGCCAACACTGATAGAAGGCTGAAATCAACTGCAGCACAAGGAGAAGGTCATCAGAAAACAACTAGCAAAAGAGCCAGGGGTTGGCCTGTTGAGGTGGCTTGGAGCAGACTGGTTTTCATGGCAGCAATTCTTCTCTTTGCACAGGATTTACAAGTAATACATTTCTATCCATTCCTGTCCCGAAAGTATCAGAGGATTACTGCTAAGGAGGCAGATGCCTTCCCCCTGTCAGAGGCCCACCCTGATGGCACTGAGAAACTAATGTGCACAAATGGATGAGCAGCGCCTGGGTAGGGTTTAATGCTGTGCTCCATCCATCCCTGCAGGCTGCCCCTGACAGATCCTGTGGGCTGAGCATGGTGGATATTAGTGCATAAGGAAGCAGGATCAGGAAAGCAGAGCCATGGTGCTGGACAAAACACAGGTCTGGAATAAATGCAGTGTGAGCAGCAGGAGGAGGAAGATCTCGTTGGCACGAAAAAATTTAGAGCCATCGTTCCTGGCAGCGACCTCTCTTGAAATCACACTACATTCCACTGATTCCTTTAGGCTAACTAAATAATTTATTGGCCTATCCTTAAGTTTAGTATGTTCTCCTCTGTCTGGCCCTGGATTCTTGGAACTCCTAGTCTTCCCAGCTGTACGCAGCAGGTTTTGGGATCTCAGAGTCCTTTAGATTTATAACGATCACAATCTTTTCCTGAATTCCAGTTGTGGCTGTTGTGAGGGTTGCAGCTGGGAATGCTTAGAGGAGAGGACCCTGTCCTGTGGCATATTAAGAATTATCATCTGTACTGTGTAAACACTTTTTAAAAAGAGAATAAACCAAAGGAGGCAGAGTTTGAATGCTCATTGCGTAACCTCTTTTCCCAGAATGAGATTTGCAACTCTAGTCATGGAAGATGGGAGAAGAGAGGTGGTTTTCTGGTCCAGGTGGGCTAAATTACCTGGTGGAGGTTGAATAGCTCCTGAAGGTAAATGTGCTCTATCTTCAGCTGGATGCAGTACTGCAACAAGTATGATACAGGTGGTGTGATGCTTAGAACTGAGAGCCAGGAATCTTGGGTTCTGTTCCTGGTTCTGCCACTGATTCAGTGTCTGTCTTTGGACAAATCACATTCACCTCTTTGTGCTTCAGTTTTCTCCTCTATAAAATGGGGATTATAATACTTCCTGTGTGAGTTCTTATGATTAATATTGGCAAATGCTTTGAGATCCTCAGGCAGACGGTGCTAGAAATGGGAGCAGGGGTGTCTTCCTCCTGGAGATTGTCCTAAAGGAAAATCCTTTCTGTTGCCTTATGAAGAAGTATTAAATGTAAACAGTTGCTGCTCTGTCTGAAGAGATCATTGCACAGGCAGGATTGGGCTGACTATGAAACATTGCTCTGACTAGCTAATCAAGTGTCCTGTTTGCTCGGGACAGCACTGGGAATGAAGCGAATGGTAAAAACAAGTCCATAACGTTCCTCCCCTTTTTTATCTACTCGATAAGAATAAAATTCCTATTTAGCACCACAATATGCTCCCTGCTTCTCTAGACTTGATTTAATTACATTTTTGAATGAGGAGTGAATCACAGTCTAGGGAACGAAGATCCCAGCAGCATTATGATGTTGTGGTGAGAAATGTACTGCAGGTGGCCACGAGAGATAAGCAAATCCAAGCTCCTTTGCTGAAGGGAAAGGGACACAGGAAGGTTCCCTTGTTCCTTTATTTAATTACAGGTGAAACAGACGATCTCCAGATTGCAACCTTTATGCATAGCTAGTTCAGAATGAAGCCACAGAGCCCAGCTGGAATGGGACTGGGACTGTTAGTTCTCATAGGGACTGGTTTCCTATTGCACTAGTAATGAATCAACATCCCGTTGCAAAGCCCTGAGGATGAGATGCACAGCTCCACACTTACATGTGTTCATTAAATATCCCCTGGTGCTTCCCAAGAGAGCGGGGGTTTTGCCCTGGAGTTCTGGACATATTCCATCTGGGGTATTCACATTCTGCCTCACTTCCTCTGTGCAGCTTCAGCCGACTTCATTACTTTTCACTTATGCACCTCATGTACCTGAAAACCATTAATCAGTTCCCATGTTCGGCACCAGAGATGACAGCATTAGCGCGGTACATCAAATAATGTGTGCTTAAGGGATTCCCTGGCGTGAGAGGTGCTGTTTGCATGAGCATTTTATTAATGTTTTATTATTTGTTCATTACAGAGTTCAGCAGAGAGCAGGAATTCTCGCCCACTCACTCATTGACATGCTGTGACCTCTTCCTCTCATGTCAGCCAATGAATCCTCCTCAAGGAAGGTACTCCCAAAGCTCATTACTTCAGCCTCTTCTTCATCAGCCATGGAGCTGAGAGCTGGACTGAACTTGCCTGTGGCCTTGGGCCTTTTGTTCATCTTTACCTCATCTGTCTGAAGTAGGAGTGCCTCCCCTGGAACCTTGTCCCCTGCTTTATTCTTTCCCAAGCCCTTGGGGCTAGGAATAGAGGTGCTACTTTGCCTATGCTAGCAGCATAATGAAATGAACTCTGTAGTTTTGCAGGGTCCATGGTGGGCACTGAGAGAGGTGAACACGCTAGCACTGTGAAATCAGTAGCCTGCACAAATGTAGTTTGCAGGCTGGATGGGGAATGGTTATTGGCTTGGGTGCTAGAACTAAGGTTGCAGGGGTACTGCAGCACCCTCTGTTTGAAGTCGTTTTCATTATAAACATGGTTTACAGGTTGGTTCAGTGGCTCTCAACACCCTCACTATACAAATTGTTCCAGCACCCCTGGTTATTGATAAGTAATATTGGTCCAAGGTCAGCCGGTCCCTTCCTGTGAACATCAATATGGGGGTCCCCTTCCATTCCTCCACAAGATCCTGGAAATGACCCCCATGTTTCCAAGGGGCATCCATGGAAACAGAGACTTACAGCTACCAGGAGCTGTTCCTGACAGTAAATTGCTTCTGCATATAATGTATAATCTTGAGTTTTGCAAACCCAATCAAAGCTCTCCCAGCATGAGTGGCATGAGAAAATCTAGTGATAGAAATCCCCTGACATCCCCACAACTGCCTCTGCCCCAGACAACAGCAGACAAGGACACAGTCACAGGGCTGATCACCAGACTAGGGGACAGGAGTCCCTGACTTCTAGCCCTGTCCCTGCCACAGATTCACTTTGAGAGCTTGGCAAAGTCCCTCTTCCTCTACTTTGTAACATGGATACAATAATGTTGACCTTGGAGGGACACCATGATAATGAATTGGTTAATATACTCTGCTCTGAAAACATAAAATGCTAGACATTCTGAAACATTTAGCTACCGTTTTATAGTTAGTGCACGTGAATATGCTCTCCAATCTCTGCAAATCAACACTACAGCCCAATTCCCATTTCACACTTCGTGGCCCCTGCAGCAGTCAGCAGTACCTGCTGATGGAGAGCCAGGTTGTCTGCCTTCCATTCTATTTAAACTACAGAAGCTTATTTCTCCTGTCATGTCACACTTGATCGGCCCCCACCCTAAGTATTTACAGTGCCACGGAACATCTACCCCGTTCATTTAGGCCCTAGGGTTACATAGTATCCCTCCCCCCATATCTTGAGACCCTAATAGCTTTTCAACAGAGACTTGGGATGCTGGGTATTTTCTCACATGGGCCTCATTGGCAAGAGGACAGTTCTTTCCCTTCGGGCCTCTCAGGATAACTTAGCAGGCTTATAAATATTGCAGCACTTGTCCTAACCCAGCATCAAGAAAATGTGCTTTGAATCCATGTAACAAGCTGTCCAGTTGAAATCAGAGCAGGTTAACTTGCCAGGGTCAGGCAAGGAGGTATGTAGATTCTTCTTGAGCAGTCCTATAAACTGCTTGTAGTACCTTTTTTGGAATAAGAGGGTGATGCTTGGGAACAGCTCAGACACTGAGATCCAGGGCTATCAAATGAAGCTAAAAGAGTTTGTGTAGCAGGCAAAGCAGCACCCCTGGGCCTAATGGACAAAGGAGAACCCAAAATAGATTATAAATCAAGGTTAATACATAGCAAGATGCATGGTTATATCAGATTCTTGTATGTGTTGAGGGACAACAATTTATGTGTGGGTTTATGGACGGATCAGATATACTCCTATTGTGGGACAATAATCATACCAGGTGTAAGCTTATACCACATAGATACCCCCTCCCTTGAGGATAACACTGCTACCTTGTACTATTCCTTTAATTAAAATTGGGTGTTTTATTTACTTGCATTGAAATTGTCTAATGTATCATGGCTGAATTCTTCCTGGTCAGAACCTTTTTAAGCTAAACAGAATCCCTCTTTCACAAGGTCCTCTTACTAGAATGATGAATCAATCCAAGATGGTTTTCTTTTGTGAATAAATATCATTATATGATACATGCACACATCTTTAAATAGCTTGTGTCTATTAGTTGAGTCTGCAAAAAGTTTTGTAAAGTTAAGCACATGGTGTAAGTATTTGCAGGAGGGCTTTGTGCATTAATTCTAAGTGCCCATCTTTCTTTGCAGCATTTGGAATACTAAGCAAACTTGCACACAATTAAATAGAAGTTGGATATAATCACCAGAAAACCCCCATCCACTTCATACATACTGTGTGTGTATGTCTGTGGGGGAGGGCTGTTTCACTATTACAGGATAGTTCATCTTGGAACAAGTTTGCAGCTGAGATACAAAACAGGACAACTCATCATCTTCCAGATATATGCAGGCACCCAGGGTAAGCAGTTCTTGGCAGACACCACCCTTTTGTTCTGTATTTGTTCTGCATCTAGCACAACTGGTTCCTGGTGCACAACTGAGGCTCCTAGGTACAACCGCAATACAAGTAATACCACCTATTTATGCATCACACATATATTACATACCATATGCCAGGTAGATGGATGTGATAAATGGAGATGTGTATAGGACCAATGCCTCACCTTTGATCACATCACCTACCCTCAGCCCAGCAATCCCAGCTCCCTGAAAGTTATTCTGACCTTCTGAATACCTGTGTCACTCCAAATAGCTGCCTTTAAAAAAAATAAGCCTACTACTTATCTAAAGATTCTTTTCCTGCCAAAAAAATGGAATTTCTCCCTAAATTATACCTGGGACTCTAGGTCTAAAGCACTTGGAGAATTTCCCCCAGGGGTGCTGGAACAATATGTATAGTGGGGGTGCTGAGAGCCATTGAACCAAACTGAATATATTGGAAACCACTTCAAGCCAGAGGGTATGGTAGCACCTTCAGTTCCATCATGTATGCTACTGAGACCCTTTCAAACACTGACTCATGACTTTGCTTCTTTTTATGGAAATGGCAAAAGCAAGCCAAAACAAAATCCCATATCCCTATGCTCTCAATGTCCTTGCCATGATTAGAATGCACATCACAATGACGCCTGACATGCAGCAGTACGGTTTAGTATAACACACCATCAGGACACTCGGTAACTTAAAAACTCAAATCACACTTGCTCTGATCACTGCAGGTGACTGTGTATGCGCTCTGGGGGGTTTACTCCAGAAAGTGAAAAAGGCAGGGTAATTCATACAAACCTAACTGGATACTTTGAACACCTCCCCTAGCAGAGAACAACCACCCTGCTCTTCTTTACCTATTTCATATCTCACAACTGCTCCCCTATGTAAATGTATTTTCATGATCAGTTTGAAGTCAAGCACAAAGAAAGGTAATGGCAGTTCAAGTGCCTATTACAGCAACCTGCTCTTTGAGCTCATCTCTGGCCAATAGTTGAGAGCTTGCCGGTATCCCAACTAAAGTGGCATCATAGATGAGGGAAGAATAGGAGACACTGTGCACTGGATATGATGGGCCAAATTTGTCTCTGTCTTAATTCATGTGATAGCACTGGAGTTAGCAAGCTCTATATATTTTCCTAATGAAGCAAGCTCCTAAGATAAGAGCAGTCAGCTTTTGGAAAGTGAATCTGGTGCTGATTGAAAGGTACAGGAATGACAGCCTCTACTTAGCCTCAGAACAGGCACTGCCAGCTTAGAATCATAGAATCGTAGAGCCGGAAGAGACCTCAGGAGGTCATCAGGTCCAGTCCCCCGCCCAAAGCAGGACCAATCCCAACTACCGTAAATTAGCATATATAACCCACGCACGAGTATTACCCGCACCTGTGTTTTTCCTGATTGAGTAAAAACGTCTTACATACCCTGCGCACATGTATAGCCCACAGGAGGTGAACCGCGGGTACTGTTAATGAAAGATAACGAGGGTAATTAACTCAGGCGTCAGGGTCTGAGCCTGTCGCACAGAAGCATTTGAAGCATTTGAGCTCCCGGATACACAACAGCCAAAGCGCAGAGTAGATGGCCACAGCCCAACAGGGCAGATAGGCTGGCTCCCTCGGGGTGAGCTGTCTGCCCCAGGCAGCCAGGGCCAGGAGCTGAGCAAAGGAGCTGTGTCCTTAAACAAAGCACACACCCCCTCCCGTCACGGAGAGGCAGCCACGTTCGGACAGACGCAACAGAGGGAAGAAAGGTCGCTGGGTATTCCCGCAGCAGGGGAATCTCCTCTCCCTCCCCACATCTGATTACCTCTTCCCTGAATTCTCATCCCCCTCTGCTCTGCCTGCTTGGTCCCTCCCTGTGACAGCTGCTCAGGCTACGGCAGTGATTCTGATTCAGCACCTCAACCATCACTAAAGTAAAAAAAAAACCTGTATTACACGCAGAGGAGTATAGCCCACGGGGGGGTTGTAAAACTTTGCATAACCCGCGGGTTATCTATGCTAAAACACGGTAAACCAACCCAGCCAGGGCTTTGTCAAGCCAAGACTTAAAAACCTCTAGGGATGGAGATTCCACCCCCTCCCTAGGTAACCCATTCCAGTGCTTCACCACCCTCTTAGTGAAATAGTCCTTCCTAATATCCAACCTAGAACCTCCCCCGCTGTAACTTGAGACCATTGCTCCTTGTTCTGCCATCCGTCACTACTGAGAACAGTCTCTCTCCATCCTCTTTGGAACCCCCCTTCAGGAAGTTGAAGGCTGCTATCAAATCCCCCCTCACTCTTCTCTCCTGCAGACTAAATAAGCCCAAATCCCTCAGCCTCTCCTCATAGGTCATGCGCTCCAGCCCCCTAGGTCATGTGCTCCAGCTTCTCCCATGGTGCAGCTCCAATGTGTATGGAAGCCCTACCCAACCTCCCATTCAGTCTTAGGTCCGAAGCTGAGACTGTCAAAGGAACCGATTGGAGTCCCATGAGATAGGGAGTCCTGTGATGTGCAAAGCGATGGCTGTGAAGGGAAGGATGGTCTCTTGGATGGCTAGGCCCAGAGGTTTGGAACATCAGGGCAGAACTCTTGAACTGGATTCTTAGGCAATGGGAGCCAATATAAACAGCAGAGCTGTGGGGGGTGATGAGCCCACAGCAATGCCTGACGCATAATAGAAAGTCTCAGAGGGGGAGCCATGTTAGTCTGTAACTGAAAAAAACGTAAAAACCAGCTAATGGTCCTACACCACTTTGGAGACTTACAAAAAATGTAGATAGTATCATGAGCTTTCATGGGCATAACCCACCTCTTAATAGAAAGGTTGTTGTGTTTGCACCAGCTTGAGCTTGGTGAGGGTGAATGCAATGGGAGGGGGGGCGACTGAGCTGGGTGGCCCACTACAGAGGAGAGCTCTGTGGTGGAGGTGGCTGAATGTTTCCAACACTTACCCAAGCTGCAACAAAGGATAAATGGACACAAATCAGACACATAAACCTATAGGGGAACATTTTAACCTCCCTGGGCATTCAATAATGGATTAAAAACTAGCCATTCTTCTACAAAGGAATTTTATTACCCAATTACAGAGGGAGACAGCTGAACTGGAGTTCATTTACAAGTTCGACACTATCAACTTGGGCTTGAATAAGGATATTAACTGGTTAATGCACTACAAAGGCAATTTCCCCTGTCTTTGATAGTCACAGTTCTACATCAAATGCTATGAACGGGAAACATCCAGCCTGACTTAATTAGCTTCATTAACACTGATCCTACAATTGACAGGTAACTGCTTTTGCTGTTATATATACTCTGGATTCTGTAACTTCCACTCCAGCTCATCTGATGAAGTGGGTTTTTATCCATGAAAGCTCATGACCTAATATATTTGTTAGTCTCTAAAATGCCACAGGACTGCTCATTGTTTTTAAAACAACAGACTAACACGGCTACCCCTCTGAGATTTTTTTATAAAAACATAGATCAGTTCTGCGTCTGCTCCCCTGTGCTAGCCCCACACTCATTTAATGTCATTTAACAGAGCAGTTTCCCCAGTGTTATGACTGATGGAATATTTTGCAGCAGAAAAGCCCTGCTGAGAAGCAGCATTTCACTTCAGAGCAAGGAAGCCATAAATGTTACTGTTGCTAGGGAGATGAAGACGCCCAGAAATTACACAGATTAACAATGATTACTTGTAAACGATTCCCCTGAGCAATAGAAACCATTAGTGTCTTTTCCCAGAGCCACTGCTGTGGGATAACAGACTAGGCGCTGGCTGACAAGGACACAGTTCCATACCTGAGCTAGCTGCACTTTGGAAACCCTCAGACAATTGTTCTCTGCTCAGTCTATGACTGTAAACATCCTCCGGTGCCTGCAGCTGCTATGCCCATTATAAGGCCATTTGTGATACATACAGTTGAACAAATTCATTTAGCCACAAGGTCAAGATCTGGAGGAAAATGGCAGGAAATCGGAACCTTGATTTCTTGCAGCCAGCCCTCTATTCCCACTGAAGGATGGGAGCGCCATTTCAGAGGAGATCACAGGATGGAGCAGAGTCAGGTGTGCTTGCTGCTTCTGCTGGGACATAGCAGTCCCAAATGGAGCCGGAGCTCAGGACTGGGAGATAGTCCAGGAAAGGGAAGATGGAAGGGGTTTTCTGGACACTTACCTAATAAAAGACCTAATCCTGATCAACTTTGTATCTGGCTTATTCATCATTTCATTGGGTTACGCACATACATGCCTCTTTGCTGTGATATGTGTATCACACCATTATGGGTATGCATGCGCACACAGACAGTACACACAAGCATGCATAGCGCGGCATCCCTGTGTGTGCCAGGGGAGGCAGAACCTAGGGGCTGCAGGGGCTAGCTTCATTGTGATGGAAATATTGTGGCAGCTCCACCCCCATGCAAACTCATTCATGCAGGGACAAGAAGTTGAGGCAAGAGAAAGACCCAGAAAGGCTGCAGTGGTCACCGTGGCATCTGGGAGCAGGCCAGAGCATGGGACCAAGAGGGGCTGGAAAGGGCCTGAGAGCAGAGAGACCCCCCACCCCCAGGATCCTCTTTCCCAGCCTCCCTCTTTGCCTTCCTCCCCAGGAGCAGTTCCCCCCAGTCTCATTACCTCCCCTCCTCCTTTCCCCATTTATAAGGAATGCCCCCCAGCACACCCATTGGTTGTCACATCTTTTTTGTTTCACATCAAGCTATTATAAGACACCTCTCACACACACAGTCACTCTTTAGCATGCTGCTGTTCGCCCCTCAACCAAATAGATGCTGATGTTGAGTCCAAGTGAAACTCTGCCATCCCAGAGACTAGAGCAGACATTTCTGGCTAACATATCAAGTCGAAAATGGTAAGCCATAGGCTTGTAAAGGGACACCTTCCATCTGCTGTTTGAGACCTGATGCCAGCTTCTTTGTACATGACAAGGCTTAGAAACTGAAGACTTATTAGAGCATGAAGACGATAGAGAAGGAGGCCACATGACAGATGCTAGTGACATTGCTTGATGCACTGCTGGAAGGCTCAGGTACTACTTTGAGGAGGAGCATGTGAATTTTCATAAATAAACACAATCTTCCAATCTTTGTCCAAGGCACCACTGCAGGATAGGACCCTACATTTTCTAATGCTCTGCCCAGTCTTTTTTGAGAACTCCCTGGAGTCCATTAATTCTCTTGGGAGAGTGTCCACAGCCCAGTATATCACATGGTCAGGATATTTCTCCTAAGTTTTTACCTTTCTTCATTTTGTTCCATTAATTCTTAGTTATACCTCAATTCGACACCTTAAATACATCGTCTTCTCCTTCAAATGCACATAGATGGTTTAATTGCAAGGTGCATTCAAAAAGCCCATAAAAAGAGGCAATCAAAAGCACATGCTTCATCGCCCTCTTTTAAATGCTGCATTTAGAAAATGTATTCCAAAACTCAAACAAGATTTCACTCTATCTACAAATACTCTGCGTATACTTTCTATTTCAGTTCCTTTATAGTCTAATTTATGCCAATAATTAGTTTATCACTGGGGTTCACTCAAGAACAGTCTTCTAATAAGACCACCCTCCTCTTCCCCCACCCTCCCAGAAAGTTGATTGCTGCTGCTGTTGCTGCTGCTGCATGGTGACAGAAAATCCAATTATTGCTCAATGGCCCTTCACTATGGGGGAGCATGTCGATAATAGAATTCATGGAAGGTGAAATTCAGCTGGTTCAATTTACATTTAAACCCAGTGCAAAGCAAGTGCATGTTTAAGATTCAGGCAGCCATACCAGCTGGCTGGAATCCTTTGCCATGAAAGGCTTTTAAAGTTACTTTCCAGAAACAAGGACGCCTTCTTAAAATGAAGACACCCTGAGCTGTACTCCCAACATTACTACACAAGGAAGAGGCTTCCCTTCCAATTGAGGAAGAAGGGATCTTGCGCAAAAGGGGGTTTTTGCACAAAAAAGCACCATCTACACAGCCCTTTTTTGCTCAAAAACCTCTTCTGCAAAAAAATCGGAAGAGAAGATGCAAATGAGAACGTGAGATATGCAAATGAGCACTCCATTTGCATTTCCTCTTCTGGAAAAAGTTCGTAGTGTAGCCAGCCATAGCCTCAGTGTCCTAGATTCAAAGCTCACAAGGTCAGAAGGAACCATTCTGATCAGCTAGTCTGACCTCCTGCATATAACTCAAGCAGCAGAATTTGATCCAGGATGACTCCTGTATTAAGCCCATCACTTAAGGATGAGCTAAAGTGTATCTTTTAGAAAGCCATTCAGTCTTGATTTGAAGACACTGGGTGATAGAGAACGCATCGCCTTCCTAGATAAATTGTTACGAGTACTTACCCTCACAGTTAAGAACGTTTTGCCTTAATTGCAGCCTGAATTAATCTACTTTAGCTTGCAGACTTTGGGTCTTGCTATGCCTTTGCTTGCTAAATTAAAGAGCACTCAACTATCAGAAATCTTCTCCCCATGTAGGGTCTTCTAGACCATATTTAACTCACCTCTTCCATCTGTGTAGCTTTTCAAAGAGCCTCTGATGTATTTCACTGTAAGACAAGATTTCTAGCACTCAAATAATTTCTGTAGCTCTTTTCTGAATCATTTTCAATCTGTGAACATCAGTTTTAAAGCATGAACATCAGAACTGGTCGCAGTATACCACTAATGTCCTATGCTGTGCTAATTCTAAGCCTTTCTAGGCCATTCACCACACACATATACTGAGGGAGTATAATTTCATTATCCTTAATCCACCCCTAAGAGTGATTGTCAGAAACATTGCTAAATCCCAGGATCCAGATACCCGCATCCAGTGCACAAGAATATTTCCATTTGTAGTTGCCATGGCCCCATACACATACACTTCCAGTAAAGATTTTATTTTCCTCATAAAAGCATGAGAATAACATCTCTGTCCCAGATTCCTTCCCTTGTCTTATTTAGCAAACATTCCCCTATCCCCAGGTTTCTTATCAACCACACTGAGTATTATATGGCTCTGCCATTCTTTAATCTGCTCATCTGTCATCAGGGTCATCATCTCCGTTCTGGGGATAATGTTGATTAACTTGTGCTCTATTATGTGTCAAATGTATTAAAGGGCTATATCCTGAGTGACTCTGGGGTAGGGGGTTCCTATTGCTTGGGGATACAGTGATAGCTTTAGAAATAGAAATGTTTGGATTGTGGATGTCATTTTCCATGAGCTCAAAATAGTTTTAAGATCAGTCACATTTTGGAAAGAGAACACTCGAGGGTGCTCTTTAGGAACATAAAATCAGGCCCTAAAGGCCATAACTCCCACCAAAGAGGCGACTCCCTTTGGCCCATCTGATGAATTGTAAATTAAGCGCTCCCTCTTACAGATGATGCCCCTTGTTACAGCTACCATGTTCCAGACCTTGGCAGGGAATCAGAAAGTGACTGACTACCCCAGTAATTTCAAACATGTACGCATCCGCCTCAAAGAAGAATAATTAATGATTCTCTGGTTCCTCCACAGAGCAGAAAAAGTCTCTGTCCTGCAGTTTTGCTTGTGAGGTTTTTTTAAACAATGATTTCCCATCACAGCCTTTAGCTGCTTTTAATCGCTGTGTTCCTGAGAAGCATTTCAGCTAGTAGAGAAAACACATAACCAGAAAGCGGAAGCACTGGGTAAACAAACACAAAAAGACAGCATGAAAATCCACTGCTGCAAATGCTGGCCGATGCTCTAAATCAGGGGTCAGCAACCTTTCCGAAGTGGCACACCAAGATTTAACCCTCCTGCCATGGGCCACGCCGCTCTCCCAGGACGGGGGAGGGGTCACTCCACTGCTCACCCTGATTGGTCTCCTGCCCTGGGCTCCACTCCAGCTTTTCCTGTGGGGAGAGGAAGAGCAGCGTGCACTTCCCCAGTAGCCAGATGCAGCATGGAGCCTCGGGGCTTTCCCCCCCATCACCACCACAGGAAGCTGGTGCTGGCTCCAGTCTTGCAGGGGTGTGATGCTGGATTGCCAACATGGGCTGGGGTCAGTATGACTGGGAGGGGTCAGGGAAATGGGCAAGGAGGGGTGAGCATGTGGGTGACCTTGGGATGTCTAGCCCTGCTAGGCGTGGGATTCCATAGGGTCTGGTCCATAGTGCCCTTGCCTTCCTGCCAGGGACCCAGGGACCAATGCAGCTTTGGGGCAGGGGGACCCCCCACCCATTTTCCTCTCCCCTCAGCTGCCCTCACCACTGCTCAGTGCTGGAGCCACAGCACTTGCCCTCTAGCACAGTGGTTCTCAAACTTTTTGGTCTGTGGACCACCTGGCTCAATGCAAACCTTTCCATGGACCACCAGTTGCTAATGGAAACTCACCGGTAATTACATAATTATGTCCACGCCATTTTGCTAGTGCTGCAGCGAAAGGGAGACTGGTTTAATTTAAATTATTAAACCGATTAAGCATTTTAACAGTCTCATGTTAATATATCAAACTTCATTTTAAATAAAGTAAAATATTGATTTATGCCCAATACAAAAGGTTTCAATGTTATTTTTTATTTATGGCAGAGGTGGGGAACTATCAATTGGGGACCACACAAGTTAAAAGCACAAAAAAACCCTCCAAAGCCCATCAACCCTCTGAGTCTAACTCCATCACACCCCAGTCCCTAATTCCCCCATTACCTCCATCTCACGTGGTGGTATCTGCTTGGGGATGTCCCGGTCAGGACCCAAGGGCAGGGCAGCCTGTTCCCACCCACCCCCAACCTGTGAGTCTCCCCATGCCTGTGGGGCTGGGGCAGGCAGAGCAGCAGCATCATGCATGTCGGGGCAGGACTTCAATCCAGCGACTCTGCGCAGGGTCCCTGTGCCACCCAGTGGAAATGGGCGGGGAGCCGGGGTGGCTCTTGGGGGCACTGGGGGCAGACTCCCCCATCCCATTGCTTCCTTCTCCCCCAGCTCCCCCACATGCCAGTAGCACTGGGGTAGGTGGAGCAGCAGTGGGTCCAGATTTAATGCATCCGATGGTACTGAGGTAGTTGGCAAATGTCATTGCAGAGCCTTTGGCTATTATCTTTGAAAACTCGTGGAGATCGGGAGAGATCCCAGATGATTGGGAAAAGGCAAATGTAGTGCCCATCTTTAAAAAAGGGAAGAAGAACAATCCAGGGAACTACAGGCCAGTCAGCCTTACCTCAGTCCTCAGAAAAATCATGGAGGGGACCCTCAAGGAATCCATTTTGAAGCACTTGGAAGAGGGGAAAGTGATCAGGAATAGTCAACATGGATTCACGAAGGGCAAGTCATGCCTGACCAATCTGATTAGCTTCTATGATGACGTAACTGGCTCTGTGGACATGGGAAAGTCGGTGGATGTGATATACTTTGACTTTAGCAAAGCTTTTGATACTGTCTCCCACAATATTCTTGCCAGCAAGTTAAGGGAGTATGGACTGGATAAATGGACGGTAAGATGGATAGAAAGCTGGCTAGAATGTCGGGCCCAGCAGGTAGTGATTAACAGTTTGATGTCAGGTTAGTGGTTTGTTTCTAGCAGAGTGCCCCAAAGATCTGTTCTTGGACCGGTTTTGTTCAACATCTTTATTAATGAGCTGGATGAGGGGATGGATTGCACCCTCAGCAAGTTTGCAGATGATACTAAGCTAGGGGGAGTGGTAGATGCACTGGAGGGCAGGGATAGGGTCCAGAGTGACCTAGACAGATTAGAGGATTGGGCCAAAAGAAATCTGATGAGGTTCAACAAGGACATGTGTAGGGTCCTGCACTTGGGATGGAAGAATCCCAAGTATTGTTACAGGCTGGGGACCGACTGGCTAAGTAGCAGTTCTGCAGAAAAGGACCTGGGGGTTACAGTGGATGAGAAGCTGGGTACGAGTCAACAGTGTGCCCTTGTAGCCAAGAAGGAGAATGGCATATTAGGTTGCATTAGGAGGAGCATTGCCAGCAGATCTGGAGAAGTGATTATTCCCCTTTATTCGGCTCTGGTGAGGCCACATCTGGAAAGGATGTGGACACATTGAAGAGGGTCCAGCAAAGGGCAACCAAAATGATTAGGGGGCTGGAGCACATGCCCTATGATGGGAGGCTGAGGGATTTGGGTTTGTTTAGTCTGCAGAAGAGAAGAGTGAGGGGGGATTTGATAGCAGCCTTCAACCTCCTGAAGGGAGGTTCCAAAGAGGATGGAGAAAGGCTGTTCACAGTAGTGACGGATGGCAGAACAAGAAGCAATGGTCTCAAGTTACAGTGGGGGAGGTCTAGGTCTAGGTTGGCTATTAGGAAAAACTATTTCATTAGGAGGGTGGTGAAGCCCTGGAATGGGTTACCTAAGGAGGTGGTGGAATCTCCATCCCTAGAGGTTTTTAAGTCTTGGCTTGACAAAGCCCTGGCTGGGTTGATTTAGTTGCGATTGGTCCTGCCTTGGGCAGGGGGCTGGAATTGACGACCTTCTGAGGTCTCTTCCAGCTCTATGGGTCTATGATTCTATAAAGTTCTTTACTTCTTTGCTGCATCCTGACTTTAGTAATTATATGCACTCAGCTCTGTACAGAACAAGTAGAAAGACATAGTCTCTGCATCCATTCCATAAAGCCCAGCAGCACACTGGATACATTGAGCCAAGTGGCCAATGTTAGGTATGTACAAAGAGTTAGGGTATGTGTGCAACGTGTCCAGCATTCAAGCATAACTTCACGAGATTGCAGTAGTCAGCGTGAGAGATTATGGTTATTACCATTGGGATGCAGAAGAAAGAGAACAGATTTTGGAACTACTGCAAGGAAAGAATCAATAAGAGGAAGGGAAGAGTTTAATGCAAAGCACCCAGCTGGATTTCCCCGCAAAACACTTGACTTGTTAAATAATGCAAAGATTTCCATGGCGTAACGCAGTGGTTCCCAACCTTCAAAATTTTACAGACCCTCCCCTCCCCAACAATACATATGTTTTCAAACATTCCATTACTTGATAATACGGCAGCCAGCACATCCCTTGGCCCACACTGCTTCCTCAACTCCTGCCTCCTCAATCCCCTGCCCATCCACAGAGGATATGGCGAAGGGGCTCTCATGGCCAAAGGCAGCTCTTGCCTGGTACTCCTCCCTTGGCTGGGCACAGAGCCCTGGGGGAGAAAAAAAAAAAAGAAAAAGAAAAGTAAGGATCGGGCCCACAGCTGCACTGGGGGAGGAGTGGGCTGGAGTGCAAACAGCAGTGCAGCTGGTGGCGGGAGAATGGATGGTCACGAATGGTGAGCCCTGGGCAAGAATCACCTAGTGAAAAGTCCCAGTCCTGTGGTGGGCCCAATCCTTGCTTTTAAAATTTCCACGGACCCCCTACAGTATCGTCACGGACCACTAGGGGTCCATGGACCATAGGCTGGGAACTACTGACATAATAGATATAACAGCATTTTATCAGCTTAAATGCCTTCGGAGTAGCTCTCATCAGAGTTATTCTGTAGATAGACACAGATGCAGGGGAAAGCATTAGCTGCAATGAAGCATCTTCCCACACACCCATCCACATTTCCCCCCCGCCCCATACACACACACACAGTTCCAGGCAATAGGATCTCAGCAGACACCCCATTTTTTTGTTAACCTGTGTGAAATTAACTCAGAGATCATGAACATTTTAGTTACTGGAGCTACAGAAGCACCATGCAAAGCTCATGTCTAACAAATGCAGCATCTATGTATCACTGCAAAAGATGTCAAAGTAACAGGAATGATTGGGACTGAAGGGAACAATTTATGAGAAAAGATCATGTGGGATATTGAAACTGTAAAAATATTATTCGCTCTTGGGTTAATTTGTAAGAGGTTTCCTGCTTGCAGGCTGGGGGGCGTTGTAAGGACGTGTGCAAAAGGAATCTGCCTGCAGAGAGCCAGCCTAGGAGAAGGAGGGAGGGAGCGTTTTGTCTCTGCTTTAGGGGACAGCTTGCTTTGTCTCTCTGTCGGGGATTCTTGTGTGCTATTGTTCTGAATTTTAAGAAATAAAGTCAGAATACATTGCAAACTTCCAGCAAAAGTAATGTGTTTTTTTCTCGCTGCTCTGTGGGGATGCCATGCACATAACAGTTAGCAGGAGTATGTAAGTGATGAGGGACAGAGCTGTCTATAATTATTTGAGGTATATGCACCAGCCTTCAACTTCCCCCAAATATTGCACAAACCCCACTCAGCCCCAGACCCCACTCCCACTCCAACCCTTCCTCCTCAAGCCCCTCCCCCCTCTTCCCACCTAGTTCTGCCCCTCCCCTGGGTGCACCCCATCCTCTCCTCACTCCTGCCCATTTCTCCCAACGCTTCCCACATGCCACGTAACAGCTGATTGCAGCAGGAGGGAGGCATTGGGAGGGATGGAGAGGAGTTGATTGGTGAAGCCACTGGTGAGCAAGAAACTCTGGTTGGTGAAAAGGGGAGCTGGCAGTAGGTGGGTGGTAAGAACCTGTTAATTTTTTTCTGGGGGTGTTCCAGCCAAGGAGCACCCAGAAAGTCAGCACCTATGATATGGGCGAAGGGATAAAATCACCAAGAGTGGGACTTTGTGTGGTCCCACAAGTGTGCAACAAGAAGTAATGGAATAAAATTAAATATGAGGGAAATCTAAGTTTACTATCAGGAGACATCAGTTAGGATCAACAAGGGAGGGAGCAGAAGCCCTATTGCTTGAGAACGTAATACTGCCTGCAGTGACTCAAATGTGTTGGTACCAACCTCAGAACAGACTATAAAGAACCAAGGCACAAACCCCAAATTGGCTGTAAGCTCCATACTTAGGTTTCACCAACCCATTACCAAGTGTCAACTTCTCAGGCACTATAACAGTCCAAGCACGGGGTGACGGACAGTCCCCTTGAGTGGAGTTATCTTGACACCCTGGTGTGTGTATCTTGACACCCTTTGTGATAGCTGGTCCCTTACACCAATATTCAGGTGACTCCCAGTCCCAAATGACCAGTCACTTACCCCAGGGCAGTTGCACCTTAGATCTCACCCAAAAACTGCACTTGTAGACAATCCTTTAATATACTATATAAAGATGTATTGACTAGGAAATGGGAGTCATTTGCCAGGTTAAAACAAGTAAACATTGATAGACAAATGTGTTACAGTCTTAAGTTTCAAGAGATAATAGAAGCTTGTATAATAAGCAAGCTCTATATGTCCCTTCCAGCTAACACAGGCTAAGCAGCCAGGGATCTGTTGCTTATGCCTAGAAACACTTTCCTCCCCAAAGTCCATGCAGCATAGAGGTAATCAGTTCCTTTTTATTAGGGGGCTATTCCTTTCTTCCCACATGCTTTTGTCTGCAATGCTCAGCAGATGGGAGAAATCCTTTGCATGATTCATCTTCACAGGCAGAAGGCAGAGTAACAACAAACATCTTTTGACCTCTTGTCAGTGCTACGTAGGAAAATTCCAGGTGCAACATGTCACAATAATCTGTCTGGTATCTAGAGATCTTTCCTTTTTGGGAGGGTATAACACCCTCTGTTGTAGATCAGCCCTTCCCCCAGTTAATGTCTTTCCTGTCTTGTGATTTACACAGTCACAGGTTCATGATACAGCTGCTGAAATATTACTTTACGCTATGGGAGACGAATGTTATATATGAGAGTATTGATTGCTCATGAGTTGCTGCAGTCCTTAAAGACTAACACATTCTTATCATTCTAATATTTTATCAGTCTAATACCTATTTTGCCAATACTAATACATAAGTGAGCCAGACTGATTCCAGCTTGGTGTTTGTCCAAGTTCATTAGAGACATGGCAACCTTGGCATGAGCTGGCACCTGGCCTACCAGCCTCACCGGGATATTTAAAATTATATTGAAGAAAATGCTTAAAAATGTAAACTTAGGGCACCCTGCATCTCTGAGCCCTTCATGGCCTTCTTGAGGGCACTGCAAACAGGTCTCCAGCCATCCCCTTTCTCAGGAGAGGAACCTGCATGTCTTTTCCTCCAGACTAGGAACTTAGGCTATGTCTACACTGCAGCGCTATTTCAGGATACCAGAGGTATCCCAAAATAATTATTCCACGTCTTTTGAGCATGCCCGTTATTTCGAAATATAATTGGCTCATTATTCCCATATTCCTGTAAACCTCATTCCACAAGAAGAAGGACATTGCGGAATAGTGATTTATTTTTAAAAAAGAGCTGCGTAGACAGTGCCAAATTTCAAAATAGCTTATTCCAAAGGTGACTCAAAATAAGCTACGCAATTTGCGTAGCTCAAATTGCGTAGCTTATTTCAAGCTCTGGATGCAGTGTAGATGCACCCTTAGACTGCAGTTCCTTCTGCTCTTCACTCTGATCTGCTTAGGAAGACTGAGTTCAGAACTTGGTGTCCTCTAATTTCCCAGGGGCTGGGACATGCTAATGGCGAGCAGCCAGCTTTCACAAACCACAAATCTGGGACATAAACACAGCAGAGAAAACATCATAAAACAGAGAAAAACATCATAAAACAATAAACAGTCTACACATGCTAGGTTCATCAGTTATTATCCATCTTCTACATGATGACCCTGGTAGATTTCAAAGGCCTTCAAAGCAGTGGATGAGCACAGCACTTGAAGTGCCAGAATTCAAGTACCAGCAGTGCTGGAAATGCCACAAGATGCCATGCCAACTCCCCAAAGAAGTGCTGGAATGGTATTCTGGTGTGTTCCAACATGACACAAGCACTGCTTCAAACCCTTCCAGCAGGGCTCTGCCTTCTTGGTTAAAGTCTCATGTCAAGTGACTGTCAACCCTGAGACAGTTCAGGCTGATATGTCATCCAGTTTCATAGTCACTGTATCCCAGGGCTCCTGAAACAGATAAAGCCCCCCATGGTCACTCTCCCCAGACACCAAAGCTTGAAAGCTTGTGTAACTCTGCCCTAATCACGCCTCAGTGATTCCAGATTCCACAGGCAACCTGCCCAGCCAGCCAGGACCACAAAGACACAGACCGATATGTACCAAAGTCTGTGAATACCGCCGGTAACCATAGACTTTGGCACGTGTCAATACAACAGTCTTTGACATCTTATCTATCACATCTGCCCCATCAGAAGAGAAATAAATGAACTTCTTCATCCTTCTGAGTGGCAATACAAGATAAGAAGAGAAATGGAGTCAAAAATTCTGTAATAAAAATAAATCTGAATAATTCCCAGTTCTCCATAGCTCAGACCTCACCAACAGTGAATCTGTCTCTTATTTCTGATTCTGTAGCTCCATGGAGAGGAGAGGTCCCAGTCAAAACAAACAAAAAAACAAACAAACAAACAAAAAACCTAACTGTGAACCCTCAAATATTTGATGGAATTTCACAGTCCAAAACTTGATCCCACCCCAGTTTTTTCTGTTCTTGAACCAAAACCACAGCTGCAAACATCCCTGACCTTCAGGAGAGTTAAAAGTCTGGATCTAATTTCTGCAGCTCAGCCCCAGCTATGAATATTGCCATAGTGTAGCTTTGAGTGATTGATTCTTCTTTGATGCTGTATGTGATGCTGCATATGCCTAATGCCATGCAGATGCCTGACATACCAGTTCCTGAAGTGTATGCATAACTCATTCTGTACTAATTCTGCCATTTTTGTATTATTTTCGCAGCATGGGCCTCTGTATCAATAGTAGGCTGCACACCCACAGAATTCCATTTCATGCAGACGCTGAGAATTTTCTCTTTACAAGATCCTCTTATTTTACCTTCCCATGTGTAGCCACCAGGACAGCTTTCCTCACAGCCTCATAGCTTGTCACAAGTTACCCTGCTGAGTCCCTGGGAATTACAGGGTTGAAACATTATCGTGTTTTGTGAATCCTCAACATGGATTTTCATTTTGGATCTTTGATTTGTCTTTTAAATAAGTAGTGGTGGCTTTGAAGTTCAAGCAGCTGGTAATATCTGTCACTTTGAGATCCTAGCACAGCATCCCCCGTGTTCCAGGGTTTGAACTTCATTTCGTAGCGATGAAAAGCCAGCTTGTCCTGTCTGTAATATCAAGCCCCAATCCTGCTTCCAGGACTGCAGGCAGAGCTTTTAACTTTGATGGTGCAAATCTGGAGCCTCCACAAAGAGAATGAAATTTACACTCCCCGTCTCTAAAGAATTTTCACCAGACTAAACCATTTTTAAATCCTTAAAAGGAAAACATATAATCATGACTATTTTATTGAAAAAGAAACATTGTTCTTCTGTGTGTCTTTTCCCCTGCTGCATTCTCACCCCTGGTCAGTTTTTAGTTTCAAAGCTTAGATTTTAAATAAATTTGATATAGAGCCTTACACATTTTATACCTGGGTGTATAAAAGCTCCTCTCTGTTTCTTTATGATATTGATATAAGAATGACTGACCTGGTCAATATCAGAGGGGAGTGGAGATGGGAGTCTTCTTCCAGAGATCTCATTCCTTTAAAATTGGAGATATAGTAGGAAATGTTTTACGATGCAAATTGCAATTAGAAAATCATTGGACTTCTTTGCATGCAGCAGAAACCCATTGGCAGGGGTCTCATGGGAGATTGTTATATCAGGCAGGGTATTATTTTATGTAAATGGTGATCTGTAAATCAGGGAAGTTTCACACACAGGTTTGGCCATGCTACAGTTTTGGAACAGCAGAGTGTAAGCAATATCACATGAAGGTTGTATTTCTTTATGAGTTGGTATTACCAGGACTCAAGTGTAATGTGCCCCTGCACCCCCAAAAAAAACCCTCACACAATGCAACAAACCCAAAAATGCCCCAACCAGTGTATTTGTGGTTTACTGTAAAAAAAAAAAAAGGAGGTGATCCAGAGGCTCTGCAGAGATTTTGTTTTTACTGTTGATTTTATATGGAACACGCTCAGGGTATGTCTACACAGCAAAGTTATTTCAAAATAACAGCCGTTATTTTGAAATAACTATCCTAGCATCTACACAGCCATTCTGTTATTTCAAAATTAAATTGAAATAGCAGAAGGCTTATTTCAAAATTGGTAAACCTCATTCCACGAGGAATAATGCCAATTTCGAAATTGCTATTTTGAAATAAGTGTTGTGTAGACACTTATTTCGAAATAGGGGGCCTCTAGCCTTCCCAGGGTGTCCTGGTGGCCACTCTGGCCTCAACCAAGAGCACTCCTCTCCCTCCCCCCCTTCCTGGAGCCCTTAAAGGGGTAGACTCTGGCCACTGTGCCTGTGCCACCTCCAAGCCTGCCAGCCCAGAGCCAGCAGTTGCTGCCCCTGACCCAGTGGCCCCAAAACATGAGCCAGCAAGCCACGGGCAGCCAGCCCTCCACCACTCCCCAGGAGCAGTCTGCCAGCTCCCAGGAGCCTGCCATGGCCTGGAGAAGATGGGCGTCTTCCTGGTCCAGGGTGGAGATCATGGAACTTATTCAGGTTTGTGGGGGGGATGCCCCCAACATCCATGATCTCCGCACTAGACAGAGGAATGTGGCCATCTATGGCAGGATAGCTGCCAGCCTGGCCACCAAAGGCCACATGCGAACCCAGGAGCAGGTTTGCATGAAACTCAAGTTGGTCCGGCGAGACTCCCAACCCTGAGCCCTGAGCTTCCCCTCCCCCTTCTTCCCCTTGCTTCCTCCTTCCAGCTCCCTCCTCCCAGGTTTCCCCCTCCCCTCTCCCACCCTCTCTTCTCCCCTCTCCCACCTCCTTTCCCCAGTCTCACCAGAGTCTCATTCCCCCCACCCCCAGTTTTGTTAAATAAAGAGAGTTTGTGTTCATGAAAATACGTGTATTTTATTTGACATCAGGAAGGGGGGTTAGGGAGGGGTAAGTGGAAGGACGTGAGGAAGGAATGAGGCACAAGCCCCCAGTGGGGCAGACCAGGGAGACTCTTAGTGCTCCTCAGGGTGGAAGCTCTCCCTCAGGGCCTCCTGGATACTGACAGCCCCCCGATGGACCTCCCGGATGGCAGCCTGCAGAAAGTGCAGCCAGGCTTGCAGCAACGTGTCCAAGAGAAGCACCAGAGTGCCCAGGGGAAGCTCTGGCTCCATGTTGCAGAGTGCTGTGGTGTCCCGAGTGAGGGCAACCAGAGCATGCAGAGACAAAATGCTTTGCTGTCCTTCAGCGAGGTAGGCAAGCAAGCAGGGAAACCTGAGAACTGTCTGTCCAGGGGGGGTCCCTTTAAGCACAGGCCTCAGATAGCCTCAGGCAGCAGCCACACAAAGTAACTCCTGACCTGATGCCCTGCTGGACCTGGTTCCGGCCAGCCTTAAATGCAATTCAGCGTCCACTCAGTGTGGATGCACTATTTCAAAATAGCAAAAAGCTATTTTGAAATGCATTTTGTGTGTAGACGCGTTATTTCGAAATAAGCTATTTCGAATTAACTATTTTGAAATAGCTTATTTCAAAATAACTCTGTAGTGTAGACATACCCTCAGATACTAAGACAGCGATGGGCAACCTTGGCTAGTGAGTGGACCACAAGAGTGGGCCCCCTTCATCTCAGCGGGGTGCAAGATTGTCATAACCAAGCCTGTATCCCAGGATACAGTTTTGCTAACTGCGCTTATGCTCCTAGAATATGCGGGGTGTACCGACTGAATCGTAGCAGCACTTTGATTGGATGCAGAGGCAGTGCACAGCTCTCACTGCCAATGTTGGGTGCAATCAGCATGCTCCTCACTTTATGTGCCCTTCCTTTAAGTGCATGTCACTTTAGTAATACTGATGGGAAAAAACTACAGAATCCAGCAGAATCTGGCAACCCTGTGCATGGGCAACAGTAACCAAAACATTTCGCAGGCCATCCATAGACCTGAAATGGGCCTACCACTATGCTAAATTGATTAGCTAGAAACCTAAAGGACACCAGTGGAGGAGGCTACTCAGGATAGGAAATATCAGCATTGCCTTCCCTTTACCTACCAGTTAATGCTGGCTAGGACATTCTTTCACAAATCATTTATCTGCCATATGTTTGTGTATATATAAAATATTCCTGGCTAATTTCAGTCTTTAGTCAGATAGATTTATTGGCGCATAATCTTTTGTGGACAAAGACCCACTTTGTCAGATGAGTAATACATCTGACGAAGTGGGTCTTTACCCACGAAAGCTTATGTTCCAATAAATCTGTTAGTCTATAAGGTGCCACAGGACTTCTCGTTGTTTCTGCAGATTCAGATTAACACGGCTACCCCTCTGATACTAGTCTTTAGTCAGCTGGCTCTACAGCTGACTAAAGAAATGTTAGGAGAAACAGTTTCTTAATGAATGTTGCCCTTCAGTCCAATAGCTCTGTGAATAAATGTTGTCACTGTTCAACCAGCTGCAAATTGGTTTTGATCACACCTTAGCATGCCAGTTTTGTTTGCTCCATTTCTTATGGCATCAGCCTGCAGGGTGGCCTTACCTACATTAGGTTGTTCTCCACTGGAATAGCTGCTCCAATGCAAACCCCTAATTCAGACACAATTCACACTAGTGTAACAGGATTTGTGCTGGTACAGTTTTCCTGGTTTCAAACAGTGTACGTCCTAGGGCTTGGAAACAGCAGGAGCATGCCTATACACCACACTGGCACCTCTCTGAAGCAGCTGTTCTCCAGAATGTCAGCTTTCATGTAAAATAGAAAGTGAGTCTTCGGTGTTACATGACTGTAGTGAAACCCCTATAAGATGTGAATTGAGTGTAGCTCCTGCAGAGAGGTGTCTGCCCATTCATTTCAGGGAGGGGTTAACTCAGATGCACAGTGCTCGTGATTTCAGTGCCAAAACTGCAACCCTTTCACTGGTTATGTCTTATGTGAGAAAGAGGGAAGGGGTGTGGGGGAGGTCACAAATATCTGCACAATGTACTGTGAGCCTTGTCTTATTTTCATGCCTTAAATGGATGCATTTGGAAGATACTAGCACCTGTGATTTTTCCCACCATAAAGGGGAAAGGACAAGGAAACAGACTTTTCTTGGAAATGTATGACCTAGAGGGTTCGAGCAACAACTTGTGGGGTTTTGACTGCTGAGTTCTAGTCCTCAGCTAGCCCAAACTCCCATTGCTTACTGGGGTCATTGTGAGACTCATGAAGTTTTGTAAAATGTATTGGGACCCACCCTAGAATGGAAGGCACTAGAGATGGACAAAGAAAGATGACTACATTATAAGCTAAGCCTGTACCTTGGCTACTGCTACATCCATAGAAGACTAGGGACCTGCTCTTGTACCTGTTTACTGAAACAGATGAAATAGTGGGCCAACTATATGTTTTCTTCCTGCATAGCTTGCTGCAAATGGGTCTATTTTTCAGGAAGGGTGGAAAGCAGATGATGAGAAGATACTATGTGTGCACAGCCTATCAGTTCCACTTTGACATACCAGTACCCAAGTGATGGTTGGCTGATTTATTTGCCATTTTGAGGTCACTTTGGTACCGGGTTTTGCTTCGTGGGCATGATAGAAGAGATGTTGGTCATGGTGGGCCACCCAGGAGCAGCACCCCTTACAGCTACAGAATGGGGATTACTACAGTCAGTGTTCCCTCTCACCTTTTCTATCCATGTGTGAATTTTTTCAATCCACGTGCAGAATAGTTTGTACGTGCACCGTGGCATGTGAAGATGTGCACTACTAGTAGAAACTAAACACCTAGCTGTGGGTGCTCTCCTAATCATCTGGGCAGCAATGAATCTCTCCTGAGCAGCCGCCCAAGCACACAACTTACAGGAAACACTGGTTACAATAACGGGAGCATCAGGAACTTAATCGGTATTGTCTTCAGTTCTGCTGGACTCCTGTGCTGTGTTAACTGGATGTTAAGGAAACTCAGGGGCTAACTGCACCCTACTCCTTTCACTGAGAAAGTGAGTGCCTGAGGAAGGTGCAAAGAACCTTGTCAGCCTCTCTCCACTCCCTACCCCTGCAAAGACCAAGCACAACTGTGGCTTTCCTGCACCAGAGACAGCTGTTTCTTCGGGCCTCTCAGGGAACTAGCTGTCCCAGAAGGAAGGAATAACTCAGAGGAGGAGAGAATAAAGAGCCCATAGAAAATGGAGTGTGAAGCAACATGGTGTGTGCAGAAGACCTGAGGCATAAACCATTCCCCAGGGATGGTGCAGCTCCACATTGTCCCCAATGTGGTCCTGCACTCATCAGGAACAACCTGGCTCATTGGGAGGTCACTACCTACCACAGGCAGCAAGATAAGCAGTGGTGATGGAGAGAGGCCTGATTATTGGTTACATCTCTACTCCAGCCCCTCTATTAGTACTGCAATTTCTTTGCTTCTTCATCTCCTTTCTCCTTCACCTCCTTCTCTTCACAGCCATTGTCTGCTGGTCCCTCTCAGATCCCCCAGCACACATCCTAGAGGTCAGCTGTCACTGCCAGCTCATAGGGGTCTTATTATGAGCCATAAATAAGTATATATATCTATATCTATAGATCTATGTGTGTGTAGAAACACATATATTTTGCTGCGTACCTGGACAGAGCTCAGCCCATACTAGTTCCCAGCACTAGGCTCAAATACCCTTTCACAAATGCTAAGCTGTTTGCTGGAAACGTTACTGATGCTCAAAGGTTTCATGAACTTTCTTTCTTCGAGCAAACAGTGCACTGCAGACATTTCTCCCAGCACTATCCAGATTCTATCTCTAGAGCCTGGCCGACACATGAGGTTTGTAGAGGTGTAACTATTTCGGGTAGGGGGGTGACATTTTACAGCTAGTCATCCTAGTATGACTGCAAGTGTGGACACAGAGACATCAGTATAAAAGGGCCTATTCTTCCTCCACTGTGGGGAATAGCTGAACTGGTATAAACACGTTTATCTGGATGTAAATGAGTCCATGCTCACAGGGTTGAACCACTTCAGTAAACTGTTTTAGTTAGAGTGGTACAACTATATATATAAATGAGCCAGAAGAAAGTGAGACTGCTGATCTGAAGCCTTGCTCGTGAAATATCATGTCCAGCAGAGGGCCCTCTTGCCAGGTCCTCACTAGCCCATTGAAAAAAATCACCCCTCCTCCTCTCATCTCTTAGTTAGGACGTGGGCATCCTGCAAGGAAGCCACTCATCAGAGACCCAGCTCCCTTCCGCTGCACAGCCATCTGCATCAGCAGGCACACACAGCCAGGACTGAAAAGGTAGTTTGCCTTAGGAATCCTCCTCAGCAGCGAGAAGTGAAACAAAGCAGTTGATCCTTCTGCATTTTAAACCAGATCCTCTCAGGTTCATGTGTCGTTTCCCTAGGCAGGTGAGCTAAGGGTAAGGCAAGGGGAGTCAATCACCTACCTCCTGTGGTGAAGGAAGATTCCCCTCCCCCCTCCCCCCTCCCCCCACCCCATCCCACAAACTTAAATGTGAGGGTGAGCGGAACTGCAAATCTCTTCTGGTCCTGGGACAGCTTGACACTTTTGCCAGTATGGGGTGCAGGAAGAAACCTGGTGTGGCAGGTGTCAACAGCAATAGCTCCTTGCAAAGAGGAGTCTGCAGCATCTCCTATGCGGGTGTGTGCAGTTCTGGGAGAGGAGAGCACATGTGTATGAGCTAGCTAAACAAGAGCCACATCATCTCCACTACTCCCTCTCATTCCTTTACAGTAACCCAGAAGACTTCGAAATCCTTTCTAGCCTGGGATTATAGTTACAAAAGCTACCAGCATGAAGCTTTTCCTGATTATTCTGCCTTCTCTTCTCCAAGCTGTTACAAGTAAGTGGCCGTGTTTGCCATTCACTTTATTACAAGTGGGGAGAAAATCAAAATGTTTGATTGTGGGTTTTTTGAATGAGAGTTTTGGGGTAGATTTAGCACTTGTTAACTGGGAAGGATAGAGAGCGTTGAGGATGGAGTGCTAATGTCTGTCAGAATCTGCACCATTATCTGGGTCTCCTTATTCCCTTGCTGCATCAGTACTTTAGTTCAAGCAGTGTGTCTTTGTGTCTGTATGTCTGCGCATACCTCTGTCGGTTCTGTCATTAATTCTGGGCTTCTGCATTACCTGGAGACTGAGAGGGAAGGAGAAGCAATGGCAGACTACAGTTATGTTGCTTGTCCAAAAGGAAGAGAGATGTTAGATTTGAATGAGAGCAGATAGAGAAGCCTTGTTAATTTCAACATCTTAAGGTGACCTGGCTCAAGTATAAGTTTTGTGGCCAGAGCGGATGAAGAGAGGATGATTAAGGGACCCTTAAAGCTAGATTTTAGAAAAGGACAAGGTGGCAAAGCCAGAAGTTCTTCAGTATGCCAGTTTTACTGTTTGTTGTTTTGCTGTTTACCAGTGACAATGCAAACTTTTCCCTGCAGCTAACTGTGGAGGGGAGAGCAGAAGTATAGTGAACCCAGTGAGAAGGCTAAGGTGACTTTACCCCCCATTCCCATAAACTAAAGAGCTTTTTATTAGCAACTTCCTTAAAATGATTTGGTTTTGAAGCGGCCCATTGCACCTCAACAGCAAGATACTTACTTTTAACAGGATGTGTGTGTATCATTTGTGCATGTTGTATATCAGTGTAAGTGTGTGTGTGTGCACATACGTGCCAGACAGGTATTTGTGCCAAAAGCGGATATCCAGACCTCAAGGGCAGAGGTGCATGGCCAAAGGGGCATCTGCCCCAAAGGGTGCTGTGTAGGAAGATGTACCTCCCAGAGGCTGCAGGTTCTGTCCTGTATCTGTGTCACTGGTTTCGTATTTACTTGTAACATTATCTGTTTTCCTTGGGGGGAGGAGGGCATGTAGGGAGTAAGAGAGCTTTTCACAAAGTGAAAAAGTGAGAGGATTCCTTTGGGGGAAATGGTTTATTGAATTAAGTGTACAATAAGCTTAATATAACTCACAACCAGCTCAGGGTTCTGATCTGAGAGTGGGGCAAGATTTTCTAATGGGAAGGGTCCCCCAAGTCACATCTCTGCCTTTGCAAATGCAGACTTCTAGCGTTTGTTTTAAAGTCCAGGAAAATCTGGCTAAAGGCCCAGGAAATGGAAAACTGTCCTAGGGAATCAAACACTGAGATGATTATATATAGTATTTTGTACTCCCAGAGAACTTTACAGACAGCAACTACTAACTTATCATCACAACTTCCTGTGAACTAGGTCAGGAGCATTGCCATAGTAAAAATGGATGAACTTAAATGCAGAAAAGTCAAATGATTTGCCAGAGACCACCCAGTAAGGGGAATTCAGGGCCAGAACGAGATTTCAGGTGTTGTGGTGACTAGACTAGACCATACTGCTGATTTAAGAACTGCTCGTGACTAACTTTGTTGCTAACCCTTTCACCCTGGCTCTGTGAGTCAGGAGAGGAATGTGAGTCTCTAACTTGGCTCCTCTTCGTGATAGCAGTGTAACGCTTTGGGGGAAAGCCAGGCTGAATTTGGATTGGATCACTCAAACTCCAGACCCAAAGCCCGCCCCAGGGTGCAAGCCTGGCATGAACCAGAGCTGACAAAGGGCTGCCCACACCTGACACTGCCTGTAGCCTGAGACCACCAGGTGCCCTGCATTCTAGTGAGCTTGCCACCAAGAAAAAAATCTGGACGTGACCTCAGAAAATGCTGCTAGTTCTCTCTGTAGGCTGGTATAACAATCCAGGGAATGGAATTACAGCATCAGAAGGCAAGCAGGTCTGTAGAGGGTCCAGGAACGCAGACTGTATCTGAAACGCAGACTGTATCTCCACAGTAGTTCTTTACCATTTTTTCCCTTCCTTCTCACCATTACTTCTTGCCTTCTTTTCTTACATTTCTCCAGTGCCCTTAACCACCATCATATTTTCTTATTCTGCATAGTTCTCATTGTCTTGGTCTCTGAATGTGGAAACTTTGTGGTGTTCATAATCCAAACCCAGATCCACAAGGGACAGCTCCAAAGCTTGTGTTTGGCTGAGAATTTGTGGCTTGATATCATCTCTTTGGAAGACTTATGTTAATAAGCTCTTCTTTGTTATTTACATAGCGCCATATAGGGACAGTAGCTGTGGGACAGGGGCCGGATCCAATACTCAGTGAAGTCAGTTGAAAGATTCCCATTGACTGCACTGAGCCCTAACTGAATGGAATCAAAGAAATAGCAGGGCTCCCACATGATGTGTGAATGCAATAGAACAGTGGTCACCAACCAGTAGATCGGGATCTTGGAGCCTCTGACAGGTGATCCTGACTGGTTTGGCCAGGAAGCTATCAAGCACTAGCACTTAAGATTCCCCTCCGCCTACTGCCCTGCTGCTCCTGCCCTCTGCCTTGGAGCTGACCCCAGGGAGCCTCCTGCTTGCTGTGAAGAGTGTGGGAGTGTGAAGAGGGGGATGCTGTCAGGGTGTCCCTCCTCCTCCCACTTCTATACCCTGTCTGCACACAGAACAGAAGGGGTCAGAGGGAGCTTGGCAATGCAAATCTCTGTCACTCTCACACACTGTGTGTGTCTGTCATTCTCACAAACACACACTGTCCTTCCCTCTCATCTCCCGACCCAACACATGTGTAGGGGGTTGTTGTCACTTCTGTTACTGCCTGCAGAGTGGGTTAGTTTTGGTTTCTTACTGGTCTGTGCATTTCATAATTTTTGTTTCTGTCTTACGTTTAAATTTAATTCTTTGAGTAGTGAGTTCTAAAATACTTGTGGCTGGAGTAATTATCCCGATGGTAATTGCTTCTCCTGGAAGTGGCTGGCATGTCCTTGCAACCCCCGAGAAAGGCAGAGCAGGGGGTCTCCACATGTGTCCTTGCCTGCAGACACCACTCCTGCGGTTCCCATTGATCAGTAATAGGGAACCATGGCCAGTAGAAGTGGGGCAAGGGTATTTGGGTTTGGAGGTGGATCTTACATTGCACTTAAATTGAAAAAGTGATCTTGTGGTTAAAAAGGTTGGAGACCTCTGCAATAGAAAAACACCTCACAGTGTAAGTCACGATGGGCCTTAGACACAAAGTCCAGGGGTAGGGTGGATCCAGGGTTCATCTTTGGAATTGGACCCATCTTTAAAGCCAGGGCAAACAAAGGAAGATGTGTGGTCCTCTAGCTGCAAGGTTCCATAGAAGAGAGTAGAGAGGAGGAGAACAAAGGGTTAAGCACTGTTCCTCTCCATTATTTCTCTTTTCTTGCTCTCCCTTGCCTCTCCAGACTCACTTTCCTCCAAATCTAGCCATTTGTCAGAAATGTAAAAGTGAAAGCATTAGCTGTATTAAGGGTTGAGTTAAATGTTACTGTTTCCTTCATCACTCCTTGGGGATCACTCTCCTCCTCCCTTTAATTACCTACTTGTCCTTTTTCTACGCTTGTTTCATTAGGTTTTATTTGCAGTTGCTCTGAAATCCAGAGCCCAACATAAAGAATCCATGTGTTGGGAAAGTGGAATTGGCTCCAGAGGGGCTCATTTGTGCTGTAGCTCCAGTCACCACCCAGGATGCAGAAAACCCTTCATTGAGCCATATTCTCCTCTATTCTTGATGGAGTGGGAAGGGCTTTTCATGGGAATGACTGCCTTCAGCCTCCGTCTTTGCCCTCCTGCTCTCACTCAGAACTGGTGCATGTGGAGTTCAGAGAGCTGCTTGTCAGCATCAGGGCCAGACTTCACTGAGACAAACCTCCCATGGGCTTTAGCAAGCGTTGTGCATGAGCCAGCTGTGGGAAGGGACTGAACAAGCAGCTCAGAGTTTGGCCCTGTCATCACAGCGCCAGCACCAGTTCCATCCAGCGGTACGTTTGTGATATTTGTTGGCTGCAAAGTAGGGATGTTAGAGTTTAACTGACTAACCCTTAAACCGATAAGCTGATGCTTATCAGTTAATGGTATTGGTTAAACTTATCTGGCTCCCAAGGAAGCAGCTTCATTGTAATAAGGCCTCGAAGCCTCCTCCCCAGATGCCAGGCAGGCAAGAGTTGCCGACTACGCTCCCAGGGAAGTCACTTCACTGCTGCAGGGAAGCCTCTTCCCCGGGACCTGGGCTAGCCGGAGCTGGCAGGCCCAATCAAGGGGAGGCTTCACTACGGGTTCTGCAGCATAAAGCTAAGATTCATACCGCAGAGCCTATAGCACGTGTGACCATGTAACCACTAAGATTTTTAGCAACTACATGGTTACCATGTTAAACTCTTTTTCACATTCCTGCTGCAAAGGGCTGAGTCAGAGGCGCTCAAGCTGGTAACTAAGGTCAACATGAATGTCACGAAAGCAAACGATAACACAACCCTCAGAGGAGAAGGGGGGAATCTGTCACCTGACTGGGAAGTTCCTGCAGCTTAGACCTGAGGAGCAGATTTTTGGAGGGAAGGAAAGTCTCTGTGGGAGTGTCTACACAGCAGGGCTTAACTCAAAATAAACTACACAAAGTGAGCTACGTCAATTGCATAGTTTATTTCGAAATAATTTATTTAGAAATTGGGAGCGTCTACACAGCACTTATTTCGAAATAGAGCACCTTCCTCCAGCTTCCCTTACTCCTCGTACAATGAGGGGTACAGGAGTTGGAGTAAGAAGTCCTCTAGCTTGACAGTATTTTGACACTATCATATATATAGTAGCCCAATGTCTGTGACTCTGTAACGCTGAAACGCTGGCTGTTCCCTCCAGCCGTGGTGCTCAGCTGACTTCTGCACCACTCAGTTGGGCCACCGCACGGGAGCAAGCGGCCGTTTGGGGTCCACGCTGCATGGGGAGCACAGACCCCAAACGGCCGCTTGTGCTGCTTGCTCCCGTGCAGTGACCCGGCTGAGCAGCGCAGAAGTCAGCCGAGCGCCACAGCGGGAGGCGAAGGGGGGTGAGGTGGTGACATGCACGGCCGGGGGGGGGGGCCTGGACGAATGTGCATCTCTGACATCAGGAAAGGGCGCCTGATTCAAAAGGAGGAAAGCGGAGCAGTCACAGAGGAAGCGGAGGAAAACGGAGGAGACAGAAAGGAGAACAGAGGAGGCGGAGGACAGCAGAGACAGAGAGAGAGAGAGATGCAGCAGGAGGAAGAGAAGAGAAACACAGAGTGAGAGGCAGGAGGGAGAGAAGAGAAAGAGAGAAAGAGACAGAGAGAGAGGCAGGAGGCGGAGGAGAGCTGGGGGGGCAGTAGGAGGAGGAGAAGAGAGACAGACAGACAGACAGAGAGACCGGAGGCTCAGGAGAGAAGTCCGAGGTGGAGGAGAGACCTGAAAATCCCGTCTTATGATGGGCTAACTGGCTAGTTTTGAAATAATTGCTAGTTATTTCAAAATAACTACCCTGAATGTCAACTCTTCCTCCTCCCACTGGTTCCATGTGGCCTCTTTGGCCCTGGTCTTTGACATGCCCTCCATCCCAGAGCTCAGGGCTTCCGTACTTGCCTATTTAAAAGGTTTTCCATTTGTTAGATCCCGGCATCCTGATTTCTATTTTAAACCCTTTATCTGCACTTTATCTTTGTTGGTATTTTAATTCATGCCTGAATTGTTTGTCTTGCAGGGCACCCATGTAACCGTGCCTGATAGTGTCAAAGCACAATGTGTGATCAGCATTAGGAGAGCAAAAGGGAAACAACCATGTTAACCCATGATGTGATGGAGGTAGTAAGTAACACACCCATTGTGAGTGTGTTAAAAAAGCCTTCTTGAATAAGGAACATTGAAACTAGCAGTTCAGCTAACCCCAACCTTGTACACATTCTGAGCAGACTGTTTCCGAAAGGGTCTGGAGATTTCCTAGTACTGGTCACAACATCACAGACGCTGCTGTCAGGTCCCCTTGGAACCACTGCTGGCACCTCTTCACGTGAGTGATGCTGTGGGGGGACCAGCTGAGTCCCTCAGGACAGTATAGAAGAGGGGCACAAGGGCCATTAGCTTCTAGCCCCTCTGCAGCAGCAGATACGGCTTATAAAAGTCACTATATCTACAAAGCAACTATACAGCTCAGCTTGAGCACTGGGGCTCAGGCTACAGGGCTGTTTCGACTTCCAGGCCTGGGCTGGGAGGAAGTCAGGAGAAAACGACACTGGTGCAGACTTTGCCTAGGGCAGACCTGTTCAAGGACACAGAGCTGCTGTAACTTAGAGTAGCTCCCTCACTGCCTGAGTTATGCTGGGAACTACTTTTGCCCCTACCAGCACAGAATTCCAAGAGAGCATTGGTGGGGCCCTGGGGCAGGGCCAGTATGTTCTGTGCCTCCAGAAGGGGCCACACACAATTGTCACCCTATATACAAGGCTAGCTCATAGGAATGGCCTGGTGTAAGTTAAGTCAGGAGGGTCCTATGCTAGCAATCAAATCCTAGTATTGTTCTCCGTATTTAAGGGTATGAAGCATCCTTAGAAAATAGAACCTTTAATGCTAGCCATTCTTCGGTACGGGAAGGCATGATGAGAGAGAGAGAGAGAGTGAGAGAGATGATATCAGTGTTTTATAGAACAAGAAAGAAAGTCAAATTACATCCTGAGTCTGAGATAATATCAATCAATGTGTTTTACAGAACAAGAGAGAAAGTCATATTACATCTTGACTCGCTGATCATCTTCTAGTGCCCTAGAAAGAAAAAGGCCTTCAACACATACGCAATATGTCTCATGCACTCACCCATTGACTCGTGGCACTAGCTCTTTGTTTTGCATGTGATGCAAAATAAGAAAAGATATTCTTTGTCCCAGTTCATGGGACTAGAGGTGACACACAGATTTGCTTCATTCACAGAGAGATAGCTGAGGCACAGTCATGCTGTTTCATGAAGTACTATATCAAGCAATAAGTCTTCAAGCTTCTTCTGCAACCCTACCTCTGGAGTCTGGTCCCCCATAGACTGCCTGCAGGCCACAGGGGAGGGGAGGAGGGTGCTGCCTCCAGAGTCTGGTCCTCCCCGAAACCACCTGCAGGTTGCAGAGAGGGGGTGTCCTCCAGGCTGGGGGCAGCCCAGGAACCATGCTCCCCTCAGACAGTCTGCAGGCCGTTGGGAGGCACTTGAGTCCACGGGCAGCCCCCCAGAGCCTCATGCCACCTGCCACCCCCCTGAGATCCTGCAGGCCATGGGGGGGGGATATAGGAAGGGATGGCAGCCTCCAGAGCCTGGTCCCCCCCAGACTGCCTGCAGGCCTTGAGGGAAGCACCCAGGGTGGGGCTGCTGATAGGGGAGCGCTGCACCATCCTTGCCACCTTGGGAAGCCCCAGTAGGCCCTACCCACTTCCCTCTCCCCTGTCCTGGGCCCCCTGCCCTGACTCCTGCACCTCACACTTGCCTTGACTTCTGCACACCCTCCTTCTGCCCTGAGAATCACCATCCCCTGCCTTGAGGCTCCCTACACTTCCAACCCTCTGCCCTAAGCCACCCACATCCTGCCTCTCCTCACCCCCACAGTCACACTCCAGCCTTCATTTTCCTTCTTTTTTCGAAAAATACAATAATTGAAATAAAGCATGTATGCTTTTCATATAGTTTTTGCCAAAAAAATACTTGTAAAAATAAATATGAGGGTTATATTTTAAAATTTCCAGGGAAACATTAGCTGAAGTTCTTTTCATGGCTTGTGAATGTGCCCATAACACTTCCATGTTTGTTTTGCAAATCTTTGGTTTACAGATGTAGATTTATCCCCTTCATCCCAAACAATGTCAAAACAGTTTCCAAAGAGCCCACAGAAATGCAGCCACCACTGAGGTGGTGACAACAGGAAGCAGAGCAGAAGAACAATGCACTGTAGCAAACTGGTCAAAGAAGGAATTTTGGCCAGGGAGGCTGGAGTCAGGCCTGACTCTAACAGAAATAATATATACCTATCCTATAGAACTGGAAGGGACCTTGTGAGGTCATCAAGTCCAACTGCCAGGCCTCATGGCAGGACTAAGTACCATCCCTGACAGATTTGCCCAAGATCCCTAAATGGTCCCCTCAAGAACTGAGCTTACAACGCTGGGTTTAGTAAGCCAATGCTCAAGCCACTGCACTATCCCTTCCCCCGAAAAAGAAAGAGCCAGGTGGTCCCCACTGTCAACGTCTGAATCCCAGGACATTACTGGTCCTACTAGTATGCATGGCAGCAGCTCTGTCCATCTCCTGAAGAAAATGTCCTGGCTCTCAAACACAGGGAAAGTGCAACAAAAGGTGCAGCATGGGAGGTAAGAGAGAAGAGAGCCGTGCTGTTTAGCTCTCTTGGAAATAACAGAACCATCCCTGCTGGGACTGGAGTCTTGTCCAGCTAGCAGTGGTGAGCTTGAATGGAGTTCGTATCTGCAAATCATCCTTTGAAACACTTGTATGTTTGGTTGCTGTCTCTAGCTTTCCACAAATGAGAACAGGCAGAGCAAGCCTGGCAGAGGTGGGAGCGCAGCCCAGGCCTCCTGGCTGCCGTGATTTAAACCCAAGCGCACAAGGCTGTAATCAGCCATGTCAGTGTTCTCCTGTTGTACTTTAGTAGTATTTTTTGCGTCTGAAGCCAGGGGCGGACTGGCAATCAAAATAGGCCCGAGAAATGGGTTGAGAACGGCCCACTTTTTCACATCAAAGAATTTTTTAAAAATTTACTCTTTGACCCCCATTAGCCACACCCCTGACCTGTGTTAACCACGCCCCTGACCCCCATTAGCCACACCCCCTGACTCCCATTAGCCAGGCCTCTGTAGGTAAGACTCTCGGATCAAGATGGACACATGACCAGAAGTAAAAGGTGTCATGTGACCCCCTCTAAGGATTTTTCCCACCATCCTCCTACCAATAGAGATTAGGGAATAGCTTTGGCCCCCCACCAAACCCCCCTCATGCAACTATCCTGCAATTGCATTAACCCAATGTGTGTGACATTAACTCGGGGGCAGAGAGGCTGGGGGAAGTGTTCCCTCTAAGAGTTTCCTCCCATGAGCAGAATGAATTGTGTTGTGCACCAGTCCTGAGTTCATGTGGCTTGTTTGAATGTGCCACTGTGGCACCCAAGTTATTAATAAATATCTTATAAACCTCTACCTTTTCCCTCTGCTGCCATGTCTCCTCCCCTTGCTCCATCAGCTCCCCTGGTGCATGCTGCCCCCCAACCCCTCACCCTTCTCTGCTGTCCTGACTCCTGCCCTTCTCACTGCCCTCAGCCCTCCTGGTACCTGCCCCCCTGCTCCAGCCCTTCTCTCCCCCCTGTGCCCACTCCTCCAGTAGCCCCACTCTGATCATGTGAGCTACCCCTCCTCATCCCCTCTCCTAACACCTTCCTCTACACACCTGCCCTGCCTCTCTCCTCTGGTGCTGGTCCCTCCCCTGCAGGTGTCTGCCCTTCTGCTTCACCCCCAGAATCCCTTGGCACCTGCACCTTTCCTTATCCCTGCACCCTCCTGGTGCCTCCCCCTTCCCTCACTGCCCCTGGCCCCTTTGTCCTCTTTTTCCCTGATGCCCACCCCCTCACCACCCTCTGCCCCCCATTCCTCTCATGCCCCTGAGCCCTCACACATGACTTGCTCCATCCCCGCCTTCCTCATGCCCACCCCTTCTTTCAAGTCTTATCCCAGCACCTCCCCCTCCAGCCCCCGATGCCCTTACCCTCTCCTCTCCCCACATCACCCTGTCCCCCCTCCCACTGACACCTCCGCTCCTGCTCGTTTCCTCATTGTCTCCACTTGGCCCCCTGGCATTTGTCTCTCCTCCACCCTGTCCCTTGGTGCCTTCCTCTTTCTTCTCCTGACCTGTCCCCTTCCCCTCAACACAAGCCCCTTCCTCTCCCACCCCTTCCTCGTATTTCCCCCCCCTTCCCACCTACCTTCTGCCTTCCAGTCTGTGGGGCTGAAGTCTGTGATCGGGCCCCAGACCACGTGCCAGGCCTCGAGCTGGGCCGCTCAGTGCAACTCTGGGCCGAGAGCTTTTAAAGTCCCGGGCCGTGATGTCACACCACGTCCGGGTATCTCCCCTCTCACCTGTTGCACAGCGTTTGAGCACACTGCGCTTGCACTCCCTCAGCCCCACTGTGCCACCTTATATGACCGGCATGCGGAGCCGGAGAATTTAAAGTGTGGGCTGCGGCTCCCTGTCACAATCCCCCTCCTTCTCCAGCAGCCTCCAGCTGGCCCTTTGGAGGATGGCCCACCGGGAAATTCCCGGTGTCCCTCCAGGCCAGTCCGCCCCTGTCTGAAGTCCTTCACTGTAGCTGAAGGGAAACATAGTAGTGTGTTAAGATTGGACTCACTCTGTGGGAACTACTCTGGATGTTCTAGCCCTGCTGCATGTATCTCAGACTCTGAAGAGAGAGTGTGTTTCCCTCCTACCCAGATCCACACCAGTATCCCAGCTGGTCACAGACTGAATGGAACCCTAATGGGACTATCTGTGGGAAGCTGGGGTTGGTCAAAATGCCTCTAGTGGATTTATGTGCATGTGAAATTCAAGATCTAGTAGAACGTTCTGGGAAAGCACTTCAAATTCATTTCTGGGATCAGGAACCAGAGAAGGCTTGATGACTGTCCATAAGGCATGGTGCCTTTCACCTCAAAGCCCTTTCTAAACATTACTGACTTGATCTTCACAGACTGCCTGTGATTTCTGGAGAGAAATGATTTCCCCTAAGTCACAGACAAGCCTAGGACTCAGGAATCCTGTTCTTCTTTTGTTGACCTTCGGCCTCTAGAGCTACCAGTCCTGCACATTTTCACCACCATGCTGTATGAATCACAGCTGTCCATACTAATACGGTTGATTGAGAGAAGCCATAGACTCCTGCAGAAAGTAGCAGGAGCTAAGCAGGATGATCTTGGGGCCTCTATTCATGACTTATGGAAAGTTCCCAATGGCTGGTGATGAGCAACTGCTTGGCATCCCTAGAGGCTGAGTTCCACGTTGCCTCCCTTCTGTTCAATGAGTACCTGGGGCTGCTGGGCCGACAGAAGGGGAGATGTGGGCAAAGGGGGTTCAGTATGATGATGACACCCAGCTACATATCCAGCTCATCTGGCCCGAGTTTCTGAGGTCAGGGCATGGCTGAGAACTATGTGCCTGAAGTCAGGGCACGTAAAACTGGTTGGCAAGGGAAGTCCTTCTTTTGCCAAGTGTGGTCTGAGTTTGCAGCCTGGGGTTTTGTTGATCCAGACTGACTGTGAGAGGCTCATGAAGCTGCAGTGACCAAAATGTTTTTTCTTCATCCTTGTTTGGCCTGTAGAGTGCTATTAATATGGACTTTGCTACCATAAATCAGGTCTCTGTCTCCTTCAGACTGCACTGCTGCCATCTGGAGCTTCTGCAGACTGCAACAGTCCACCCCAGTGGTCTGGTTTGTTGGAAGCACATGGCACAGAGCTCCGGGCACTGGGGGGTTTACCTCCAAAGTCCTCTGACTAGCGTGGGACCTGTGTACTGCAGAGACAGCTCTCTCCTTCTGCAGCATTAGGGGTGCTCAAGCGGGAGCCCTTTGGTATACAGGAGAGAGGAGGCTAGTTGATGGCAGGGTCTCTGTGAGGAGCCCTCCACTTTGGCATGGACTTCTTGCTTGGGCTGACAGGGCTTGGTCTTGCTGAGCAGGGTACAAGACTCCCACTATCGCCCAGGCTTTGGGGCAGAGATGGTGTCTGGAGCTCAGGAGAGATGTGTCTTTATAGCTGTGATGAGCCTACATAAATGAATGCGCTTTAAATAAGAGAACTCTGTATTCAGAGCTCTGGAATGGAGGCACTGGGCCAGCCCGCAGCCTCCCTGAGGCACAAGGCCTGACATGGAATCCTGAGGTGCCTCCAGCATGGATGGAAGAAGAGCAGGTCCAGCTGCTGGACATGCCCAGACATTGACGTGTGATACTGAATACTCCCCAGCGAACGTCAGATGCTGCTTTAAAAATGGGGAAAAAAACAGTTTTTTGGGGGGAGTCGGTGGATTAATTCTCAGGTGCTGAGATATGCCCAAAGTGCCCACGCTGCACTCAGAACTGTGCTAAGAAATTGCAGCTTTGTCCACAAATGACTTGTAACTTAGGATGCAGGAGGACAAGCGCAGGATGTGGCTGTTAGAAATGTTTAGATCGGTTTTATAGCCTAGGATGGATGTCGCTTTCTCCGGCAGTTTTTGGGAAAGCTCCAATTTTCAGGGAAAGATTCATGGATTGGAAGTCTATTGCTGCTCCAAATCTTAAACACTTTGAATCATGTTGATTAGTACCAGCGGGTTCTGCAGGCATTTGGGGCCCTTGTTTCCCTCAGAACAAACATCCCAGATGCGTCAATAAATCTGATAAAAGGCCAGCGGGTCCCCATGGACCATGGGGAAGATTTACAGCTGGAGACCTGGCCAGAGTTTGCTATTTTTCTGCTCCAACCAACTGTTCCAGAGAGGCTGCTGAATCCCTGGGCAATGTTTCTTATGTAATGTGGAAAAATACTTCAGATCCAGGCAGTGTCAGCCTGCGAAAAGCTAGGGAATTCATGCAGATGAGCCTTTGGGTAAGATAAACTGTGAGACTGTACATTGTTCAGGACAGGGACTGAGTCTATACAAGGCATAGCAGATTTTGGGTGCTATTTGTCACTGTGCACCCTGTGTGCTCCCTACTATTAGCCATAGGGTAGTAAATTAGAGGCAGCTTCTAAGGCAGGGGTGGGCAAAGGGGCCTCCGTGAGCCAGATCCAGCCCACCAAGCTAGTTGATCCAGCCCACGCCTGCCCTGCCTCTCCCCCATCCCCAGGACAATGAGACCTGGGGACTGGAGAGCGTATGAAGTCTCCCCCTGCCAGCGGCCTGCAGCACCAGAGGGAACTGCCAGCAGTTCAGAACAGCTGACGGTTCACCCTAGGTGCCACATGCCCCTTGCAGGGTGGGGGCAGGAGGCAAAGACTTCACGTGCTCCCCCGCCCCCAAGCCCTGATTGGCCTGGGGGTTGGGGGAGTGCACAAAGTCTTCTCCTGCCACCAGGGGCACAGGGCGCCTAGAAGGAACTGCCAGCTGTTCAGAACATCTAGTAGTTCTCTCTAGGTGCTGGGGGAGTGGCGAGGGGCAAAGACTTCATGCGCTCCCCCACCCCAGGCCAACTAGGATCTGTGGGCAGGGGAACATGGGAAGTGTCCTGCCCCCACCCCTTCTGCCCGAGGCTCCGCCCCTTCCGGGGCAGCCCAGGGCCACTTCAGAAATTTGTGAAGTGGCCCCCCCCCTTTAAAAATTAGAGCCCACCTCTGTTCTAATGTGTTTGATGAAGGGTGTGCCTATTCACTGTAAACCACTTTGAATTCCATCCATTCCTTTGCTTGTCCTTGGTCGCATCTCTCTAGAAATGGGTCAAACATTGAGGAGGAGTCTGTTCTTCATGAAAGGCCTATTCTGAATTCTGTGGCTCTAGCACATTCTGCATGGCTCTGGTCACTCAGGCTATGTCTACACTACCAGGTTATTTCGAAATAAGTTATGTCAAACTAATAACACCGGAAATAACTATTTCAAAATAAGCTTATTTCTCTTCACAAGCAGGAGTTATTATTTCAAAATAACAAGCCCATTATTTCGAAATAATGGGCGTGGCAGTTGTGGATGCTCACCTTGTTATTTCAAAATAAGGGGAGTTATTTCGAAATAACTCCCCAGGGTAAACATGCGCTGAGGTAAGTGGCAAGAACTTGGGATCATTGCTGCCTAAGAGCTCAGTCACTCCTGCTGCAAAACCCTCCCATCCTCTCCAAGAGGCACGAGTAAGGAGGATGCTGTGAACAGAATTGTGGTGACCTGAACCTGATGTCTATGAAACTCCCTCACCATCAGCAAGAAAATTCAGGTAGTCACTAGGAAGCTAATGCTGACGATAACCCTGCAACTGACCCAAGCCATGTGCAGAGAGGCACTGGAATGGAGGAAGGGTCACCACTTGGACAACTGGGGCAGCTTTCCAAGCTGGGGCAACTTTCCAAGCCCAGAACATGCTAGTTACATCCTGCCAACCATATAGAGGTTGACCAAGTGCCCCTCTGCTTGGAGCCCTCCCTCATTTCGCTGGCAGCTCCTCTTCAAGACTCACTAGACTCTCTCTTTAAAACTCATTCCCCTTACCTTCCCCCACAGACCTACTGTGGCTATCACTGATGCCTCTCCTGTATTTCTGACTGTTTGTATTGTAGCTCTCTAAGCTAAACTGCAAGTGGCTTGGAGCAGGGACTGCATTAGACTGGGGCTACATCTAGACTACGGGGTTTTTCCGGGATACTAGAGGTATCCCGGAAAAACTCCACCACGTGCAGTGAATGGTTAGCTCTTCTGCTTTTTTTGCAGAAGAACAAACTCGCTTTTTCGGAAGCCCTGTTTTCCTCCTTCCATGAGGAAGAAGGGCTCTTCTGAAAGAGAAGGATTTTCCAAAATTTGACCCAGTGTAGACGGGCCAAATTTCGGAAAAGCCTCGTCCGAAAAAACTACCAGAAAAAAGGTACACAAATTGCAGAGTGCATTTTGCGTATCTTTTTCTGATAGATCATTGTAGTCTAGACATAGCCTAAATGCTGGCTTCAACACTGACTTATCATCCCATGTGTCATCACTTACCCCTGAGCTTGCTGCCAGTCCTGGCTCCATATTCCTATCCTTTTTATTACAGCTCACCTTGGGGGAGGGCATAATTGGCTCTGGCTATATCTAGACCACAGGCTTCTTTCGGAAGAAGCTTTTCCGGAAGAGATCTTCTGAAAAAAACTTCTTCTGAAAGAGAGCATCCACACAGCAAAAGCGCATCGAAAAAGCAATCTGCTTTTTTCAAAAGATAGCATCCAGACTGAATGGACGCTAGCTCTCATTTAAGCTGTGATTACTATGGACTGAGTGGCCACCAGGGCACCTGTGCTTTTTCCTCTTCTTTCGAAAGAACTCCCTCTTCCCCATCCAAGAAAGATCTCTTTCAGAAAAAGGCTTCTTCCTCGTAGAAAGAGGTTTACCAATGTCGGAAAAACCCCTCTGTTCTTTCGATTTTTTTTGTCGAAAGAACGCGATTTCAGTGTGGATGTAAGTGAAGTTTTTTGGAAAAAATGGCTGTTTTTCTGAAAAAACTCTGTAGTGTAGACATACCCTAAATGTGCCCGCTTGAATCCTTGGGGCTAGGGGTAGGGAGGGAGTGGAGGAATGATCTAACGTGTAGACCTGACACTCACTGCCCCAGATTATGATATCAACTAATAGATGCATCTTCAGTGATAAACCCAGATCATCAGCCAAAGGAACATTAGCGGCAGAAGAAAAGCTTGAATGACAAGCTGGGCCTGTTCACACAGTTCTGTCATAGCGATAGACTGATAACAGCTTTCTGGGGCCCTGATCAAAGGGAGTGCATGGAAACATTTTGCTTGATCTGGAGAGTGCTTTTGACACAGTTAATTGCAGGATTTTAATGAACAGTGCTGAGTGGCTGGGGTGCTTTGATGCTCTGAATGATGTTTCAGAGCTGCTTGATAGAAAAGGCTCAGCAAAGTGGAGGTTTAAGTGACTGAGGCTAATCTGATAACAGGGAGTGAACTGCACCTCAGGGAGGGTGGTTTTACCAGAGGGCTAGGGAGTCGTTTGTTAGACTGTAGTTAATAATGTGCCTGTCTCTCTTCTGCTTTCCTTGGTTTAACTCCATGGAAAGGCCTGTTCCCCAATCTGTCTGTACTCCAAACTGCCTTTCTGTTGGGTGGCCTGGAACCACTTCAGAGAAGGGGCTGTCACTTCCCCCACCAGAGGGTCCCTCTCTACCTCTCCCTGAGGTTACTGCCATCTTGGAGGAGCAGTCAATGAGTCTAGCCGCAGCCTTCTCCTCCTCCTCCTAAGTCCTATGTGGTCCAGCCCCCTGGACAATGCAGGTTTAGGCCCCTACCGTCTATTTTCCGGTCTGCTTTTCAGTGACATAAATAATGCAGCAGCCACCATTTCACAGTCAAATAGCTCTCCAACTCCTTTGTGTCTCATTAGGGACTGACCCTAATAGAACCTGGCCAGCCCTAGACATCTGATGTCTATGCCAGCAGGAGTTATTTTACCTCCCCCTTGGAACATATCAACTCCAAAGTGACAGCAACCTCCTGCCTGAAGGCCCTTCTCTTCCTTGTAGTTGGAAGCTCCTAGCCTCACACATGCCCCACTTGCAGAAGGAATGCAGAGCAGCCCTGACACCTGAGGCCCAGAGGCAGGACACTTTGGATCTGCTAGGACACGCAGGTGAGAAGACAGTGTAGTGGCTCACATTCTCCTCCATCGTTCTCTTGAGGTGGTGGTGAAAGATGCTGGAAGGATGTCAATGGCCTTGATTTCTCCTCAGAGCAAGCACAGCAGAGCTCCCCCTCCTGATGCCCCTCAAGTTGCCTTGAAACCCAACCTAGGAAACACTGGGGACTTTGGCCACAATGACCTTCCAAATCCCTCCTCACCTCCCTCTCCAGTGGCATTTCAATGGTCATTCCCCTGCAGATAATGAGGATTTAAAAACTAAACTAACAACATTACAAGAGGAGACTGTGTGTTTGTGTCTGTATTGAACATAGTACTTCGATGAGCTTCGCACCCCATGAACCAGCTCTGCCCTTACATAATGTACAGCACCAAACTATATGGTGCTATGTAAACAGCCATACCCCAGTGGGAGAATCTATTAGCATGAACTGTGTTGGTGATGTTATGGCATGTCTTTCACCTCGGTCACAGAACAGCTGTTTGATGGGCACGTCTTTCCATCACTACTGGCTTGGCCTGGAGTCTTTTTCATCATGGAGATTTTTCTGCAAGTGTTTTCTGAGACACCTCCGCTGTCCCTGATGGAATCATCAATGCAGACGCAGAATTTGCTCCTGCTTCTGTTTCCTCTTTTCTCATTTGAGTTGGAGGAGGGGAAATTGCCAAGTGAAGTGCAGAACAGCTGGAGAGCCTTATTCGATGTCCCAGTCCTGGCTATGGTGAGACATCGCTTCATGCTCTTACAGTTGTAAGCGAGGGAATGTCTCCTGGCTCCTACACTACCCCAGTGAAATGGTCTGGTGAAAGGAACTGAGTCCCCGCTCCCACTTCCTTTACCCAGAGGCCTCCCTGACCTGGAGGCCTCCCCTTTCACTCTCCTGCATGGCAGAGCCCTCGTAACCCCAACAAGCTGGGCCTGGGATTCCTGGGGCTCAACCCCCAACCTTGTTATGGTTACCTCAGAGAGGGGCTAAGGTTGCCCCACTCCGGGGTGCTCTCTTCTCACTAGATGTTTCCGTGACCTACTGGTGATTACATACACTTCAAAGCAATACAATTCATTAAACAGCAATCAATTAAAAAACCAAAAGAATAAGGAAAAAAAGGAAAGTGACTGGAAAACACTTCACTCTGCTCTGTGGCACAGAGACACATACAGCGTCTTGGCAATGTCAGGACAGTTCACAGTCTGTTCCTTGTAGGTCCCTGGCCTCCTTCTCAGGCCCTGGCTGTGCTGCAGGGATACTGCAGGTCAGACACTTGCTCTGTGTGGCAGGATCCTTCTCCCCAGAATCAGCCGCTCTTCTCCCACTCCAGGCCCAGCTCAGGCCCATGTCGTCGCCTTAGCTCGGCCCCACCAGTCTGACCCAGGCACAACCCAACCTACACAGGAGCATTCAGGATGGGACTTTTCCCCCAGATTCCTCACTCCTTCATTAGGCTGCCCACCCTGTCAATCAGGTTGATCTGGAGCACTGGCCTCTTCTCATTGTTCCTGGGGGCTGTCAGTCTCAGGGTCCTGATTTCTGATAGACCCTTCCCCTTCCTTTTGATAATGGGAGTTAACCAACCAGAAACCCCTACTGGGTTTTAGTAAGGGGCCAACAGTCCCTTCCACAAGGTGAGGGTGTGCCTCCTCTTTGCAGTTCTCTGACCCTGCTGAGCTCTGGGAAACAGCTGAATAATCAAGGAGTGTGCTCCAGATGGATGGGTGTTGATAGAAGCCCACTGATAAGTCATGCCGGGTGGGATGTGGCTAATGTGCAGTTACCATGTTCTGGCAAGATAAGAACTAGTAAGCCAAGGGAGTGAGGTGAATCTTAAACCAGCTGTAGTCAGGGTCAGGGGACTGGCCTGTTCAAGGATGTTTTTGACTGTGTCTTGCTTTCCTTTGGCAGAGTCTCTGCTGGTACATTCCAGGCTGGACAGCTATGCCTGCCCCTTGGGACAGTTCCCCTGTGGCAACCTGTCTGTTTGTCTACCCCAGCTCCTGCACTGCAATGGAGCGAAGGACTGTGATAACGGAGCCGATGAAGAGAACTGTGGTAATTAGCTAACCTCGTAGCTGGCCACCTCTTTTCTTGTCTTCTTGCCACCATACCAAAGGCAGATGCCCTGTAATTAATAAACCATGTTGGACCTGGGTTAGGGATTGTCAGACAGAGATCGCCCCAGCCTTGAATGTAGGAATGTAAGTCCTAGTGGAGAGGGAATGCTCTCTCAGGTCACAGTCGAGTCAAAGGGACAGTGAGCAGGCACTAACATAAACTAGAAAGGGACCGATGTCACCTAACATGGGGCTGGCACCAGATTTTGAATACCCCATGTTTCAGGGGAGTCAGACCTAAAGGTTTGGCACATTATAAAAATGGGCTCGAACTACAAGAACCAGCTTCAGATCAGATTCTGAATTCCCTCCCTCCAAGGTCAGGGGTATTCTTATCCAGGCGCTTGGTTCAGGCCCAGCACAGATGCAAACCTCTCTCCAGCAGGCAGCACGCGGTTCCCAGCTCAGGAATTAGAGTGGAGGTGAGCGAGCCTGGAGGAGGCTGGGCATGGGGAGGAAAAGTGAGTGAGTCTGTTGTGAGAAGACAGGTGCCAGACAAACCCGCCTGCTGTCCACCTTCTCTTTTCCAGTGGATAACAGCGGGTGGCTGCAGATCTTGGACAACATGCAGCAGACCAAGAGCAGCAAAGCCACTCAGAAAGAGGAGACTCCAGACTGTGGTGAGCACTTCCATTCCGGGGGCGGGATTCGTGTTCCTTCCTCATATGCTGTGTCTTCTCTAGCCTCTCGATGCTGCTGCCCAAGCCCTCCTGTCTCCCTCCCTCAGGCCCTTCCCCCTGTAGCTAGGGTTGATGTTCCATGACACAGGTGTTCCCTTGTGGCCCTGTGGGGTTGAACCAAGCCCTAAAGATGGGATCCTGGGAAGTTTGTCACTCGGACCCAATGGTAAAATCTCACCCTGCAGCCCAGCCCGAAATTCAGAATGAGTTTTGCCCATGTTTGGGGGAGTTTGACTCTCCCTCCCTGACTCCCCACAAGGGTGAAATTGCTTTTTTTGCTCTTCCTGGCTCTGGCCAGGACTAGCTGTGCTGCAATACCCCAACTGAGGCCTTGTGAGATTCCCAGCCCAAGTGGGCCTACCTGAGAAATTCAGGAAAACATTTCTTCCCATCCTTCCCCTTTCTATTCTCTCCGGCTATGTCTAGACTGCAGCCTTCTTTCGGAAGAAGCTTTTCCAGAAGAGATCTTCCGAAAAAACTTCTTCCAAAAGAGAACGTCCACACTGTCAAAGCACATCGAAAAAGCGATCTGTTTTTTCGACAGATAGTGTCCACGCTGAATGGATGGTATCTCACATTTAAGCTGTGATTACTATGGGCAAAATGGCCACCAGGGCACTTGTATTTTTTCCTCTTTCCTCTTCTTGCGAAAGAACTCCCTTTCCCTGTTCACACACACCTTTTTCCGAAAGAACTCTTTTGGAAAAAGGATTCTTCCTCATAGAAAGAGGTTTGCCAGTCTCGGAAAAACCCCTTTGTTCTTTTGATTTTTTGTCAAAAGAACACGATTGCAGTGTGGACGTAAGTGAAGTTTTTTCGGAAAAACGGCCCACCCTCTTGCCACTTCTTCCATTCCTCCACCACTCCCTCTTTTCTCACTAGGTGTGTGTCTGCCATCCTCTGCCCCTTGACCCTGATCTACCCAACCAGACCAGACCCTCCCTGTGCACCTGTGTGACCTTTTATTTGTTCACTGGCCCAGCCATGCATTGAGATCCTCTCTGTCTCTAGTCTCACTGTTTCCCTTGTGCTTGTCCCCAGTGCTTGACCAGGTCCCAGAGCAATGCCAGTGCTGGGGAAGGACAATAGACTGCACCAGCCAGAACTTGCACTCCATCCCCTGGGTTTCCTCCAATGTGACAAAGCTGTGAGTAACAGAGGCCACTGTGGGGTAAACATGTCCCTTTCTCTGCAAAATTGGAACCCGTGGGAAATTCACCCGCTCCCATTTTTAGCCAAACTGCTGCATAGCATCAGTCATCAAGAGGGTAGTGCCACCTAGTGGTAAGGTTTCAGAGAAAGCTAGTTCCAAAGTATGGGAGACTATAATGCACAGAAATTGGTGCCTGTTATGGTGATGGGGTTATCACAAGAAGACCTTTATCTCTTAGATTAAGGATGCTCCCAGATGCTCAAATCCCAGCTTTTCTACAATCTCATCCAGGAGGCTGCATTCTGCCAGGTGCTCCGTGCCAACCAGGCTAGAGAGGTCTGAGCCACTAATAGCTGGAGAGATGCCTTGTAAACACTGAACCTTTTGGCCAAACCCCCAGGCTGTATTTCCCTAGAGAAGGCCTTTGCAGTGCTTGGTGTGAAGGAAAGAGAGAGATTTTGACATCAAACTGAATGAATTTCCCGTCCGTTTGTTTGTACTGGGTTGTTGTCTTTACCTGGATTATTGGCATTAAATAATGGACCCTTTGCATTGCCCCAACCCCTTTCCTCTGAGGTATTGCACAGCTCTGTGGGGCTGCAAACCTTGCCTAAAAACTTGGCATGTCCAATATTTGGGGCCATGCAGCTTTTTGGGTTCATAACGCCTAAGCAGCATGCAGGGTGAACCTGGTTAATCAGTCTGAGCATGGAAATGTCATTTGTACATAAGAATTGGGGGGATGGGAGGGACTGGAGCATTTGACACCCTCAGGTGTCAAAAATGATGTTGGCGATTCAAGAAGTGCTGTAGGCAAATGGGATCAGTAAGGGATAGCAGAGAGCCACACGTCTCACACAGGATGCCCAGATAAGACAGGAAGAGGAGACTTTACCTGGGAAAGGCTAATAGGAGTAGAGAGACCTGCATTTCTTAATTGTTCATGACATATTCCCTGATTGGTGGTCCCTGATTTTTTTTCCACCCCCTCCCCAGAGATCTGAAGATTAATAAAATCCACTTACTGTTGGACAACCAGTTTGTCAGATACAAATGTCTGGAGAAGCTGTAAGTACGACCCCCCCCCCCTTTGGAGCAGCAAGCTCATCAGCAAGGGCATGGTGATTTGGGGGAAGAGTAGCACATTGGTTGAGTCTGCAGCACCTCGGTAGTGTGCCGCATGGAAAAAAATAAGAGCACATATTTTGTAGGGCCAGCTTTGGCTAGCAAGAGATAATGATCTTGATTTCTTCAGCCTGGCAGGACCGCGGCTTTTCTCATTTTAATACTTGAGTGTTTGGCTTCAGCATCAGAGAAGCAGAGAAAGCGGGAGGGCTGAGTAACCCCTTGTTTACATTGGTTTTCTAGTTATTCATCACAGGGCTGTGGTTGGCGAGCTGTCAGTGCTACTGTTACTTCGTAAATGGCCTGAACCAGTGCCCATTGATAGAGCCCTGTGCAGGTCCACAATTGGTATCCACATCCGTATCTGCAAAAGTGATCCATGGATATCTGCATCCACATCTGTGGATGTGAATACACACAGAGATAAAGTGGATGTCTGTGTATTTGCAAGGCTCCCATTGAAAATCAGTGGGAATCTCCTAGCTATCATGAGCCCTAACAGCACTGCTTCCTCTGTCACGTGCTAAGTAGAGGATCAGGAATCAGAGTGACCTATCAGAATTCTGCACACATGACAGGCATGGATACTGGCAGTCCAGAGACCAGAATGAGTGTTACATGACAGAACGGAGAGCAGCAAACAGCTTTCTGTTCTGGCAAATTTTTTTACACGCCATTTCCTTTTGGTAAACAAGGTATTTCCAGGGTGATACGTCAATGGATGTATGATCTGAGATCACTCAGAATATAAGAGAACAGATTTTTATTCTTTCAGGTTGGATCCTGGCCTAGCATTCCACCTGGTAGTAGTAATAATAATAACAATAGCGCATTTGTCTCTAGTGCATCAGGATCGCAGAGCTGCCATTAATGATTTCCAAGCATTTGTTCTTTCGTCTTTATTCCCCTCCCATGGGGAAACTGAGGCAGAGAAAGCAGCAGTGACTTCCCCAAATTTGCACAGGAAGCCTGTTAGCAAAGCCAGGGATAAAACCCACAGTTCCTGACTCCCAGTCCTGTACTCTTATCCATCAGAGTGTCTCCCCTCTTCACTGCGGTTCATTCCCCGTGCTCCCCTAAATCCATTCCTGGGGCTGACCTGTTACTCCCTGGGATCCTGAGATGGGAGTGCTGTATGTTGCTGTGCAAGAGACTGTTTCATTTCTTAGCCCTGATCTCTCGGGGTAGGGGAGGGGGGGATAGGGCTGCCAGCGCTCTGTATGTCTGCTGAAGAGATACACGTTTGAGTCATTCCTGGAAACCACCTTAACCTTATAATATTTCTGTTCTGTTTATAAACAGCCTCTTGCAGCACAACAAAATCCAGTCAATACTGCCCCATGCTTTTGCTGGACTTTCCAAGCTGAAAATGTTGTGAGTAAAAGGTTTTCCTCTTGTGGGTCACAGGATGGGTGGGGAGGTTACCGACAGTCTCAGGCTTTGTCTACACTTCTACACAGCTGAGGCAGTGCTTTAAACTGAAAGTGTGGCCTTGCCAGGAGTGCTTTAGAGAGAGCTTTCCCAGCGTTCTTTGTAAACCACCTCCATGAGGGGAGTAGTGAACAGCACTAGGAGCTCGTTTACACTGGCGCGTTACAGGGCTGTAACATGCTGTGCTTGCGGGGGTGTTTTTTCACACCCCTGAGCCAGAAAGTTGCAGTGCAGTAAAGTAGCAGTGTAGACTTATCCGCTTATCACAGGCAGCTCATTGTGCTGTCGGAATGAATCCCGTCTGAACACATGGGGCTCTAATGCCTTTTTCCTGCTTTTCTTGGGCAGCAGCCCCTCTGGAGATGTGTGGCTAAACAAAATGCACCCTCATTCCCCAGGAAGGACCATGTTTGAAATTAGAGCACTTTGTGATGGGGGAGTGAGAACTCCTGTCTCTTACAGATGTTTCTGCCTCACATTCCCCTCCCCCATCATTCATTCCAAATCAGACTTGCACCTGACTTGAGGAGATCCCCATTCACACCCCTAAAGTAAGGCAGGTTTATGGGCATCGCTGGGGGAAATGGATGATGAATGGATACCAGTTTAATGAACAGCATCAACCCAAGGTCACTTCTCTTCTCCTTTAATAATTCCAGGTTCTTGAGCCACAATAAAATCACTGAACTGAATCCAAGAGTCTTCCAGGACCTGCATCATCTTGAATGGCTGTAAGTGCTTCTTCAGGGGGATGTCTGCAGGGGGGCTCTGAGGAATGAGGGGTTGGAATTGATTTTCAGGGCAGGTTAGACTGAATATCAAAACTAATGCTCAAGGTGTGGAATTCATTAGGCTAGGCAATTGTCTCTTCCCAACAGAAGCAGTAAGGGCCCAGTTGCTTGGGACATTGAGAAGGAGACCGGACAAACCCTTGGTGAGTGTAGTTAAGCAAGCTAACTTACAGTGGCCTCAGGAAGGAAATTAGGCAGGGTGTATTCACTTTTTTTCATGCTTGACATCTCTGACCTCTGGCATAAACTTGCTCCAGGGTCTCAGGCATGAAATTCTGCTCTCCAGCTTCAGCTCTTAAATCAAAAGACCCCTCTTTTTGTAAAGATGGAATAGCCCCCAACCTGCAACAAGGCTGTAGACTTAAGGGATGTTAATTGAATGGCAAGTGGATGTTAACAGGGAGCACAGGAGGAGAGTGGGAAATGTGATGGGTTAGACCACCTGGCATGCCACCTGATGTGCTGAAGAGACTCCTGAGCTCACTTTTTCTGCCAGCTTGGGCATTCTTTAATCCTGTTTTGCTGAGCCAAGCTCATAAGCCTCCGCCAGACACACATGAGTGTGTGTTATGTCACTGGAGTGTGACATCACTGATCACCACAAACAGAAGGTTTACTCTGCTATAATGAAGGGAAAGTTAATGAGTTTTGTTTTTCCAAATGTGCAGCAAGTTGGGAGCTCTCCTGGCCTTTCTCTTGCAGTGGTCACCAACCAGTAGATCAGGATCTACTGGTAGATCTTGGAGCCTCTAACAGGTGATCCTGACTGGTTTGGCCAAGAGACTGTCAAGTGCAGCAGTTTAGCTGCTCCCCCCCTCCCCACTGCTGTGCACCTCCTGCCCTTTGCCTTGGAGCTGCCCCCCTCCAGGAGCCTCCTGCTTGTGGTACAGAACAGGGAGGGGAGAGGAGGGGTCACTGAAGTCAGGGTGCCCCCTCTTCCACCCTGTATTCTATCTCTACAGAACGGGGGGGAGGGTACAACAGGGCTTGGCTTGGCTTGGAGGGGAGTTTGCTGGCTGCCTTTGGGAGTGGTGCAGGGCCAGGGCAGGGCCAGTCCCACTGCACCACCACCCAGGAGCCACCTGAGGTAAGCAGTGTCCAGCTGGAGCCAACTCTGAACCCCTGCCCCAGTCATGAACCCCCTCCTGCATCCCAAGCCTCAGTCCTGAGCCCCTGAACCCAAACTCCCTTCCAAGTTTGCACCCTGAACCCCCTCCTGTACCCCAACTCCGTGCCCCAGCCTCAGCTCAGAGCCCCTCTCACACTCCAAATCCCTTAGCCCAAGACCAGAGCCTGCACCCCAACCCTCTGCCCCTGCCTGGTGAAAGGGAGGGAAGATGGGGAAGAGAGGGAGGATGGAGTGAGCAGGGGCAGGGCCTCAGAGAAAGGACACGAAGGCAGTGGGGCAAGGGCATTTGGGTTTGAGGTCAATTTTACATTATACTTAAATTCAAAAAGTGATCTTGTATTTAAAAAGATTGGAGCCCACTGCTTTACAGGATCTGCCACCCCCCACTTGGGGGAGGAGGTGTGTTTGAGCCACTCCAATTTCCTTCCTTCCCTCCTTCCTTCCACATAAACAGAATCTGTCCTAACCCAGCCTTATACCCTCAGCATGAGAACAGGGAGACACAATATCTCTCACATGGTGTCTGGGCCTGTCACATTGTATCTGGTCCCTCGTGGCATTGAAAAAGCTCAAATCAGACTAGGGAAGTCTCTGGCCTCAAAAGATGTGGTCCTGGGAAATAGGTGAAGATCCATAACTGAGAACCCTGTGCCTGGGATGTTTCAGGGGGATAACACACTTAGCTTTTTCCAGTCTAGTCCCTAGTAGAGATGTGTCTATAAAATTCACTATGCGGTTCTCTACTCAGGAGGCCAAGGACTGGAATAGCAGAGCGGGTAAGGGGCGGTTTTGCAGGTTATAATTATAGGCCTTAGGGAGAATTCTGTATGATACAGTGCTGGATTAACAAGGGCTGCTGCTGGTCCGGACTGAGGTGTATTGGTGAGCCCTGAAATGGGACACGCCAATTTGACTTCACACACCCACCACATTGAAAACCAGTGTTCCAAAAGTGCTATTCTTGCCAGTCAGCTCTCCATGGCTCAGGCCAAGTTGACCCCATCTGGGGCAGTTCTTCTTCAGGGTCCCGTGGTGCTGTATATGGCGCTCATAAAAGGGTCACTGGCGAGGTGGAACAATAATGCCTGATTTGCAAGATGGCTGCCTTATTGAGCTTAACTCTTCCTGGAGAGAGAACTTCCCAGCCTTTCAGATTCCTGTCATAATTTACCACATGATCAACCAACTGCTCCCTTAAATAGCCTGGAAAAAATCCCTGAGGAGCAGCTCACTCTGGCTACGGCTACATTGCCGGGGGGGGAGGGTTCAGAAGAAGATATGCACATCGCGCGCACATTTGCATATCTTCTTCCAATTCTTTTTGCGGAAGAGGTTTTGCCAATATTTGGCCGGCCAAATGGTGAAAAAAATCCTCTTTCACAAGACCCTGTAAACCTTGATTTATGAGGAATAAGGGGTCTTGCGAAAGACGTTATTTTTCCAACATTTGGCCCCATCTACGCGGGGCCAAATATCTGCAAAAACCTCTTCCACAGAAAGAATCAGATGAAGATATGCAAATGCGAGCTTGATTTGCATTTCTTCTTCAGGAAAAAAAAACTGCAGTGTAGCTGTAGCCTCAGGGTGGTCCAGGGTATCAATCAACCACAGAATCTTTGGGGGAGCTGGACATGCCCTTAAATCTCAAATTCATTAAGTGGACTTTTAATGTATCATTTATTTTGTAGCAAAAGAGAAAAAAGCCCAGCAGCCCCCAGATTGTGAAAGAAGCCAGACTCTAAATTTAGATCAAGCACATGAGCCAGAATGTTCTGGATTGAAATTCAAATGGGTGATCTATGTACTCCTCTTCTCTGGAGTGGGCTGGTGGAGAAGACAGTCAGGGGAAGGAAAGGGCGTGCAGGAGAGGAGGAAGCTGATGTTATTTGAGATGCTTCAGGGGGTGGCCGAGTTAGTCTGTACTGGAAAAACAACAAATGGTCTGGTAGCACTTTATAGCCTAACAAAACATGTAGATGGTATCATGAGCTTTCGTGGGCACAGCCGGTTATCTAAAGAAGTGGGCTGTGCCCACGAAAGCTCATGATACCATCTATATGTTTTGTTACTTGAGATGTCAGTGAGAAAAGGAAGAAACCACCTCCCGCAGGGACAACTTAAGAGCTAATTGTAAGACCTCTCCTTCCTAACTTAGTAGAGCCCCACATAACTTTGTTCCTAGGGAGTTGCCTCTTCATCTAAAGTCTGTTCTTCTGGCTCATCCCCTCTTCTCTTTCCAGAATGCTGGATAACAACAGAATCGCCACGATCCTCCCAGCAACTTTTGAGGGGTTGAAATCACTGTACTTTCTGTAAGTCTGAAGCCAGTCCTCTGGGGCATATGGTTTCCCTCTTTCATAATGTCCCTGATGTTGCATCTTTCGTTCCCCTCCTAGCCAATGTTTTTCAACCATTTCAGGCTGATGAACTCTTACTTACATATGTCGTGACCTCATTACAGTCACTATAAAAATAAGAGTATGAAGATGTACCAGCTATCCTGCTATGGCGATACAATTTATGTGTATGTATCAAGAGGCTGACAGAATGCCTTGAAGGAAAAGGGAGTGAGGGGACTGGAAAAGCTGGAGTTTCTTTGCTTTAGATAGTAATACAATTTTCAATGTTTGTGACCCCTTCCTGCATTGTCATATGTGAGTGACCTTCTCCCCATAATGCTCCCATGGTTGAGAGACACCGCTCTGTACCATTCCTTTCCCTTGCTGCACTCTATTTAAGGTTGAATCTTACTGCTATTGTTCCATCTACTGCAGGCAAAACTCCACTGGGAGTTTTGCCTGCATACAGAGTGAAGTGTCTGGCAACTAATTATAGACTGAGCTGCTAGTGCCACCTATATCTAATGTTGCCCACCACTTCACATTGTACAATCCTCTTTTCATTAATTGTAACTTTGCCAAACTTTCATTGTTTGTCTGAAATTTTTCATGCCAGGTGTGTGCTTCAGGTAGCGTGTTTTTGGGACATTTCAGCAAAAATGGTTCAGCCATTCATCAGAACAAGATGAGGGGGAAAGCTTTGTTGTGCTCATCTTTAAAACTATTCCTACCACTATTTCAGTGAGACGCTCTCACACCTCCATGCCATGGAGCAGGGATGTGGCAGGGATGTGTCTTCTGATGTTCTTGTGAAAATCAACCCACATTTAGCCAGTTCAGCTCCCACCTGCTTGGTAGAGCCTTGCTAGAGTTGGGGAGTTCCATGCCCCGAAGATGCTGTCTGCAGCAAGCATGCTTCAGCCTGGGCTGCAGAGACCGAGCCGGGCTTTTCCTGCAATTGCTGTGGGTTGCCAATGCAACTGATTCTGGCCCTCTAGCGTGCATAAATTAGGATGCTGTCTGTCATCACATGCTCATGCACCATTATTTCCACAGGAACCCCCGAACCTCCTTTGCAGTGTTTGCAGTTCAGCTTTGGCTGTGGTTAAGCTGTGGTCATCTGTCAGTAGCCTAAAGAAAATAAGTGACACTAACAGCAACCACTAATAGCTGTGCAATGGATTGGATGAGTGACCTGTCATCTCCGGTAGCAGTGGGTGTGGCTCCCGGCTATAGTGGGAGCTGTTGGAGGGCTGGCTGTGGCAGACAGACTGTGAGAACAGGCCTAGTGAATTGTTGCACTTACTCTACTCAGCCCAGATGACAAATTGCATTTCAGGCTGAGAGGCAGTAGTGAGAGAACCATGAATATAGTGCCAGATGAGCAACTGGTACCTGCAAGGGGAGGGGATACAGGTGGAAGCCACCCCAAGGAACAGGAAAGGGGCATGAGGAAGCACCTCATTTAGCAATCACAATTTTGGTGGGAGCACAGGAGGGCAGTCTATCTCCTGGGTGCTACCACGAGTCGCCTGTGTTGGACACATGTGCTAGGCAGGACTATAGGTTTTCTTATTGCTTCCCACCCAGGTACATGCTGAACAACTCCCTGAGCAGCATGCCCAACACTTCCATCTGTGCAGAAATGCCGAAGCTCAGCTGGCTGTGAGTCCCCACCCTGGTGTGGAGATCTGTTGTCTCTGGGTTAGCCAGAGTAATGAACAGGCTCCTCGGCCCAGGCCTGCCTGGCAATATTGCAAGCAGCTTGGAAGGTGGGGAGGGGAGGGCAGATTCCCAGAGCAGGAGAGAGGAGAGGAGAGGAGAAGCATCAGTGTCTCTCTTAGTATTCTGCAGGGTAGATGTGGTCAGAGCAGCAGTTAGCTTGGGGCAGTTTGGCTAGACAGGGGCGGGGCAGAGCGGAGAAGGCTGCAGCAGGCAAGAGACAAGCAAAGGTGTGTTAGTAGAGGCGAGGGAGGGGAACAGGTGGAGAGGAAGAACTGAAAGGCCTAGTGAGAGCCCCGATGGGAGAGAGGAAACAACGAGAAGTTGTGATCTGGGAGACAAGGGAATAATGGGGTTTTTGATAATGACACAGAAAGCAGGACCTGAGAAGACGACCTGTGGAGTCCGTTCTCACACCCCTGCCATGCACCTGGCTCAGGAGCTGTGTGCTCACAGGTAGCATTGGGATAGGCTCTTCTCTGTCCAAGAAGAAGTGACATTTTATCTGGCAGGGGACATTTAGCTCAGAGAGGGATCAGTAAGGTGGAAGATTGCTATCCAAGGAAACCCAGCTTCTTCTCTTTCTCCAGGGAGCTGGAAGGAAACCAGATCCGTGCTCTGAGGAGCTCAGTGTTCCAGGAATGCAGCACCTTCACTGTGTTGTGAGTACCAACCCTGCACCTGGCATACCCCAAGTTTGGGGGAGAGAGTGGGATGTGGAGTGGCTCTGGAGTCACACCTTCAATCCTCACCTGATGGGAGAAATCTGCTGGGACATGCATGTGTGCTGTGAACGTGGTCCAGTCTTCACGGAATCAGATCTAACTCCAGAGATCTTGGGCCTGCTTCTCAACATTGGCTATGTCTACACTGCAAGTTTTTGTGGCAGAAAATATGCTAACGAGGGACTTGTTAGCATGAGTCGTGATGTCATTGGCATATTTTCTGCCGATGCTTTTTGCACAAGGGGTTTTTGCACAAAAAGAAACAGTTTAGCCGCTTCTGTTTTGTGCAAAAAACCCTTTTGTGCAAGATCCTTATGTCTCCTGGGGAGAGGCATAAGGCTCTCGCACAAAAGGGTTTTTTTGCGCAAAACAGAAGCAGCTACTCTGCTTCTTTTTGTGCAAAAACCCCTTGCGCAAAAAGCATCTGCAGAAAATATGCTAATGACATCACAACTCATGCTAACGAGTCCCTCATTAGCATATTTTCTGCCGCAAAATCTTGCAGTGTAGACAAAGCCAACTAGTATAAATCAGAAGCTTCAGTGCAGTTCCAGTGACTTCAGCAGAGCCATGTCACTTTGTCCCTACTGCAGATCTGGCACCTTGAATCCATGTTAAGGTACACAACCCATAAACAGCAACAATATTGACAGTTTTGTGGTATTTTAAATATCTGTCGTGCATCTGCATTTATACTTAATAATGAGGTGCAGCAATTTCACTTCCAGTCCATCTGCTCAGATCAGATCAACAACGAGTAAGGCCTTACCAAATTCCCAGCTATGAAAAATGACACACACACAGCCGCACGCACCCACCGGTCCTTTGTGTTCTTTTACAAGGTACTATACTACACAGATTTCACAGGGGAGACCTGTGTTTCTCAAACTGGGAGTCCTGGTCCAAAAGGGAGTTGCAGGGGGCTCTCACAATTATTTTAGAGGGGTTGTGGTATTGGCACCCTTACTTCTGCACTAACTTCAGAGGTGGGTGGCTGGAGACTGGTGGCTGTTGTCTAGGTGCCCAGCTCTGAAGTCAGCGCCCTGCCACCAGCAGTGCAGAGGTAAGGATGGCAATATCATACCATGTCACCCTTACTCCTGGGCTGCTGCCTTCAGTGCTGGGCAGCCGAAGAGTAGTAGCTGCAGTCCGAGGGCCCAGCTCTGCAGGCACCAGGGCAGGAGTAAGAGTGGCAATACCAGGCCGTGCTAGCAGCCGTGCAGAAGTACGAGTGATCCCCAACAACTTCTTTTTGGGTCAGGGCCCCTACAATTACGACATGGTGTAGTTTCAGAGACCATGACATTTACTATTTTTAAATTCCTAAGACCATGAAATTGACCAAAATGGACCGTGAATTTGGTAGGATCTTAGTAATGAGCAAAAGCCATGGATGGCCATCTGATGGCTGTTCAGCAACCAGTGAGACATGAGCAGGTGAGTGTCAGTCCAGTGCATAACTAACACCTCTCCACATCACAAACCATGCAGTGAACTAGTGCCCTTGGATGCAGGCAAAGGCAGAGGGTGGTATGTAGCGATAGCTGACATTTCTACTGCCACGTAACTGCTATGGGTGTAAAAGGATTCACGGTCTACTGAGAACCTTTCACTACACTAAAACCCCTTTTACATTTGTTGTTTAAAGAAGAAAAGTATGAAGCCTGCCCTAATAAGTCGTCAGCCTAAACACCTGCCTGTTCTTTTTTGCCCCACATCCCTAAAGCCTGTTTTTGGTCAGTTTCATGTCTGGCCTGCAGTGTTTGCAGTGCTAAGCTATAGCGCGGGTGCTTTCCAGGAGCTGCCGAAGCCCAGGAATTCTCCAGAGCCTATGCAGCCCTGTCCCGGAGTCTAGTTTTCTGAAACATGATGTTTATATATTCCCCAGATAGCCCAACTTCTGGAGCGCTGCAAGATAAAGCTAATAAACTTGCAGGCCATAGATATGTTGTTCATATACACAAGCTACAAATTGTCATGGGACAGTGGTGTGAAAAGAAGGAATGGAATGTGCAGTGGAGCTGTCCTCCCAAAATGAGGGATGATTGCTATCCAGAGTACTGGGAATGCATCACTGGATCCTTTCCCAAAGCTGTCGGTTCGGAGCAGGCGTGTAAATCCAAAGCTTATTGAACTGTATCTGCTACGTGGCTTTGGCACGACCTCGCCTGTATCCTTGGGCCGATTTCCCTTTCCCAAGTGTGGTTATGGTTGAATTCCCAAGTAAGTCCCCTTATTTTTCGCTTGATGCACCTATTTACTCACCCACCTGGCAAGGGATTTGGGAGGCTTAAATAACTACTCTTGGAGCTATGGCTGTTGGAGATGGCAGAGGCCTATTAGGTCACTTGGTCTGATGCCCAGAGGGATGTTCACTCTTGTGAAAAATGCTTTGAGAGCCTCAGATGATGGGCCTGATACAACATTTCAAAGAAGGGCTGATCGGCCACTAAAGTCACTGAGCACTTCAGGTGCTTTGGAAACCAGCCCGCTTTTCATCAGTTAATTGTGGTTGACTTGAGGCACCCTCATGGGCAAATGGTGGCCCCGTGGTTTAGAAGTGGTTAGGCCTGCCACAGCGCAGCCAGCCTGGGTGGGCTGCTGCTGTGACTGGCTATGCGAACCAGGCGCTTTCTTGGCCTGCGTGTTGTGCGCAAGTCAAGCCCTCCGAGCAGTAAACAAGCACGGCTCCAGCTAGCACTGTTATTGTTAATCCAGGTCGCCGTTGAAACACAGCAGCGCCGCTTGGGCCCTGTTGCGGCCGGTGCTCTCAGAGAGCTAATTTCCAAAGACATGTTCGTAGCGCTGAGTGGCAAGGCAAGGAAACATGGGAGTGGATGCAGTTTCGCCGCATTTTCTGAGTGAGCCCAGATGTTTCCAAATGCCTCAGTGCAGGGCCTGGGACTAGATGAGCTCTCCAGGTCCCAACAGCCCTATATTTCTATGTTACTATGAATCCTAGTAATTCTGAGCTTTCCCAGGCACCCGGTACCACATGAACAACCCTGCAGCTGATGGAGCATTGGCAGCATATTCCAGAACTCAGTACCCAGAGTCCTGTGCTCTCGCTGGGTCTGGTGCCCAGACTCTGCCCCTTTGTGCTCCTGCCAGGACTTGGCTCCTGTGAGCTCTTGTCTACACCAAGCCAGCTGGCGTTCAGCTCCCTGGCACTGAAGGACTGGCAGTGTCTCCCCTGAAGCTACACACCTGTGTCTGGCCCATGCCAGCTGACGGGGCTTGAGCTAAGGAGTATTTAACTGCAGTGTGGCCATTCAGGCTGGTGCGTGGACTCTGGGACCCTGTGAAGGTGGAAGGTCCAAGAACAGCCTAAGCATCTACACTGCAGACGAACAGCCCCTTAGCCTGACCGCTGCCAGTCCCTGAAACTGGCCAGCCATGGGTATCTGTTTGCAGTGTGGCCAGACCCTATGGGTATGTCTACACTACAGCACTAATTCGAACTAACTTAATTCTAATTAGTTAATTCGAACTAAGCTAATTCGAATTAGCAAAATGCTAATTCGAATTAGTTTTTAGGTCTAGATGCACTAAGTCAAACTAGCATGTCCACATTGAGTGGACCCTGAACCAAAGTTAAGGCTGGCCAGAACCCCAGTGCCGGCAACGCATCAGGTTAGGACTTAGACTGTGGAGCTGCTGCCTGAGGCTAACTGAGCTCCGTGCTTAAAGGGACCTGACCCCCACCCCAGACAGACAGTTCTCAGGGTTCCCCGCTTGCTTGTCTACCTCGATGAGGGACAGCAAAGCAGTCCTGACTTGGAGTGCCCTGAGTGCCCACACTTGGCACAGCACTCGGCCATCAGCCTGGCTGCACTTGCCGCAGGCTGCCATCTGGGGGTGTCAATCGGGGGGCTGTCAGGATCCAGAAGGCCCTGCAGGAGAGCTTCCACCCCAAGGAGCCCGCAGAGCCACCCCAGTCCTCCCCATCAGGGGCTCGTGCCCCATTCCTCCCTCACCTCCTTCCACTTACCCCTCCCTAGCCCCCCTTCCTGATGTAAAAAATAAAGGACACGTGTTCAAAAATAGAAACTCTCTTTATTTAACAAAACTGGGGGTGGGGGGATTAACCTCTGGGGAGACTGGGAAAAGGAGGTGGGAGAGGGGAAGAGAGAAGGTGGGAGAGGGGAGGTGGAAACCTGGGAGGAGGGAGCTGGAAGGGGGAAGCCAGGGGAAGAAGGAGGAGGGGAAGTCTAAAACTATGGTATGCCATATCTTCAGTATTGTGTACAGATGTGGTCTCCTCACCTCAAAAAAGATATTTTGGCCTTGGAAAGGGTTCAGAAAAGGGCAACTAAAATGATTAGGGGTTTGGAACAGGTCCCATATGAAGAGAGGCTAAAGAGACTGGGACTTTTCAGCTTAGAAAAGAGGAGACTGAGGGGGGTTATGATAGAGGTCTATAAAAGCATGAGTGGTGTGGAGAGGGTGCATAAAGAAAAGTTCTTCATTAGTTCCCATAATATAAGGACTAGAGGACACCAAATGAAATGAATGGGTAGCAGGCTTCAAACTAATAAGCGAAAGTTCTTCTTCACACAGCACATAGTCAACCTGTGGAACTCCTTGCCACAGGAGGCTGTGAAGGCTAGGACTATAACAGAGTTTAAAGAGAAGTTAGATAAAGTCATGGAGGTTGGGGCCATGGAGTGCTATTAGCCAGGGGGTAGGAATGGTGTCCCTGGCCTCTGTTTGTGGAAGGCTGGAGATGGATGGCACGAGACAAATGGCTTGGTCATTGTCTTCGGTCCATCCCCTCCGGGGTACCTGGTGTTGGCCGCTGTCAGCAGACAGACTACTGGGCTAGATGGACCTTTGGTCTGACCCAGTACGGCCGTTCTTATGTTCTAAGCTCAGGACTCAGGATCGGGGGTCTCACTGGACCAACTTGATTTTCATGCAAACCTGCTCCTGGGTTCGCATGCGGCCTTTGGTGGCCAGGCTGGCAGCTATCCTGCCCTAGATGGCCACTTTCCTGTGCCTAGTGCGGAGATTGTGGACGTTGGAGGCCTCCCCGCAAACCTGGATGAGGTCCACGATCTCCGCACTAGACCAGGTGGGCACCCGCCTCTTGCAGCCCCGGGCAGGCTCCTGGGAGCTGCCAGCCTGGTCCTGGGAAGAGGCGGAGGGCTGGGTGGCAGTGGGTGGCTGGCTCGTGCCATGCCAGGTGCAGGGTCTGCTGGCTGGGTGCTGGCAGGCTTGCACCTGGCACGGGCACTGTAGCCAGACCGTGCCCCTTTAAGGGTTCCGGGGCCGGGAGTGGGCAGAAGAGTTTCCCTGGCTTGGCCCAGAGCAGCCACCAAGGCAACCTGGGAAGGGCTAGCCTCCAACTAGTTCGAATTAAGTGGCTACACAGCCCTTAATTCGAACTACTTAATTCGAACTAGGCGTTAGTCCTCGTAGAATGAGGTTTACCAAGTTCGAATTAAGCGCTCCGCTAGTTCGAATTAAGTTCGAACTAGCGGTTTGCATGTGTAGTGCCTATGAAAGTTAATTCGAACTAACAGCTGTTAGTTCGAATTAACTTTGTAGTGTAGACATACCCTATGTGAGCCCCTGGCTTTGTAGTGTGTGCAGTGGGGGAGTCCCAAAGCAGGGAGCAGTATGGTCTCCACTGAAATAGCAGCCTTCCAGCACTTCCCTTCCCTTGCTAGGAACCTGCCCATCTTCTTTGGCATGCAGCTTCAGAACAGGGCACTTCACAGTGCCCTTCCCTCTATAACCCCTTGGTACTCCCAGTGCATCTGTGGGCAAGTCCAAATGAGGTGGAGACTCGTGGGTATGTGGCATGGGGGCTACATTGCAGACTGAAGACTCTTAAAGTGTCAATAATCCACCTTCAGTCTCGCCCCCCCCCGGCCCTACCCTGCCCCGCCTTGGTACTTTTGCAAAGGACCCAACGACATGGGAGGACCTACCATGTATGTTCAGCCACAGAAGGCTGGGTACAGCTCCTTGGTGCAGCCTGTACAGGTCACAGAGGAGGTCCTTAGACATTTCAGCCAAGATGCTGAGCCCTGTTTTTCCCTTCAAGAACTTTCTCGGTCCCCTGCCACTACAGATGGGAAGTGAGAGAGCGGCTCCCGCTCCCCGTGTAATGCTTCCTTGAAGCCAAGCAGCCAGGCACTTTAGCCTTTGATCAGGACTGTGTTTCTCAGGACTGTTATGTCAGCGTCATGGAAACATAAGCCGGGGCCAGATGGGAGGCATAAACACGCCCTGCCAATGACACTGGCACAAGTGACAGCTTTAGGAGGAGAAGAAACAGACAAGAAGAGGCCGGTTTACGGGGCGGAGTGGGACAGTGGGAAGAACCTCTCCACCCCAGCCCAACACTCTTCCCCTCACCCTGCCTCCTCCCTGCGACTATCCCAGCACAGCGATGCTCTGGTGCTACTGAGGCGCTCGCAATTAAGGAGAGAGGGTCAGTCTCTCATTCCTTGATTAAACGCTTGGCAAGGAATCAGGCTGCTCCCAGTGCCGCATTCCCATGCACTCCCTGTGGGTGGGCGTTGAATTAAGGCAGCCACAGACTGGCCTGAAGAAGACCTTTCATGGATGACAAACACACGCAATGGCCAGCAGCAAACTACATGCAGTGCAGGACCTGAGCCCTCGGCCTGGGGAGCTGAGCTGTGTGTGAGGGGTCTGGAAATATCCTCCAGGGGCAGCAGTGCCGGTTCCCTGCTGGAGCCATGAACGAATGTTCGGGGATTTGGGAAGTTGTGTGCACGCGTTATTCAGTTTTGATCCCTCCCTTGTTTTCGGCTGTAGGGCCTGAAGGGTCAAATCCAGCAGTTGCACTGAAACTCCCTCCAAACTGCCACCTCATTAAGTAACACGGCTAGTGGTCGCGCTGGAAACCCAGGGTTCGTTGAGTACGGGACACAGATGTTCATACCAAAGGTTCTCAGGTCACAGACAATGAGCCCTCCTGAGTTCTGAACTGGATTTGAAGCCAGCTGAGCTCTGTGCAGTGTCAGGTTGCACTGTGAGCTCTGTTTGTTTCACACCCCTTGCATCTCTCCCTGTGTGTCTCTCTCATGTTCTGGTTAGCCACATGACAGGGCCTCCCCAGCTCAGGCTGGGGACTCTGACAGATTCTCCTCTGGGGCTTGGACTCATCTAATTCTATGATTAGTTGTGAGCGATCGCTGAATCCCCCAAATATGGGTGTGGAGTCTGGGCCCATGAGAGTGGGTCAGGGCACTGTCGCAAGCTAAGCACGAACCCCATGCTCCATAAAGAGGAGGAAAAGCCTGAGGCCGGCATTGCAGTGTTCAGATCTTCAGGTCCAAGGTCCTCAGCGTTCCGGGAAGTAACTGGGAAATGAAGGGCTGCTTGTCTCTCTCCCCCTCCAGGGTTCTGCGCAGAAACCAGATCAAGTGGATTCAGGAAGGGACGTTTTCCAAGCTGAACAGGCTGGTGGAGCTGTAAGTCTCGCTGTTGACATGCCCAGATGCAGTGCCCTCCCTGGGGTCCATAGGGTGTCAGTGCTTGCGAGCACTCGTCTTTGTGTAGATGGAGGGCAAAGGATGCCCACTGCCTAGATTGTGATTTGTTCATGATCCTGTGGGGAGTCTATTCTGTGCTTCTCTTGGTGAATAGTTGCCTGACACTGGGGAGCTTGGCTGCTCCACTTACAGGTACTTGTCTTTGATACATATGAAAGGGAAACACTGATATTGCTGGCTATAGTGCTGGCGGGTGGATCCAAGCTTCCCCTTCTCCTAGCTCTGCTGATGCTCTTCACTCCCGACCTCTAGCACCCTTTGCTGTTCCTGTCCTGCAGTCCCACACAGGCTGGGCTAGGGATGTTAAAAAACCATTCATGAGGTAATTGTATAAGCATTAAAAGTCTTAGCAGTTACACAGATACACGCTGCGCTGTGCAGTATAAAGCTTATACTGCAGAGCGTACAGTAAAGCAGGCTCCCCAGGAGCAGGGCTGGCAGCCAGTGTGTGCCGGGAGCCAGCTCCTGGCTGCTGCCCCCACTCCTAGGGAGCCGGCTGTATCGTGGGCTCTGCAGTATAAGCTTTTGTACTGCAGAGCTTGTGGCGCAGGGTGGTAGCTGGCTCCCCAGGAGCAGGGCAGCAGGCGGGAGCCATCTTTTAAGCTGGCTTCCGGTGCACATTGGCTCCCAGTTCTGGTCCCGGGGAGTTGGATACCGCCCTGCACTGTGGGTTCTGATACAGAACCAGGAGTGCAGGGTGGCAGCCAACTCCCTGGGAGTGGGGCCAGGAGTTGGCGTGTAACTGTTACGGTAACTAATAAGCTCATCCCTAGGCTGGGCAATACTAGTATGTTCATAAATGACCTGGAAGAGTGGGAGAAACAGTGAGGTCCTAATGGCAAAGTTTGCAGATACAGAATTACTTAAGATAGTTAAGTCTGTGATGAGTTCCAAAGGGATCTCACAATACTAGGTGGCTGACTGATGAAATTCAGTGTTGAGAAATGCAAAGTAATGTGAATTGGAAAGTATAATCCCAATTATACGTGCAAAATGATGGACTCTAAATTAGCTGTTACCGCTCAAGAAAGAGATCTCGGAGTCATAGTGGATAATTCTCTGAAAACCTTTACACAATATGCAGCAGCAGTCAAAAAAGCCAACAGAATGTTAGGAACCATTAGGAAAAGGACAGATAAGACAGAAAAAATGTGTCTAATAAACATGTAACCCCTGTACCTAGAATACTGTATGCAGTTCTGGTCAGCCCACCTCAAAAATATTGAAAAGACTGGAAAAAATACAGAGAAGAGCAAGAAAAATTATTATGGAACAGCTTTCATATAAAGGAGAGATTAAAAAGATGCTAAAAGACACAAAAGGAGACAACTAAGAAGGGATGCGATAAAGGACTATAAGTAAAATCATGGCCAGTTTGGAGAAAGTGAATAAGGAAATGTTATTTGCCCCTTCATATAGCACAAGCTCTAGGAGTCACGCAATGAAAATAAGAGGCAGAGGTTCTAACATGAACAACAGGAAGTATGTCTTCACCCGATGCCCGGTCAGCCTATGGGACTTGTTGCCAGGAAATCTTGTGACATCCAAAGCTATAGGGTTCAAAAAAGAACTGGATAATTTCAGGGACAATAGGTTCATTAGTGGCTCTTTGTCAAAATGATCTAGGATGCAGCCCCATGTTCTGGGCGTCACTAAGCCTCTGACTGCCAAAAGATGGGACTGGATGACAGAGGATGGATCACTTGATTGCCTAGTTCTGTTCGTTCCTTCTGAAGCATCTGGCACTGGACTCTGTGAAAGGAATGTAAATGCAGCTGAATGAAATTGCAAATGAAGCGGGGATTTGAATTTCCCGCGCTTCATTTGCATAATTGTGGCCGGCCGCTTTTTCGAAATACCCTATTTAAAAAAAAAAACCCACTGTGTAGATGGGGTTATTTCGAGAAAAAAAACCTTCTTTCAAAATAACCCTTAAACTTCATTTTATAAGGAGTAAGGGTTATTTTGAAAGAAGGGTTTTTTCCAGAAATAACCCCGTCTACACAGTGGGATTTTTTTTTGAAATAGGGTATTTCGAAAAAGCGGCCGGCCACGATTATGCAAATGAAGCGTGGGAAATTCAAATCCCTGCTTCATTTGTGATTTCATTTGGCTGCATTTGCATTCCTCTCTCGAAAGAGGAATGCAGTGTAGACATACCCTGTCAGAAGACAGGACGCTGGGCTATCTGGATCATTGGTCTGACCCAGGCTGGCTGTTCTTATGTTCTAATGCACCACAAGCTTAACCCGCAACACTGCCTGCTGTTCCAGTCTTGGAATCCCCACTCAGCTCTGCCAAGCACCCTGCACTAACCTTTTGCTATGCTTTGCCTGTCCCCACTCCCGCCCACTTACACCGAGCTCTGCAAGCACCTGAACATGCCCTGCCCTGCAAAGTTCTAGTTCAGGGCTACTCAACTTTGGAAGTCCCGGGGCCAACAATGATACTCACAGCACATGCCGAGGGCCGCAACTTAAGTGTGGTTGCATGTACATGCAAATATATATGCAAATAGCTTATTTCACACTGACGGGCATGTATACAAACATTAAGGCAAGACTACACAACACACAGGCCCCTTTTAAGTCAGTTCTGCTGATATTAATAAAATGAAATATTTACCCAATTTCCACCCCTATGACAGCACTTTTAATGAGCAATGACAGTCCAGGAATTGAACTACTAAAACACATATCAACAGAAGACCATTATATTGACTACTTTTTTGTTTTGGCTCCCAGCCGCAAGCTGTGTGTTGTGCCCTGTGTAAGCCCAAACTGTACCGCGGGCTGCAAACAAGCAGGCCACATGCTGAGTAGCCCTGTTCTAGTTACTCTTGCACTGAGCCTCTCTCAGGACTAGCATTTGCTCCCTGGGCGTAATGGTTTTATCTTGTGTGCATAGAGTGATCCCCTGCTGCACCCACCAAACCCGCTGTCTGAAATCCTGTTTCTGTTTGCACAGGGACCTCTCTTGCAATAGGCTGGAGGAACTTTCACCGTCTCTGTTCAGTAACTTGCACGACCTCCAGCAGCTGTGAGTACTGCATTGGAGCGCTCCAAGCCTTTATGGCATTTGTCATTATTGAGAGTCTTCAAGGGCTACAACAGAGAGCAGCTTGGGCAGCCAGCTGTCCCTGCGGGATGCACAGAGTGCAGCTCTAGGGGGACCACCTGGCTCAGGGAATTGCTATTAGCCTTTTGCTTTTGAGCCATCAAGTCAAATCCAACCCAGATGAGTAGCACCCACCGTAGCTGACATGTGTTTGCCGCCCTAACTGAAAGGGAACAGTGTCTGGGCCCACAGCACTGTGTGACCTTCTTCTGGCAGCCTCGGCAGAAGTACAGTAATAACAGGACCCAGCTCTTACCTAGTGCTGTTTCTCAATCCACTGGACCATACTGTCTTCCAAGGAACAGAGCACTCCCTCATGCTGGCAGGTCTCCCTCAAAGGCTGTGCCAGGCTGATGGGCTGGCGGCCAGTGTATAACAGTGGGCCTGTTACTGTTTCAAGGAAGGGTCCAAGGCCAGGGGAAGGTCTGCCACGGTTTTGCTCCTGCTGTGGCCTTGGTTTGTGTGTCATAGCTAAGGAATTGGCCCAGACTGAGCACATTCAGATTCGAGCCTCCAGGGCAGTTACAGGTTTAGTGGAGAACCGGGACTGACCTGATGGGGGGCAGAATTAAAATAATCCGTTCAAGTCAACAGCCATGACACCATACACTCGCACTGCTGTGGTACCTGCAGTCCTCGATGAACTGGTGCACCCGGTGGTTCCTGGATGAGAGGAAGGGGTAGATAATCCTTTGTCTAATGGTACCTGGATGGCAGATGAGAGCACTAATCTAAAAGCAGCACATTGCTTTTTATAATCAATTAAAATAACATCCCATAATTAATTAGCATTAAGCCTGCCTTCATCTCTAGATTTCTGCTACCATACTTAAATATTTTACTTTCTTATTGGTTGTTTAACCTGAAACATCATCTTAGTTAACATCTGCATAAATACCACTCCAGTAACTATCGATACAGGCAACATTCTGCCAACACATTCACGTTTTGTCTCAATATGTTTCCATGATATGGGATTATACCCTAGCATCATCTCTGCAGGCTGCACTGGGCGCCATGTTCCCTGTAAGCCATGGGTTTGGTCAGCTGCCCAGAAGAGATTCAGGTGCCGCCCAGCTGAGTAGCAGACTGCCGCAGCCACTTACAGCTGGCAGTATGTGTTCTATTTGTGGTGCACATCTGCACATGGCTTGGTGCACATCACAAAATTTATTTTGCACAGGCATGCAAAAAATTAGAGGGAACATGGCTGGGGAGGTCTTCTGCTTTTGGGTATTGTGGGGAGTTTCTAGAAAGAAAGACTCGGCTTATTCCCTTTGCAGGAATATTTCCTACAACCCCCTGAAGCAGATCTTTGCAGACCAGTTTGACAGCCTGCCCCACCTGCGCTCTCTGTAAGTGAACAGCAGCACAGGCACTGCCTCTCCCAAGCCCCTTGAGCCTGTGGCCTTAGGCCAGTTGGGGAGCCAAGCCAGCTCATTTCTTCTGTTGCATTGAGTTTTACAGGAGTATTGAAGGTCTGGAGATCCCCAATGTCCAGCCCCGCATGTTCCAGAAACTCACCAATCTGTCTCACATGTGAGTACTGGGAGTGGGGGAAGGGGTGGGAGTGGGTCACAGCATCTTTTGCAGCTGTAGACGTTAGTGCCAGGAGAAATGAAACAAACCGGGCTCAATCCTCAGTCAGTTTATTCTTTTGCCATGGCCAGAAAGCAGCTGGATCTCCCCAGTGAGATATTCTTACCCCACCCCTCACTCCGCACCCTGGAGCTGGGGGAACCAGGATCACTGTTCGCCTGGAATCCCTAGCTGACAGAAAGGCCTCCTGAGGGTCAGACAAGAAGCCTTAATTTTAAGAACCCCCCAATCTGAACTGTACCAAGAGAGATGGGGGAACAAGCAAGTGCCACAATATTTTAAAGGGGTTTTCTCCATAATCTGTGTGTGTGTGTTTGTGTAGTGATTTGTTGCTGGGAGGGTTATATAGTTAGATTCCCCTTGACAGTGAAACTGAAAAAGGTACATTTTCAGGCCAGGTGGTATAAAGCTATTGTTTAGTTCTCTGAAAACAATTGCTAAATAACCCAATTAGTGGTCCTTTTGGCAACCTGCTTGGGCATACTGAGTTAAGAATAATACAGATGTATTGATACACAAACTGGCCTGTTCTCCAAGGACAGGCATCTTGGAAAATGCAGGGATATTTCACTAACCAGCCTGCTGTGAGGCACTTTGTCTTTTCTTCGGGTATAAATGTTGAAGCATACACAATGCAAGATAAATGTCCATGTCACTTTCTGCTGTTGGTCTGTTTCGATTAAAAACCTGGGTAAGTTTTGCACCGGTAACATTAGGGAACAGTAGCCAAGGACACCATTTTCTCACCCCTTTTGTGAGTGATCAGAACGGAAATGAGCCTTGCTTTGAAGTTTGCCATCCTTTTAAAGTGCTAAGCTGCTGTAGGATTACTTTTGTATGGTTTTTAAAGAGGGGATTTATATGAAATAACCCTTGGATAAAATGTGAATCCCAGGGAGTGGAATTTTAAAGGCTTGAATGATGGATGGATTTTGAAATGTTGTATGTTGACAAAGGTCCTGAGTTGAAGGGAAACTCTGTACACGTTAAAGTGCTGACGAGTTATTGATTAAAACCCACCATTGCATAGTACCTGATTCCACAAAGCACACGCACATCTGTAGCACTTTATGCATGTGCGTAAAGCGCATTGCTGAACTGGGGGCAGGATGCTAGGCAAGGATGATTGCTTACACTTTGACCTTGCACTTTGGGATGAAAAGCAGGTGTGAGCTTGTACCAACGTGGGTTTCCCAAACAAGGGTGCTGACAAGCCAACACTCCCCTGGAAGGGAATGCCTGAGATTTTCAGCTCCATCCTTGGTCCCGAGGGAATTCAGTGCTCACGCGCGTATATGCAGAAGGGCGTGTATTCTTCATAGAGCCTTGCAAACCCTTTGGTGCAGTGCAAACTTCCTCATCTCAACCCCTGCGGACATGTTACCAGTACCTGCTCTATCCCCCTCACCCATGCTGCTGCATCTCACATGGAGATGACAAGGGTAGACATGTATGATACACTGAGCTTGAATCTGCTCCAGGATAAGAAGAGTGGTTCAGGCAGTGGAAGGAGAAGGGCACAGAGAACGTTTGGGGGAGGAGAGTTGGGGAGAAGAAGGGAGCAAAGGGGATGAGATGAGGGAGGTCCATGAGGCTCTGTGCCAGGTGGGCAAACTTCTTCCCAAGTAACCTCTAGGGATGGAGCCCCTGTCCTGAGCATCTAACCCGGGTGATATCCCTTTGCCTGGCAGCTACTTTAAAAAGTTCCAGTATTGCAGCTACTCTCCGCATGTGCGGAGCTGCAAGCCGAACACAGACGGCATCTCCTCCATTGAGAACCTACTGGCTAACATCGTCCTCAGGGTCTTTGTCTGGGTCATCGCATGCGTCACTTGCTTTGGGAACCTCTTTGTCATCGGCATGAGGTCCTTCGTCGTCTCCGAGAACAGCCAGCACACCATGGCCATCAAATCGCTCTGCTGTGAGTTGGGGGAGGGGCTGCTTTAGACAATGTCCGGCAAGTGCATGTGTGTGAGTGAAAGAGACAGCCCCTCTTCCCCCAAGGCTGCAAGTGCAGGATTGGCTAGTGTCCTTGCCCAGATCTGGACCATCTGGCCCACTGCACAGCTGGAATAGGCTCCACTGCAACAAGACTCATGTCCCAGAGCTCCCGAGCCTGTGCCTACCTCATTTACCACCTGTCTGCCAGAGTGCTGCAGTGCAATGCCATACGCGGGTGACCATCCTAACAGGCCTTGGTGCCTTGTGTTCAGAGTAAGGGCTCCTTGCTCCATGCACATGGCTCCCAGTGACTTCAAAGGCAGGCGCATGCAGGTGTCCAAGAGCAAAATTGCTCTGCTCTGTAAGGACTCATTGTGCCCAGGGGGGCGGTGGGAATGGGTTCCTTTCATGGGGTGATGCTTGGATGTTGTCTCTGCCCCAGGTGCAGACTGTCTGATGGGAATCTACCTCTTCTTCATTGGAGCCTTTGATCTCAAGTTCTCCGGCGAGTACAACAAGCACGCCCATGTGTGGATGGCGAGCATCCAGTGCCAGCTGGTGGGCAGCCTGGCTGTGCTGTCCTCAGAGGTGTCCGTCCTGCTGCTGACCTACATGACCCTGGAGAAGTTCCTCTGCATCGTCTTCCCATTCAGCCATTCTGGAGTGGGCAAAAAGCAGACCCTCTCCGTGCTGGTCATCATCTGGCTGCTGGGCTTCTCTCTCACCTTCATCCCCTTCTGGTGCAAGGAGTCCTTCGGGGATTACTACGGGCGGAACGGGGTGTGTTTCCCCCTCCAGTCCGACGAGACTGAGAGCCCAGGTGCCAGGGGCTACTCCACCGGGATATTTCTGGGTAAGGAATCCTCAGGGCAGGAGTGCGGGACTGCTCAGCTGCCACTGAGCCAGCGGGGAGATAGGCACCATGCAGCTGTAGACAGGCAACTGGGACCTGCCTTTGCTGATGGGTGCTCTGCACCAGAGTCAAACAGGGAGCTCAGTGTAAAGGAAAGTGCAGTGAGAGGCTGGATGGGCCAGTGGGCTGGGTGCCAGCTTGGGACATACCACGGCAATTCCTTGCTGCTTCGCAGGCTTCCAGTGATCTTGGGCAAATTGCTTAGCCTCTCTGTGCCTCAGTTCCCCATCTTCAGTGGGGCCCGCCTCAGAGGGCTGCTGTGTGGCTCACAGCAGGACATGCTCAGACCCGGCTGTGCCAGAGACCACAGGACAGCTAACAGTGAGTGGTCGCATGATCCTGCTGACAGACTGCTGCTTGTTCTCATGTGGCTCAGTCCAGGCTTCTGGTGGGTGAAACAGGGCTGATCTGGCATAGCCGAGGGAAGCAGCAGCTCTCAGTGTGGGGGGAAGAGAGGGTAGGTAGGACGCTGGTGCTAGAGGTGAAGGGGGAGAGCAACCTGCAAACTAGCCCCTTAAGGATTGCTGCCCCAGAGCCAGAGATGTTTAGGGCTGGTAGCACCTTGGCCTCTGGTGCACACCCCAGAGAGCTGTTGACAAGGAGCATTTTGTTTGCAAAACGTTGGGGATTTGTTTGGCCTGCTCTCCTGGCCTCCTCAGAGGCCCACAAAGCCAGCCAGGCAGGCGAGTGCAGCACTTCCCACGGGGCTGAGGTGCACCCCTGCTCTCCAGGGGCAGGGCCGCGTAGGAGAGGGGGCCGCACACGTCCCTGCCTAAAGCCGGTAGCAGGGCTATGCCACATATGGCTGTGCAGAGCCAGGAGCTTTACTGCAGACTCAGGAGGCTCTTATAACTCACTGCGCACCCACTTGTTACTGGCTTAACAACCCCCCGCTGCTCCCTCGGCCTGAGGCCACCTCCAGCCAAAGCGCTCCTGGGAGAGGAGGGCGAGCATCAGACTCAGGAGACCAGACTGTGGCTCTCATCCATGGGCCCTGGGCATGCAGGGACCAGAAAATTAGCGAGGTGCAGACACAGCCGCCAAGCAGGTGGGGCAGTGCAATTCCTAGCCAGGCAGCAGAAGCCCACTTCCCTGCTGCCCAAATGTCGTCCTGTTATCTTGGCAGGGCAGAAGCCGACCGTCTGTGGCTCAGGGCGCACATGCCCATGTGGTTTGCACTGCTCCTTGGGAAGCAAGGGGGCGTCGTCCCTGCGAGGCTGCTGTATTGCTGCTAGCGGCTGTTCCACCCTTACACACACCCCATTTCACCCAGCGTGTGGCACAGGCGCCCTGGGCTGGCTTGCTGACGCACTCATGGCTGGTGGTTCCTCCTCGCTAGGCCTGAACCTCATTGCCTTCATCACCATCGTGTTCGCCTACACCAGCATGTTCTACTCCATCCGCACCACAGCCACCAGGACCGCCGAGCGCAGCGTTTTCTCCAGGGAAGTGGCCATCGCCAAGCGGTTCTTCTTCATCGTCTTCACTGACGCCCTCTGCTGGATCCCCATCTTCCTCCTGAAGCTCCTCTCCTTGCTGCAGGTGGAAATACCAGGTGACTGACCAAGCCACGCTGGGCCCCACACCAGCAGCAGCTGTTTGTACACAGAGGCCTTGATACGCAGAGCACTGCCATGCAGGGACTCCCTGCATGTGTCCCCATGTTGCCCCCAGAGCTGGCCTGCAGCACCTGATCTCCAAGCTCAAAATGCTCCATCACTGATGGGCAAAAGCTGAGAGAGAAGAGCCAGACTCAGTTCCCATCTGCCCCTTGGCTCCCTGCTGAGCACAGGCAGTGGCTTCTCTCTCCTGTTGGCTGACAGCCTCTTGCCATAGAACTCGAAGGAACCTCGAGAGGTCATCAAGCCCAGTCCCCTTCACTCATGCCAGGACCAAGCACCATCTAGATTAGGGGTGGGCAATAATTTTTTGGGGGTGGCCACTCTAAGATTTTGGTAAGTGATCAAGGGCCGTACTACTATGGAAGGGGTGCAGGGTCTGGGACAGAGGTTGGGTGCAGAAGGGAGCTCAGGTTAGGGAACTGGGGAGGAGGAGGGACTGTAGGAGAGGGTGTAGGGTCTAAGGAGGAGTTTGGGGTGAAGGAGAGGGTTGTGATCTGGGGCAGGAGCTTGGGGTGCAGGATCTGGGAGAGGGTATAGGTCCTGAAGAGGGTTCTGGCCTAGGAGAGGGGGATGGGGGATGCAGGGTCCAGGAGGGAGTTGTGACCTGGGAGAAGAGGGGAGAGGGGTATAAAGGATTTTGTTTCTGACCTGGGGCAGGAGGGTGTGGTGGCCTGGGGCAGGGAGTTGGGGAGAGAAAGAGAGTGGGGTGCCAGAGGCCAGCTCCAGCTTACATCAGCATCTCCCAGCCAGCAGCCCTGCAGGAACTTGAGGCAGGCTCCCTGCCTGTCTGCTGCAGTCCCAGGCTGTTCCATATGGCTCTGCTCTGGCAGGGGTGGGGAGGAAAGAGGCTTCACATGCCCCACCCCACCTCCAGCAATATTTCTCAGCTCCTATTGGCTGGAAACTGACCAATAGGAGCTGAGAGATTTTGCTGGGGGTGAGAGCAGCATCCAAAGACTCCCCCTCTGTCCAGCATCCAGAGCAGAGAGCAGCCAGCCATTCAAAGTGTAGTGAGCTGCTCTGTGGTAAGGGTCCCTGGGAGATGGCTGTGGGCCAGATCTGGGAGCTTGGCATCCCGGATCCAGTCCGCTGGCTGTATGTTGCCCAACCCTGGTCTAGATCATCCTTGACAGATGTCTGTCTAACCTGCTCTAAAAAATCCCCAGTGATGGAGATTCCATAACCTCCTTAGGCAATTTAGTCCAGTGCTTGACCACCCTGACAGGAAGTTTTTCGTAATGTCCAACCTAAACCTCCCTTGCTGCAATTTAAGCCCATTGCTTCTTGTCCTATCCTCAGAGGTTCAAGAGAATAATTTATCTCCCTTCCTGTAACACCCTTTTAGGTACTTGAAAGTTGTTATTATGGCCTCACTCAGTCTTCTCTTTTCTAGACTATAGAAACCCAGCTCTTTCAGCCTCCCCTCACAGCTCATGTCTTTAGACCTTTCATCATTTTTTTTGCTTTTCTCTGGATCTTTTCCAATTTGTCCACATCTTTCCTGGAATGTGGCTCCCAAACCTGGAGACTGAGGCCTGATCAGTGCAGAGTAGAGCTGTATAGCGACTCCTCGTGTCTTGCTCACAACACTCCTGTTAACACAGTCCAGCATGTTTGCTTTTTTGCAAGGGTGTCACAGATGCTCTGGAGTCTGGGCAGGTTCCTCTCTCGTCCTAACCTGCCAACTCAGCTCCTAGAAGTTGGCTTCCAGTCTGCAGCTCACAATGGGCTGGGGAAAGGAAGCAGCAGTTTGGTGTCTAGGCCCAGGTCTGTTGGGGGGTAGAGGCAGCCTCCAGTGCTGAGCCTGCTTCTCTTGTGTGCATGGAGACGAGCGGGAGCAGTTTCTCTCATTGGCCTTCTCTGTAGTGACTTGCTCTGCCACGCACACTCCCTTTTGCCCCCCTTGTTTGCCCGTCTGCTGAATACCAGTTAGATGGAAGTGACATCAGCACTCACTTTGTGATCAAAGTACGCCCCGTGTGCTGTTTTCTCTGCCACTGTGAGTTCAGCCCAGAGACAGGAACTGCCCTTCCTGCTCCAGGCAGGACCAAGCTTCTCAGCTCTGCCCCATTGTGCCTGGGTAAGACATGTTCAGCACTAGAGGTGTGCTAGGAGGTTAATGTATTTGTCTGTGTGAAAATCCCAGCTTTGCTCACAGCCTCGGTGGCCAAGCGTTTGGGGCCTCTCATCCTGGTCCGTTTGCTCACATCCCAAAACCGATCCCCGCCTACAGACTGGCCAGTGAGGCTGTGGAACGTCAGCCACCAGCCATGCCTGCGAAGAGCCAGCCTCTGGGCTCACACACACGTAAGAGCTGGAATAGCTCAGACTTGATTGGGGTTCCTCTGCTTTACAGCTGGGTCTGAGAGCAGAACGTAGCCCCGAGTCTCCCGACTAAAAGCCTCTGCCTGACTCAGTCCCTAGGACGTGGGCAATAAGGATGTAAGATCCCATTTAGTTGGTTAACTGGTTAAACGTGATGTTTCATTGGTTAACCAGTTAAGGGGGGGCAGCCCAGCTGGGCTGGAGCAGCTTCCTCCCACCATGGCCAGGCTGGAGCAGCCTGCTGCTTGCATCACCCGGAGCAGCCTCTGCCTGTGATGCATGACAGGCAGCTGCTCCAGCCTCCACTGGTGAACCGGACCCAGTGAGCATCACCCATTAAGGGTGATGCTTAACGACTAACTGGTTAACCTTTCACACCCTTAGTGGGCAGCCAGCCCCCATGGTTACTAACAGACTGTCTGTGTTGGAACAGGTACTGTGACGTCTTGGGTGGTCATTTTCATCCTGCCCATCAACAGTGCCTTGAACCCCATTCTGTACACCATCACCACCACCCCCTTCCAGGAGAAGCTCAAGCTGTGTCTGCAGAAGAAGCAGCAGCAGTCACTCCAGGACCCAGAAATGTCCAGAATGTGCTTTACCCTCGTGTCCATGCAAACCAGCAGCACCTGACAGTCCCTGGCTGCTTAGCCTTCGAGGCAGCGAAAAGCCTCACTGCTTCATGCATGCAGCTCTGAAGGACCATGTCTCTGTCCTCTCTGGGTTCATTGCCCATCCCACTGGCGTAGCATTCAAGGGGCAGCAGCAGCCAGAACGGAGCTGCCAGCCAGCTTTTGTGCACGGCGGAACGCCACTCCCAGCTGTGGCAGCAGTGACAGACGTTGTGTTAGGAGGCTACAGAAGAAACGGTTGCAGGCAGGGCCTGAACTCTGCTCATTTGCCCCATGGTTGAAAGCACTGGAATGCTGCCAGCCCCAGGTGTTCTCACTGCTGTGGGTCAGCGGTGGAGGGCTGTGGGTTCGGCTGATGCTGGGTCAGCACAAGGATTCCCCAGCCGCTGCGGAATGGATGGTGTAGTACGTCCTAACCCCCCACCTATGTTACATGGAGCCAGTAGCTCCCTGGCCCTTCATCCTGGAGACACGGGGCGGGAGCAGCTGCTGCAGCTGCCTTTGAAACAGCTGCCCCCAATGCAGAGCACCAAGTGCATTGCCTATGCACCTAGCTTGGTTTGCAGGTTCAGAGCCCCAGAGCGGTGTCTGCACTGCTGGAAGCAAGTGTGAGTGCAGGGGAAGGAAGGTGGGATGAGAGCCCTGCAGTGCTCTGGTTTGGGGGCAGAGGCAGCAATAGCAGATACCAGAGTGACCTTGGTGAAAGCTGCAGGCGACCTCAGCTTGTGGGGCAATGGCTCTGCCCTGCGGGGCCAACTATTCAGGCCTATTCGGGAAGCCTTGGCTGTGGGACCAGGCAGCAGATACTGGGGTCGGCGACATGCTACAGAAGGGAGGTGTCACCGTCCCCAAAACTTCCTAGACCACCCTGAGCACCAGGTCCTGTGTTCAGCACAGGTGTCCCCAGCCAGGGACTGCTCCCAACCACCATGTCCAGCAAGGGCTCCAGGCTGCAGCCTGGTCTCCAGCGCCATCTGGGCTCACACCACAACCGAGGGCTAACTAATGCAGCCTGTGCCCAAACCCATTCCTAGGGAATGGCTGCCAGCAGTGAAATAGTAGCTGGTAATGGTCCATGTTCCTTCCCTAGCCTCATCTCGTTTCTCATTTACTCCTGGGAAGGAGGCCAGAATTGACCTTCTCCTCCAGGGAGTAGCTGGGCCTGGGTTTGGCATTCGAGTGTCTCCCTGCCATACTCTGTGTGGACTGGCTAGCCCCACCCCTAACCCTAACCCTAGGCAAGATTAACCTGCTAGGGCATGCCACCCTGAGCCCCAGAGCGGCCTACAGCCAGTGGAGTTTGCTTTAGCCCCATCCCAGGCTGGAATTTCTGCCATTCCCTGTTTGCTTTTTGGAACGATTCCAGCTAGGGATGTGTCATCGTCAACTACCCAACAAGCCTAGGCTTATCAGGTAGTCAAGGCAATTGCTCGGATTTCCTCCCCCCCATGACCCCCTTTGCTGCCTCTGTATCAGAGGCAGCAAGCAGTGGGAATCAGGAGCCGGTGGTGGGAGGAGCCGACTTAAAAAGCAGCAGTGTGGGGGGGCAGAGGAGGCTGCCGCAAAGAAGCATCTGTCTGCGGTGGACCCAAGCTTGCCGGAGGCAGAGGCTGCTCTGGCAACAGCCCCTGTCTGTGGGGGATCCCAGCGGGGAGCTTGGACCCCCTGCAGACAGGGGTGCTCCAGCTGGGCAGGCAGCCCAGCTCAGTCCAGGCTCACACTGGGTCCAGGATCTACCCCCACTGTGTCTCTGCAGTTTAAATACACTTGGCAAGCAGGCAGCCTGGCTCCTACTACATTTATACTGCAGAGGCACAGTGGGGTAGGTCCCGGACCCAGCGAGAGCCAGGACTGAGTGCCTTCCTTTATAGACAATCGTGTAGTCGATAGTATTTTTATTGACTACACGATTAGCCCGTTACCTGCCTCTTAGCATCCTTAAATCCAGCTCACTCCGTCATGGAAAGGGGAGAGGGAGCAGACAGGAATTGAACATAGCAGCTGTGAGCACCCCCCCCCCCAGGTGTTACCCCCATGCTTTGGAGGCTGTGACCACTTGCCATTCTGTGCAGGAGAGAGACAGGCTGTGCCTCTAGTAGCTGTGCTCCCACAAACCATCAGTCTCCTTTTCCTGTCTGATGCTATAGCTCCTATGGGAGGGGTGAGCAACTGGCTGTAGCCAAGGCGTCTGCACGGTAAGAGCCCTGGAAAGGTGACCAGGTAGATACCAAGTGCTTGTAACATGGGGCAGGGGGTGTGTGTGAAATGCATCAGAGAAGCTGCTTATTAATAATGTGATTGTTCTGGAGGGCTCTGCTCATACACCTTGTGGTGAGCATTCAGCGAGGGATGGGGTCAGATGGTGGATGTGGGCAATACTGCAGGGCTCCAGGTTGGCTGAAACCCCAGAGGGTACCACACTGAGCTCCATGGGACGCTGCATTAGCTGCCAAGAACAGTGGGGCTTTAGGAGGATGAGACGTTGAAATGTTGACATGCTGATAAGCACATGGAGTCCTTAAATGGACAGGGAGCACCAGTCCTTGAGGCCTGGATATGGCCATTTAATACGCTGCTTGCCAGTCTGCCCTCTCCCGGGGGTGCCCGTGAGGCCAGCAGTTCAGATAACACCAGCCTCGCTCCTGGAAGCTGAGTGGCAGCATGGAAAGGAATTTCCGTTGCTTAGCAAACACACAGCCCTCTCCATCAGTCCACCACAGGGTCCTTGCTGTCTCAGTTGGGGCTAAGCACAGCTGAGCCAGGCAGAGAGTCTGGAGGAAGGACAGACCAGCCCAAGCCAGCAGCCCAGAGGAATAGAAAGGAGGCCCTGCCATTTATATGCTTGGGCCAGAGGGAAAGTCAAAGGGGGAAATCAGATTGCATTGTTCCCAAACAAAGAGTTCTCGGATGGGTGTGAAGCTAACTCATGTGAGACCCATGCAACCCTCTGCCCCACCACTGCAGGAGTAATCATCATCAGAGCCCTGACCCTTTTGGCTTTGCAGTCCCCTTTTTACAAAACATGCTCACTCAGCCCCATTCTGGCATGATGGGGGGGCTGTGGTCAGGAGGTTTCCCATGCCAGCTCTATTTTCTGGAGCCTATGTTAGGGCAGGGCCGTGCGAGGAGGAAGCACTGACAGCAGCAGTCAGCATACAGCAAGGTTTCATCATTAGCCAGTAGATGCCATTAGTACTTTATTACTACATGGAGGGGGAACCACAGCCCCCTTTGAAGTCAGACAATCTGCAGCGGCTGCATCTAATACAAAAAAGTCCCTTAAATACAAAACACGCGTCACTCTGGTGTTCGTCACCCAGCACCAAGCTCTTACCGCCTGAGTTATATATTAATATTCCAACTGTACAGTATTTATAGATTGGAAAAGAAACATTAAAAAGAGGCAAGAATCAGTCCCAAACGTTAGTTATACAATAACGAACAAACAGAATATAGCTGGTGTGCATTAGAGAAGAAAGACTGTTACTGGTGAAACTGACAATTTCTCCCGACAGTGGGTTGTGTTGCCTTCCATTTGGAACAATGTCTAGTCATTTGGGTCCCTGATTAAAAAAGAAACCCCGTCAAGTGCACATCACTTCCTGTCATGGTCAGACTGTTAAGAGTTTAGAGGGAAGGAGGGACATGATCAGAGCAGTGGGATCCTTGGATCAAGAGTTACGTTCTAACACTATTACTTGCCTTTCACTCCCATTTGCAGTGGAGCAAGCACTGCTTCTTTGGGGGGAGAGCTAGTGTCCATAACAATGAGGGCAAACTAGGGTGCATTAACCCAATCCCTACCCCCCGGCTGATTAAAATGGCACTTCTGTTGCACAGTTTGGGGCAAACTCACATTACTCTCTCAATGGGGGCAGAATACAGTTATGAGATCAACCTCCCCCCTCCTCCCCCATGGTCACACGTCATGGGCCAATGCTTTTAAGTCTTCCCCACAGCCAAGCTATAGTTTGTTGTGTAAGGGTGTCTTTGTGTAATGGAGGGGGTGTTCTTCACTTCTCAAGGCAATGGAAGTCTAACCCTGTGAGTACCCTGAGGCTTGCTAAACCCAGCCCAAGGGAGAATGGGGGCTGCACTGTTCATTTTTGGTCTCACTCCCAGCCTTGCAAAGGCAACCCCTCCCCTTGTACAGCTTGGATAGGGTGAATGCTTTGGAATTTGGACCCATCAATCTAAGACCCAATTTATTGGCATGAAAGACTAGGCTCCCAATGAATTCAATGAGAATTAGGACTGGGCCCTTACTTAGCAAAATAGTTGCATCCTCTTTCATCGGTCCACACAACCCTGTGCTGAAAACAGGGGTGATAGAGGTTCCTTGTATCTGATCAAATAGAAGGCACAGAACTGGAGTCCTTCCCAGTGAAATCAGCACCCAGAGTAAAATAGCTTCTGTTTTGCCATTCAACACATGGCAGTGCTTAATTATAAACCAAAACAACCATAGCATCCATCTGACCTGAACCAACTCCTCAGCCTGAGTCTCTCCGCCTGTGTGCCATGCTGCTTGGTGCCCCTCACACACAGTCACATCCCCAGCAGACGCTCTGCCTGACACCACACACAGCCATGCAGACACTGCACCAGCTCCGCCCTCTCTCCCTTCTCCTACACATCAACATCATCTCTGGTCCCTTCACACACCATCACTTTTGTGGCCGAGGCCAGTCTCTGGGCTGAAAGGGTGAGCCCAGGGTCAGTCTGCAAAGGGGGCAATTAAAGCATCTGACTCTGGTCCAATTGCTTCCTGGCTCAGCCTGCTGTATGTACTCCCCAGCCCCTTTCCCAAGCCCCACTTTCTCCATGGTGGGCGGGTGATGGTGGAGCAGCTCTCTCCAGCAAACAGCACACTGGTTCATTTCTGCACAGCTGCTCCTCAGAGCTTTAGGAAGGAGGCTGTTGCTGCCTTTCAGCCTGCGACGGGGATTCTGGAAGCAGGAAATAAAGGCTTCTTTTTGGCCCCTCATGCCCAGGGCGTGCTACTGGACACAGCTTTGAAGGTCTCTGGTGGTAAGGAGAAAGGGATCCCACGGAGATGGAGACAATGGCTGTCTCCTTCAGGGTTGGTGGTTGGTTCAAAGGAAGGTCATGCTCATGTGCCTGGTAAAGCACAGGTCCCGCACAACCAGATGCCAACAGCCTGCTGATGGCCAGGTTGCCTCTCCATGCTTCACCCCACATTATCTGGGAGGTTCATGATCAAACAGGAGAGAGCATCTTCCAGTCAACTCAAATCTTTGTCTCAGAGCCACATGGGTTAAGCACTGGGAAGGAATCTCGTATCCTTGCCAGCTCCATGGCACAAAGTTGTCCAAAGACCTTGCTGTACCACTCGGGAGACCGACCCCTGGAGAAACAAGAGTGCAGAGGGAGGAAGTCATTGTCAAATACTGGAGAGTAACATGGTTTTTCACGTACAGTGGGGCACATTTCAGGCTGAAAGGGAATATCAATATACCTGCTCTGGGGCAGTGTGAGCAAGCAACAGCTAGTGTAATCCCTGCTCCCACGCTGCACGTACCATGAGAGGTATGGGCATGTATAAAACACAAGACTGAAACTGCACTGGCTCCCTCTCCTAGCTACGGCTGCTCCTCTAAGGATGTTAAGGAGCAGAGATTTGGCTAATTGTGTAGTTGATACACTTTGTATCGCCTACATGACTAATTGATAAGGGGAGGCGCTCTGCAGAGCCACAGGGGGGTAACTCCCAGAGCCGGTGCGAGCCAGGACACCAGCTCCGGGACTACTGTGGCTCTGCCTTTTAAATGTAGTAAGAGCTACCCAGGCAGAGCCACAGAGGGAGTAGGGTCTGGGACCCAGACCGCTGCACCTCTGCCTCCCCTGCCCGCCCCCTGGAGATGGTGCTGGGGGGGAACTGGCTTTTGGGTGTGTGTGGAAGGAGGAGGGGAGTGAGTAGTCGAGTAGTGACTCAACTATCCGATAAGCCTAGGCTTATCAGGTAGTTGACTACTCAAATAGTCGCTTATGTCCCTAGCTCCACCTTGCTCTAGGCTGCTACAGAAAACTATGGGCTAGTGCAGCCTTATGACCTAGACAGGGCCTTGTTTTTCCCAGATACACGATACAGTTAGCTGTCCCAGCAGAGACACATGAGCGTCTTGCACTGCAGCCTGTTGGTGTGTCTCATCCCAGGAGCGATGCTATGGGGTGCCAGAGGAGCCAGTGGCTTTTGTGTGTGTAAAGAGCAGCTCTGAAGGAACTGGACTGGGATCGTAGCTTGTTACACAGGCATCTAGACAGCTGTCTGATGGGAACGACTCTGGGTCAGTAATGCTCTTGGACAGTCTGGAAGCCGTGACCCAGCAGTAATTTGTCCAGAACTGAGAACCTGCTGAGTAAGCCAAATTGCTAGAGGATACCCCGTAACCTTTGAGGTCCTACATAACTCTGACCCTTCCTACTTTCTGTCCTTCTTATCGCATGGGTAGCACAGGTGTAACCTCAAGGTCACTCTCTGTGTCTTCTACCTTGCCTCCCCTTTCTGAGCTGGGTCACACCCCTCTCATCAGCCAGATTCCTCTAGAAGAGGGTGAGAAGCCACACAATCTTTCTACTTTCTATATAGACGCTGTGGTGTCTTGGCCATGACATGGGTTTTATCCATGTGTGTTAGGAAAGCATCATCCCCAATTTACACATGAGGGTCAAGGTAATTAAGGTCACACATGGGCTATGTCTACACTACAGACTTTTTGTGGAAGAGGCAATGCAAATGAAGTGCTCATTAGCATTTTCACGTGCTTCATTTGCATAGTCTTTTCCGATCCTTTTTGTGCAAGAGGTATTTGCGCAAAAACAAGCAGTGTGGACGTATCCGTTTTGCGCAAAAACCCCTTTTTGCACAAGATCCTTAAAAACGTAGTGTAGACATAGCCATGAAGGCTGTGCCTGAACTGGGAATGGATCTAGATCTCCTGGGTCCTAGTCCAGTGCTCTTCCAAGAAGACCATCCTACTTACCCTAGGCTGGGAACAATGTTTCCTCTAATTTTTTCCATCATGTGCAGAATAAATTTTGTTATGTTCACTGAGACATGTGCAGATGTGCATCACCAGTAGAAATACAGCAGGGCAGCATTTCAATCTCTCCTGCATGGCCATCCAAGCGCTCAGCTTATAGGGAATGCTGGCTGCAAGCCTTCTCCAGTCTCCACCACGCCCACCTTTGCCCTGGTCTACACTATTTCAAAATAACTCCCATTATTTCAAAACAACAAGCGGAGCATCCACATTGTCAAGTCCATTATTTCGAAACAACAGGCTGGTTATTTCGAAATAACTCCTGCTTTCCACAAGGAATAATGCTAATTTCAAAATAGTTATTTCAAAATAGTGTTAGCATGGATGCTCCAGTGCCGCTATTTCGAAATAACTACTCCCCAGAGTCATTCAAACTATTTACTCCCCAGTGCTTCCTGGGGATCTAAGTCAAGGTAACGTGTCCACATTAAGGGAGCCTGCTTGGACTAATTTTGAGGTTTCCCCTTAGTGTGAACATGCTATTTTGAAATTATTATTGCGGGAGTTATTATTTCGAAATAAGTTATTTTTAAATAATTTCCTAGTGTAGACATGCCCTTTGTATTTTGCTGCACCATGTCAACATTAGATTGTAAGCTTCTTGAGGCAGGGATCATCTTTTTGTTCTGTATTTGTACAGCACCTAGCACAATGGGTTTTGGGCCATGACTCCGAGATGTTATTGCAGTGCAACCAATAATAATTTATCTGCCTGTGAGCCATCTAGTGTGTTTTTGGGAAGGGTGTTAACAGTAATCATGGAAGAGAGTGCTAGCAATGACTGTATGTATACGGCACCGTAGGGAAAATAATTACACCTCCCAGCCCCCTTGCAGGTAAATGGGTACTCTCCCCATTGTACTGTGTGGGGAGCTGAGCCAGAGAGATGACAGTAAGTCACTAATGGAGCCAGCATGGGTAGCCACACGTTCCTCACTTCCCAATCTGTGCTCAGAAGCCACTTCACACTGGGCGAGAAAGAGATTAAAAGGACTGAGCAAAGGTTTGCCTTTACCTGAGATCAGTTCTGCAGATGTGGGTCACTTTGGAGCGACCCATCCCGCACGGTTCAATCAGATACTGAGATGTTAACACTACAGCTCTGACCCCTCCTTCTACCTGCAGCTTCTCGTGTTCCAGTGACATGGAGACCAGCAGGCAAGCCCCTCGCAGTAAGTCCGTACGCCATTTCCTGTATGAGGGAACAAGCAAAGCTAGAGTGACCATATGTCTCAAAGGGGAAACAGGGCACTGCACAGGGCAGGGCTGAACCACTCACCTGAGGCCTCTCCCCAGGCAGGGCTGATGTCGCCACTCACACAGCACTGCCTGCTCCCCTGCATGAGGCTGGCATCATTGCTTGCTCGAGCCCTGCCTATGCCTACCACCCTCCTCAGTCCTGCCTCCCCCAGCACACAGCTAATGCTGGTGCTATTGTTTTCTTGGGCCCTGCCTCCCCCCACCCCAGGGTATTTGTTGGCAAGAGCAAATAGGACAATCATCCAGTTTTGCTACAAAAATGAGGAGGGCTGGGACAGGGCTTAGAAAAAGGGACAGTCATGGTCTCACATCCCATTTTGGCCATCTTAAGCAAAGCCCATTGTCAAAACCTCCAGACCTGTGTCAGCGAGGAAGAGGCGCCCAGTCAAACACTCAGCAAGAAGCTCTGCACAACCCTCTGAGTTTTGCCTGCCCCCTTCTAATGGGCAGTGCCACGGGGGCCACACGGGAGAGCTTGGCTGAACCATCCCCTTTCCAGTCACTGAGGCCTCAGAAAATGGAGCAGGCTGCTGCAGTCACCTTCACCTTCAACCCAGAGGTGCAGCCCGCAAAGAATACACTTCCCAGCAGAAGACGTGCCTCCTTGATCTGTGACTGCCCAAAGCATTTCCAGGCTGCCCCCACCCCGAGTGCAGCATGTTATCTCTGATGAAGAGGGAGCTTTCCCAGCCAAATGCCACATCTCAGACCTCTGGGGCCCTCGTCTGGGCTATAGTCTGCTTGGGTAAATTGGGGCAGGGTACTTTGACCTCCCTCTGGTATAAAAGCATGAGACACTCCAATCCAGGACCAACAGCTCCCTGCACAGATGCAGGGTTGGAGAGATTGCATCTTGCCCGCATGCTGGCCCCAATTCCCTCACCCCCAAGTGCTGTTCTTCCCACCTCACCTGAGCACGACGAAGTCCCTGCGGGGATGGGGGGCCATGCTGTCTGTGACATAGTGATAAACCTCCATGTTCTTATCCAGGGCCTCTATCACTTTGCCTTGCAGCAGGTCCTCATCCCAAAGGTGACGCTCCCGCAGTACCCTCTGCAGCACCACGGAAGGAGGGGCCTCCATCTCTGTGGAGACCTTCCATAAACGCAGTGGGTGCCCATCACCAACCTGTGGAAGCACCGTGTGGAGGAAGTCAGTCAAGGCTTTTGACCCAAGAAACCTAAGGATAACAATTCTGCCGTGGCCCTGAGGCCTCCCCTCTGTGGGGGAGTGGCACTGCCTTCCATGGGCTGGTGAGTGCACGCAGCCTGCTAGCAGGGGAGACCCCCCTCACTCATTTTCAGGAGTTAGCAACTCCCTGGCCTGGGTGAACTAGCAGAGATACTGTGGCGAAAAGCCTATATGTCTGAGCCAGCTCCACTGCAGTGAGTAGAAAAGGGGATTCTCGCTTGGGCCTGCTGGCACAGGGCACCCCATGCTCCTCTCATTTATCCAGTTCCCAGGCTTCTGCTAGTTAGTGTCATCACACTGGTGGTCTGGAGCAGGCAGCCATGGAAGGCACTGCTGAATACACTGCCTAGCCTGAGTATGAGGTCTAGTTGATTGAGCAGTTTAGTTGGCAGCCATGCTGTGTGTACCTGTAACTCACAACACAATCTATGAAGACAGAGGCTGCTGATCAGTCTTCACTTCACTCCAAATACCCTTGCGTGTGCAAACCCTTCCCAGCATGGACTTTACCTTTTTGCAAGAGAGCTCTGTATTCAGGGGCCCTGGGGTGCTGAGCCACCCTTTGAACCTCTCCGATGACTCTTTGAGCAGGTTCTGCATGCTGTCTTCCAAGGAAGCCTGGAAGTCCTTGCCCTCGCCTTGTAGGCTGTGGCTCATCAGCTCAGCCAGGGAGAGCGGGTGGGCGTCTGCTGCCACGTAGGAGTTACACAGCTGAAGCATCATGTCGTGGGGTATCTAGAAAACAAAAATGTGGTAAAACTAAAGAGTTTAAAAGCTCAAGAGTGGTCACCAAAAATCGCTCACCCACTGTGTCTCCTGAAATTGCCTCACCTCACTGACCCACCCTGAACTGGGATGCCCGTACCAACAGCCCAAACAACGCTACACACCAACCAGCAGGACAGATTTGAGTCCAGTGACTTTGGAGCTCACTCGGTGTCCTCAATGCCTCCCACGTCTCTCAGCTGATGTCCCAAATGTCAGCTGGGAGGAATCACATTAGGGAGGGTAAAACGTATTTCTCTAAGGTAGATCAACCTCCCTGCTTGAGGACTTGTCTTCAATAGGGGCCAGATCCACGGGGCAGCGATCAAGCTAGTGGGGGGTCAATTTACTGAGTCTAGTATAGACATGATAAATCGATTGCCCATCACTTTCCAGTCAACTCCAGTACACCACCAGAATGAGACGCGCAACGGGAGTTGACAGGAGAGGCTCTCCTGAAGACACTGCAGTAAACAGATCTATTCACACAGTGAAGTTGTGTAACTTAGTTTGCTCTCCCCAAATAGCACACACCTGCCCTAAGGGACATCTTCAGGAGTCAGAAACTCATCTCTAATGGGCAAGTTATTCCACAGTTGCCCACTGGGGGGCATCTTGCACATGTGTCTGGAGCATCTGGTAGTGGGCACTGTTGGGGTATATCTAGACTGCATCCCTCTGTCGGCAGAGGGATGCAGATTAGGCAGGTCGACATTGCAAATGAGGCAGGGATTTAAATATCCCGTGCCTAATCTGCATAAAAATGGCCGCCGCGTTTTGCTGACTCAGCACTTTGTTGGCAAAAAGCGGCAGTCTAGAGGGGGATCTGTCGAGAAAGAAAGCCTTTTTTGACAGATCCCTTATGCCTCCTGCAGTGTCTTTAAATCCCTGCCTCATTTGCAATGTCGACCTGCCTAATCTGCATCCCTCTGCCGACAGAGGGATGTAGTCTAGACATACCCCTGGTGAAAGGACACTGGAGTGGATGGATTCTTGGGACAACACAGCGCAGTTACTAGGTCTCTGGAACACAGAGGAAATTCCATGTGGCCAGTGGATAAGTGCAATCATCCTGTCTGGGGCTGTGTCCTAAGGTAAGTACTCGGCATTGCCACACGAGACGAACCTGGGCTTGGTTAGCAGGCCTGACCTATTGCTCCCCAAGCTAGGTGCACTGGGTAGCAGCACAGTATATGCTTAGGAGCACATGGGGAAGGAGAGCCACTCTGGACAAACTAGAGTACTCTGAGTTAATAGGATAAAATTCAATAAGGACAAGAATTAAATAAGGACAAATGGAAAGTACTCCCCTTAGGAAGGAACAACTGAAAAATGACTACTGCAGAAAGGGATCTGGGGATCTTCAGAGATCACAAGCCAAATATGAGTCAACAGTGTAATACTGTTGCAAACAAGAAAATAACATTCTGGGATGTATTAGCAGAAGTATGGTAGGCAAGAGAGGAGAAGTAATTCTTCCTCTCTACTCTGCGCTGATTAGGATTCAACTGAAGTAGTATGTCCAGTTTTGGGCACATTTCAGGAAAGATGTGGACAAATTGGAGACAGTCCAAAGCAGAGTAACAAAAATGATGGAAGGTCTAGAAAACATGACCTTTGAAGAAAGGTTTAAAAACTAGGTTTGTTTAGTCTGGAAAAAAAGAAGGGGAAATGATAACGGTTTTCAAGTACATAGAAGGCTGTTACAAGGAGGAGGGAGAAAAATTGTGCTCGTTAACCTCTGAGAACAGGACAAAAAGCAATGGACTTGAATTGCAGTCAGGATAGTTTAGGTTGGACATTAGGAAAAAATTCCTGTCAGAGTAGTTAAGCATTGGAACAAATTACTTTGGGTGGCTGTGGAATCTCTGTCACTGGAGGTTTCAAGAACAGGTTAGACAAACACTTACAGGAACGGTCTAGTTACACTGCCTACCGAGCAGGGGCAAAGTGAGGGCAAAACCTGGGGGTGCTCAGATTGTACAGCAACAAGGAGACAGGTAAGTAACTAGACAAAGCAGCATCACTCACTTCAAGCTGCAGCTACCTACCTGGAACAGCTTCTTGCAGTCAGTGACCATGTGGGAGAGCCCCTGGGTGGCAGCCATGTTTTCATTTAGGTCCTTCTGGTCAGGCTTTCCCATGCTGCCTCTCTTCTGAATCATCCTGCCCAAGACAATGCAGACTAGTGAGACCCAGCAGAGGGAGTGATGGGCTGCAAGAGAGCTGAGCGATGGGGCTTAGCCAGAGGCACCCACTGGCAGGGGAGGAATCCCTATACCAGTGGTTCTCAAACTTTTTGGGCTCCGGAGCCCTTTACATGCGTAAAAATGTATGCAGCGCTCCAGCGGTCCACTGATTGTATGTGTTGTACTTATGCAGAGTCCCAGCAGTCCACTGACTGTATGTGTTGTACCTATCGATGTTTCCAGTTTGTCAACCTCGCGGAGCCCCTGGAGATGTCTTGCGGCCAGGGCTCCGCGGAGCACAGTTTGAGAAACATTGCCCTATACTGTACTGATTGAAAAGATAGAGCCCTAAGGAAAGTCCTGCTGACACCCTGTGGTGAAACAGCAGTACTGCAGCTTCCTGATCCTACCACTGTTCACAAGCTGGGCTGGAAATAGACTCCTTCCCCTCCTGCGCTCCTGTTGGCAACCTCCCGCTCACCGGGGACTGCATGTGGTTGTACTGTCGTCACGGCAATTATTCTGTTCCATGTTTTACCATCTTACAGTACAGGAGGAAGACTAGGCTGGAACCTCCTTGAGGTCCGCCCAGGCCTTACATCACTAGGCCTCTGGGCCCATGGACAGCTGGTCTCTGAGGGTATGTCTACACTAGCCCCCTAGTTCAAACTAGGGAGGCTAATGTAGGCATTCGAAGTTGCAAATGAAGCCCGGGATTTAAATATCCCGGGCTTTATTTGCATCGTCCCATCCGGGCGCCATTTTTAAATCCCCCTAGTCCGAACTAACTGCCCGCGGCTACACGCGGCAGTCAAATGTTAACTCGAACTAAGTCCTTAGTTCGAGTTAACTGTTACACCTCATTCCACTTAGTTCGAGTTAACATTTGACTGCCGCGTGTAGCCGCGGGCAGTTAGTTCGGACTAGGGTGTTTAAAAATGGCGCCCAGACGGGAAGATGCAAAGCCACCACGGGATATTTAAATCCCGGGCTTCATTTGCCACTTCGAATGCCTACATTAGCCTCCCTAGTTCGAACTAGGGGGCTAGTGTAGACATACCCTGACAGTGCAGCAACCCCTGTGCTATGGTTCCTGGGGAGACTCCAGCAGCACATGGGCTTGAGAGATATGACCCACGGGGAATGGAAGCCCTGTTCCCCCTTCATCCAACCCAGTCTCAGTGTAGGTGGCACAGCAGTTACTGACAAGTTTTAACTTAGCCAGCTGGTGTATCCACCAAGCCATGTCTCCAATATGAAAGACAGAGAAAGGAGTCAGGGTATGTCTACACTACAGCACTAATTCGAACTAACTTAGTTTGAATTAGTTAATTCAAACTAAGCTAATTCGAATTAGTGCATCTAGACCTAAAAACTAATTCGAATTAGCATTTTGCTAATTCGAACTAGCATGTCCACATTGAGTGGACCCTGAACCGAAGTTAGGGCTGGCCGGAACCAGTGCCGGCAGGGCATCAGGTTAGGACTTAGAGCATGGAGCTGCTGACTCAGGCTAGCTGAGGGTGTGCTTAGAGGGACCCAACCCCCACCCCGGACAGACAGTTCTCAGGGTTCCCCGCTTGCCTGTCTACCTCGATGAGGGACAGCAAAGCAGTCCTGTCTTGGAGTGCCCTGAGCGCCCACACTCGGCACATCACAGCACTTGGCCATCAGCCCAGCTGCACTTCCCGCAGGCTGCCATCGGGGGGGGGGTGTCAATCGGGGGGCTGTCAGGATCCAGGAGGCCGTGCAGGAGAGCTTCCACCCCGAGGAGCCCGCAGGGCCACCCCAGTCCTCCCCATCAGGGGCTCGTGCCCCATTCCTCCCTCACCTTACCCTTCCCTAGCCCCCCCTTCCTGATGTAAAAAATAAAGGACACGTGTTCAAAAATAGAAACTCTCTTTATTTAACAAAACTGGGGGGGGGTGGATTAACCTCTGGGGAGACTGGGAAAAGGAGGTGGGAGAGGGGAAGAGAGAGGGTGGAAGAGGGGAGGGGGAAACCTGGGAGGAGGGAGCTGGAAGGGGGAAGCCAAGGGAAGAAGGAGGAGGGCAAGTCTAAAACTATGGTACGCCATATCTTCAGTACTGTGTACAGATGTGGTCTCCTCACCTCAAAAAAGATATTTTGGCCTTGGAAAGGGTTCAGAAAAGGGCAACTACAATGATTAGGGGTTTGGAACAGATCCCATATGAAGAGAGGCTAAAGAGACTGGGACTTTTCAGCTTAGAAAAGAGGAGACTGAGGGGGGTTATGATAGAGGTCTATAAAAGCATGAGTGGTGTGGAGAGGGTGAATAAAGAAAAGTTCCTCATTAGTTCCCATAATAGAAGGACTAGAGGACACCAAATGAAATGAATGGGTAGCAGGCTTCAAACTAATAAGCGAAAGTTCTTCTTCACACAGCACATAGTCAACCTGTGGAACTCCTTGCCACAGGAGGCTGTGAAGGCTAGAACTATAACAGAGTTTAAAGAGAAGTTAGATAAAGTCATGGAGGTTGGGTCCATGGAGTGCTATTAGCCAGGGGGTAGGAATGGTGTCCCTGGCCTCTGTTTGTGGAAGGCTGGAGATGGATAGCATGAGACAAATGGCTTGGTCATTGTCTTCGGTCCATCCCCTCCGGGGTATCTGGTGTTGGCCACTGTCGGCAGACAGGCTACTGGGCTAGATGGACCTTTGGTCTGACCCAGTACGGCCGTTCTTATGTTCTTATATTCTAAGCTCAGGGTCGGGGGTCTCACTGGACCAACTTGATTTTCATGCAAACCTGCTCCTGGGTTCGCAAGTGGCCTTTGGTGGCCAGGTTGGCAGCTATCCTAGACGACTGTATTCCTGTGCCTAGTGTGGAGGTCATGGACGTTGGAGGCCTCCCCCCAAACCTCGATGAGGTCCATGATCTCCTCACTAGACCAGGCAGGCGCCCGCCTCTTGCGGCCCCGGGCAGGGGCCTGGGAGCCGCCAGCCAGGCCCTGGGAAGAGGCGGAGGGCTGGGTGGCAGCGGGTGGCTGACTCGTGCCGTGCCAGGTGCAGGGTCTGCTGGCTGGGTGCTGGCAGGCTTGTAACTGGCACGAGCACTGTAGCCAGACCGTGCCCCTTTAAGGGCTCCGGGGCCGGGATGGGGGCAGAAAAGTTTCCCTGGTTTGGCCCAGAGTGGCCACCAGGGCAAGCTGGGAAGGGTTAGCCTCCAATTAGTTTGAATTAAGTGGCTACACAGCCCTTAATTCGAACTACTTAATTCAAACTAGGCGTTAGTCCTCGTAGAATGAGGTTTACCTAGTTCGAATTAAGTGCTCCGCTAGTTCGAATTAAGTTCGAACTAGCGGTTTGTATGTATAGACGCTATGAAAGTTAATTCGAACTAACAGCTGTTAGTTCGAATTAACTTTGTAGTGTAGACATAGCCTCAGTGAGGAGCGCACTGGGACTCTGAAAGCCACGTTACCTGGGTGAGGTGCTCTCCTTCTTGGACACGTTGAGGTGGAAGATGGATGGGGCCAGACACACTGCCAGGTTCCCAGATGTCATCTGGTTCTCCTCAGCTGAAGCAATGTCACTCAGGAAGTACAGCAGTGTTTGCAGCACCTCCCGGTTCTCATCTGGCATCAGGACGACCGCTGCCTGGACAGCTTGCAGCCTCTGCTCTTTTGGGACAACTGAATGCAAAAAGAAGGGGCCTGTGGTCAGCCAGGCTCAGGGACCCTACTTTAAGGGTTCCTCTAGACTTGGCTGAATGGACCAAGAGTACTTGCTCTTCTCATACTGAAGCTGCTGCCCAGTTAAAGGGCCCCAGACCACCATACTTCCAGACACTCAGGCTACATCTAGACTACATGGCTCTGTCAACGGAGCCATGTAAAATAGTTTATTCTATTATTTCACGAGGCATACCGGAACGGTCGACAAAGGCTTCCTTCGTCAACCGCGCCACGTCTAGGCTGCCGCACTGTGCCGGATCAGCTGATTGTCAGCACAGCGCAGTGGCCATTTTTATTTTAATGAAGCGGGGATTATTTAAATCCCCGCTTCTTTGACTATGCCGAATAAACTATTTTACATGGCTCCGTCGACGGAGCCATGTAATCTAGACGTAGCCTCACTGTGGAAATAGAAACGTTAAATTGCATTTAATCAGCTGATTGAGTAGTTAATGGAATTTCCATCGACTACTCGATTAGTCGACAAGAGAGTGGAAACTGCAGAGCCACAGTGGCATTAGCTCCTGGCCCCCCACTACGTCTATGCCTCCCCACGGAGATGGTGCTGTGGGGAATCGGCTTTTAAGCAAGCTCCCCTCAGCATTGGCTCCTGCTCTCCCTCCCCCTTGCTGCCTCTTTCTGATCAAGGCAGCAAAGTGGGAGGGGGAGGGAAGCGACTAGTCAAGTCACTACTTGACTACCTAAGAAGTATATGCTTATCTGGTAGTCGACTAGTCACTTACATCCCTATGTGGGAAGCTGGTCACAGCAACATGTGTTCATTGGTCATTTCACAGCAAACATTTCCCCTGGTGACACTGCTTCCCTAGAAGCCTGTTCAGAGGATCTGGGACTGAGTCTCTAATTCTACAGCCCACATATTCTTTGGGAGTAGCTCTGGGTCACAACTGCATAGCCACATGCAACAACGCCATGCTCTGAAGCATCCCTCACTGTTCTGGCTCTGCTTCCTGATTACAAACCTGTGCTGGATCACAGTCAGCTTTACTCTACTGCAGCTGGCAGAATGTTTGCAATGGGGTGAGGCAATACCAGTGGGAAATCCCCCAGGAAGCAGAGGTGGGATAAGGTGAAAGAGTGTGGAGCCAACAAATCAGCCCTTTACCTCACAGAATGCCTCTCCCTTCTCCATCTCCCCCATTTCTCAGATAGACTCCTCTTCTCAACTCCCATTGGTAGGCTCCTAGGCCCTTGATTTTCCTCCCATGCCAGGCACACAGTCAGGGGCCAGCTTGTCCTGAACTACTCCCCCTACTGCTTTCACCCAACTTCCTGCTGAGCTTGGACCTGCTCTGAGCCCTGAGGCCAGGCCTACCTCTGTCCCAGAGGCCTCTCCCAGGGGCCCGTAGTAGCACTTACACTGATAGATCTGCAGGAAGGTGTCAGTGAGCTTGCTGGTGAAAATGGGCTCTGGCAGGTCCCGGAAATACTGCTTCAGCAGGTCAGCCACGTCGTAGGCTGACTGCCCTTCATAGTTCACATTCTCAGGGGAGGCTTCGTTCATGTGCCTCAGCGCTTGGATCCGAGACTTCACCCCAGACTTCCGGAAAATGCCAACCTGCCCAGGAGAAGTGCAGCATCCAACATAATCAGCCTAGGCAGCCCTGAGCTCCAGCCAGGGGAACAGAGTAATCAGCTCAGTCCAAGACAGGTGCTGACAGCCATCATCTCAGCCTCTGCTACCCAGTGAGAAGTCAGGACAACCAGCTCAAGGGAGCTTCAGTGGTGCCCATGAGGCGATGCCTTCCCAACAAGTATGGGTTCCCCGCATCCTGGGAAGACCCTGAGGAAGGGAAGGTTGAGGAGGCAACAATGCCTGAGAGGCAGGATCTCAAGTCACTGACTAGGAAAAATGTCATGGGCTCTGCTCCCCACCAAAAGCAAGAATGGTGTTGCCCTTCCTGAGATGCTCATTGCTGTGTGGGGGCTGGGCCAGACCCCCAGGGAGGTGTCCAGTTTGGCAGGCAGAGACTGGGATGACACAGGAACACATCCCTGATTACTGCTGTGCCCTAAAGCTCATCAGCGCTTTGCTAGCCTGGTGAGCATGTGCTCAGGTCCGCCCAACTTCAAGTGTCCCCTCAGCGACAAGTCCATACCCCCCCGGTAGTGACCATGGTGCTGTGGGAGTGGTACCAGCAAAGGTTGACACTGGTTCCTTAAAGAAAGTGCCCTCTTCCTGGCCTGTGGAGGGGGCTGCAGGCCAGGGAGCTACACTGGGGCTGTGGGCAAAGGCAACGAAACTGTACGGTTCTAACACTGCAGTAGGCTCTTATGGCAAACAGCTCTGCATCTCCCTCTCAAGGCAACTGGAATGCATAGGAGCTACTGCCCATAGAATTAAGCCAGTAGGGTCAAAGTGAGTGGTTGCCTCCTTTGCTCATGCCTGCTGACAGAAACAAAGAGTTCCCCAGCATGTGAACACAGGATCGCCATGGCTGCATCTACTGCAGGGCTTTGGCCATGCGGGGAGCTCCCAGCTGGCTGGCACAGATTAAATGAGGGGCGACTGAGGAGTGGACAAGTGAATGGGTGTTCAGCGCTGTACTGCAGAAGGCTGGTCCTCACCTGATCCAGGCACTGGCTGCGGATGTAGCGCATTGCCTGCTGGATGCTCTGCGGCAGAGGCTGCCCTGTCCTCTGCACATTGATGATTGGCGGGACCCCAAAAACCATTTTGTCCCGGTAGTCGGGGGCTTTGCTCCTTTTCATGAATTTGGGGACAGTCCTGTGAGAATCGGCGAGAATGGGACAGAGGGCAGACAGGCCAGTCAGAACAGCATCCGTTTGCCCTGGACAGAAGCTTCCAGCAGCAAGCAGAAGGTGAGTTGGGGACACACATGTGCATACCATATGCACACAATGTGCACGCACTCCTCATATGAATGGATGCACATGCACAAATGCAAAATGCACAAACCCCAGTGTACTTGCACACACATGCTTCCATACCATATGCATGCACGCACATAAATACATACACATGTGCTCACATACAGGCAATTCCATTTTGTATTGATACTCTCAGGCACAATAGAATCCCTTCTTCAATCCTTCAATCCCAAAGTGATTCACAAACAAAATCCATTCAGTGCTGCCGAAATCAAATGCAGTCATTTCTGGGGTGGAAGGCAGCAGCCAGGGGAACTGCCTACTGCAAACACGCAGGAAGCCCAAGCAATGTTTCATGTCCATGCAGAACAAAGAGGGCTTCCGCCTCCATCACCCGACACACACATGGGACTCACTATCTGCCACAGGATGAAAGGCTGAGTCAACCCTGCTGGGATCTGAAGCTCTGGATTCAGGGATCTCATTCTTGGCCCCATTCAACCATCCCCTTCAGCTTCCCTTCCCCACTCCCGTTTGTCCCCCGCTCACCATGCCCAGGCCTGCTTGTGTGGCACCGAGTGCTTCTCCATGATGGCGGTGAGGCGAAGCAGTGAGCACTTCTGCAGCAGGTTGAGCTGAGCAGAAGACTGGCGGTTGATCTCCAAGGAGGCGGAGTTCAAGCTGGGACGATGGGAGTTCTGGAAACTGTGCCAGCGTAGCTTCCTGCGGGGGACATCCGGGTGAGGGAGAAAAAGGTCACACCACTTCCCCGGGGGAGGAAAATACCTGCTTCCTGCGCTGCCAACGCTCCTGGGAGTTGAGCAGGCATCCAGCAGTGGGCCAGCAGGAGTAGCATCCTTCTCCTGCAGGGACTGGGATATGAACTGCCTCAGCCCATGGGAGGGCTGGCCCATTACAATGTCCAAAACAGCCCTTCCACACAACAGGAACACAGCAGGGGCATTCCCATGGAGAACCCCCATGCCGCAGGGCCTAGACTCTACTATCTAGCCATCCTGCCAGGTATTTACATCACAGCCAGCCCAAGGGTACCAGTATGCAGGAGAGAGAGACTCAAGTGTGCAGATCTTTCACAGAACACTACATTTGCTTTGGGTGGGATAATGGGAAGCAACATTCCAGTTTGGCCCTGCATCTTCCCAGAGAGCTGTGAAACGAGGGTGACACCCCCCTACCTCCTGCTTTCGTTTGGCAGAATGAAGGCAACCAAAAACCCTCACCGACTTTCCGCAGGGAGCTTGCTGGCGAGCTCTGACCCTGCTGCACTTTCCCGAGCCCATGGTGTTCTGAAAGGCCCCTGAACACCCCCCACTGCACTGGGGTAAATCTCCAAGTACAAGGGGTGTGAGTGACTTTCCCTGCTGACTTTGGTCGGGTCTAAAACCCACTCAGCAACCACCCACCAGTAGAGGAGTTACATTCCACTATCTAACCATGCAGGCACCAGTTAACTTAGGGCAACCAGGAAGCTGAGGTGATACCAGAGCTTTTCAGAGGGACCTTCATACCAGGTGAACCACTCCACTCTACCCTATTTAAGAGCAAGTCCATGGACAGTAACCTCCTGACTGCATAGTATGTTAGGTCAGAGTGACAAAGCACGTCCGGTGGGGTGGAACTGGGTGTGTATGTGACAACTGAAATTGCCTGTATGAAGGTTGCTTCCAAACTGGCAGTAGCAAAGGGCAGATGAGCATGCTGGTGCCTTCTGAATGCTCTTAGTGCTTGCCTCAGGCCGCTAGAGGGCACCAGAGACTCAAGCAAGTTCACCAGCTGCCCTTAGGAACCCAAAGTCAGTCCCACACAGTGGCTCCTGGAGCAACTGCTTCTGAACAAGGTGGCCATTCCTTCCATGCTGGCTCAGTCCCAGTGAAGGTGCCCATGTACGGAGGTGGCACAGTCACAGTGTCCGTCCCTATGCCAACACCAGCCTGCTGCCTGTGGGGCCAATATCACGATGACATTCCCTCCTCTCCTGAGTGCTGGTGGCTGTGGAGAACCACACAATAAGCAACCATCAGGGTTCATGCAGGAGATGACGTTAGTTCTAGGACCAAAGGGGGGTCTCAGAAGCAGCAGAGCCCTCAAACTATTCTCTAGCGGCCTCTCATGACTGACCTATGTAAGAGCAGCGCTGAGGCATTGGACGGGACTCGCTTCCTACTTTGGGAAAGACTGGAATGCAAACCGCCAGCAGAGGCCTGAGAGTATCCTCCCAAGGAAAAGCCTTGCAGCACACTCAAGGCCAGTGGGTTGCAAATGGGGAAAGTCTGCCCCAAGACTAAGCTCTTCACTTGACACCCACTGTTATAGGGACGCTGACCTGCCAGTGATAGGCGTGTCTGAGGGGAGTCAGCGATGCATCCAACCCACCTACCTGCAAGGTCTAGTAAGGGATGCTCCCACACCGGAATCCCTGCGCTCTCGCACCTCAATCTCTTCTCCCTCATTCAAGGAGTTGCCCGTGCTGTCGAAATCGCTGGCGGAGGTGCCCACATCGGACATGGACTGCTCTTCAAAGTTCAGGTTGGAGGGGAAGGTGGGCTCCCCTCCCGAGTCTGTCTCCTCCGCCTCCTCTTCTCCATCTCCCTCTCCATCCAGATCGGGGCTGAGCGCCTTAGACCACAGCTCCACCTTTTGCTGCAGCCCCCAAACATCCTGCAAGATGTCATCAAGGTTTTTGTAAATCACCTCCCCATCCATGCTGAAGAGATCTTCGCTGCTCCCAGACTCGGGCACGTTGTCGTACATGCTCGTCTGGCTGCCCACAGAGCTGCATGACCCCCTCCTCTGCCGGCACACAAAACCTTGAGGGGAGGAGTCTTCCAGGCTGCTGCTGCTGCCCCCCAGGTCACACCCTGAAAGCCCCACTGCTTTGTTCCCAGTTTTCCAGTGGGCCAAAGGCCTGCCATCGAGAGGACACAAGCTTTCAATGGAGAGAGATTTAGGGAAAGTCCCTGGCTTGTGGTCCCCGGGGAGGTGGATCAGGCAGTTGCCCTTGTACATGTGCCCATAGCCCAGTTCTCCAGCAGCCCAACTGGTGCTATTTTTCAGGGCCGTTTCATAATCCTCCAGATAGACCCCACCGCGTCTTAGTTCAGAGCCTGGTTTCCTCTCGCCCGAGTCTGACGTGTGATTAGTCCTGTATCCCATAGAGAGAAAGTGTTTGTTGCCATGGAAAGAGGAGGACATTCCTCGTTTAGGGGAGGTGGTTGTGGCAGCAGTAAGGTGCCCATTGGCCTTTGCAGAATGCCACCCTGGTTTGGTCACTGTCCTGCCACTGGTGGCATCCTTCGCTTTGGAGTCAGATTTCTCTTTGTCCTTCCTTCGGAGAGATTCTATCCTTTTAAGGAAGCTGCGGGATCTCCACCTCTTGGACTTCTCCTTAGCACTCCCACTCTGGGTTGGGGATTGGTCTGCCAAGCAATGGTCATTCAAGCTTTGGCTGGATTTGGTGACATTTGGAGAGTCCCGGCTGGGTGACACATCAGGCGGGGTGACCACAATGCCAGTTGTGCCACCAGTGCTGGTATTGCTGTGGAGAGAAGTAGCTTCCAGATTGGCACTGAGGTCTGTAAGGATGCTCTCACGGCTGGATGTCTGCCGCATGGTGGAGTTCAGCATCTCTGGACTGCGGGAGAGAAAGTCGACAGAGCCAATTCTGGACCACCTTTTGCTGTCCCTCTGGAAGGCCCATCGGTCACTGATGGCACAAAGATCTTCTTCCTCTGAGTCTTCATTCTAAACCAAGAGTAAGGATCACAGAGTCAGACACAATCAGCTGGGTCTTCTAGTCTGACCCCCCCCCGTCCCCAAGTTTTGCATGGCTACCCACCAAGCACCCACCTAAGGTTGGGAGAATTTACAGTTGTGTAACCACATCTTCTCTGGATGGGGACCCGTGCTATGTACAATACACTTTAAGACACCCAGTAAGCACTCTCCATCTCCTATGCAATTGCTTTTCATAGCAGAGGGATCAAAGAACCTTTAAGTCTCAATTTTTCCATTCTCTAGCACAGGGTTGTTCTCTACAGGATGCTCTTGAGGGCTCCATCCATGCTAGTTCTAAATATTTCATAGTGTGGATGCAACCAGTCCCCAGGGCTACAAAGAAGGGGGAAACCATCTTTCCATGCAAACAGACTGCAGAATTTGGCATAGTATCTTGACGCTCTGCCTTTCTCTCTCCTGCCAGGACTCACTGATGAGGCATCTCAGCAGAAGCACACCATACAGTTGTAGATTAGAAAACACTGTCATTTCCACCCAGCCAATCCCAGAGTCTTTACACTTAGAACAAAGGGTTCCTTGCCACACAATAGAATGAGTCCGACAAAGGACAGCCTGCCCTGAGTCCATTGTAACTGACCCAAAGCATGTGGGATAGATGGAAGCTGCTGCTTTCTCGATACACTTGCTGGTATGCAAAGGGCCTCTGGGGTCACAAATCAGGTGCTGGGATAGAATAGCTCATGGCCTTGCCAAGCCAGCATATAAATCAGAGATCAGAAGACGCTTGTCTTCTAGTGCCCCCAGCAGTTGTTACAGAATCTAAGTTTTCACTTCAAACTGGGGTGTGTGCCTGTGGTTCCTGTAAGCTTAGCACTTGTGCAGCCACTCAGGAGAGATTCAAATGCCACCCAACTGATTAGCAGAGTACCCACAGCTAGGTTTTTGGTTTCTACTGGTGGTGCACATCTGCACATGTCTTGGCACACATAAAAAAGCTTATTCTGCACATGGATAGAAAAAATCTGCACAAGATGTAAAAGATTAAAGGGAACACACTGGTGGAACAGAATGCATTCTGATGGAGGGCAGGGTATGAGAAGTTGCTCTTCCTTCAGGAGAGCAGTAGCTACTGGCTGGGCACCCAGCTCTGAAGGCAGCGCCACCACCAGCAGCTGTGAAGAAGTAACTATGGCAATGCCATTCCATGCCACCCTTATTTCTGCACGGTAGCTGGCAGCAACACTGACTTCAGGGCTGAATGCCCAGCCAGCAGCTGCCACTGTTGGCTCGGACTTCAGAGCTGGGCAACCATATATGCACTTATGTAGTGGGGGGCGGAGGGGGATAGAGGAGACGTAAACTTGGACACAAAGAAGGGAGGTGCAATCAAGAAAGTTTGAGAACCACTAGTCCAAGAAGAGTTTCCTATAGTAAGGAGCACTTTCATTAGAGCCACCACTAGAAAGCACTCAGAACACCATGGGCATATATCCCCACACTGTAGCAACCAAGCACACAAAATGTACACTACAGCAGAAAAATTGAAGCAATTTACTGTAAGACCTGGTCCAAAAATAGGGAGAAAACAGGCCAAAATGTTTTAACTGTTTCCTGCCAAAAGCCAATATTCACAATTGTTTTTAGCAAAACTTATCTCAGTGGTAACAACAGCTACCCAGCAATCACAAAGCTTTGGTGGTGAGGTGAGGTATGTTAGGAGTTAATAAGTAGCAGTGTCTTCCGAAGAGGGAGTGCAAGGGCAATCAGGGTAGGCCTACAAAGCAACATTATTTCAAAATAAGTTAGTCCGTGTCTACACAACAGGCAGTTATTTTGACATATCAAAATACTGTCAAGCTGGAGGACTTCTTACTCCAACTCCTGTAACCCTTATTGTACGAGTAAAGGAAGCCAGAGGAAGAGTGATCTATATCGAAGTAAGTGCTGTATAGATGCTCCAAATTTCAAAATCAGCTATGCAATTGACATAGCTCAATTTGTGTAGCTTATTCTGAGTTAAGCCCTGCTGTGTAGACGCACCCTCAGCTGCTATCAAAACCTGTATTGGGATTACAGTTTTGGGGACAGCCATGACATTTTTCCCAGCCCACATACTAATTTCTTGATCTGATAAATCACACAACATTTTTACTAATTCACATTAGATTTATCCCCAAATGCTATTGTCCAAGTGACAATCTCCTCTATCTATGGCATTTCTATTTTTAATGCAGCTACCTCACAGCTTGGGCACTCAGTGAAGCTGGCACAAACAGCTTGAAGCTATCCGCTTGGTCCCAAGCCCCTTTCCACCTCATTTTCTCTCTCTTGTTTGTGTTCTGCAGAACCAGAGATCCGGACACTGGAACAATGTTCCAAAACCATGATCCCTTCCTGCAATTCTGCAGGACAAGTGGGGACCTTTGGCATATTAAGGTGCAGAGCCTGCAGCTGCCACAGAGAGCAGGTGGGAATGGAAAACATGAAACCATAATAAACAATGTTTTAAGAGAAGCGTTTTATTGTCTGAGACACATGGGTAAGTTATATTACCCCCTAAGGGAAAGTTCCCCATGGGGTTATGTTTCCTCACTCATTCATTCTGCCAGACATTTGCTCAAGGAAATCCCCTTCTAGTTCATGTTTAACTGCATGGCACAACATTATGGCTGGGCTGGAAGCAGCTGCAATCAGACCCCACTGATGGTTACCATATGAGATATCTGCAGTAAGTCTCTTGGTGATGGGAGCTCATCTTAAATTAGAGGCCTAAGATCGAATCTGGATGACCCCAAGGAAAGGGCTTGCTGAAGCAGCTTCTCCAATGCTCTGAATGCTTACAATATGGATCTCATAATGTCACAGTGAAACTTGACATATGGGAACACAAAACTGGCCATGGACAAGCACAAGCATTCAGCAGAACAAACCAACAAAGGAGAGGGGAGGAAACAGAAAAAAAATCAGAATACTTCCCCGGTGAAATCCTCCATCTGGCATCAGGAGCGGGATGACAAAAATAAATATTAATATATGGGAAGCAAAGCAATGCTGGCAGGACCCTAGAGAGCACGGTTTTAAAAGTCAGCCACAACTACATGTCCCTCGAGATCTGCTAGTGCAGAGCTCTAGATGCTCTCCATGAGTGCACCTGAACTTACTAGAGAGACTAATTTGTCAACGGCCTCCTCTACCTGCAGGGAAGGAGACTGTCTCTGCATTTCCTGGAATCCACCTGCCCCTCTTCTCATATTCACAATCTCAGAACATCTCCTGGTAACTACAGCAATTGCTTATGTAGAAAGATACCATTAGGAAAGAATCCATTACAGATTTTTCCAATGTAATTTAGCAGCTGTACTGAGGAGGCTCAGTATAGTACAGGGGTGAGCAATAATTTCTGAAGGGGGGCCACTTCACAAATTTTGGAAGTGGCTGCAGGCTGACCCGGAAGGGGCGGGTTCTCGGGCGGAAGGAGTGGGGTTGAGAGCTACCCTACCGAGAGCTTTGCTTGGCCTGGGGCCCCTCCCTCCGACTTCCAGCCAGTGGAAGGGACCTGGGCAGATGGGAGAGTGCTGGGTGCCAGTCTCCTCCCAGAGTTGTCTGGGGTGGAGGCTTAGAATTCACACAACATGGTTGGCAGCTCCCGGCTCCCGCTGCTAACCTGTTATCTGGAAGCTGCCTGGCAGGCACAAGCCCTTTGAACAGGAGCAGATGAAAGGGCTCGTACCTCCCAGGCAATGGGCCAGTGGGACCGAGAGCTGCGGGCCCTTTCAACTGCTTCTGTTTAAAAGGCTTGCGCCTGCTGGGTGGCTGCCAGGCAATGCAGCCACCCAGCAGGTGCAAACCCCTTAAATAGAAGCAGCTGAAAGGGCTCACGCATCTCCAGCTCCCTAGCAAAGTGCTAGAGGCACTGTGAGCCCTTTTAACTGTTTCTATTTAAAGAGTTCTCGTGTTCCCCGCAGCTGCCAGGCAACACGTTGCCCGACAGGCATGGGGAAGGCACGAGCCCTTTAAATAGAAGCAGTTAGAAGGGCTCAAAGCTCTGGCACTGCTTGTGCATTGCTAGGGAATCAGAGACACGTGAGCCCTTTCAACTGCTTCTATTAACAGGGCTCGCACATTCGCCGGGGCTGCTAGACAAGGTGCAGGGAAGACGCGAGTCCTTTAAATAGAAGCAGCTGAAAGGGCTCACGTGTCTCCAGCTCCCAGGCAACGTGCTAGGGGGAGAGGCCTGGAACTGCCTCACAGGCCAGATCAAGCCTACTGAGAGGCTTTTGCCCACCCCTGGTATAGCATGACAAATCCTGGAGTACACTCTGACCCAGGCCTTCCCCCTCAATCCTGCAGCAAGCAAGCAGGGCTCCTAGGTAGCTGTGCTTTTCCTTTATTCAGAGCTAAGCAGGAAGACCCAGGACAGAGCAGAGGAAGGCATCTGAGCCTGGAACGAAATGCCGCTTACCTGAATGAGCAGTCAGTGTTGGAACTGTTCATTTTTAAACACAGGCTCTTTGCCCCATCCTTGTGTATGTATTTTCGCCACAACGCACCGGGGTCTTGTTTATACCCTTGAAAGCTCACCACTTACCTGTTTACGCTGAAAGTGGACTTCCAGCTTCATAGAGGCACATGTGTTCAGTGTCATCAGCCTTCTGCAAACAAACAAGAGACGCTTTTGTCTGGTTTGGTTTTCGGCTTTTGCAGTGGGCTTTTTTCCTTAGTGGCTCTTGGTGCAGCACTGCCACCTGTCACCAAACAGCTGGTGAGAAGTGGCTGCACGGAGCTTGGGGCAGGCCCCAAATCATTTCCAGCCGAGTGCACGTTCCCCGTCTGCAGTGCTTATTTGTGCGATCGCTGGCCAGGACTGAGCCCCGGCACCTCTGGGCCTAGCAGCACATGGCCCCAGCACCTCTGGGCTTGCTGCATCAGATATAAATGTAAAAAACCTGTTTGAGCCCAGCACCTCTTTCATTACAGACCAAGCTTTGCCCTGCTGGCACAGGAAGAAGGGTGCTGCTGAATGGAATGAAGCTTCTCTGGACTCCTTGTGTTTCCCATTTCCCAAGAGTGAAAGCAGAACCGTGTGTGCCTTGGCACCTCCCCTGAAGAGTTCAGACCGCTCCAACATGCCCGAGGCCTGAGTGCTTTAATCTCATGCCAGAGCAATTTCACAAGCATACAAGCCAGAGAGATGCCCTGCTCCCTTTCAGTACAAGTCCCTGAAAATTCTGGCCAAACTGCAAGTACCCGCAGCTCCTCTGGTGACACCCAAGCTTACTCTCCCTGTGGCCAGCGTCAGATTCAGCTCCCACAGTTGCTCATGTGTGGCTCATGATTGCTTTTTACATCCCATATTTGACTTGGGTACCAGAAGCCACTTCCTACACTTTTTGAAGTTTGTTTCTTACCCTTTCCATGGCTAAAAGTTGACCCCATTCACTGCTGCTGCAATGTGACTGGGCCTCAGAAGCTGTTCTCTACAGAGGTGCTGGGCCAGGCACCTGTGGTCATGCCAGGGAGCATAAGGGGTGGATGCATGTAATGGAAATATCCAATACATCACTGTGGCACTGAAGGGGTTACACGTCTTAAATACAAAAACAGCCCTTTCCCCACAAGATAACCCTTCTCCAGCAGCACCACCAAGCCCCAACATCACACTGATTTCCAGATTCCAAATAAGAGGATTTAGGAAAAGGAACCCTATAAATACCTCCAGGAAAATGTGTTTGTGTGGGGGAGGGAGGAGATAAGTCAGTAACTCATTGGGTTTTATGTCCAACCTATTTTCATCTCCAGAGGCCTCAGATCTTCATTCTGTCCCTGAACATGCATTTAGCCAGCAGGCAATCTGTTCTCTTCTGCTCCAGAAGAATCCAGGAGTGGAGACATAGGGGGCTGAGCTTTTGGGAGTGGGTCAGGTACAGCACAAAATGCTGCAGGTTAACAAGGAAGTGCCTTGGCACAAGTGTGCAGAAGGGAAAGACTGGAACAGCCAGGGATGCTGTAGGTTGGGATTGAAATGCAAAGGCATAACTGGACAGCAGCAGATGCTGCAGGTTAGTATGAAGGCACATCAGCAAGAGTGGGCAGGGCCCAGCTTAGAAGCTACAGGTCAGGAATGAGGTGAATGGAGAGGGTTCCAAAACACAAAACTAAACAGTGCAAGTGTTTAGTACAGGCCAGGACTCAAGTGAATTGGCAGCGTTTCCCACTCCAGCCTTGGACTACAAGGGTGAGCCTGCAGAATGGCAGGATGGTGGTATTTTGGCAGAACTACACAGAGGAAGCTGAACAGCTCTGAGCCTCATTGCACTGGGCTCTGTCCAGCTATGTGACTTCATCATTCCTTCAACACTGCCTTCTGAGTGCATGCAGAATGATTCTCTCCAGTTCCTGCTCAATCTGTTTGCTCTGCCCCCATAGTGACCTCATGATGGGATTCCCTCTAAGGCACCCAGGTAGTTTCTGCTCTTTCCAAGGTTGCTGGGCACATTCCTAGAAACCTCAGAAGTGTTACATATCTGTCAGCAACATTTAGTGGCTGGGAGCCTATCTGCTCACACTGAAGTGGAAAGGCTAAACTTGGCAGTTGGTCTGCAAGAACTGTTAATGGCTAGGCCTAGAAGTGACTTATGAATGCGTCTGTGTGCGTGGGAACTTATGCGAGTGAGAGACTGTGGTTTGTCAGCTCAAGCTACAGGACTGCAGGAAACAGATTTAAATACAACAAAAGGTAGCTCCTTGAAGCGTGATAGAGAAATCAAGACAGCTTCTCTCCCGGCACAGGAACAAGCTGCTAGTATGAATGAGGAGAGAGTAAGGTGTAGAGCCCATCATGACTGGTCTCTTGTAGGTGCCTTAGTAGCAAGGCCAGGAAGGCAGGATCTCTATGCCAGAGCTGGTTCCTTCAGAACAGCAGGGGAAGCTGACTCGGCCACTGCCCTCCCGTACCTGATTAGATGATACCCACAGGACTTCAGCCTCCAGGGCTACAAACCCAACCCCTTTCACCAGCAAAGAACGCTAAGAAAAATAATCTTCAGTTTAAAAAGCCAGGGGAAGGAAGTGGCAGCAGGAGGTGAAAGGAAACAGGGATGAATGGTGTCCCCTCACAGAGCTTTTGATAAAATGTTCTGAGGAAGGGGGGAGGGAAGAAGCTGGCTGGTTTGGTCTCAGTCTCTACTCTGAGCATGAGACATGTGACCTGCTCGCCTGTTATTAACTTGTTCAGAGCAGTCATCTAAACTGCTTTGACACGTAGCTGACAGCAGATTAAGCCTCACTCCCTTGGTCCCATTGTTTAGATTCTAGGCAATTTAATAACAGTTTCCCCAAGGAAGCTAATATAATGGACAGTGTACAAGCAGGGAGGCAGAGAGAAAAGCCACTAGGTGGGATGGCAAATCCTCAGCATTAATTTAATTAAATCTCTGCCAGCTTCTATTGAGGACAACCATTCCCTCTGCATTTTCAAGGATCCTGAGAAGGCGGCAGGTGTCTAATACAATACAAGGGAGATTCCCAGAGTTCCCTGTGGGGGTAGTTAGCCCCGCAGTATTGAGGGGCATTAAAGGGCTGTAGCTGAACTGGTACAACAGAAGTTATGAACCAGCCATTATACGTCTGAGTATGGATGGTACACATGGAAATATGGGGGGGGAACATATGTAATGTAATCAGGGATTTGCAGGGGGTTACATATGCATGTTCTGCAGGCACAACAGACACTTCAAACATTTGACACTGAAAGAAACACAGGCTATTCAGCAAAGAAACATGAAGCGACTCTGCCAGTTTCTCAGAAGGAATCAGAACTGGCATGAAAATTCAGAAGTCCCTGCCTCCCACTTCTGATCTGAGATCAATGGACGCTGCACCCCCTGGTGGCTCTGGACTATAGAGTCTGTGGTCCTACTTTACCTCGAGTTAGTGGATTGCCAATTAATACGAGTTAATTAGCACCTTTGCTGATGCTAAATGTTCATACTACACAAAGGCTCCAGGACACAATGGTTACATCTTCAGCAAGGTAGCTTACCATATGAGCTATTAGTTATCTCACTGTAAAATCCTGGTAGAAATCCTGTTGTTTTTAATCACAAGATAGCTAGGAGACATCCATCATGGGAGGGTCAAATAGAGTTTTTGATCTCTCCTAGCTATCTGGTGGCCTAAACTACAGAGCTTTGTCTCAACTAGGATCAGACAGGGAGAAAACCAACAGTCATTAACTATCCTGCTGTTTCAAAAACAAACAAATAAAAAGCCCAAAACAAACCACCACCACACACAAGGAAGATACAGCCAGTCAAAAGTTTGCGGTTTCCCATAGGACTCAAACTAGTATTCATTTGATAATTCAAAGAGCTGATTAAAACTGGAGCGGACATTCACAGAGGTTTTCCTAAAGTGGGCAGAAAACCTGTGCTGCAGCATGCTGAGGGACTGAATCAGAGCCTGTGTTCATAAAAGCATACCAATTCCAGGGACGAGGAGGAAGATTTTCTACAACTGCCTCCTTCCAGGGCAGGGGGAAAGGGATCGAGTGGGCACTTGAAAGCACAAGAAGTGGTTTTATCCCACACAAGCAGCTGCGATGCCAGACGCACGCCTGGCCTGTCACCCATCTGGAAATAAGTCAAACAGCCTTTTGCTTTGTCCCTTGCTGGCTGGAGAAGAAAGTTCTAAAGCAAAGGGATTAAATTCATGAACTTTTGTCAGAATGAAGATGAAAGAGAGGGAGAGCAGTAGGGGAGAACACGTGTGTATGGTATTTCATTTTCTTGGAAGAGCTATTTAATTTCCTTTTCTGACCTTTTAATCAGCTAAATGCTGCATGTGGCCACTTTGTGTACCCCTGGGATTACTGGATAGCTTTGGAAAGCTAGCTGCAGGCAAGTCTTTTTCAAAAGCCATGGTTCTACTCATGCCACCCACCGCACACTCTCTTCCCAAAGGCATTGGCATTGATGCAGGCTCCACTATGTAAAGCAATCACCAGAGCAGGCAGAAATGTCCTGTTCCAGGTTACCAGAGCGAAACAACTCCAGAAAGTCCTCAAGCCATCTCAATGCTAATCCACAGGTGGAAACAAAGAAACTTATAGCTCTGACAGGGATGGACTGTCACCCAGGATCTTCCAAACCTTCATGCAACCTCCATTCCCCTGGCAAGGAGAAGCAGCTGTGATTCATTCCGAAGAATCATACAATGGGGGAGTCCATCCTCCCCATTACAGCAGGCTCATTATGGTAAAAACCTAGCAGAGGTGCTTCCATTGCTCCTGTGAGTAAAAAGGCACTGATCATAGTAAATATCCCCCAACCTCTCAGCTACAGGGTCACTGCAGGGACGCAGCTATCCAGAGGAGTATGGGAACCTAAACACGAGAGCTAAAAATCCTGGATCAGTCATGGTCTTGGACTGGACCAGGCATTTATAGTCACAAAAAATAGGGGATCTGACAGCCCCTCTCGATTAAGTATCCCCTCTTGTTATGACAATGGTATTAAGAGTGTCCACCTAGAACCAGGTCACCTCCTCTCCCAAAAAACATATATACAGACTCTAATGGTGCTATTTTCAACCCTGCTGGTATAAAGAGAGAATGTGTTTTGATGCAAAGGACTCTGTAGTATCTCTTCCTGTGAGTTTGGGATGATTATGTTAATCTAGTGAACTGTACCAAGAGGTGTAGACAAAAATCACTTCTTGGAAAGGAAATCCTGACTCAGAGCAACTAAACTGTTTATTCCATGAAAGAAAATTAATCAACTAGTAAAGAATCCAAGAGAGACAAGATGGATCCAATCTTTTATTGGACCAATTTCTATTGGTGAGAGAGACAAGCTTCGAGCCACACAAAGTTCTTCAAGTCTGGGAAAAGAGCTCTCAACCCCACAGCAAAATGCAAGGTGGAGCAGATCACATGCTAAACACAGAATTAACTGAAGAGAATCTATTACCACAGAACAAACACATCACTTCAGAGTATCCAATTCCTCACGAGCCACTGAGAGGCACAGTGTCTAATAATCATGTAACATCTTTTATTCTTCAAAAGCTCAGTAAATTATGCATTGAGCATTTTGTTTTATTTACCTAAGACATGCACATGTCAACCAAGTGAAATTCTGCTCACAGATGGCATTTCTGGCATAAGCAGCCCGACTGTGAATTCGGTCTAAGCAGAACAACAACAAACAAAACCCCACCCTATAGCCTGGAGAGAGGATTTTCAAATATTCTGCAAGTGTTTGAGAAGTTACAAAGCACTATTAGTATAACACAGATGAAAAAGTGTTTTGCTTTTTTCTGGATCCCATACACACAGGGAGAACCACATTGAAGATAATAGAAAAAGAAATAAAGAGTGCACAGATGGTTTAGACACAGAACAAGTCCTTCCTTGAACTTCTGCCCATTTTCACATCCCAACCCAAGATGAATCTTCTAGAAACGTCTGAGACCTTTTGTTAACTCCTTTGTCCAGCCCTTTCACACCAAATGACTTGATGCCCTTTCTGAACCTCTCTGAACATCAGGGAAGCATGGGAAAGGGAGGTGGCTACAAGGCCTTATGAGTAAGTGTTCTTCATAGTCCCTGGCCAGTTCTGAAGTCCAGGTAACACTGAAAGACATAGTCCAACTCTGAGGTGCTCACCACAATGAGATGGACAGACATGCTGCATGTAGCCCGTTTCACTTCAAAAGCACAGCCACAAGGGATTGAGATTGCATAGGCAAAAAGTTAAAATACTGAACCGCACAAAATGAATCTAGAAAGGGGATTTTTGGAAGATGCTTCTACCGTTCAAGAGCTTGGTGTGTATAAATAACACAAACTTGGCTTTAGCACAGAGGTGGGCAACAATTTTTTGCCAGGGGCCACTTCAGAAATTTTTGAAGTGGTCCTGGGCTGCACCGGAAGGAGCGAGGCCTCAAGCAGAAAGGGTGGGGCCAGGATACTTTCCTGGTTCCCCACCCACAGACCATGACTGGTCTGGGAATGGGGGAGCATGTTTGCCCCCCTCCCCAGAGGTTCCCCCTAGGCGCCCATGCCCCTGTCAGTGGGAGGAGACTTTGCACACTCCTCCTTCTGCCCCGAGGCCAATCAGGGCTCGGGGAGAGGGGGAGCGCATGAAGTCTCCTTCTACACTGCCAGGAATGTGTGGTGCTTCTAAGCACCACATGCTCCTTGCAGGGTGGAGGAAACTTTGCATGCTCCCCCTGTCCCCAGGCCAATTGGCCTGGGGGCAGGGGAGCGGCAGGGCCCCTGTGGGCTGGATCAACCTGCTTGGCGGGCTGGATCCAGCCCACGGAGGCCCTTTTGCCCGCCCCTGCTCTAGCACCTTCCATCTAAGGAGCTCATTCCACATTACGTCTGAATGACTAAAGCATCCCAACACCTGGTTGAACAATGCAGAAAGTGAGGCTGAAAGAGACTGTGTGACTACAGCAAGTCAGTGTCACTCTGACCCCCACTAGCTTTTGCTGTCTCCCATCTATGCCGCCCCTTTCCTGGGTGGTGTCAGTCAGTTCTCAGAGGATTAGCCCTGGGGCTGGCACAACACAGCACAGGGCAGCTGAGACGGGGTCCCACAGTTCCCCTGTTCTTTGCAGAGATTAGTTTGGCTTGCGGGAAACTTTACCTGCAAAGGGATTTGAGGGAATCCTGGTCCAGAAAGCTGTGGTCTTTCTTCACGGAAGTGATGTCAATAGGGAACCGTGAGTCTGAAGGGAGAAGAGGGAGAGAATTACAGCCACAGCCTCCACGTCAGCAACTCTACTAAGCAACAAAGCGGCATATGGGGGAGGGGAGGGAGACAACATAAGAATGGCCATACAAGGACCAAAGGGCCATCTAGCCCAGTATCCTGTCTTTTGAAAGAGGCCAATGCCAGGTGCCCCAGAGGGAGTGAACAGAACAGGTAATCACCAAATCATCAATCCCCTGTCACCTTTTCCCAATTTCTGGCAAACAGAGACTAGAGACACCATCCCTGCCCATTCTGACTAATAGCCACTGATGGACCTATCAGCTATGAATTCATCTAGCTCTTTTTGAATCCTGTTATGCCCTTGGCCTTCACAACATCCTCTGGCAAGGTGTCCCTCAGGCGGCCTGAGCATCATGCGAAAAAACACTTCCTTTTGTTTGTTTTAAACCTGCTGTCTACTAATTTCATTTGATGACCCTTAGATCCTGAGAAAGAGCAAGATAACACAGAGGAGGTATGACCTGGAGAAGGGAAAAGCAGGGAGGAAAATGAGAGAGCCACAGAGGGAAGGAAGGGGGGAGGCTTCTGAACACAGCCACAAATACTGTAAGCAACTGGTGAAAGATATGATTAAGGCTTACGTAATGTATCTGTAAAAACAACGAGTAGACCTGTAGCACCTTAGAGATTAACAAAAATATACACAGTATCAGGAGCTTTGGTGGGCAAAACCTACTTCTTCAGATGAGATGACAAAGAAGTGGGTTTTGCCTATGAAAGCTCATACACTATATCTATATTTGTGTTAGAGTCTAAGGTGCCACAGGTCTACTCCTTGTTTTTAAACATTGTTTTTAAAGTTACAGATTAACACAACTACCCCTCTGAGACTTTCAATGTATCTGTGTGCCACATGGAGCAGCTATGCCATGGGACAACCTCTGGACACTTCCTGGGATGGTAGAGTGGGAGGGGAAAGCAAAACCTTTCCTTCCCAGAAGGTAGCAAGCACTATAACACTGCACTACGAACAGCCTCGATCTGCCAAGAGAGAGCTCCCAAGGGGTGGGGCTCACGATGCGCACTCCAGCAGCGCAGGAAGGATGCTGGCCAGACATTCCCCACTGAAGGGACAACTTGCAGCTTCGTGTTTGACAGCCAGAGAAGGAGAAAGGGGGATAGACTCAGAGATAGAAGAGGGGAGACTCAGTGGTGAGTAGCTGCCATGGTGATGGGCACAGGAGAAATACAGAGGTGAAAAGGATGAATTAGACAGGTAGACATGGGTGGCAGGAGAGAAACAAAGCACACAGAAAATGGGAGGGTGGCACCAGGGATATAAACCACAGCCTGCAAGGTAGAAAGAGCGCGCAGAAATGTAAACGCTGTTTCTCAGCAGTGGCCTCTCTCACCTGCTTATTCTTAGACAGACAATTTCCTCCCCACAGGGTAATACACCATGGTTAAATGACCCTGGCATGTGCTGCTTGGAGCCGAGTGCAGCCCCTGGGGAAACACTTGGAATTTTTTTATACTGTCCCATCTGATTGTATTGACAGATCAGCCAACTGAGAAATAAACAACCCGTCTGCACTGAAAGCCCTGAACAGCCCTCACACATCCATCCGCACTGCCAAGGGCAAGCACGTCTCGCCCCCACCCTGCCACATCTGGAAGGCAGGCTGCAATCACACCCCTCAGACTGTAGAGTGCTAGCCTGGCAGAGGTTAAACCTCTTCCTGCACAGCCTCTGACTTCCCCCTTGGCACCTGGCCAGCTTTCGGAAAGTGCCTGAAGGATGAAAGCAGAGGGGAGAAGAGGTCACCAGGAAAGGGGGAAGGGAATGGGTTATGGTATCACTTCCCTGTTCAAGCAGCCACTTCATGCTTAAACTGTTCAGCTCACGTATTCCTGAATGCTTAGGTGTTCATTGCAAGCTTTAAATTGGCAGGAACACAGTATGTGTAATAAGAGCACAGGTAACTAACTGACCATCTTCCCAGAGACTACCCCAGGGAGGAGGCTGCATGCTAGTGAGTTATTCTACCTCAGGGCAGGAAACACTGACGCTCCTGAACTAGTTTCAGACCCCTGATTGTCACAGGGGGTGGACACCACAACTCTATGTGCTTCTCTTTTATCTTCCATATAAGGATCTCTCATTGCTTGACCTGTGGGGGAATTATGATCCCCACTAAGTGACTTGTCCAGGGTCCTACAGTATGTCTGTAGCGGTGCTCAGGACAGAAGTCCCAACACCTGACTCCCAGCTCCCAACTGTGAGCTGTACCTGTTAGATCACACTCTCTCTGGAGCACGCAGAACAAGAATATTCCAGGCACCTGTCTCTGGAGCACCACTGTCAGTAGTGGGGGAGACACGCGGATCTAGACTCCAGACATTTTTTGGAGGGCGGCAGAAACCCCAGCCTTTCAGCCCACTACCAAACAACCCACCTTTGGAGCTGGGCTCCAGTGCCGCCAACAGCAGAGTTGCACTCTCTGAAAATGTGATGTTCCCAATATTTCCCATGACCCAAATCTAGACCAAACCCAAACAATAAGGCCCCTGTTTTATGGAGAAAACCCAGTTGTTTTACATCTAGTAGCTATGGCAGTGATGTGACACATCAGAACTTCCTCTGCAGCCAGCATGCATGGAAGAGCCCCCAGCTGAGAGTGGTTGGTTAGAATCTCTTTCATCAGCATTCAAAGCACCCACAGCTTTCACTCAAAAGAAAAATCCATATCTCCACCCTCAGGAAGGAAACAAGAAAAGAGGAGAGTGCAGTGAGATTGGTCAGGCTATGAAGCCTTTTGGCTGTGCAGCTAACTCCCTCAGAAAGATCCCCTCCCTCTGCTAACCCACCATGCCTATGACAAGCAAGTGGTATGGAATGTGCACAACAGCTCCGGGACCTCACTCAGCCTCCCCCAGACCTGACTCAAAAGTCATGGGTCAAATCTTGGAGGACTGACACACTGTCTGGCATCCAGGCAGGGCTTAGGGAAGGAGTGAAGCTAGCACATGCTTAGAATAGTCATGTCTTTAAAGATAGCTATTGCTAGCATCCAGCTATCTTAGGGCTTTCCATAATGCCCATCATCACTGTAATAGCTACAAGCCTTCCAAGTAGATTAGATCTGCATAGCAAGGTCCTTAGCAAATCGCATGGAATTCTCTGCTCCTTTCTCTCTTTTAGGAAACTGGGCTGGGGACATACATGTATTCTTTTAATTCTACTAACCATGAGGGCAAAAGCCTCATTGTAAGCAAAACTGCCCAGTGGAGGTTGCAACCCAAGGGGTAATGGGAATTCTGAGCCCACAGGGAACAGAAAGCAGCAGAGAGAAGAAAGTCAAGAAATGCTGAAGAAGGCCGTAGAAGGCTTTGAGAGACCAGCACTGAGTTTGGACTGTTTGTTTTCAGTGTCTTGTCTCCCTGAGTAAGAGCTGTTATCAGCCCACAGGCAAGCAGATCTGGACCTAGATCTCAGCTATCTGGTCAGTCTTTACACTTGGACGCACATAGAGGTCACCCCTAAAATAGAAACTCTAAACAAAAAGGCAGCCTGTAAAGCTATTAGTAAGGATCTTGTTTTGTGTGCATATGTAGCTGGGAGGGGGCAAGTGGAAGTGTCCCAGCTGAACAATAGCTGGCTTTGCACATTGCTGGGAGGTCAGATTTCCAGCTATTGTTCTAGCCTCCTCCTTCCTCAGGCTAAGCTGAGCCAAAGCTGTGATTTTTCAGCTTTGGACATCTCCATGGGGACTAGTGGCCTTCACCAAGTGTTTGAAATAAACAAAGCTGGGCCCAGAAACACACTCTGCACGGGTTAATTTACAAATGGGGTTTGTGAGCCCTGGTCTAGGCTACACATTTATGTCAGTAAAACTACATTGCTCAGGAATATGTAAAACCTACACCCCCAAGCAACACAGTTATATCGACCAAACTCCTGATGTAGAAAGCACTGTGAGAACAGGAGAGCTTCTCCCAGTAACATAGCTACTGCCTCTCAAAGCGGTGGATTAACTACACCAATGGGAGCAGCTCTCTTTGGATTAGGTAGCGTCTTCACTAAGCACTCCAGTGTGTATCTCTGCCATACTGTATGTGTAGACAAGCCCGAAGAAACACACGTGTGAGAAAGTCAGCTAGACTCATCCAGCCACCTCTCCTAAAATATCCTTTCTTCTGGGACCACCCAACAGAGGAATGCAGTGCCTAGCTCCCGGCATGGAGGTGCTATGCTCGGGAGCACACAAACTACTCCCACTCCTGTGCCATGGCTGGTTAAACTGTACATGCTTCACCACCTCCAGCAACAACTTACTAAAATAACTGGAGACACTGCCATTTAAACCTGTCTTCCCTAGCCTGGTCAGGTATCCTAGGAACTTTCCAGTAGTGCTGCCCGAAGGGCAAAGGTTCAGGAATGCAGAGAGGCTGATAACAAGACTAACTCTCCAGGTCTCTATCAGGTCGGAAGGCTTAAAGTTGTAACATATAATCATATAATTAGCAAACTGCCCTCTCCATCTCTTCCTCTTCCCCAGTATTTCAGACTGGCTCCAGTGCTCTGAGAATCTCCCCTGCGGTCGCCATCCACATCTAGTTAAGACACACACATCACACATTTCTGGGTCATCCAAACTGGAAAGAATAGGGGAGGACTGGAATGACTAGCCCCATGGTTTGAGCAAACATGAGACTTGAACAAACCAACTGGACTCTGTCCTCTAGTGTAGACTTGGCCTAAGGCAAACTAAGATACCCAACTACAGCTACACGAATAGCGTAGTTGGGGTTGACATACTTTAGGTCGAATTTCCGCGTTGTTGCCACTGAGGGAAGTCACTGGAAGAAACTCTCCCATCAACCTCCCTTACTCCCGTTACAGTTCCAGAATCAACAGGGGCACAATCAGTGGTCAATTTAGTGGGTCCTTACTAGACCTGCTAAATCGAACCCTGGGAGATCGATCGCCATAGCATCAACCTCCGGTTAAGAGGAGGCCTCAGTCTCACTCTGCAGAACCCATCCTGATGAGGAGCAGGATGGTCCTCTGGATTTTATCTCATTTTCCCCCTTTTTCCATCCATTCAAGGCTGACAATACTTGGAGCCCATAAACAATGCTTCGAGCAATGACCCAAGAGGGCTAGGGGGTCGTCTCTCCTCTTGGGAGTTAAGTGCTGTCTCACAAGTTCCTTCAGCTTCACCTGATTAAGGGAGCAAGGGTGACAGCTCAGGACTTGTACCCCAAACTGTTGGGTAATGAAACCAGCATCCTTCCTACACAGGGTGCAGAGCTGTTTTCAACATTAATGCTCTTAAAGAAATGAGAGTACTACTTCTCCCCGTGATGCTCCCCCAAACCACTGGTAACACTTACCTTCATAAAGGTGTGCATACTGAGGAAATCCTGCTGCACGCAGCCAGTCACAAGCTTTCTTGGCCTCGACTTCTGAAACAAAGCAAATGGACTAGTTTGAGGATCTCAACTTCATTATCTCCACAGTTTGGCAACGTACACCAGTGCACTAGCCCGTAAGTCCAAACACTCCCAACTTTCTGAACATCAGAACCACATCTGGATCCAACCTTTGTGGCCTAAATTCATTTTCAATGCACTCCAGTCAAAGTAAATATATTTATATGAAATGGGATATGTAAAACCTATGAATCCTCCCTTGCCAGCATTCACACTAGAAGCACTGCCTAGCACTTATTCTTGGGATGGGAGTGGTAAGGAGATCATATCAGGACCACTGAGAGCACAACTCAAATGAAGCATTAATGGATTCCATTCTAGGCTCTATTCTCCTTTAGCATTAGAATAATGAGTGTGATGAGAAGGGCATTGTCTTTGTTCCCATTTCTGTGCTGGCAGTTTTTCTCCCATCCTTTGACAGGACTTATTCTCCCTTACCATCAGCAAAGAGAAGGTGGGTAAGTTACTATGTAGTTTCAACATAGGGACAGGACTGCAAGAAACGCTTTAATCGCCTGCTGAAATATTTGGTTTCTAAACTCTCTGAACAGAGTGAAACTTCGCCAGGAGATTAAAAAAAAGTCTTTAAAATATAAGTTAGAATTCATAAACATTTGGGGTCTGATCTCTTGCCACGCCCCCGACAGGCTTCCACCACAAAAGTCCGGCAAAGAAAGTTCTTCACTCTGTCTTTCAACAGCCCCTGGTAATTATCTTCTGGATCCCAGCCTTCAAAAACGCTGCTTCCACCCTAACATGTAGCTTGTCCCTCCTACTCCTATCACAGGCTTCTCCTCAGCAGACAGGGTCTGTAATACTCACCTGTTTATGGACAAATGTCCATACGAGATTACGGAGCTGATTCTGGTGACAGTACTTACTCATACAAGCCGTCCCACTGAACCCAACATAAGGATCAGCGAATTCATCCCAAAACTTAGACCACCAAACTCTTTACTCAGAGCCCAATTCAGCCTCATGATAAGTAGGACCATACTGTGCTAGCAACTCCACTAGAATCAATGGGACCAGTCACGGAATTAGGTGCCATTTAACATGAGCAAGGGAGATCGAATCAGGCTTCCTCATTTACCACATGTGAGGGATTCAAACTCTGACTTCCAGACCACTGCTCTAGGCTGTTGCCCTGTGATCTGATTTTCACAGATTCTCCCCTCCCCCCCACCACACACACTTTAGCAGAATTCAGAGCACACAGAAAACATGAATATTAGGCCACCGGGCAATGCCTGCAACTAGCCAGAGAGTGTTTGTGAAACAAAGCAGGACAGCAAAGAGGTTCTCACAAAGCTTAGCAAGGGGCCAGCTCTGAACTACTGACAGCGCAATGGGTATTTCCATATACATAGTTTGAAAATCCCCCCGGGGAACCAATGTAACAGCTGTTTTCTAGGAAATTTCTAGAACTTTCAAAATTTGAGGCTTCTCTACGTCAATCCCACGCAGCTCAGGGAAACTTATCTGAAATCAGTGGTCATCAGACTGCAGGACAAGATGGAAGTTTAGGATTATGACCAACATATTTTACGAGAGAAAAATCTTACTATAAATTTTAGCCAGATTTCTCCTTGCTCACTTTCCGTGTAGCAGTAGCTCTGCTATCCTGTATGTAGATGAACATATGGCCAATACCTCAGACACAAGCATCTTGAAATGAAGTACCCCCAAGGACATCAACAGCCCCTGCAGAAGTACTCAATACATTTATTGTAGAACAATGGGAAAAAAAGCACAAAATACATTTCCCTTAGAGACAGGACTGAGCTAAAATCTGGGTCCAAATGCCACTGGGCTTTGGGAAAGAAGGTTTGGAATACGATTTTCGATCTAGATCCAAATTTTGCAGCTGCCTGTAACACTACATTGGGTGGAACCAAAAACTGGATCGGAATCCACCTGAATTCTGAAAGAATCAAAATTCAAAAATTTAAATCCAGATTCAAATGTAGGTGCTCAGGTCTAGCTGTCATTTGAATTCTAATTAAAGTACTTTGGAACATTACTTTAATTCAGGTAATGTTGCTTGGGAAAACATGTACAACTATGTGTGTGTGTCTCCTCCAACACAAATCACTTGGTCGTAAACTGTATAACACAGGAGGCTTATAACAGCAGCACAAAGCAAAATATGAAGTGCTCAGAGAAGCCTGACAGAAGTGAATGTTTTCTGATCACACGTAAGGACCATGCAGTGTTACTTCTGCTCCTCCGTCTTGCACTGAAGATATTTCCAAGATCTTAGGGAGGAGAGTAAATTGGTATTTTATGCCCTGTTTTAAAAGGAGAAAACATTTACTGGCAACCAAAGGGCACCATGCTTAGCTGAGCACAAGTATTGGGAGGAAAGACATCATGCTCCAAAGACTCTCCCAACATGAACCCTTGCCTGCCCGACTGCATATCCCATCCAAAATTACAAAACCAACGACATTTCACCTCCTTCCATTGCAGAGGGAATGCTTTTTAAACATGTGAATGTTGTAACTTAGCTGCAGGAACCTACCCATGGCCCATTAACTTCTGCCTTAAAGTCACCAGACTGACAGCCCTGGAGAATGAATCTCTCTTCTATCCACAGAACAGCTGCAGCCCACACAGCTCCTTTGCTCACATGCCTGACTCTGACCAAGGAGGGAGGGACCCCTCTTAGCAATGAAAGTGGAGCTCAGTCTCTGCAGCCCATTCAGTCAAGCACCCCTCTGATGAATCCACCAAGAAGGAGGCCAATAAAAGTGGCAGGTTTTGCAATAGTGATACCTAGCTACCAAAACTAGACTGAGACCTTCCAAACGCCATGTTAGTCACCAAACAAGACACTGGATTTTTTCTTTAAAAAGAAGAGACATCTGATCAGGCAGAGAATACTTCCAAAGAGAAAAGCCAAGAACCCAACAGGTGCCACAATGTGAGTTTTGCAATCCCCTTTTTTAGTACACACTGCAGCTTACCCCTTATGGTACACAGACTGAATTGATAGAAGAGCATTGCAGAACAGATGTCGAGCTGGTCTGATCAACCATCCTTGCAACCTCTGGGATTCACAGGAGAAAAAGCATGCACAGGATGGTGATTCCTTCAAATGCTATTCAGGCTGCAGACAAGAGCAGGTGGGAGGAGAAGGAAAGGACAGGGAATCAAAGGACTCTCTGCAGACAAAAGCAGACTCCCTCCTGCCCCTCCAGAAAGGCAGGGAATGGCATGCAATCACTAGGCAGGTCTGGGATCCAAATGAACTATACTTCACATTGCCAATGGAAATGTGGAGTCAGAGAGCGACATTTCCTTCCCTTGTATTGGAGTCAGTTCAAAATGCAGTGGATGGAGGAGGGGAAATCTGCCTTTCTTCTAGCTTGTCAGAATTGGAGCTGGCTGCCTTTTAAATCGCAATGGTGACTTTTTTGCTTTTCTAAGAATGGGTTCCCAAGATCTGCCGCATGGAAAACACAGGGATAATAGCTCCAACAGGCTCACAGTACACTCCCTGCCCCAGCACCGAAAAGGTTCCAAAGCGTTTGTTCATGCCAAGAGACCGCAGTCAATTTCCTCTCCCCCTCCCACCCTTTCCATTAAAAGTACTTTCCCACGGACATCCTGGAAAGGCAGACACAAGAAGAATGGGTAGAACAATAGTTATGACAATAACCCAGTGGATTCCAAATTCCTGACCACAGGAAAACAACATCACAGCAGCATCCAGAGATATATCACAGGTGCTCACGCTGCAGCATCAACAAAGATTGTGAGCCTGCCTGTGAGATCTCCAGACAGATTGGTCTCTCTCACCCACACATCACAAGCTCTGCAAGGACCCTGAAATCATGATCATCATAGCAGCTCACTGTTATCAGGGGAGGTCCAAAACAGAGGCAAATTCTTCCCTTCATTATACCCGTGTAAAACTGGAACAACCCCACTGGGCTTGAAAAAAGCCATTGGGAGGCATTACTGCCTGAGTAAATACTCCTCCTATCCCAGCTCACCAGCCCAACACCTTCTCTTTCAGTCTCTCTAAAATAGCCACTTCTTCCGCAAGGCCCAGAACAAATGCGGTTCAGTTTTAAGAGAGAACACATGCAAAGAACCCCATTTCCAGGATGCCAAATGGGTTCTGTTTTTTATAAGTTCATATCCCAGCGCCTTCCAGTTGTTCCCAACAGGAAGAAGGCTAGAGACAGACATAGAAACAGAGCTCTCCAAATCACACAATGGTTCCAGTTTCATTCCTCAGGTCACCGATGATATTGTCAAATAAAAACTTTCCCCTGAAACCTCCTGCTTTCTTGAGACTCCAACATAAATAATGAACAATAAATAGCATGTTAAGTTGGTGTAAGAAGATGCCTGGATTTAGCTCCATTTTGTGTTTTCTTGGTACCTTTTTCATTTTAATCAAAATTTAAAATTTTATTTTTTAACTCTCCCAAATGCCACATTGGGAATTCAAACCCAACAGCACCGAGCTACTGAATGAGATGCATTAAGGGAAACGTACCAGAAACAAAGTGAAATGTGCTGAAAATACAAAAATTACTCCTCAAATGCAGCACAAATGACCTTAGAAACTCCATCATAATCACTGTGGTTATCGGTAATTCAGATTGTTTGACTTTTTTTTTTTTTTGTAAACAGGCATTTCACGTTGATGTAAACCCCTGATGAATGTGCATGATAGGTCTCTGTGCCGGATCCATGGAGGATACAAGTCTGTTACATTTGCAGCCACAGAGCTTAGGCCTCAATTCTATCCTTGAAGGGTTAGCCATGACAGCAGACATCATCTTAATACATGCTCTTGAATTGCAAAGAGAAAATACATCGAGTGTGCAGAAGGGATGTAAGCGACCAGTCGACTATCCGATAAGCATAAACTGCCTATCAGAGAGAGGCAGCAAGAGGGGGAGCAGGAGCCGGTGCTGGGGGGAACCGGCTTAAAAGCCGGTTCCCCCCGGCACCATCTCAGTGGGGGGCAGGGGAGATAAAGGCACAGCAGGAAACGGCGCGAGTGAGGACTGAAGCAGTCTCCACTGTGCTTTTGAAATGTACAAGAGCAGTGTTTCTTAAACTATGTTCCGTGGAACACTGATGTTCTGTGAACAACTTGCAGGTGTGCCGCGACCTCTTCTTTGTTTTTGTTACTTCTTTGTCTTTTTTTGGTCTGACAACAATTTTTTTGTTTAAGAAAATTTTCATCAGTGTTCCGCATAAAAAAATATTGTTTGGTGTTCCGTTGTCCCAAAAAGTTTAAGAAACACTGTACAAGAGTCTTGCAGGGCTCTTGTACATTTCAAAGACTGAGGTGCTACAGGGAGCACAGGGCCAATCCCCCACTGGCCCCGTGCTCCCTGCCGGGCTTCAGCTTTTAAACTGTAGCAAGAGCCCAGCAGAGCTCTTGCTACAGTTCAAAGGCGGAAGTGCCCTTATTGACTCAATCAAATAGTCGATGGAAATCCCATCGACTATTCGATTAGTTACTTAATCTAAATTTAACATCCCTAGCATGCAGAGCAGTCTGATCACCAAACCCCTTCAGCCTTCTCTTGGTAATAGGAATTAAGGATGTTAAGAGATAGGTAATTGGGTAATCGTGCAATCGATACAATTTGTATCAACCACACAATTAGCTGAGAAGAGAAGGCACTCAGAAGGAACTACCCCTGCTATGGTTCTAAAGTTTAAATATAGTAAGAGCCAAGTGGTGCAGGCAGCCCGGCTCCTACTACATTTAAACTCCAGAGCCGCAGAGGGGGTAGCTCCTGGACCCAGTGTGAGCCGGGACTGAGCTAGGCTTGGTCAGGCCCGGCTTACGCTGGGTCCAGCAGTCCCTTTGCACAGGGGGTCCCAGCAGGTAGCTGGGATCCCTGCAGACAGGGGCTGCTGCGGAGCAGCCTCTGTTTGTGGCCAGCTTCAGCCTCTGTTGCAGCAGCAACCCCTGTCCACAAGGGGTCCCAGCCCCGCGGACAGGAACTGCTGCAGCAAAGCAGCTGGGACGCCCCCGCTAACATGGGCTCAGCCTCCTCTGGCCCCCCTGCACTAATGCCTTTGATAGAGGGAGCAGTGGGGAGAAGTGGCACTGCACAGACAGTGCTGGGGGGGAACTGGCTTTTAAGCCGACTTCCCCCAGCACCAGCTCCTGCTCCCCCACCCTCTGCCGCTGCCTCTGATATAGAAGCAGAAAGAAGGGGGGAATGCAAATAGTTGACTATTCAACTACTCTTTAACATCCCTAGTGCTGGGGGAGGAGCTGGCTTAAAAGTGCCAGGGGGGCAGGGGCTGAGGCTGCAAAGCAGTCCCTGTTCACGGCTGGGCTGCCGTGGACAGGGGTTTGTTTGTGGAAGCAGCCCTTGTCTGTGGGAGGTCCCAACTTCCCATCGGGACCCCCCCACGGACAAGGGCTATTGCTGGCTGGGCAGGCAACCTGGCTCAGTCCCAGCTCTCGCCGGGTGCAGGACCAAACCCTGCTACAGTTCTGCAATTTAAAAGGGCAGTAGGAGCCAGGTAGCCTGCCTCCCAGCTTCTACTATGTTTTAAACTGCAGAGCCACAGCAGGGTTTGGTCCTGCACCTGGCGCGAGCCTGGACTGATTGGCCTGCCTATCAACTAATCGAGTAGTCGATAAAAATTCTATTGACTACTCGATTAGTTATATACTTGCTTCTTAACATCCAGATTAGGGATGTAAAAATGGCAAAAATATTTAAAAAATTCTATCGGTTACATTGTTAACCACTCCTGGGACTGCGGGCCTTGCAGGGCTGCTGGCCCCATGCTGGGCTGTGGATGCTGCAGATCTCACTGGGAGCCGGCAGTTCCGCACAGGAGCCTAGTGGGGTTGGAGCAGCCCTCCACCCACAGTGGGCCGCAGACAGGGAGGGGGGGCTGCTCCTGGTAACCAGCTAACTGGTTACCTGTTCACACCCCTACTTGGTAGGACCACTGGGAGTGAAATTTAAGGTCCAGCTCTATGCCTTTAGGAGCTGCAGCACAAAATGTCAACTGAGGGACAAAATGGAGCAAAGATGGCTTTAAATCACCTTTGCACCCTCTGGATTCTGGGCAGCTGTGGGCCAGTGTATCCCACACAGAAACTGCGTCCCAAGGACAGTCTCTAGGTTGTAACACTCTAAGTTCAAGCATAATAGAGAGAGTTTTGTATCTCCCCCCACTCCCAGCATCTACTTTACACCAACACTTATAGGAAGAGAAGTACAGGGCTAATTATGCAGCAGGCTCCCCCCTAAGTTGTGCTTGTACTGAGACAACTCTTCTTGAGTTACTTCAGGCACCTCTCAGGCCCCTAAACACTAGCTAAAGTGACAAATAAGGGCCAGAGTAGAGGGTAGAATCTCCCCCTTGGTGTTTTCACAAACTGTGGAAAACCCCAAAGATACAAATGGCTGCTCAGCCTTATCACAGAGAGACAGCTAGAAAAAAAAAAAACAGGGATACAACAAAATGAGGACTGGTCTAAAACCTGCAAGGTGCAAGCAGTGAAGGAAGATTTAATTACAGCTAGAAAACCATTCCCCAGAGCTCCAATTCCGCACTTCCTCTTAAAAAAAAATACAACCTGGGTTCCAGAATTTCACTGCAAGTTTCCAAATTCCTTGTAAAAAAGTCTCACACAGGCAATTAGTGTGTGAAAAGAAAACCACATTACAAAGATGCCCATAACGGAAAGCCATGAAATAAGATGCTGGGCAGATGTGAATGAGAATGCAGGCTTTTTCTATTAGACTCCCCCTCAGCTCCAGAATGAGTGTATGCAGCACTTTGGGATGGGTTTTCTTTCCATCCTGATTTAAAATAAACTATTGCATAATAAGTTAAATATGCACAAATGGAGCTTAATTTCTCTCCCTAGTCTGTAAATGTAAATGCCTTCCTATTTATTATGGAACCTACAGAAAAGTCTGGTATGTCTGCTAGGCCATGGAGAACACATGTTTCTTAAGAGGACTGGACAGCAATTTTACACGTAGGACTCGAATTCCCACTTGTACTAAATACATTGGGCCAGATTCATCCCTGTTGTGACTGCACTGGAATGAATTTTGCCAGTGATACCTAGTTTGGTTCTCACTAATGCTGCTACAACCACAATGAATTTGACACCAGAAGCAGATTGCACAGATGTAAGGGAGAGCAGAATTTGGCCCATTAAGTGTAGAATTCACTCACCTAGCTCCTTGATATTGATAAGTGTACAAATATGTATACAATTAAGCTGGAGAAAAGCAGTGCAGAAAGCACCATTTGGAACAATCCTGTGTTGGTATGGAGTAGATACCATTTTAATAGGTGTTTTTCAGCAGTAGTGCCATCGAGGATAAAATTCAGGTAACCTGAGTTTACAGCTTCTTATCAGAGAAGCGTGGAGCTGAGCTTAGCTAATCTAGCCCATGTCTTTTTTTTTTTAACCGACAGAATCATCTTTTCCAGTTTTATTTTCTGTAATTCTGTGTTACTATTCTGCAGGCCTGACTCTCCTCTCGCACCAGTGTTACTCCCTGGCGGTCTAAAGAGTTACTCTTGATTTATACCAGCGGAAGGGAGAGGGGAATCAGCAGCTCCTATGACTCCTGCTCTCAGCAAGAAGTGCAGAGGAAGCAAAGCAAATGGAATTATTCCATCTCTGCCCCTCAAAACCTGTAACACTAAGCAAGTGAATAGTGACAGTCTAACACTAGAGACTTCCAGCCATGCACTAAGCAACTCCCTTGCTGCACTTTCAGCCATAGGCACCCTAGGGTTGGGGAAACCCAGCTCTGAATTTTGCTCTGGACCTGTCTCTCATACAAACATGTGCTATGAGGAATAGATTTTTTGAATGGCAGAGGTGTGCCAAGTTTTTACATCCTGTACCCCAGCAGCATCCACCAGCCACACCAGAATTGGAACCTCCACAGTTTCACACAGGTCACTGATAAAAAGTAACTGATTTTGTCTATCACTACACAATCAGCCAATCTCATAAACTTTAACTGCCATAAGCACAGATAGAGTATGGGGACAGGCACGTGAAACTCCACTGGACACTGTCCCAGATGTGGTGGGTTTCCATAATTAACCCTCATACAATTACAAGGGCTTGCAAGCTTTGGAAACTGCGCCCTGTTGCACTGCCAACAAGGGATTGTTCAAATGCCTCCATCCCATTCAAACCCTGAAATAGTCTGTCTATTTTTAACAGCACTGATTCTGTCCCAATGGAGGAACCCTCGGGAATCTAAAACACTGGAAGGCAGAAAGTCAACAGAGAGCAGCCATGGTTTGGGACCTGGCTGGGAGTTGGAGCTGCAACAAAGGACGAGAGCTCATGAGTCAATGACAGAACCAATTGAGACAGTTGCACAACTTAAGAAATGGATTGCTTTGCTGTTCACATCCCAGACATTTACTGTACTGTGCAGGATAAACAAGAAGAGTGATCCGGGGGAAGGAATGCTCTTGGAGTCAGACGAGGACAAGAGATACTTAAGTAATACAGACAACTGTATTGTGTGTACGTGTCTGTATACATGTGATAGGCACATTCATCTTTTGGGGAGGTGAGGGAGGTCCCTCCCTCTAGGAGACCCTTATTTCTTCTCAACATCCTTCAATAAGGTCCCAGATCACAGCTATATTTGTTCCAGTGTATGGAGGAATGGATACTGCTCTCTCTGAAGTGCAGCATAACTGGTCTACAATCAAGCTAAACTAATGGTCCAGACTACTCTACACCCTGTCTCTTTCTCCTCTGAAAATCCATTAATCACCAGCTGTTTGTTTTTCAGCAAGCCAGAAACTTGCCTATTATAGAATATAAGCACCAAATGCATTTATAGGGACAAGAAGAGCAGAGATGTAAGAAACCTCATCCCCAAATTCAAATAGTGCCCTGTTCCTGGACTCTGTGAGTATAGGCTCAGAGCTCTTGCCAGACTCTCCATACAGCCAGCACACTCTCCTCAGTGCAGGGAGAGGAGTGGAATAAAGGACCCTGACAAGATGATAAGTTGCTGTTCTATTATCCAAACAAAAGTTCCAGGCAGGAGAAGGAGCTTGCTTATTCCCAGCAATCTGAGCTCCACAAGTGCCCCCTGGACCTTGCAGTCTCTCAGTTCTTCTCTTGAGGTTACTATTGAACAGCGATGTGTAGGCTTCCCGTTTTCTTCTTTTGTGCCTCTATCCTGCAGAGATGTCTCCTTAAGTTACCTCTGTCCCACACAAGTCTTTGTGGGTTCCTAGCCAGGTTCATTCCCATTAGCACTGACATTAGAAGTAAAACAAAATCTTGATCTCAATGCATCCTCTCTGCATTAGTCTCCTCATCTGTATAGTGGGGATGACAATATTTCTCTACCTCCTGGAGGGTTGTGAAGATTCAGTAAGGTACCTAACATGCTGTGAGGCTGGAGGGTGCTTACAGTCTGATCAAATTTGGTTTGGAAATGCAATGCTGGCTGTGCACAGGGCACTGTTTCCTCCACACGCTCAGGCATGCATATGCAGCTCCCTTCACTGAACCTTTGATTTCACTGTGTGGCTATTCAGTGAGCTTGCTGTTGGTCACTGTTCTCTTTCTTCCTCTTTTAAAAGAAAAGGAAATTAATCACAAAAAGTACCATGAAGTTACATCCTGTATTTTACAAGCACTGATGTCAGAGTGCCCCTATAGAGAAGTATACTAGTGAGGAGGACTATGTGATATACAGAAATGTATAATGCTATGGGCCATAAGGCCAGATTCTGTCCTGCTGTGCAACCCACTTCCATAACTTAAGATCCCTCACCTTATGTGTTTAAAATCTCAATCCCAGTGATCCATTAGACTTTAAATATAGGCCTTTGAACATCTAGAATGTCTTACAATGATGGGTCTTAACAGCCTTTTAAAACATAGGGTCAGATTTACACTCATATGTGCCGCTCCCATTGACTTCAGTGGGAATTGCAAGTATCTTTTTCCACGGGCAGCATATGCCCCCAAATAAGTTAGGTCACATGCCACACCTTTGAGAAGTGGAAACATGCTATTCTTCCCATTTTATAGAGTGGAAAATGGATGTCCTGCTCCTCCTCATTCAATATTTGCCTCACTGGCCAATGTATCTTGATATTTACCTTGACGGAAGCCAATGCCCGCTTTATGCTGCACCCAAGATCATGTGAGAACTTAAATCAACCAAACTGTTGAAGCTTTGAGGATATAGGATCACAGCTAGATTAGAGAGGCTACAGAAGTCCTGCTTTGAGGGAAACAGACAAAGACAGACCAGCTGTGGGCTGCCTTTTACAAGGCCTTCATTCAGTTGCAGTTATCTTCAATCTTTTTGTTTACTAGCTAAATGAAGCAGGAAGTGGCCAGTTAGGTAGATGGGGGGGACGGAGCGTGTCAGATTTTCTATGTGCTTTCACTTTACAGTGGAGAACATGCAGTAGATAAAGCCAGACATACAGTTAGCAGGGGTAGGTCACATGCTTACAGATAGGATGAAATTCTATATTTATCTTCGCAGGTAAATATATACACACACCCCATGTACACATTTCCTCCCTTTGGTGCATTTTAGCTCCTTCACTCCTCTTAGGCCACTGCAGGATGCTTCCTGAGCCTCAGCATGCACCTGAGTGTGGTGGTCACTCAGGGGTTAAACATGATATGTTTAAACTTTGCAGCTGCATAACAGATGTCTCGTGGAAACAAGGGAGTGTGAAGGGTACTAATAGGGAAAAAAAAGATGGGGCATACTGCAGGCAAGACCCCGATCAACCCTTCTTTCTTCCTCATCATGCATTTCACCAGCTTTTTGAATTGAGATGTATGAAGTACCATGACCGAGAGAAAATACAGACACCTTTCCCCTTGACCCAAGGATGACATAGGCAATTCCATCTTCAGCTCTCCTTTGAGGACAGGAGGCTCCAAGGACCAGGGCAAAGGACGTGCCCATTGTGGTGCTTGGGACAAGTAGCTAGCAAGGCAAACTAATAGTGGGGCAGCCACTCTGAGATTTGTTATGCCAGGATCATCTACCTCCCACCTCATGAGACTTTTACATTTGCCTGGATCTACATTTTGGGCTGCCAAGTTACTGTTTTTCTTCTTTACACTTCAAGCTATTCCCTTTCTGAATCTTATACTAATTAGGGATGTTAAAATACATTTATTTGTGTAAACGTGTATCCACTGAATTTTTCAACAGATACAATGTTTACACACTGCAGGGTGGAGCGGGGGGCAGGAGCTGGCGCTTGAGGGAAACTGGCTTTAAAGACAGCTCCCCACAAGCACTGGCTCTGGTTTCCCCTCCCCCCTACTGCCTCTGATACAGAGGCAGGGGGCAGTTGGCTTGGCAGGAGCTGGTAGGCATGGGAAGTCAGCTTCAAAGCTGGCTCCCCACAAACACCGGTTCCTGCCTGCCTCCCTCCTCTGTGTTGCTGCCTCTGCATCAGAGGCAGCAATGCTAGGGGCAGGGGGAGGGGGTGGGAGGCAGCTCTGTAGGAGCTGGAGGACATGGGGAGCTGGCTTTTAAGCCTGCTCCTTCCCCCCCCCCCCATGCTGCTGCCTCTGTGGGAGCAGCATGCGTGGAGGCAGCAAGGAGGGGATATGTATAGCTGTTAGGATTAACCGATAAACCCAGGCTTATCGGTGAATCGTGAAAACGACTACACACTAACATCCCTAATACTAATGCTAAATTTGCTCCATGTAGTTATTTGGGCTCTTTTAAAAAAAGTTATATTGACTCTTTCAGTAAAAATAAAATACGAGTTTCAAAACATGTTTGGTCAGACAAAACATCTGGTTTAGCCTAACCTGAAATTCACACAACTTGCTGCATTTGTGTCTCAGAAGAGATAAGTAGCCTACATACCTTGGCCCCTTACAGCCTGCAGACTCTAAGGTGAAGCACAGACACACAAACCGACTGGAGGGAAAAGCACACAGACATGCACAAACAGTTCAAGTTTTGTTCTGCGTACTCGTGGTAAGCACATAGACTCCAAGAATTCCCAGAAACGTTACCCTCTCTGAATCTCTCCTACCAGTCTCTGTCAGACAGGAGGAGCTAGAGACTGGAACAGTTTTGGTAGAAATGCTGGAAGCCAATTTGTGAGGAGGGGGGAGAGGGTTTGAGCGGTAGGTGTAAGGAAAGTAAGGGTAAAAACAACCTTAAAATGTGAAAGGACATTACTATTTCCAGTTCATGAATCCGGAGCAAGCAAAATCATCATGACATTCCAGAGCTATTTACAGAAACAAGAACTTTAAAAAAAAACTTCTGCCACACATACAACTCCCACTACACAATCAGCTGGCTAGACATAAATGGTAACTGCTTTTCAAAATGGCCTCTAATTTCTACCCTTCCCCACACACACTGTTGCACCCATCATTAATGTCAGCATATTCAATCTTAAGCACAAATGGCAGAATTTTTACTTTTTAGCACCTAATCTGGATGTTAGACATCTATGTTCAGTCACTTGACCCTATAGTCCAACAGTGGACACATTACTGCAGGTGCAAAATTATAGGCAATGTTCACAGAGCTAACGAAGAGCAGAATCTTTCAAAGTGGAAGTGATGTTGGGTAACTCAGGGTCTCTCAAAGTTTAGGGAATAGCAGTACCTCTGTCAGCATGCCTCTCAAAGATCACACATGAAAGAAGGCATGAACACATACCTTTGGCTGCAGCAGCTCCTTTACTATACAAGTGGTGAGCAGATGAGTACTGTATCTCTCCCTAGTCAGTGCTGCTAGGTGATTACCCAGCCATTAACATATTCATATTTGAACTAATTTCTGTAGCTCTTAATACAAGTGGAAGGTGGGTGCTTTTAATTACAGAGATTAAAGGCACAAAAGAACAAAGCAAAAGCAGCTACTGGGATGCTACACAGAACAAATGCACATCTCCCACTTTCTCTGGAATCGCTCCATCACTTTTCAATAGCAGCACGTTTTGTTTGGACCAAGGGACCCCATCTTCCAAGCTCAGTCAGCCATGGGCCTGTACCCTCATCTCAATGCTGAGATGCTTGTACTGTAAGCACTTTGATGGTGAGATGCAGCAGGCCTGCATCATGGCCACGATAGCTCAGCACAAGCATCACCACACTTCTCTATGTTGGCAAGAAAATGGAAGCCACAGCTCATCACCATTTCTACCAACCACAGAAGCTGCAGTGTAGTAGACATGTGGCTGGAAATTGTAATGCTCAGAGAACTACTGGACCAGACATTAGAAATAATGCCTGATCCCTCCCGAGTCTTGTTCATGTAGATCCTCCCAACATGGCTACAGCTAGTGGGCCTGCACCAGTGAATTATGGGTGCCATTTTGCATTATTGTATCCTGTGTGAAGTCAGGCAGTAAGCATCAGAGAAAGCCGGCCCGCGGAGGAGGGGAGGGCCAGATCCTGGAAAATTATTTTGCTAAAAAGCCCAAATGGGTGGCAGCTCTAATTTTGGCCAGTAGTCACTGCACAGAACTGCTGTTTTCTCTGTAATATGGTATTTTCAGATTCTCTAGTACCAGCAGAGAAAGACTTCTTACCAGCCATACACACTGTCTGACGTCTCCTTGCCATCCTAAAAACCTACTGGCTTTTCTCAAGGCAAGTGAGTCAGGCAGATTACCATCTGCTTGAAATCTAGATATTAAAAAAAACACCAAAACTTGCTATTTTCCTCGATGTTTATGTATTTATCATTTAGAAAGTCAATGTTTGTTACTAGAAAAACCCCATAGAGAGTTAATGTGCTGTTGCCTTTTGCAAGAATAGTAAAACAATCCAATTTCTAGGCGACAATGTAAAGACTCCGACTAACTTCAATGGGAAGTGGACTTAACTCCAGAAGAGCTGCAATACCACATCATTATTTGCCATGACCAGCTGCTAACTTAAAACACCTTAAATGCCAGCACAGTTAACTAGTTTCTATGTAGTCAATATGCTTTCTACAGCATAGCTACTGGTGTCAGAACAAGCTGACGGCATCTCATATGAAAACAACTGCCCAGACACACTTATTATCCAGAAACAGTGAAAGCTGAATTTCCCACAAAGGCACATGGGGCTACTTTAGGCTTCACGTGTGAAGAGCAGTTTCCCCTTTTTTTTTTTAAATAAAAATGTGCTGCCACTAGAGAATAATAGTTCCAAATAGTTCTCCGGGTCTCTGAAACAATCTACCTCCTCTCCATCTCACTTGCACTTCATACACTAAGGCTATGTCTACACCCGCGGTTTCTTGCGCAAGTACAGCCGTTCTTGCGCAAGAATCTGCAGAGTGTCCACACTGCCCACCTGCTCTTGCGCAAGGAAATTTACAGTATGGCGTGGTAAGAGAGGGCTTCTTGCGCAAGCGTTACGCTCTTTTTTTAGCAGGTGTAAGCTCTCATGCGCAGGAGCTCTTGCGCAAGAGGGCAGTGTGGACGCTCGGCAGGGATTTCTTGCGCAAGAAAGCCCTATGGCTAAAATGGCCATCAGAGCTTTCTTGCGCAAGAGAGCGTCCACACTGCCATGGGTGCTCTTGCGCAAAAGCACAGCTCGCACATAGCGGTGTGGACGTTTTCTTGCGCAAGACTTCTTGCACAAGAACCCTTGCGCATGATGTTCTTGCGCAAGAAGCCGCCAGTGTAGACACAGCCTAAGGGTTTGCCTCGATGAACATTTGGTTTCCAGCAAACAGGGGTGGGAAACCTTGTTGATCCTGCCTGCTACAGATGGTCTGTGTGCACCCTGATGACATTGTTAATGTACTCTTATCTACAGCAGAACCTCAAATACCAGAGTTATGAATACCAGAATTACAAACTGACTGGTCAACCACACACCTCATTTGGAACCAGAAAGAGACAACCAGTCAGCAACAGAGACGAGAGAGAGAGGGAAAAAAAGCAAATTCTGCACAGGACTGTGTTAAACATCAATGACTAAAATGGTTTCTGTGCTTGTTTCATTTTAATTAACATAGTTAAAAGCAGCATTTTTCTTCTGAATAATAGTTTCAAAACTATATTAAGGCAATGTTCAGCCAGTATTTCCTGAATTTAACACCTCATTTTTATATCAAAAAGCTAAGTATGGGACACTTCCAGCCCACTTAGTTAGCCTCATTAGCACTGATCCTAGAATTGACAGGTATCTTTTTTTCCCTTTTTCTGTTATAAAATACTTGGGTTTCCATTATTACCCTCAAGTTCATCATCTGAGGAAGTGGGTTTTGCTCACGAAAACTCATGATACTATTTATTTATATATAATTTTGTTAATCTCTAAGGTGCCACAGGACTACTCGTTATTTTTAAAGTTACAGACTAACACAGCTACTCTCTGAAACTTTTGAAAGAACAACCATAACATTCAGCTTTATGAACACTGCAGAGTTACATACAACTTCCATTCCCAAGGTGTTGTTCATAACTCTGAGGTTCTTCTATAGTCCTGTTTCAAAGAGGACTAGAATACAGCATGTTAATTGACAGTTAATAAGCACCAGCAGGGTTCACATGAACAGTTAGTTTGCAGCATACTAGGGCAAGATAGCATCACACCCAAGATTCCTGTGAATTAATTATTCACGTAGACAAGCCATAAAATGTAACTCCCAATCCACCTACACTGTGTCCAGTGAGCTGTTGGCACGTAGCCCAGATTGGCACTCACTTTGCCCAAACCTTGCCTCAACTGACTAACAAACGTGTTACATTAAGAGCTAGGTGTATTCAACAAATTTAGGCCCCAATTCTGCAGAGATTTAGGTCAAGTCTACACAACAAACTTACCTCATTGAGAGATGTGAAAAAACACACTCCATGAACAACTTATACCGGCCTAACTCCCAGTGTAGACAGCCCTATGTTGATGGGAGAGCTTCTCTTGACAACATAGCTGTCATCTCTCATGGAGATGGGTTAACTATGCCAACCGGAGAAGCTGTGTCTGTATTGCTGTATGTGTAGACAAGTTCTAGGATACATGCTTAAGCTTTAAGCATGTGAGTAATCCCATCAAGATCAAGACAGACCTTTGCAGGATTGAGGCTTTAAATTGTGTATTAGTTAGTTAGTTAAGCTCAAACTCAGCTGCAAATTTTGACAGAATTGATTTTATTCCCTGCAGGGGAGTCACGCAGTAAGACTGTGCCTTTCACTAGCAGTTTTTCTTAATTTTGTATTCTATTCTAATATAAAAAGGTCTAGGAGGCTTTGGCCTGATGGATGGTTGAGTTGTACTGTCTGGGAAATCAGCCAACTCCACGGCATTAGCAGATGATATTTTAAAGCTGCTCCAGAACAGATTCCCAGCTCAAATGTTGCAGATTACTGTCCTTGGCTACAGCAAACCAAGGGCTCCAGGAAACACTCTGTCACTCTTTCGATCAGTTCTTTCTGCTAGCATCCCATTGCTAATCTCAGGTGGTGGCATCCCCAATACCCTTTCATGGATGACAGAGAAGGCTAGAAACCAAAATGTCAAAACCACATTAAAAGTTAAAATGATTATGAACAACAGAGGCCATGTCTACACAAGGGGTACTATAGTACTGTACTGTTCAGTACTGTAGCTTTGCTGGCAACACCTTGTAGCGAAGATGCAGATGACAGCAATGGAAGGGATTTCTGCTGTTGCTGTAGGAACTCCACCTCCCTGAGCAGAGGCAGCTAAGATGACAAAGGTATTCTTCCACTGACCTAGCCATATCTACACCAGGGGCTGGGCTAGTATCTAGCATGGGTTCCTTATACCTCTGAGTGCTGTAGCTATGTTGACCTAAATTTTAAGTGTAGACCAATCAGAAGAAGAAAATGTTGCACAATAATTCAGATAATGGGACAACTGAGATTATTATGTGGATAATAATATGTGGATGGAGACCTACCCACAAAAGATATTTCATCTCCCTTTTTATTGAAGCACTTCAATATGTTCTGCCCCTTTTAATGTGTTATGTTTACTTGTTGTGGTTATTGTGTCTAAATTGGGATGTGATCCTGCAAAAACTTATGCATAAAAGGAACTTTGATCATATAAAAAACAACAAATAGTTTAGCAGCACCTTAAAGACTAACAAAACATGTAGATCAGTGGTCCCCAACGTGGTGCCTGCGGGCGCCATGGCACCCACCGGGGCATTTATGTGCGCCCGCCTAGTGACCAGGGCTGGCCCAAGCCATTCTTGCGCCCTAGGCCCCAGGTGCATGCGCGACCCCCACCCCAGGTGCGCAGCGCATGCGCGGCCCCGCCCCCGGGCGCCCGGCAGCCCCAAAAGATTGGAGGACCATTGATGTAGATGGTATCATGAGCTTTTGTGGGTACAACCCACTTCTTCAGATGACTGGACTGAAGAAGCGAGTTGTACCCACGAAAGCTCATGATACCATCTACATGTTTTGTTAGTCTTTAAGGTGCTGCTAGACTATTCGTTGTTTTTTAAGTTTTTCCAGTTACAGACTAACTCAGCGTCCCCTCTGAAGCTTTTGGATTATGTAGGTAGCCAAATGCAGTCAGTGGCACTATTCAAATAAGTGAAGTTATTCATGTGTACAGTATAAGCATTTGTAGGATGGTAAAGCTCCCATGAAAGGATATTAAGCTCTCTGGGGCAGTGACCTTGACTTCTTGAATCTATAAGGCCATTGCCCATCTGCAGCACTATGGAAATAATCATCATCTGTCTTCTCTTGCAATCCTATCAGTGCACCCAGTTCATTCAGATACCTTCAGCATTATTGTTGCACTGGTCATTAATATAGATGCATAATTCACAGGTACAGAAATTCTCATTGGCACTGAGTAGAAATGAATCCTTTCCTTCCTAGCATCCTGCCCCCCATCACTGCCTATCTCTCTCTCCCCCTCCCCCATCCCTCTTCAAATGTTAAATTTAAAAAAAATCTTCCCAGGCTACAAAGAACTCAACTGTGGCATGGTTGGCACTTCAATTATTTCTAAGGCTTTCTGCCCCCACCTGCTCCCTCTACAGGAGGGAAAGTGGAGGGTTAGAAAGCCCAGAAAGGCATATTGGGCGTGTGCACAGGAAGCAATAAAAATTTAGTAGAGCTGGCACGCAAAGGAGTCAGAGACTTTTCGTCACTTGGGTTAACTGAGAAATAAACCCAACTAGAGTGCAGAGGAAAACTACACACAATGTAACTGTTATTTGATTACATTCTGGTCCTCTCACACCCTCACCCTGGATTTCAGTGCCTCACCTTATCAATGCCTTTGAGGACTTACATCTAGTACAGCAGCAAACAGACTGATCGTAGAGTCTCTCTCAAAAAAGAATAAAAGGTAAAGGAAATCACCTTGCAAGGCAGCAGCTGCAACTTATTTCAAGAAAAGTAAATTTGTTTTTTTTTTAAAGGAAAATGGTAATATTAAAAAAGGAATTACATCTCCAAATCCTTTCCCTATGTCATGACAGAACACCCTAAGCAAACTAACAAGCTGCAAGAGGAAATGCTGTTTCTAAAACCCTTTTGCAGAAAAAAGGTTAATTTTACAAACTACTTCCACCTCCCCCTTTAAAGCCAATTTGCAAGTGGAAATCCTTTACAGGGGTGGAAATGTAAAGCTCAGGCACAAACAGACTCACCATAGTTGAAACTGTTAATCCTGGCTTTGTTCATTGGAAATTGCAGATTAAATGAAGAAAATAAGAAAGCATGAGCACCATCCCCCTTCATCCGTTCCTGCAGCCAGCCTAAGCACCCTGCACTGGAGATGGGAGGATTCCCAACCAAAATTCCTTCCTGCAGGCAATAAGCTGGAGGTCTGTGTTCCCCTCCACCCAGGCCTACAGGACTCCACTAATAAAATCTGCCCTTGCTGACCTCATTTGCACTGAGAGCCACCTAGCTGGTTCTAGGAACTAATAGGAGATCTACAGCTTGTGCAATGAGGGGGCTGAACTATTTAAATAGCAGGGGTGGGAGTAGGAGAGAAAGTGAGAGTAATAGCTTATGTACGGCATGCAGATTAATGACTTCAGGCTCCTCTTAAACTCTGCCTCTGCTGCTCTCCCTTGGAGCAACTCACTTCAGTAACATACTAGCATGAGGAAGTCACTTTAGTAGAAAGCGAGTGTGCAATACAGCAAATAAGTAAGGTGCTGAGGAGACACATTATAGAGGTTCTCCTGTACTGGCCAGGAGCATGTACTAGCTAAGACCTCACCAGACTTTGCCAGTTCCAACCTTTACTGGCAGCATTTCTAACCTGGATGGTTAACCATGGTGCCTATATCTGTATCAGACACCAAATAAAAGTTTTCAGAAGTGCTGAGCAGCCCTAGGTCTTTGGGTATACCTTCCCTCCTCTCCCTCTCACTGTTACCAACATGCAGCATCCTAAAGTAGAACTGTACTGGGAACATGCAACATTACACAATGCCAGGAGCAGGAGCATTGAGTGATGTCATGGAAATGTGTCCTATTCAACCAGAGACTGACCAGTCATCTCTCTCACCTCCACTTTCAGTGGGTGTTTTTTTACTAGAAAAATATGCACTTTAAAGAAGGGGGTGGGCACTACAAGCCAGATTCAGACCCAAGACTTGGGATGTTCCCACTGAGAGCACATCTGAGTCTGGCTCCCTGAGTGTGCACTCCACCACAGTGATGAAGGATGGTCAATCCCTTGAGAACTCAAGCGGCCACGCTGCGGTGGAAGGATGGTCCAGTACTTTAGGCACTAGCACCTGGCATTCAGGAGACCTGGATTCAATTCCCTGCTCCACTGCAGAATTCAGGGGTGACCTTTGGCAAGGCACAATCTTTGTATTCCTCTGTTCCCCACCTGTAAAATGGGAGTGATGACACCTCCCTGCCTCCTGAGTGCTAGGAGGATACATTCACTTAAGATTGGTGGGTGCTCCTGATTATGTGGTGGAGTGGAACATGACTTCTGTTAAACAGCACATAGCATTGCTGCATAACATTTCAGGGCAGGATGTGAAAAAGAACTCTATTCCGGCCAACACTACAAGATGATTTGACTAGGCAGAATCACATAAATTGAACTGGAATTTGGCCAGGACTCTGGAACTAAGAGCATTCATACCAGTATGCAAGATTAATTCTTCTCCTGCAGCAGACAGAGGGGTTTGTATGTGTGTGTGTCCATCAGTGTGTGTGTGTCTGCGTATGTATCTACTGATGGGGAGATGGGGGAGAGAGGTGTGTCCAGGACATTTGTGATCCTTTCCCCCTCTCAAAAAGACCTCAGCACAGTTCTCAGGAAAAGCCTCTTCCATGATTATCCCAGTCAGACCTTCCTGTTGTTAGTGCTCCAGTGGCGCCACAGAAGGAAACCAGACCATAAATTTCCTACAATGAATGACGATCATCCATCTCCCGCATGGATGTGGAGTCAGCCAATATTTAGAGGAGGGGAAAAGGGAGGAGAGAATCTTTCTTGGCTCCAAAGATGATGGAAGAGACAGTTTCTCCATTTGCCTGGAGTGAGCTGAAATATTATCCAGAGGAGAGGGCTGAGCAGGCCCAGGAAACCAATGACTCCTTCTCTGAAGGGAGAAAGGTAGAGTTGCCCAGATGCTGCTCTCTTCTGTAGGGCCAGAGAGGAGGAACTGAGGAGCAGGGTGGGGTGGGGACAAGGAAGGGAGAGCAAGGGGCAGAGGAACCAAGAGTTAGACTAATGCCCCCCGAGTGCTATGGAGGGCAGCAGTTTAAGAGGAACCCTGCCAAGTGTCAGGGGCACTCAGAATTCATTAATATGGGGAGAAGGACCAAGGCAGAAACAAATACTGCAGGATCTGAGGCTGGTCATTTCAGCTAGCAGCCAGTAAGTCATTCTCAATGGGCTCTTTTCATCTTACTTTTAGAGTCAAATCTGATTTGCCTGGCAGAGGCACAGAATGGTCCTATTTGTGCCCAAAGTTTCACACTGAGTCCTCATTTGCTCCTGACTTTTGGCCACTAGACCAGTATCTTCAGAAGACCATTATCTGCTACCATAATAATTGTGGAACCCAAAGCAGCTGGAGATGCTAGTGAATGGCACCTACTGCTACCTGCCATGTGTGAAACAATGCCAGGTCTTCAAAGGAGAATAAGATTTGCGCATTTTGTACAGATGACCAAGAGCTCTCTCTCAGATTTTCATTCCATGTCTCCACCAACTGCATCAGCCCCCTCACTCCCTAAAGATAGAGAGCGAGCGTATTAATGTACCGATCAAATAGGCAATAATCCCCCCAAATATTACTGATAGCACTTTATAGACTAACAAAGCACGTCAATGGTATCATGAGCTTTCATGGGCACAGCCCACTTCTTTAGATGATCAGAGTTTTGACTCAAAACTCCAGTCATCTGAAGAAGTGGGCTGTGTCCACGAAACCTCATACCACCATCAACATGCTTTGTTAAGTCTATAAAGTGCTACCAGAGCATTTGTTGTTTTTTAAGTTTATCCTGTACAGACTAATTCAGCTACCCCCTGAAGCTTCCAAATATTACTGTCATCTACCTACTAGCAATTACACCCAACTACAATTTTCTAGCAGGTCTCCATTCTCCTGTAGCAGTGATACTAATGCAGTAAAGGAGACAAAATAATCTCCATGCTTTTGCAGTGTTAGCTGATGACCTGTGGGGGGGAAAAAAGGGATTCCCCTCCATCCCCAGAAGATACACTATAGTACAAATGGCCAGAGACACTGGGTTTGCTTTCCTAGAGACACAATACCAGACCACATGGACCATTGTGACAATTTCTTCATACTTAACTATCACCATAATCCAGACAAAATCTTCTTCCAAAAATATAACCCCCTAAAATAAGGCATGGAGACGTGCTGCAGTAGTGAAGCAAGTCTGGAGCTAGGAACCTGCAGGCATCAAGGAGGTCACAATTGTGGAAATGTGGATGCAGGAGTGAAACCTTGGAATGAGGGTGAAGACCAGTGACTATGGACCTGAATTTTATATAGGTGGCCAGAGCTAAATTTGAGACTACAACCTTTTGTCTCTTTGTTCCATTTGCAGATGGAGTAGTAGAGAGAATCAAACACCGATACTTCCTTCCCATTACAGAGCAAACAGCCACCACTGGAGAACCAGGCCAAAAGGCCTTTGAGAACTTGTTTTAAAAGACATCTCAGGATTTCAGAAAGACACAAGGGTAACAATTTTGTTTTTAAACACAACCTCCTTGCCAGGAATGTGGGGAATGGCAGGGAATATTCTAAACAGGATGCAAAGAAAAGCTGGCCTCAAGCTCTATTACATGGTTATCAGATGCTGAAACCTGATGGAAGCCTTGGAAACCAAGGACTGAGCTTAACTGGTTTGACTCTGCTGATTTCTCTGGTGTCAGAAGAAATTTCAGAGCAGCACGAGTTAGTCTGGAGGAATGAATACTCTAACTATCCTCTAGCCATCCGCCTATCTACTATTATGACCTTGCCATACAATACATAACATTTTTATGCCTATTGTGCCTTCTGTTTAAAGAGCTAAAACGAAACAAACCTCTTGGGAGGCAGGTGAGTGTCCCTATCTCCCTTTCACAGATAAGTAAACAGAAGAAGTCGGTGGAGACAGGACTTGCTTGTGATCACAGAGTGAGTCGGCTGCACAGCCAGGAAGAGAATCCAGGAGTGCTGAATCCCTGTAACTCGGCTCTAACCATTAGGAAATACTTCTCAGCTCTTCAGGAAGCTTCCTTTGCCACTCTGGCTAGTTCACCAAATATATTTGTGCTTTCTGTGGCTTTTTATCTCTTCCCGCCTACTCAGACCTTCAGAGAAGTTCAGGCACCGAACCTGTGGCATGAGAATCCCTCCCATGGCTGCAGACGGTAAAGCCAGAAGTTCAGGGAGGCTATGAACCAGTGGAGTCAGGCCCAAGGAGAAGCTGGGTTAAGAAGGGGCAGGAAGCTCTTATTCGACACACCAATATCCTGAGGAGCAGCACAGGCAACGGACACCAATTACCGTTAAAGCAAGGGCTTTTTGGCAGAAATGAACATGTTTTTTTTCCAGTTTCAGCTCTGTCTGTAAGTTCCTCTTTAAGTAACGGAAGCTCCTTTTCCAGGACCAGATGTGTCATATCAAGACTTATTTGGGGACTTTTTGCCCAGTGAAGCATCAACATGAAAGAAAATGGTTCTGACTATTCACACAGCAAGAAGGGAGGCAGCTTGCACATGAAGATAAGATTGGTGCTCTGTGGTGGGGCATCTCTACCGGCTAACAGGCTCTGTGGAACCAAGGGTAATATGGATTACTAACCACATTTACTGCTTGAAAAGCCTTGGGCTTAAAACTCAGGAGGGAGTTTTCACTCACTGATACAAAAAGCACCCACCTCTTATCACTGGGGTAATTACAGGTCTGTCAGTTTGACATCGAAACGCAGGCAAGATAAGGGAATGGCTGATACAGGATTTGAATAAAAAATTAAAAGAGAGTAATACAATCAATGTCAAATAATATGAGTTTATGGAAAATAGATCCTGCCAAACTAATAGATCATCTTCTGGATGAGATTACAAGTGTGGTTGATAAAGGTAATAGTGTTCATCTAATACACTTGACATGTGTAAGCTATTTCACTGGGTACTGCATGGCATTTTGATTAAAAACTAGAAAGATACAAAATTAGCATGACACACATTAAATGAATTAAAAGCTGGGTAACTAATAAACCTCAAAATGTAACTGTACACAAGGAATCATCATTGAGTGGGCATGTTTCTAGTAGGGTCCCACAGGAACTGGCACTTGGCTCTAAGACTGTGACCTGGAAGAAAACATCAAATCATCAAGGATAAAGTTAGTCAGTGTGTGGGTACTAGTAGGTGTTGGTGGCCATGAATACTGGAAGTCAGACTACATGGTCTGATGGTCCCTTCTGGCCTTAAACTCCAATGAAGAGGACAGGTTCCTGATTCAGAGCTATCTGGATTATCTGGTAACCTGAGTGCAAGCAAAGAATGTGTGTTTTAATGCAGCTAAATTTAAGTGTACACATCTCGGAGCAACGAACGTCAGCCATACTTACAGCAAGGGGGATTCTAACCTGAAAAGCAGTAACTCTGAAAAAGATGTGGGGGTCATGTTGGATAATCAGCTGAACATAAGCTTTTAGTGCAATGCTGTGGACAAAGGTACTAATGCAATTCTGGGATGCATCAATGGGAATCTCAAGTAAGCGTAGAAAGGATGTTTTACCTCTACAGTGGTGTTGGTGCAACCACTGCTTGACTACTCTGTCCAGTACTGGAGTCCACACTTCAAGAAGGATATTAACAAGTAGGAGAGTGTTCATAGAAAAGCCATGAGAATGATTTAAGAACTAGAAATCCTGCTTTCTACTTAAAGACTCAAGGAACTCAATCTATTTATTTTACCAAGGGGAAAGATAAGGAGTGACTTGATTACAATCAATAAGCACTTACATGGGAACAAATATTTAATAACTGACTCTCTATTCTAGCAGAGGAAGGTATAACATGAGCTAATGGCTGAAAGTTGAAAACAAATTCAGACTGGAAATAAGGCATATGTTTTTTAACAAGGAGGATAACAAACTGCTGGATTATGCACCACTGGCATCTTGAAAACCAGGATTGCATTTTTCCCAAAAGATCTAATCTGGGGGAAGTTCTCTGGCACATGCTAGACAGCAGCTCAGACTAGTTGATCACAATGATCCCTTCTAGCTTTCAAATCTATTAATGTACAAAACATCTTCAGGCAGTGGCCATAAAACTAGCACAGAGAAGCAAAACCATGCATGCAGCAGGAGGCCTGGGCCATCTCACTGTAAAGAAAGACACTGATAAGGCTGATCAGACCTACATTTAGAGAAACTGTGTTTTGCTGTGGCTCAGTGCTAGAAGACTGCTTGTGAGGACAGCAAGACTCTCTCTGACATACAAAATATGCTTCTAACCGTCAAGGGGTAAGTGACGGGCTCTCTGCGCTGGATCAGAAAGTTCTGTCTGCCATGCATCAGAATGGCAGCTCTCCATGAAAATGGCACATGAAAGCAGGACAGAAAAAGATCCATACGAACTGCTGCTACTTTTTGTTTTCATGGCCAAAACTTGTATTCACTCCCTTGTATCATCCAGCAACATCTCTAGCCCACTTGCTCCATGGTAGCAATGAGGCACAGAGCCCAATAAATACTCTTGGATCTACAGCACTTGGTATAAACAAGTCTAGCCTACCTACAATTTAGAAATTGAAATAAAGGGGCTGCTTAGTTGGGAATGATATTTCCGTTCACCGTAAGGGACTGTTGTGGAGAAATATTTGTGAAATTTCACACGTTTAATTAATTCAACATACAATGAAAAAATATTATATTTTTACGCTTTCAAAAAATGACTGAATTATTTGTCCCAGTCTTACTTTCAGCCATGCTGGAGGAGTTGAGCAGAAGTAGTATTTCTATGCAAAACTTGGAATAAACTGGAATTTAACAAGTAATTTATTAATCTCAGACATGTTTGTGATGGGAGGTGGGGGAAGCTCTTTAGGGATCAGGAGGGATTTTGCCAGTGATTCTGCCTTCCCCTCCAGAACAACTATTATTTTTCTTTGTATGCATATCGCTTTGCTCTCCCAGAAGTGCCAAGGTGCACTGCACACAGATATAAAGCATATTCACCCAAACATTCCAGAATAATGAAACTCTAACAGCTTCAGGTCTCTGCACAGCCAAGTGTCCATGTCTAGTGAGAATACCATTACAAGACCAGTGAGACAGAAGAAGCATTTTTATTGCCAGTGGCTTATTTACTCCGTGGGGAGACATAACAGAAATTTCCTCTGCTTGCCTCGTGCGTATATCTTATCTGCTATATCAGACAGACACTTGAAGCTGCGTCTAATCTTAATCTCTCCCTCCCCCCCACTTATGGATGGGGAGAAGCTACTTCATTACTGCAAGACATACAGTATATTCACAGAAACGCCAACTCATGAGTCAGACAGATAAGAAAATGGAAACCAGGCTTTACTAAAGGCATTTGTATCCTTGCCCCCCAGCAACACACTGAAAAGACTCTTCAAGTTACTGAAGCGATCTGAACCTCAGCGACAGCCTGCCAGACTTTCCTTCTACTTTCCTAGTGTAAATGGGAAGCTTGTTACAAAAAGCTCTGAGGGCAGGACCTACCTGCCTTTTCCTAATTGATCTTGCCCAACCCTCAAAGCAGGATTCAGCCTCTCTCAATCCTTTTCTTAGTCATCTGGCTAGTGGAAGCAAGCTTCAGAACAGTTATATCTAGACTCGCTGCTTCCACTGACCATAATGTTTCATAAATACCCATCTCCAGAGCAAAACGCAGAATAGAGAAAACTGGAACAACTTCTATTAGAAAAAAAAACAAAAAATTGACAAAGCCGTTGTAGTAGCATTCAGAATCCCAATCGGCTGAAGAGCCTGGCAAGGAAACAAAAGTTCTTCAATATTCTTCAGAATATTACACATCATCTTATACCTATGTGCCTATCTATGTATGCCACTGCCAAGAGCCATTTACAAATGTGGCCTCTGTTCAAGAAATGACATGTAAAAAGATCACTAGTTGGTGATTTCTCTGAACGAACTGGGTGAGTGTGTAAGCAAATGCACAGGGATAGGCAAAGGCAGCCTGAAGGAGCAATGTGTTGCTGCCTTCCTCTTTAGTAAGCAGGTGATGCCCACGGAAACTACAAGTCCCAAGATGCAGTATTCCATGTCAAGCCGAGGGGCCCAGACCATAAAAGTCAGGAAAGTTAGTAGCGCAGGACAGGAGACAGTTAGTTCATGGTCTGTATTGCTCAAGAGAGGCCAGGAAGGAAGAGCACCAAACCACAGTACTCAGCCAAACCCTTGCTGCTGCTGCCTGCAGTATCTCTCAGGAGTTTTGTGGAGCTTAATTGGTTGATTGCAAAAGCTCGGTGTCGCACAGCAGAATAGCATTTATTCTGTCATTTAAACCCACAGGAAAAACTGGAGAGAATGAAAGAAGCGAAACATGCAGCATCACTGCCACTGGCTGCAGCTAGCAGGAGGGAAAATGTGCACCCAGACCACCAGGGGCCAGCACCATCACCTACCACAGAGCAATTCAGCCTGCTAAGCCACACTCAGGCCAGGTCTACACTAGACCTGGAAGGTTGGCTTAAGGTACACAATTGCAGCTACGTAAAATACATAGGTAGAATTGGCTTACCTTAAGCCGAGCTTGGTGGCATCCATACAACAGGAGGCCAACAGGTGCCAACGCTCACATCAGCTTCCCTTAGTCCTTGCGACTGCGAGGAGCACAGGTGCCAGATAGAGCTGCCCTCTGCGTTTGATTTATGGGTCTGCACTAGACACCCTAAATTGAATACCAGAACATTGATTTTGAGTGAAGACATGCCCTCAGTCATTGTTAAATGCAGCTTAATGACAGAGAAATGTCACCTGATGAAAGTTGCCAGCTGTTAGCCAGCAGAGACAAGACTGGAAAAGACAGAGCATATAGTTCATCTGTCTGTATCTTCATACTGCAGCAAGCTTGTTCTTCAGACCTTGTTTGAATAAACCCTCCTCCAGTGTGATTCCCTTGTGGCTTCACTAAGATCCGCCTTCAGCAGCCAGCCAAATGGCAACAGCCTAAACTTCAGCTTACTGTCTCCAGGCAGCATCACGCCTGGTGTTTCTCTTGGGCCCATCTCCTGAATCTCTCCATATCCGTGGAGGGGACACAGCCAAGATGAGATGCAATCCTCCAGGTGAAGAACCATGGCAACGTAGCCAACCCCAAGCACTCACAAAAATCATGAGACATGATTCTGAAGCCAAAGTGATGCATTTGGGGTGATTTTTATTTCCCACTGAATATTTCAGCCTTTAGAATTTCCTAGCTTTTCTCTACAACCACAGGAGTTAAAACTTCTTCCCCCTCTCTCCCCCCCAAGAAAAGCTGAGTCTCTCATTTATCTACGCATCTCGAGAAGCTGGGACTATCAGACCACCACCAAATATCACGAAACTCATGCTAATATCAGGAGCATTGGAAACACTGCAGCATGGTCATGTACAATGGTAACTTCCCCTCTTTGTGTTTTGTTTGTTTTACAAGACCCTTGTCAACCCTTTGATGGCTGTGGGTATTTCTGCCCTAGCAAATTCACATCTCCATAAGCATACAAGCTAATTTCCACTCCAAGAAGCAGACATTCTCCATCAGCAGCAAAGCAAGCACTCACATGCTTTGCTTCTTTGTAAAGTCCAAGGCCCACAGAGCCAGCCCTAAGCAGAGAAGGCATCAGACATCCAGCAGTTCCTCTGGGAAAAGGTGATAGCATTTGTAGTGACATCAGCCAGATCACCCCCCTTTACATTTACACCTTTCCTGTCTTCACTGCAGTGACATGCAGGCTAGCAGGTGGCTTTAGAGAAAGTGTTTAATCTCTCCCCCATGAGCCAGGGCTCAAAGTCATTATTTTAGAGATGACCTTCAAAGGTTAAGTACCAAATTCCTGCAGCTTTACCAATATATGCTGATTGCTTCCAACAGCAGAGCTAAGCAGAACTTTCAGCTTCTTACTAATCAAACAATATGTTCCTCATTTCTTATTAAAGAGTAATGTGAAGGGCCCAGGCCAATGTTTTGGAGCCATCCACCATATCCTAGTAACATTACTGGGGTTTTTATTTAGCAGCTATAGGCTGAATTTAAAAATGGGACTATGCTTTGATGAGTCTCAAAAGCACTCCTTCATATGATAGAAGATGATCACACAACTTCATAATCACGATTAAGTTTTATTAACCAGCAAGCGTATGGTATTTTAAATGCAAGCATTTGTATGTAAGAAGTTCACTGGGAGAAGGTCATCCACAGAGAAAGAGTACTATTAATGACCAAAAAATACTTCACAATGAATTAATTCATTGACTGAACTCAGCCTCTCATTTGGCTAACAGCTATGAAGGGAGCAGATTGCAATTTTCTCATATATTCATTATTCAAATACATTGCAGAAAAATCTTTTCATATTTTTTGCTACACAGATTGATTGCAAATATTCCAAAATTGAATTGTGCTGCATAATTGTCACTAGAAGCAAAGGGAGAAGGAGGGGGCCACAAATATGGCCAACACAAAGTCACTTTGAAATTGAAACGTGGAGTTATTGTTTCATTATTTGCTGTGCTCTAAAAGAAATCTGTTTGATAAGTAATATGCATCTAACGAGCACTGTGCAACAATGCACCTGCCAACTCTTTTCTTCTTCCCCTTCACTTTTACGATAGGTAATTTCATTCCCTGGCTCCACACCCTTCTAGTCAATCTGGTCTCTGGTCTCCAGCCCTGGGAAAGTGTGATAAAACTATAAACGATCAGAGATAACAGCAGTTCCTGTTTAAGGACAGAGAAGGATGTACAGCTATTGGATACTCACTTTCTTATGCAGGCTTTCCATACAGGAGAAGCGTATTTTCCAGCTGAAGTAAGAAGACCTTCCACTAAATGTCAAGACAGATACTAGTCCCCACTAGAGCAAGCAAGACTTCTCCAGGAAGCTCAGGAAAAGCTCCTATCATTGGAGTGAACTTTCTTCCAGGAATAACCACCCTTTGAAGAGAAATGGCTCTCTCTCTCGCTCTCTCACACACACACACACACACACACCTTAGACAGCCTCTCCCTTTTCTAGAAGTTCCACATTGGATCAGTCTTCTTCCTGTTCAGCATGAAGAGGTAGCCTTGTTTTAACATCTCCTGTAAAGCAGAGTCAGAAGTGGCTATGATGAGCAACAGGTGTGCATGTCTGTCTGACATGGAGAGTCGTGTAGAATGAGGGATGTGTAAAACCCCTCATTTTAATTTGTAAATTTTTCAGTAAAAGGCTAGTTTGTTTTATGTATGCTGGGGGTGGGAAATAATTTTTGATGGGGGGAGGCCACTCCAAAAGTTTGATAAGTTGTCAAGTGCCACACTCTTCCATTGTATTAATGGGGGAGGTGCCGGGTCTGGGATGGAGGTTGGGTGCAGAGGGGAGTTTGGGGTAAGTGACTGGGGTATAGGAGGGGATGTGGGATTTGGGAGGGAGTTTGGGTGAAAGAAGGAGGTTGTGACCTCCGACAGGAGACTGAGGTGCAGGAGGGAGTGTAGGGTCTGGGAGGGGGTATATGGGTGCAAGAGAAGATTCTGACCTGGAGGAGGGGTGCAGGAGGAGCTGCAGGGTTTGGGAGGGGGCTGTGACTTGAGGCAAGAGTGCAGGAGGGGGTGCAGGAATTTGGGATGAGACCAGGGACAGGTAATTGGGGTGCTGGATCTGGAAGGGGGTTGTGACTTGGAGATGGGGTATTGGCGAGAGTGCAGGGTCTGGGAGAGGGTATGGGCACAGTAGCAGGGATGCAGAGGGTTGGGGGGAGGGAAGAGCTGGGTGCCAGAGGCAGGCTTTGAATGGGAGGGACTTACCTGGGTGGCTCCCTACCTGTCTCAGCCAGGCTCCCTGCTTATCCTGCCCCCACATGGCATTCAGAGCAGCTAGCTACAAGGGCCATGTGTGCTTCTGTAAAGACTGTGACCCTGGGAGCAGGAGGGGTAATTCACATTCTACCTGTCCTGCAAACGGGCAGCTCCCGTTGGCCAGAAACCGGCCAGAGGGAGTTGTAATATTATGCTGGGAGCAGGGGCAGCACACAAAGCCTCTTCCCCCTCCCCCTGGGCTCACAGCAATCATAGAAGCACACATGGCTCCCACAGACAGCTGACCGGAGCACCTTGTGGAGGCAGGGCAGGCAAAGAGCCTAGCTGAGGCTCCCCCTGGGCCACGGGCCAGATCCGTTGGTTTGGTGGGCCAGATCCATCCCCACATGGTTGTATTTTACCTGCCCCTGATGCACAGTGCCAGAAGCTAAGAAAGTGCTTCCCAGACAGTAGAACACGCAGCCCAGATATCTTCAAAATCCTTAAAAGTCTCTTCACGCATGGTGTGCTGAAACCACTGCCTATGATGATGGCCAATATTGTCTCATTGTTTCCTTATACAGGTTGAACCTCTCTAGTCTGGCACCTTGGGGACCTGACCAGTGCTGAAGCAAAGAATTTTCCATACCACGGGAGGTTAACATTATTTAGCAGCATTACCAACACTTCCACTGCTTACTACGGACATTAAGAGACGGGTAACCAACTAATCATGTAGTCAATACAATTTGTATTGACTACATGATTAGTCAATAAGCCAAGTGCAGGCAGCCCAGCTCCTACTACACTTGAACTGCAGAGGTAGGTTCCAGACTGGTGTGAGCTGGGACAGAGCTGCAGCAGTCCTGGACTGGCGCAAGCCCCAGCTGTTGCGAACAGAGGCTGCTTCACAGCAGCAGTCCCTGTCCCTGGGGGTGGACCCAGCTCCCTGCTGGCATCCCCCCACGGACAGGGGCTACTGCCAGAGCAGCCTCTGCCTGCAGTGAGCCTGGGCCTGCCACAGGCAGAGGCTGCTTTGCAGCAGCCTCCCCTACCCCACTCTTCCGCTGCTGCCTATGATAGAGGCAGTAGCACAGGGTGGGGGTGGGCAGGCAGCACCACGGAGACAGTGCTGGGGGGAACTGGCTTTTAAGCTGGCTTCTCCCAGCACTGGCTCCTGTTTCCGCCCCCACACACACACACCATTTGCTGCCTTTGATATAGAGACAGCAAAGGGAGGAAAGCGAGTAGCCAACTCAATTACCCAATAAGCTTAGGTTTATTGGGTAGTCAACTATTCACTTACATCCCTACTGCTCACTGGGCTCTTAGAAGATAATTTAGGGGTAAATTAGAGCTAAATAACCACACAGAACACTGAGAGCCAGGACTGGTGGCTCTAAACAGACTTGGGACCGTGGGAAACTTGGTCACACCCATGACAAATGAACATCCGGCTAACTAAACTCATGCCGGACCACGGATGCTGCTGAACCACAAAGTGATGGACTAGAAAGGTTCAGCTTGTACTCCTGTATCTGTCGGTATCCATCTGACATCTTTTTACTTGTGTTTGTTCAGCACCTAGCTCAATGGGACACTAGTTGGTCCATGACAGACTCTGAAGTACTATCATAATACAAATAATACAGGCCTCTGTGACTGGTATTCATGGTCCCCTATTCCTGTGATACACTTAACTTAATAGCAAGTCTCTGTGCTGGGCCCTAGTGCCAGTGAGAGCACTGAAATGCATGTGCTCTCACTCATAATGCAGTATTTGCAAGACTAATAGTTGAAGCATTGTGGGTTAGAGTGTATAAAAAATGAAGGGAGGCAGCTGGCACCAGCTGGTACAGATAATGTCTTATCTGATGAACTGACAGAACTGCTGGAAAAGGTTTGACAGTTATTAATCTATAGAAGAGGCAAACAGTAGTTAGTAGCCTACTGACCCACAATAAACCATAACAGCCATACAAATCCACACAATGCAAGCATCTCCACTAAGCCTCCAAAATGTTTTCAACAAGACACCTAAGAAATATAAAATGTTCCCAGCTCACTTCTCATCCCTGGTGGTATTTTCATGATGTTGGACCCCAAAGTTCAGCTGTGCTGTCATCAGCCCTACAAGACACCGGGCTAGGAGCCAAAACAAAACAATGAAAGCCATTTACAGGGCAGGAAACGGCATCTGCTGGATGAAATGCTATCTTCAGACAAGATGTGTTTGGATAACTCCAGTTTCATAACTCGCTTCTTCCGAGGTTAGGAAATCACAGTAATACAAAGAAAATAAAATGGGGAGCGCAGCCTTGGCATGTCGGACAGCAGGAGAAGCAGCTGAGTACTCTTCTGTATTGATCCACATCTACACAAGCTGTCTCTGCTATTCCGGTCGCCCATGGACTTCAGTGGGGCTGAGAAAATGTAGGGGCTTCACTGAGCATCAAGGGTGAATTAAATTAGGTCTCCACCATATTTACAATGCAGATTTGTTGGTCTCTCTGTGGCCTCACTCATTACATATTATGTGGCCCTTTACAAATGGGCTATTTCGCAGAAGCCAAGTAGCGAGTTGGGATCAAAGTAAAATTGCCTTTACATTTCAGGCTTTTACCTTCATCACCACAGATGTGTCTGGTAAGAGCTTTACAGGAAAGGAAGGCAGGTCAGCCTACTCTTTGCTATTCCAGGAGTCCTTGGTCCTTCTGTTCTCTGTATTTATATGTAAAATGGGGTGATTCTCACCTAAAAGCCCTTCTAGAGACTAAGGAAACCCTAAGTCCCTCACTAGGTAAATAGGTACTAATGAGAAGGGGCTGAGAGAGGAGAGAGAATATTTGACAACAGGTTTTATAGTGCACAACCAAGCCACAGAGACAGCTGCTATCAACCATCTTAGGCCTAGCAGGAGCATGATCTGAACTCCCATCACGGCATCAGCATGAAGCATAAAAGTTTATTTTAACCTTACATTATTCCTAATCAAATTGTATCGATCAAACCGTGACACGTGTGTGTGTGTGTGTGTGTGTGTGTGCACACGCGCGTGTGTCTGTCTGATTAAAAAACCCAGAAGGGATCATTGTGATTATCTAGTACAGGGCTACTCAACACACGGCCCGTGGCCCGTATGTATGCGGCCCATGGTGCCTTGAGCTGCTTCCCAGGCCGCCTGCCTTGTCACTGTGGGCTCCAGTGGCAGTGCCTGCCCGCAAGCCAAGCTACACCACATTGAGCCAGGCCGAGTGCGTAGGAGCTGCCAGCCAGCGGGGGGGGGGTGTGTGGGGGCAGGGCACACCGGATGGGTTGGCCACAGCGGCAGTGCCTCCTGACGAGCGGAGCCACGTAGCGCTGCACTGAGCCAGGCTGCATCGGCGCACGCGCAGGAACTGCTGGGGGCTGCAAGAGGCAGCTGGGGAGCCGAGCAGTGAGGCACATGGCAAGGCAATGGCAGAGCTGGGCAGCAAGAGAGGTGATGAGGCGATGGCAGAGCCAGGTGGCGAGGTTGGAGTGAGAAAGGTCTGTGCTGGGGCTTGGGTAGGGTTACCATACGTCCAGTTCTTCCCAGACATGTCCTTGGTTTTACATGTTAAATCGCCATCTGGACAGGTTTTTTAAAAGGCAAAAAATGTCTGGGATTTTTTGCCCTGCAAAGGGGATCGGAGAGGGAGCGGCGGTACGTACCTTCAATGGAACATTTGAAGCCACGAGTCTGGACCACTCACAGCTGCTCTGCACACAGGCTCCAGCACCTGCAGGGAAAAGTGCGTGGTTCCGGTGAGTCCTAGGGCGTTACCCTCCTCCCCGCTAGATTTATGTCCCCAGCTCTGTGGGAGGGAAGGGCACTGGGTTACAGCAAGGAGGCTGGGGATGTCTGGCTCTGAGGAAGGGGTGGGGCATTGGGTAAGAGCAGGGAACTAGGTGTTAAAACTTCTGGTTTCTTTCTTTTCCTGTAGGTGGGCAGCGGGTCTGTTTGTTAGATTTGGGGGTTCCAGTCTCTGCTCTGTGAGAACTGTGGGAGCTGGTGCTTGGTGGGGCGGGCAGGGGAAAGGAAGGGATTCTGGGAAGCAGGATTCCTGGGTTCCTTTTTTAGCCATAGCATATCTCCCCTTGGTGCCTTTAACTTCACATTGATTGTACTTATATTTCAGTAAATATTGTATTGGCAGTTTTTCTTTGATTTGTTAAAATTGTGAAGCCAAAACAAAAAAGTAATCAATATAATGGTCTTCTCTTGATATGTGTTCAGTAGTTAAATTCCTGGACTGTCATTATGCATTAAAAGTGCTGTCATATGGGTGGAAATTGGGTAAATATTACATTTTATTAATATTAGAAGAATTGATTTAAATAGGGCCTGCGTGTTGTGTAGTCTTGCCTTAATCTTTGTATTCATGCCCATCAGTGTGAAAGAAGCAATTTGCATATATTTGCATAAATATTTGCATATATATGCAAACACACTTAAGTTGTAGCCCCTGAGGCTTCCAAAGTTGAGTAGCCATGATCTAGTCTAACTAAGATGAACTTTTTTGTTAGTCTCTAAGGTGCTACAGGACTATTCGCTGTTTTTCAAGATGAACTTTGCTTTTTAAGCTAGGTTATTATGTTTTTCTACAAATGATAAAATGCACCTACGCTCTTCCACGGGTTGGGGGGGGGGCGGCAGAGAGGGAATAATCAATGCTTCCTACCTCTCTATAGTTCTCTAGCACTCCAACAATAGATGAATGTGCACAGTCAGTCGCTTGTGAGCAATCCACAAGAAATCAACGAGCGCCTGGAACTAGTGACCCTACAACAAACCAGTGCACACACAGTACAGCACCCGTGAGCAACTCTCGAAAACAAATCCATGTGCCATACAATAGCAGCAATTCTCTATAGGGAAAATGTGTGCCTGACTGCACAACGGAGAAGATACATTCCGTTTCAAACATCAAAGGAGACAGAGAAAAATATTAAAATGCCATAAATCGTGGATGGATTTTTGTTCCTATTTTTAAACACTGAGGATTTACACATAATCAGTGTTGTAGCAGTTTCCATACTTCCTTTCACTGTGTGCTTGGTCTGATCCATGTGTGCAAATGTGTACTTTGGATCGGTAACACTCTGACATGAACTATTGTTCATGCAAATCCACAACAGACTTCAGAATGGCTGGAATCCTAAGGTATGTGCTGAACATGGCTGCCTCCCTTCGAAGGGGTCCCACTCAGACCAGGGAGCTAGTCTCCAAATTACTGTTGCTGCTGCTGATTTTAACGATTTAGGAAAAGGAGCCAAAGATTAGATTCTTCCACTCCTGCCTCCTGACACCATTTCACAAGCCCCTCTTTCCCATCCCCCCTCATCAATCCAAATATAAACTTGCTTTCAGGAAATGCCTTTAAAAAAGGCGGCACCTCCCTGGGTCCTGAAGAATGCCTAGAAAATAAACTGTCTGGGGACATGAAGGAAACTGCTTTTTTCACTCACACTGCAAAGCAGACTTAACCCTTTCTGTCCCAGCTGCCAGCACACTCAGTGCCTTCCATGCCCAAGGAGAACTAAAAATATCCCAGTCAAGAGAGGGAGGGAAACCCAAGATAACCACTCCTCCACAGGCATGGGATGTAGTGGTGCAGGGGTGCTGAAGTTCCAAGTTTTGAGCATCCCCGCTTCATGCCCCTGATGCCTGAGGTCCCAGCTGTCAGCCTCATGCCCCTGCTGCCCAAAGTCCTGGCTGCTGGGCCTGCTGCTGCCCCAGAGTTCAACCGCCAGCTCAGCCCCGTTCTGGGGAGCTCTGCTTCCAGGTCCTGCATGTGGGGTCCTAGCTACTGGCCCCAGCTCTAGGGAGCAGTGAAGGGCACAGACGGGGTAACTCCAACAACTGTTCCAGAGCCACTGCACCCCTCCCACCAACAGCTCAAAGTAAAATTCAAAGTTCTCTACTGGAGCCAGGTTGTGGGGACAGGGAGAAAGTCCCCAACCAAAATCTCCAATCCAAACCCTCCTGAACATCAGGAATATGCAGAACCTCGTGCAAGTATCACAGTCCAGGCCCAGCTCTAATTTTAGATGTATCTGGCATCAACACCACTGTACAACCACACACAAGCACATGCACAGCTTTAGAGTGAACATTTGCAGCAGGCACAGATGGGGACCTGGGGTTGCAGCTGTGCTTTCCTTTTTCCTTCCCCTTGCCCCCCACCAAAAGCACTTGTGTGTTTCAAGAAGGCCACTAAAACACCCCCCTCTACATGCAGAAACCGTTCCCCTTCACAGAGACATCTGCATGAAAACAGAATCTAGGTCTAGCAGCTGCTGCTGCCCATTCTCCTGCTGAAGTCAGAACCCTTCTGTGAGTTGTAGTCAAGAGCAAAGCGTTATGAGGTCCCAGAGGATTCACACTTGCAGTTTGGTACCTAATGCACATTTCCAAAGCACTTTGGGAGTGACAGGGGATGGATCTAAGCACCTAGATAGAAAATGTAACTGGGGTATAATGGAACAGAAGTTTTGTCCTTTCTTGTTTGGAGAAGGGGATTATCTCTCGCTAAGCCTCCACATCCTCCTCCTGGCTCAGAAAGGCTACATATTGTTTCTTGCAAATGATTACCTGTTCTGCTCATTCCCTCTAGGGCATCTGGCATTGGCCACTGTCAGAAGACAGAATACTGGGCTAGACAGACCTTTTGTTTGACCCAGTATGGCTGTTCTTATGCTTTATAAACTTTAATTAATCCTTACAGCCGCACACACCTTTGTGAGCCAAATTAATTCCATCCCCATTTTATAAACAGAGCTGTTGTTTCAGATATGTACAGATAGTATGTTGATGAGCTGCAGCACACAGCCCTACGAAACAGAGGACCAGAGAGGGGAAGTGAATTGGCCAAGAATCCCAGCAGACTGGTGGCAACACTAGGACCAGAACTCAGCAGTTCTCAGCACCTGTTTGCTCCAAGCTGCTTCATTTAATCCAGATGGAGTCCTAGTAAACACACATCCTCTTTTCACACCAATGTTCTTACTTCAAAAAACATGGAAGAAGAAAAGGTAAAATAAATTCAGGAAATCCCCAGCTACAGAGGGGAAATGGTCTCTAAATAGAAGTCATCCAAGGTTTTGCAGGTAGTTCTAAAGAAAGCAGCTCAGCATGAGAAGAGAAAAGTTCAACTCCCCTTCCTGGCTACCACCCGCTGGGGGGAAGGGGAGGTAATGCTCTCTAGGTCAGGAGGCCCTTTACACAAAGCTGTTTGAAGGTAAGCTTTTCACTCTTAGGGACACAAAGAAAGGAGGAGAGTTCACTCTGATGGCAGCTCACTAGTATAAGTGGTTTGGTTCTATGGGTACAAGCCCAAAGCAACAGCAATAAAATATGAGGCACAAAACCCCAGGTCATGTAATAGCTACTCAGTAACGATACTTAGCACTTCCACAGTGTTTTCCATTCATTGATGTCAAAGTGCTTTACAAAGGTGGGAAAGAATTAGTTATCCCCATTTTACAGATGGGAAACTGAGTCAAAGGCTTCCCCAAGCCATACACCAGGCCAGTAGCACAGACAGGGTCTCTGTACTCCCAAATCTACAGTTCTGTTCACTGGACTGCACTACCTCCCTAAATGTGCTGCATTAAAATGTACTCAGGAGTCTCTGGTTAAGTTTCAAATGTCCAAGATGGTCCCATACAATAATTCAGCTTGTGCTGCGAAGTACCCAGTATACGTTTTTGTTTGGATTACCAGCAGGGGCTGGGACGGTAGCACAGCAGAGGTACAGAGAGCCACAAGGGAGGGACGGCAAGTGGCAGGGGAAAGAACTGTATTGCCTCATCATCTGATCTTAGAACAATCTTATAGGCTCTAAAGGAAACAATATCTGGCCTTTCTGAGCCAGGAGAAGGATGTAGAGGCTTAGAGAGAGAGCTTATCCTCTTCTCCAAACAAGAAAGGACAAAACTTCTTTTCCATTATACACCAATCACATTTTCTAACTAGGTATTTAGGTTATATAGCTTTCAACACGGTAGAATGAGTGCCTGCATAGTATCAGCACGTTGTTTCGGATAAAAACTGCAAATATCTTGGAGAACATTGTAGGAGCAGCATGGTGTAGCAATTCAAGAATCCACCGGGAACCCAAAAGACCTGGATTCTATTCCTGGCTTTGGCACAAACAGACTGTGAGACCCAGAGCACATCATACAAGTTGTGTGCCTCAGTTTTCCTCACCTGTAAAATAGGGATATTATTTCTCTGCGTCCCAATTTAACCCATCAATAGATATTTCTAAAGAACATTGGTGTCTTCAAGCAGAAAGCGTCAGTGCAGAACAGTGTGCTGTAATTAACAGCAGACCCAGGAATTCAGTGGCTATCATTTTTCTAGCTATACCTGCATAGTTTAATAGTTGGACTTCTCTGACAGTTGAGATCCCTGAGCTGGGACACTAATGTTGACAACTCTGTGGTGGGAAAGAAAACAAAAAGAAGCAAACATACATTCTCCAGCAAGTTACTGCATGATGAAGGCAGCAGAAGACGGTCCAGACCAGTGTTTCTTAAACTTTTTACGACTGAAGAACACCAAACAATATTTTTTTTTCCTGAGGAACCCCAAGGTTTTTTTTTGTTGTTGTTGAGCAGGAAAAAAAAAGGGGGGGGGGAGGGAAGAAGTCATCTGCCCCTGTCAGAGCGGCCATTCTGAACTCTGTTGTTCTCTACAGCACACCTCCAACTGCCTCGTGGCACATCGGTGTACCATGGAACACAGTTTAAGAAACACTGGTCCAGACTTGCTCAAGCTGGGGTTCACTGTTTGCAGTGTAGTTGTGCACATAACACAATGGAGGCCTGGTCAACTGGAAATAACTACTTTGTTTATCAACTGAACGGCAAGCAATGCCTCAAAAAGAGAAGAGTAGCAAGGTGTGTGCTGTCCACAACAACGGATTCCAACCAGTAAGATCTGTTAACATACAACTGCACTTAAATCTGACCAAGGGCTTGTAGCAATGCCTCAGTTAACATCTCAAAGGAGGGAAAACCCCAGAGATTCGAGGCTGCTTTAGTTGGATCGGAAACTACAAACCAAAATTCTCCAAATTCTCCTGGTCCCCAACTCAGCCCTCAGAACTTCTGCATGCACAGAACACAGCAATCTGATTCTTATTTCTTACAGCCCCCAAGAGACCACGCTGAGACATACCTAGAAATCCTATCCATCAAGATGATGGAAGGCACGGCAATGTCAGGGAAATGGGATATCTTTCATTGTTGTTTGCAATGCTGCTGTAGCCATGCTGGCCTTAGGTTATTAGAGAGATGAGGCGAGTCAGACAACATCTTTTATTGGACCAGCTTCTGTTGGTGAACAAGACAAACTTTCAAGATTACATAAAGTTCTTCTTCAGATTTGGAAAAGGTGGGTTCATTTCCTGACACAGTATGACCTTAGGAAAATTACTTAAATCATTTAGCCCTCAGTTTAATATTCTGTAAACCGGCTGTAATAATATCCACTACCTGACAGCTGCGGCGGGACAGAATTCATTAGTGTTCGTAAAGGACTGAGATTCTGGGATGGAAAGCATGACAAATGTGCAGTTGTCTAGGCACTCTAGGCACTGATACGGCAGCCATTACGATGGTACACCTATATATGAGAGGGACATGCACTCCTATATAAATAGAAACTGATAACTGGCTTCAACTATCCAAAGACAGTGTCTGCTCCAAACTGGCAATAAAAGTTCAGAGACACATGCAACTGATTAAAGACACAGTTATGTACAAACTTATAAGCAAAGCTCACTTCATTAGGAAAACGTAAGCTGATATTTTGTTGCTCACAGTTTCTAAGGGATGGACACAAACAACAAAGCCAAATGAACAAAAGCAGAGCACAATGAAAAACCTGTGAGAAGACTCACTGGACTGACTGTTGAGTATATCTATCTCTGAATTCAAAGCTCATTCTTACAAAACAGACAGAGGAATGTTTTTGGGATGGGTGAGCAGGAGGAAGAGCAGGCTAATGAAAGGAATTCCAGTACTCAAAGAATTAAGGATAATTGACCCACCTTCCCATATGGACTGACTCAGAGAAAGGTTGCAGGCCTGCTTTTTTTTTAAAGCCCTATATTCTTAATTGAGTGGGAAATCTTCTTCCCAAGCATTCTTTAGATCCCGACACTGGTAAAATTCAGTCCCTCATTGCCCCAGCTCAGATGGTCGCAGACCATGTACATGCTTAGACCTGGTCTACACTCCAATCTTATGTCAGTACAACTACAATGCTTAGCAAGGCATTTATACTGAGTGAACCCCAAGTGTAAACACAGCTGAGTAGGGATGTAAAATCCTGTTTAACCGTTAACCAATTAAGTGGGATAGGAGGGGGACAGCTGCCCTGGCTCTGGCTGCTCCACACAGGGCTCCTGCTGCCTCCACCAGCCTTGCACGAGGTTCCCGGCTCCATGCGGGGCTGTCAGCTCCTGCCCCAGCTTGTGGCACGATGGGGCTAGAGCAGCCCTCCACCCACAGTGGGCCATGGGTGCGGGGCTGCTCCCGGTGCTGGTTAACCGTTGCCCTATAAGCATTATCAAGTAAGGGTGATGCTTACTGAGCAACTGGGTAATTGGTTACCTGTTCACATCCCTAGTGCTAAACTGACGGGAGGCCTTCTGCCAATGCTATTATCTCTCAGAGAGCTGGATGTCCTATGCTGACGGGAGCTCTCCCATTAAGTATGCACTACAGTAGCGTAGCTGCACCGGTCAATGCAAACAAGCCCTTGGTCCCTATAGGATCCCACTGCAGTGTTTTGCTAGATATCATAACTTGCAGGGCTTCCTCTGTGTTTGAAATATCTCTTTGCTGAGGTGGCTGTTTTCAGCTCCCCCCTTCTCCTCTCTCCTCTAGTTTAAAGAGGCAGTCAAATGAAAATGTTAGGACTTCCTTCCATGCCAAGTACCTCAGATCCACACACGTAGCTCAGGGCATTGGGATTAGGCTACAGAGAGCTTTTAATCTCGGTCACAGAGTTCACATCCAGCTTGGGTCTGTAGGAATGACACTTATAGGATGTCTGCGCGATGTGCTGTGAGACATACACATAACAACTGGATTGAGTTGCTAAATAGACAATTGTCCATGTGAGAAAAAAATACCCCCGGCACCATGCACGGGGCTGGAAACACAGAGAGGAGTGGCTCTGACAGGCAGATGTGAGGAACGCTGCTCCAAGATCGGGGTGGGGGGAGCTCCTGATGAACAGCATGGTGTTGATAGCAGGAGATGGGGACAAAGGGAGCTTTAAGGAGATTCTCAAAGACTGGCTTTGAGGGGAGGGTTATTATTTACCTAGGAAAATTAAACGCAGATGCAGGATCTGCTTACCCAGAGGTTCTGCTTTCACCCAATTACACAGGTGAAGTAAGGCAGGCACCAAGAGGTTCAAGTGAACTTTGAGTCACCAGAATGCACCACTGTCTTGGCCTGGCCTTGTGACCCTCCTACCTCCAACTGCTCTCCAGTGCTCTGCCTTCCTAGGTCAGTTACAACATTCTGCCCCACGCTGCCACCAAGATCACTGAGGCTGTGTCTAAATTACATCTCTTTTCTCGAAAAAGGGATGTAAATTAGACACTTCGAAATTGCAAATGAAGCCAGGATTTAAATTTCCTGTGATTCATTTGCATAATGGTGGCTGCGGTTCTTTTTGAAACGGGGCTTTTCAAAAGAAAAATGGCTGTTTAGATGGGGATTGTTCGAAAATAAAACCCTTTTTCGAAAGATCCTGTACTCCTCATTTTTTCAGGGTTTTATTTTCGAATGATCCCCGTCTAAACAGCCGTTTGTCTTTCGAAAAGCCCCATTTCAAAAAAACCGTGGCCGCCATTATGCAAATGAAGCGCAGGAAACTTAAATCCCAGCTTCATTTGCAATTTTGAAGTGTCTAATTGACATCCCTTTTTCGAGAAAAGGGATGTAATCTAGAGACAGCCTGTGGGTGCAATACAGAGAAAGAAAGAGCCCCAGCAGCTTTTTTCACATCTGGCTTCCAAACCAAGAACTGCTACTTCCCAGGGCGCACAGTCCCATTACATAGGGGAACCACACAGCAGGGCAACACTGGCCCACCTCGGGGGAAGTATCTCCACACATTAGACCTAGAGAGCATTTTATCTTCTTGCTCCATCCAAACTGACTAGTTGAGTCCCCCTCCCAAAATTCTTTTTAAACAAAGACACTGAAACAAAGCCTCATTTTCTTCGGTATATTTTTTCCCTTCAGTATTCTCTCTCTCCACTTCCCACACACTCCATCCCTCAGGAATGATTCCCAAGGTGTGACAGCAGGGCATGTTTCCTGAAATGATCTCTTCCTCTGGGAAGCTCAATGCTTCCCACACCATCAGATGTCAGAGACACAGTCTTGTCATTATTGAGCCTGATCCTAAAAGAAAAGCAGCTTTCCTGTGGGTGAAAAAGAATTAACTCTATCCTTTCACAATCCTCAACCTGCATAAGACACATTCAGCTCTGGTCTCCCCAGCTCTGCAAAGCAATCACATTGAAATTTGCAAAAGCGACGAGGAGTCCTGTGACATCTTATAGACTAACAGATTTACTGGAGCATAAGCTTTTGTGGGCAAAGACCCACTTCGTCAGATGCATGTAGTGGAAATTCCATCTGATGAAGTGGGTCTTTGCCCATGAAAACTTATGCTCCAATAAATCTGTTAGTCTATAAGGTGCCACAGGACTCCTTGTCACTTTTGCAGATTCAGACTAACACAGCTACCCTTCTGATAATTGAAGTTTGCATTGCTTTCCACACAAATGAGCAGCGACGTTAACCCTAAGAAATAAAGGAGAGAGAGAGCAATACTTTGTTGTTGTTCTGACAAGAAATGAGGAGGCAATCGGACTATTTTGAACTGCGCATGAGAAAAATAAGCATACTAAAAAGCTGTAGTGTGACCATTTCACCTTCAACCAGAATCAATGAATTCTTGCAAATTGTATGTGAAAAATGTCTATATATGCATGTAAAATATATGTAATTTCATTGATCTGAAGATCTACAGAATTCCCACACGTACACCAGTGGTGAGCAACCTGTGGCCCACAGGTGGTCCATCGAGGTTCTAGCCCAAAAGACTTTTTTTTACCATTGCCCATGTGCAGGGTTGCCAGATTTTGCTGGGTTTTGTCAGTGTAGTTTTTTTACCTACTGGTATTGCTAAAGTGACATGCACGTAAAGCAAGGGCACATAAAGTGAGGTGGGTGCTGACTGCACACAACATTGCGAGAGCCATGTGCTGCCTCTACATCCAAAGTGCTGCTAGAGTTCAACTGGCACACACTCCACAGATTCCAGGTACACAAGCACAGTTAACAAAACTACCCTATCGTGGGAGGCCATTTTGCAGCCCACTGAGATGAAGAAAGGCCACTCATGAGGCTCACTCACTAGCCTAGCTTGCCCATCACTGCCTCCCCACACAGTGTATGCATACACTGCTCTGCAGCCTATCTCCATTAGCATATCAGGAAGTAATTCAAATGCATGCTGAACATACCATTGAGAGAATATGCATTTTCCTTTGAACACAGCTTAAAGCTTCCATCCTAGAAAGCCATGAATGTATTTATCAGTGACAGTTCCAGCAAATCTACAGCACACAGAGAAAACAGTTTCCTAATCCTACGCACATTTTGCAGTCAGAATCTTTTCACTTGTTATGATAAATGGCAGGAAATCCCCAAACCCACCCTTCACTCAGGCAGCATGCTGGGAGCCAGCAGATCTATCAGTAGAGCATCTAGGAAGGAGTGCTGAGTTTCTGGTCCCAATTAAGCAGAGCATGGCTCGCATCCTTGAATGGAGTCCTTGGAAAAGATGTCCAGATGTTCAATTCTTCTGACAGCTCCAGCAGCAGCATGTAACATTCAAGTGCACTGTGTAGGAATTGAGTGCCTAGTCTTTGTGACTTCCTCCCACTACCTGGCACCGCCGGACAGCCCATTTAACCAGATCTCCCCACTCTGAAACTGAGGAAACAAAATGAGAGGGAATAAGGGAAAGGCCCAGTTGACTGCCCCTCCTTTCAATATCCTGCAGGAAAAAGATGGGAACAGCAACCCTTACGCTTCTGGCTTCCTAGGTGTGTGTTCTCAGAGTCATCCCCAGCTTTACAGAGGTTCAACATCCCAGGAGAAATGGCTTTGTTTTATCAGAGATCATGGAAACCAGAGAGTACTGGGCTAGACCAAGCAAAGCATGGTCAGGGGTTGAGCAAAAGTCTTCCTATTCAACTCTGCCAATGCACTTCAGTCCTGACCTGCAGCTGTCCCCCTACATACACACATGCAATTCAGAACTTCCGTGCACCACTTTCCTGTGGTGTCCCGATCTCTGCCAAAGACCCATTTCAGTCCTCTAATACAGACACTGGCCCCACACTGGTTTAGCACTGCACCTCCATTCTGCCCTGCAGCACTCCCTGAGGTTCAGCTCCCAGACCCTGCACAACAGCTCAGCCAGCACCTGCAACACACACAATCTTTCATTCCTGAACTGTCCTGGAATTGGCACCAGCAAACACATGCAGGTTTTGTGATGTGGACAAAGAGCTCTCAGATCCATGAGACAACACAGAGAAACAATGGAATGGGATTTCTAAACATGGGTGATTTCATTAGCCACTAAGAACCTTAAACTGGCAACAAGCCTAAGAGTAGCATGGTGTGAAGCCACGTGGTCCTTTGGAGCCTTATCCACCAGATTATGAAAGTCACTTAAGCTATTTTGTTCAACAAGGCCTTTTCCAGACCTGTCCATTTATATCTCCCTCCATTTATTCTGCCGGTTACCGGCACCGGATGGCAAGCACCTTTTTTCTGATAAGGACTCTTTAAAACGGCTAGTTAAACAGTGCCGTTGCTGTACATTCGATAAATGTTTGTGGCACACGCTGCAAGGGTAATATGTCACTTATTAATAGGCAGCTTGGCAGCGTTCCCCTTGCAATGGGAAGAGGGGCAGAATCAGAAGGGAAGACATACACGCCTGAGATATGTTCAGAGACCAGGAAACAACACAATGTTTAGAACCCCAGGGATATTCAACCAGACTCTGGTTACTGTAGTACAAATTCAGAGGCACTCTACTGACTGCCATGGATTGACTGTGGGTTTACATCAGAGCAGCCATGAGTAGAAAATCACCACCCTAAGAAAAACAACTGTGTGGACCCAAACTATAGGGCAATGAAGTTGCTACCTTTGCCATTTTCTAGCAAACCAAGAATTGACAGAGCAGCAATGAGAGGGGATCAGAGAGACTATCTGAGAACAAAAAGCAGGCAGGTGGAAGCCCACGTAAGGGCTCTGGCTCTATACCTGCAGACCAACACATTGCAGCACCTGTGTTGCTGTGACACTGACATTGCGACTCCAGGATTCTGCATGACTAAAGTGTCCTGTTGGAAACCAAGGACACTTTAAACCAGGGGTGGGGGATCTTTTTTGGGTCGGGGCCCACTGACTCACAGAAAAAAATCAGTCAAGGGCCGCACACAAGTGAGAAGCAGAAAAAAACCCCTCATTGTGGCCCCTGCCTGAGGGGAGACTCCCCACATTCCCCTTGTACACCAGTGCCTGGGGGGCCCAGCCAAGTAGGTTTTGTGCACTCCAGCCCCCCAGGGGGACAGCAGGGGGGCTGGAGCACCAGCTTGGGCTCCCCAATGCCAAGGGTGGACCCAGGCATGCCGAGGGCTGCATCCAGCCCCAGGGCCTGAGGTTCTCCACCCCTGCTTTAACCCATCAACTACAGGATGAACCTCTCTCATCCCGCACCCTCAGGTCCTGACCAGTACCAAACCAAAGAATTTGCCGAACCATGGGAGGTCAGTATTGTCTAACAACATTACCAACACTTCCACTGCTTACGGGGCCCTTAGAAGACACTTAGGGGTAAATTAGAGCTCAACAACAGCACAGAACACAGAGCCAGGACTGGTTGCTGTAAACAAATTTGTACTTGGTGCAGGAAACTTGGCCACACCCAGGACAAGTGGACATCGGGCTAACTAAAATCATGCCAGATCACGAATGTTGCCAGACCACAGAGTACTGAACTAGAGAGGATGCAACAGAGCTGTGGAAATGGAGACCTGCACAGGAAAGCAGGCAACTAGCTTGGTAAGGGCCTAAGTTTTAAAAAGTTGCGTGAAAAAGTACACATGCAAGTAAATGCCTGATTTGTATCAGCAGTGACTTCAGTTTTTCATGAACATTTGGTAGTTGTACATTGTAAAATGCAAATGCAATCCACCAATTTCCACATGCACAACTGTGGTAAATGAATACAAAATTAAGAAAAAAAAAATCAAGCTCTGGCTCTGTATTTACTACCTCATACATCTGACAGAGTTCATTTTGAAAGTGCATAGAAAGAAAAAAACTGTCTCTCTTTAAATCTCTGCACCCAGCTCCTACAGCCTAGAAAAGTTAATATAATTATCTGGAGGTGACTTTCAGAGAGACTCAGCACAAGGAGGGTTATTGTGACTCAATCATTAACTGAGTCGGGGGACCCTGGCTTTATCGGAATGTTGCCTCACTCTGCTGCCAACATTCGTCACCAGAGAATGTGCTGGAGCAGGACACAAAGGTTAATTAATACCTTCTCAGCTCCAGCATTAGTCCCTGGCCATCAGAATCACAGAACACTAGAACTGGAAGAGACCTTGAGAGGTCATCGAGTCCAATCCCCTGCCCTCACGGCAGGACCCAGTACTGTCTAGACCAGTGTTCTCAATCAGTGGTACAAGTAGCCTTAGGGGAACTTGAGAGAAGTTTGGGGGGGTATGTCAACACGACTGAAATTTGGAGAAAACTGAATTTTTGTTTTAAATTTTACAGTGTTTTATTATTTTTGTACTTTTTACACGCAAAAATTTCATCGCCTTCCCGGCTATGATTAAGTTGTTTAAACAAATGTGTTGCAATAGTAGAAAAAAATTGTGTGTCTGAAAATTGTAGGTACTGGGGATACTTATAATTTTTTTTTTTTTTTTTAAAGGGGGTACTTTATAAAAAAAGGTTGAGAAACACTGGTCTAGCTCAACTTGATAGATGGCTATCTCCAGAGCTGGAGATTCCACAACCTCCCTAGGCAACTTATTCCAGTGTTTAACCACCCTGACAGTTAGGACGTTTTTTCTAATGTCCAGCCTAAACCTCCCTTGCTGCAGTTTAAGCCCATTGCTTCTTGTCCTATCATCAGAGGCCAAGGAGAACAATTTTTCTCCCTCCTCCTTGTGACACCCTTTTAGATACTTGAAAACTGCTATCATGTCCCCTCTTGGTCTTCTCTTTTCCAAATTAAACAAGCCCCGTTCTTTCAGTCTTCCTTCATAGGTCATGTTCTCTAGACCTTTAATCATTCTTGTTGCTCTTCTCTGGATCTTCTCCAATTTCTCCACATCTTTCTTGAAATGTGGTGCCTAGAACTGGACACAATACTCCAACTGAGGCCTGATCAGTGCAGAGTAGAGCGGAAGAATGACTTCTTGGGTCTTGCTCACAACACTCCTGTTAATGCATCCCAGAATTATATTTGCTTTTTTTGCTACAGCGTCATACTGTTGACTCATGTTTAATTTGTCATTCACTATGACCCCTAGATCCCTTTCTGCAGTATCCCTTCCTAGACAGTCGCTTCCCATTCTGTATGTGTGAAACAGATTGTTCCTTCCTAAGTGGAGTACTTTGCATTTGTCCTTATTAAACTTCATCCTATTTACCTCAGACCATTTCTCCAGTTTGTCCAGATCATTTTGAATTATGACCCTATCCTCCAAAGCACTTGCAACCCCTCCCAGCTTGGTATCATCTGCAAACTTAATAAGTGTACTCTCGATGCCAATATCTAAATCGTTGAAGATACTGAACAGAACCGGGCCCAAAACAGACCCCTGTGGAAGCCCACTTGTTATGCCCTTCCAGCAGGATTGTGAACCGTTAATAACTACTCTCTGAGAACGGTTATCCAGCCATTTATGCACCCACCTTTTAGTATCCCCATCTAAGTTGTATTTGCCTAATTTATTGATAAGAAGATCACGTAAGACCATACAAAATGCCTCACTAAAGTCTAGGTATACCGCTTCTCCCTTATCCATAGACCTCTGGGAAGACTCCTTCCACACTCTAGCATATATCTTTCACTGCTGCTAAATCCAACCAACCAAATTATGCCTCACGTTTTCCAAAAGGGAAGAAAGGATAGTCTGTGGTTAAGGCATAGGACTGGAAACTAAGAGCCCCAGATTCTAATTCTGGCTCTGTCCCTCTTCCCTATGTCCCCTTGTGTAAGTAACTTGCCTTGTGTCTCAGTGTACCCACCTGTAAAATGAAGATAACATCACCCATCTCATAGGCCAGGGGTGGGCAATAATTTTTGATGGGGGAGGAGGAGGAGTACTCCCAGATTTTGGAAAGTGGTCAAGGCCCACACTCTTCCATGATATTAATGGAGGAGGTGTGGGGTCTGGGATGGAGGTTGGGTGCAGAAGGGAGCTTGGGGTTAGGAACTAGGATGATGCAGGGCCTGTGAGGTCTGGGAGGGAGTTTGGGTGAAGGAGGCAGTCGTGGCCTGGGGCACAGGATTGGGATGCAGGGGTCTGGATTATGACCTAGGGCAGGAGAGATTGTGACCTGGGGCAGGGGACTAGAGTGCAGGAGGGTGTGCAGAGGTTTGGGTTGTGACCTAGGGAAGGAGGGGATTGGGGTGCTTGATCTGGGAGGGGATATGGGCTCAGGAGAGGAGCAGAGGGTTTTGGCTTATGTGGGGTAGGGGGTTAGGAACGAGGAGAAGAGAACTGGGGGGACGGAGGGCTGGGGTGCCAGAGGCAGGCTGTGGCCAGGAGTCTTACCTGGACGACTCCCAGCCAGCAGCCCAGAATATTTCTCAGGCAGCTTCCCTGCATGTGCCATCCTCGCACAGGCTACAGGAGCCATGTGCATCTGTAAGTAAGAGCCTGAGAGGAGGAGGGAGGGTTCTTCACAGCTTCTTCAAACAGGCAGCTCCCATTGGCCAGAAACCAGCTAATAGGATTCTGCTGGGGGTGGGGCAGCTTTTCCCCACTCCTCCTGGCTCACAGCTGAGAAACACAAACGGCCTGGCAGCCGCTTTTCTGAGCAGTGCACGGGGCATGCACAGCAATCAGGGAGTCTGCCTGAGGCTCCTAACTGCATTCATGGGCTGGATCCGGCCCGTGTGCCCTATTTTTTGCCCAGCCCCATCATAGGCTATTCAAGTAACTGCTGGCAAGTTAGCCAAGCTGCCAGGTGAGTGGAGCCACACTATGAAATAACTCACAAGTGGCTGTGTGCACACTGGCACTGTGCTCACTTGTGTGGGGTACCAAGACTGGGGGGACATGTCCCATGGTTCTTAGTGCTGCCCTAATCTGAGCTGCTCTATGAATCCTTTCCTAGTGAATTGTGGGAGAGCTTGTCTTTCCTCTGGGGATACAAGGTGGCAAGAGGGTGGGGGGTAGAGAGGAACTGTGGGAAGGCCTTGGAGGATTAGCAGCACCTGAATGGCACTAGCCCTGCATCCATACTGCAGTGTGGACTTGTTAGTAGCTGATGAGCTGTGCGGACTGGAGTTTCAACCTATATTCCCTCTTAGGTGAGCCAACTCAATTCACAGCACCAGCGCACTAGAGGGAAGGTTGTTTGTGTGTACATGGAACGCACATTAGGAGCACACTAGCGTCATAATTCAAGTTAAGTCTGCAACGGAGATAAGCCCCATGTGGGTCTGTGCAGTTAGACCTTCATACAGAAGGGCAGAGTATTGTTAGTCAAGATCTTGCATGTTCCTAGCACCCAAGGTGATACGTCCACCCTTCAGATAAAGTCTTGAGGAGACAGGGTGATTATACAGAGGTTATATGTTACAGTGGAGGGCTCACAGTGTCACAGAAATGAGAGATCAGGTCCTAAATTCCCTCTCAGCTGCACAGGGCAGCCACATGGAGTGCTAACTCTATGCTGCTGGGGCTGGGGCTGGGGCTGGGGGGGGAGTCCCTCTTCCCCTGGCTGCAGCTGCCCTGTGCTGTGGGAGAGAGTGCCTTTCCCCTGGCTATGGCAACTCAGAAGAGCCCTGAGTGGACACAAAACTGTATCTGCATCTACATTTACAAAAATGATCTGCAGATAAAAAGCAGATAACCACAAATGCACAGGGTATCCACATCCGTATCTGCAAAAATGAACCATGGATATCCGCATTCACACCCACAGATGTGGCTATCCATGGATATAAAGCGTCCGGATATAAAGCATGGATTTGCAGGGCTCTACAGTTCAGTGCTGAGGCCAGAGGAGAGTGCCTCTTCCCTGACTGTTGCGATGAGAGAGGGCTGGGGTATTCCTCTCTTCCAGGGGCAGCCTGCATACTGAATCCCTCCAGTCAGAGCCTGCACACCACACCCCAATCCTCTGCTTCCTCCCACACTCCAGCCCCTCAACACCATGCCCACTACACACTGTCTATGTGCAGAACAACTGTTGTTATGTGACACATCACCTCTGTATTGGTGCACATAACAAAAGTCATTCCGCACATGGACATACAAAAATAGAGAAAACGCTGATTACGTCCCAGTGTCACAAGAGCTCTATACAGACCTTTCCAAACAACCTAAACCTAGGCCCAGACTCATCACACATGGGGCAATTCTGGGATAAGGACCATGCCAGGTTTCAGGTGAAACCCAGTGTTTTCCCTCCTCTTGGTTCCATCCAACAATGGACAAAGAATGCTTTCAAATAACATTTTGAGATTATGGCTTCTTCTGAACTCAGAACGTGAAGCAACATGTCTTACATGGGAACCATGCAAGACATGAAATGGAAAGTCCCTACAAGAGACCAGTGATCCAAGCCAGCTGCACTCCATATGACTCTCCATATTACTTCAATCCTCACCCTATTCTGATGATGCCTTTTGTACCAGCAATGACCAACACTGGAGGGTGACATATTTCACCCATGACCCTGCAGGCAAAAGAGATAGGCCGCTGGGCCTTTATTAATCACTGCAAGGGGACTGAATAGAGCACCTCCTGCTGTCAACTTCATTAATGAAGACAGTGAGATAAAATCCCTAAAGCAAAGCACACATGATCCCATACACAGAGGGAATCTATAAACTCTTGGTAACATCAACAGAGCACCATCCAGACATAGTCCCTGACCTCAATACTGATGAGCTGAGGAAAGTTATATATTTTGTTGGCCCATTAAAAGATATTACTTCACCCACCTTGTCCAGTATCTTGGAAGCAACACAGCTCCAGCTAGACTGCATACTTGGTATTGATGGCATTTAATGCTGTACTCATGCCTTGATCAACAGCCCCTGCCTACCTTCAGATGGTAAATTACGCCAACATATGCCCATCCAGGTGTAAAACCCTGGCAGACTCATACAAACCACACACACAGTTATCCTGTCTACTAGCAAGCCCCACCAGGCTCTTGTAGAAATAAATGGTTTATGTGGAGAGAGGGGGGACTCAGTCTCCTCCTTGTCTAGGCAAGGAGTTGCTTATTGCTCCCCCCTAGGCAGATGATAAATGGATTTCAGCCAAGTTTCTGCTTTTTATCGACTTTTCCATCAGGATTCACTAAAGCCTCCTATTGAGGATATGCACCATTGAGGATAATGCGGACATTAACCACCACAGTAATTCATGGGTCAACTTATCTTTGTAGCGTACAAATAGCCTCAGGCATAAAGAGATCAAGTGACCTGCCCCCTAATATTGCCAGGCAATAGCTCAGTCCAGATTAGCCTCTTTGCCCTATTGTTCAGCAGTAGGCCACCTCGCAGACTCCAGGAGTGCTGCCATACCTCTTGGGCAAAAGGCACCCTGGCTTCATCCGTCTGTCAGCATTTTCTCTTAAAATCCATTTTCAAAATCACAGTGCTGTCTTTAAATGGTGGGACAATTCAAGGGAAACCCTGAAAGGTTCTCAGCACCCTTTTCACCTACCCAGTGACTTTTATATGTTTATAAAACTAAGCAACATATAATTTCTGCCCTACCAGTGTGCTCAGGTTAGGTTATTCAAGATAAAGTTTGTGGGGAAAAAGTTTATAAACTCTTTTAATAAAAATGATTGTATTTAAGGTAGTGAAGGCATATTACATACAGTATATACATATCTTATCTGGGTTTTGTATCTATTTTGTATTTGAATCTGATGTCTTTCTCATTTAAAAAAAACCAATACATTTCCTTAGGTATAAGGGTCTGATTCAACTCCTGTCCATGTCAGTGGAAAAATTCCCATGGATTTCAACCAGGCCCATATTCTTTGCACATCCCAACTTAAGCAAGGGTCAGTCAATGCTGAGATATCTGGACAGAGAGGAATGAAAACATTTTCTGTGGTTTTCAGCAATATTTCAGAATAAATTAATTATATTTGAGTTAAAATGCAACAGAATTTATACCTGGATATAAGAACAGCTTGTAGGCTATTGCTAACACTATTCTCATGTATAGGCTCTAGTTTATAACTGTATCATACCAAATTCTAAAAAATAAAAGCCAACCCCCCCAAAAAAAACCACTGTAGAAAAATAAATGAGAAAACCCCAAGCACACTGAGAAACATCAGCATGTGATGGAATGGGAACATTCTAAGAAGCATATGCATAAATCAGCCACGGAAATCCCACCTTGGTAAAGTACTTTCAGAGCTAAGTTTATCATTGTGACATTGTAAACTATAACAGAATGGTGGCAAAGAGATCAGCCTCTACCCAGCACACAGTGATCTCCAACACAGGGCAACAGATTTAAAAGTACATTGGTTTGGAAGTCAGGATATGGAGCTTAGTTCTTTTGCTCCTTCACTTCAGTCTAAGATGCTGATTCAAAGCCCAGTGAAGACAACGGAATGTTTCCAATAACTTCACTGGACTTTACATCAGAGCCTACATCTGAGCATTTTCAGTCACCAATCTAATTGCAACCAAGATAACAGTGCCAGTTCCAGCTGGGGTGAGGCAGTACCTGTAGAAAAATCCATGTAGCCCCAAACAGGTAACTAGCACAGCTACTTCACTGAGGGATTTCTTATTTTAGGGACTGCTATGACTGAAAAGATCAATTGCAGAACAAGTCAAAAAGCCTCACACATAGAACCTGCAAACTCCAATTTAAACATATACACTGTAGCTGCGAGAATGAAAAGTGCACTCTACCCCAACGCACTTTGCCATGACTCAGACTGGGAAATCCAAAATTCAGTAACAAGTCGAGTATAGCAGGAAACTCCTGCACCAGCTCAGAGATTCTTTCCTTCCCCTGCCCAGCAACAATAGCTTATTCAATCACCGTCAATCAAGTTATTTGGACATGAATGTTCTTTAAATATCAGTTATGGAACAACAAATGCTCAACCTGACAGCCCCTCGCTATTTCTGGAGGCATTGTTCCATGAAGAGCATTATCTGCCATTACATATAACAGATGACTGATGAGTGCTGCCTTACAAAATAATTCACATCTCACACGCACATACAGAGGAGCAAAGAGAGCCACACCGAGACAAAAGCAATTGTTGAAATCCATGCTTTTGACTTACCTTGAGGTTGTCGTGTCTCCTTCAGCTCAAACACACTCCGTGGGGAACAGTTGTGTAATATCAGTGAACAGAAAAATTGACAAGAAAACAGCTAGATGGTGAAAATCCTTTAACTGTTCAATCGCTTTCTTTATTGCAGCAGGTAGATTACAAAATGAAGTTGAAGAAGTTATAGATGTAAAAATACACACAAGGCTATTTTGCTAGCTAAGGTGCTACTGCTCCTTAACTATTGTCAGCACAAATAAGTTTCATGCTCAGGTGGCCAGACTGTAGGTCCTTAAGCAGTGGCTGTGTCCGCCCTCCACAGCTCTGGCCAATCACTGAAAAGCAAAACCAGCTGGGCCCTCTGGAAAGTTTTTTTAAAGAGGCTTTTTCCCCCAAATAAAGCAGTCCCTTTCTTTCACAACATTTGCTTTCAGCTATTACATGGTAAGGCACAGAAGAGAGTGTGAACTTCAAAAAGTCATCTCCACAAGTGATTCTAGCACCAGAGGAGTGCCCAGCATAGCAGATAACTCTAAAGATTAAGTACAGCTGATGAGAAAGGAAGCATCCTGCCAGATATTCACACTCCACCAGTGGTAAAACAGATCATCTGAATAGCTCACACACAGAATGCAGCACTGGCATAATGAAGGCAAGTATTGCACAAGCTTCCCTCCCACAGCTCTGCCAATGCTTCTCACTTCTGGCCTCTTGAACCCCCCATTATTCTAGAACAGGGTTCCCTTCACACAGCTGTGCCAATGCCCCCAATTCTACCCCACAGCCTCCCCTTTATTCTAGCAGTGGGACTCACATGGCTGAAACTCTGCTGAAGCACTGTGGTCCTGAGCAGTAGCACACCCTGGTACTCAGGTCCAAGGCTACGTCCCCAGCAGAAGCTGTTAATCCTCGCAAACACTACCAGACTCCATGACTGTGCTGTCATGTAAACACATCCATTAGGGGCTGTGCCTTGAGATAGTCAGTCTTTTTACCCAGATCTAAGACAAATACAATTGCTGATCTTTGGCAGTAGAAAGCAAGCGCATTAGCTCAATGATGTATCTAGATGTTGTTGCAGTTGTGCCAAAACAATGTGCCAGTTCCAAAACTTGGGACAGTTCCAATCCAAACCACAACTTTGCAGCTTGACCTGTCTCTAATAGAGATGTGAAAGGTTAACTGGTTAATATCACCTTTAACAGGCAATGCTTACTGGTTCCGGTTAATTGGTAGGGGCTACAGCAGCTCCCTGCCCACTGTGGACAGGGAGCTGCTTCATCCCCACAGGACCTGCTGTGAACAAGGGCTGTGCTGAAGCAGGCCCCCCCTTAATTGCTTAAACTTCACATTTTACATCCCTAGTCTCTAACTCTAAGTTCTAAGGAGCCACATGGAATGGGAGAGAGGTTCAAAGAGGGAAAAGCCCCTCTCTCACCAAGCAGCAGTGCAATCCACAAGCAGCACCCCAAACTGTCCTATGTGCCCCAGACACGAGATCCTAGTGTTGCTGTAACCATGACTTCTGGGTATTTGACATGCCAATAAGCAATACCAAGCGTGCTGTCAAGGTTCAGTATGCCATGAGCCTGCAAGGCCATGACTAGCTTTGTAACGTAGAATGGGATCCACCCCAGACAGATGTGAAATCATAGATGTGTGTCATTATTATACCCCAGAGGATATCAGCTCACCACACTGCTACTTAACACTATGTAGGTTCCAGCTTTCTATTCTCAAGTGATTGTTCAATGACCCACCTTCCCCCGATCCATCTGAAAAACGGCAGTAACAACTGCAGACCCTCTCCTGTTCTGTGCCAAGGTTTGCGTCTGGATCTCTTCACTACTTGGTAGAAATGGACACTCAGAAACATGAGAGAGGCTGGCAGAATCCCCTAGCTTTAGAAAATTGGCAGGAACGGGACAGCTGCAACCTCCCAATGGCTCCTGCCTGATTGATAAATAAATGTGGCTCACTCCCTTTTCCCTCCACAAACTTAGCCCCTGGACATACCTTAGACTGAAGACAGACTGGTCCCTAACTCCCCCTTCCAACCAACCCTAACAGGAGCCCTGGAAAGGGATTCCAGGGAGGCAAGGTAGGGCCAAGGAAGCTGGAACTCAAGTTGTGTGGATTTTTTATTCTCTGTCACCAATGAACATTCTTGGCTTGGTATTTGTAACTGTGCTGCGCACCCTCCAGGAGGGAGAGGCCTAACACTAATAATGCATAGGAACCCCCCTTCCCATGGCACAGAGAAGCCTGGGGTTACCCGATCTGGGAATTTAAAGTAAGCTGCTGCTGCTGCTGCTGCTGCTGGACACAGACAGACCCTAAGGTTCTCTCTAGCTCTCCCAACTCCAATCCAAATACAATGCAAAATGTAAAGCTGTGTTGTCCACCCAGTTCTGAAGCACTAGCCACACTCAACTGGCCAACAACCACATTGTTCAAGCCAACTAGCTACACTCAACCGGCCAAACAGCCACATGTGACTAGTGGCTAGTGTGTTGGACACCATGGGGATAAAGGATCAGTTGCCAGAATGCGAGCAGCTAATGCTAGGGTTACCAGATGGTTTGAAAAAAATACCGGAAACACTTGATCTCAGATCAGGGGTGGGGGAGACAGGCCAGGAGGGGAGTGGGGCTGGCCGGGAGGGGGTCAGGGGCAGCGGGGTTGGCCGGGGGAGATGGGGGGGGGGCTGGCCGGCGGGAAGCAGGGCTGGCTGGGAGGGGGTTGGGGGGAGCGGGGCTGGCCAGGAGGGAGTTGGGGGGAGCGGGGTTGGCCGGGGGGAACTGGCCGGTGGGGAGCGGGGCTGGCCCGGGCGCATGCAGATCCTGGGGTGCTACCCGTCCCGCGCATGGTCCCAGCGAGGCGCACGGGCGAGTCCGGTCCCGGAGATTCCATCCCTCCCCCCCCACTGCGTAGTTGCATACTGCCTGGCTGGTAGATGCGCTCACGCAGTGTGAGCACGTCTACCAGCCAGGCAATATGCAACAACGTACTGATACTCATGATAATAAAAAACGTACTTAATTAGAAAATACCAGACATTTATATGTCCAGTATTTTCTCAATGTGTTTCCTGGACAGAAACCTCAAATACCGGACTGTCCAGTTCAAAACCGGACACCTGGCAACCCTAGTTGGTGAAGGAGAGCCATGTGGGAGGCTAGTATATAAGAAGGGATTTGGGGAATGGGGCTTGTCCCATGGCCAGATGCAAGGGGCAGGACAGTAGACGATGCAGAGCTGAGAGCAAAGGAGTGTAGAGTGAGAGAAATGACAGCAGAGTTGGAATAGGGGCAGAATTATGATGAGCTTTGAAGATGGAGATGAGGAGCATAGACTTAAAGCAGGGAGAGATAGACAGACAGCAAACGGATTCTGCAGAAAGGAGTAGTGTGATCAGAACAAGAAGAAAAGGTCCCAGGTCAAGAAACCACAAACCACCTCCTCCTCTGGAATTATTGACAGGACACTGAGGGCTACCTATGTGCCCCAAGTGCCTGGAAACTTAACCACCCACTTTCAGTTGGCTTGTTTAGTTTGCTAAACCCTCTCCGGTTTCCCCCAGCCACAGGCTCGTCCCCAACCCCGAGCTTCTTCCCATCACCCACCTCAGCTTCTTCCCAAGATCTCAACTTGTTCTGCCCCATTCCAGGTTGGAGGAAGTGGAAAGTTTCCCACTCCCTCTAAAACCACTTTCATAACCTACCTCCCTTCACACCCATACCCACACGCACCTAGCCAATGAGAGGCCTGTATTCACACAGATCTTGTCTCACAGCGGTGAGGGGGCTTTCTTTGCAACAAGTCTCCTACACTAGCCTTGTGAGACACATTCTCTCACTGGCCACAGACCACAGGTATGGAGGTAGGAAGAAGGGGCTGGTGGCCACTGTGGGCTACTAGAGGATAATCTGTCATTGCTGCTTCCTCTCAGCCTAAAGGGGTTGTATCTACAGGGAAGGGGGGATTTATCTGTGGGTAGAAGGAAGTTATTGGAATATAAAGAAAATAAGGGTTCTCTGAAGGAGACTCTGAGCACCAAAGCTGCCTGCAGGGACTTCAGCAGAAAGAGATAAAGCTTGAACACAAGAACCCCTGAGTTCTGATCCCAATTTCACATCCACCCTCTCTGCTTCTTTTTCTCCATCTCTGAAATGCTGCTCCCCACCTCCCCAGGGTGCCATGAGCAGAGACAGGCCTGCAAAGATCTGCACTGTCCCACAGCTCTGGAGGATTGGGAACAAGCCTGTTCAATTCCCTCCTCAAAATGCGCTTCTTCAGTAAAGCCTCCTGGTGCCAGTATCTGAGCCATCAGAGCAGCAGGACCCATTAAAACTAAACACCTTGATGTACCCTCACCACGCACCTGGTCCCTCCAAAAAGATGAGAGAACAACTGGGTTTTGCACACCTCACACTGAGGAGGCAGACCTGTGAATAGCAATATCTCATTACCACGGGCAAGTTGTGCCAGTGTCCTCCCCCTCTCCATGGCACCCAGAGCAGAGAGCCACATGGAGTGGCCAGCTGTTTAAAGTGGCATGGGGCTGTTCTGTGCCTGAGGGTCCTGGCATGGTGGCCTGCAGGTCATATTTTGCCCGGCCCTGCTTCAGATAAATGTTCCCTCTAACCTTTTCCATCCACATGAGTTTTTCCATCAACGTATGGAATAATTTTTGATGGGCACCAAGGCATGTGCAAATGAGACTACCAGTAGAAAAAAAAACAGCTCTGGGTGCTCTGCTAATCATCTGGGCAGCATTTAAATCTTTCCTGAGTAGCTGCACAAGCACACAGCTTACAAGGAACAACTGCTTTAGAGTGGTTATCACTAAGGACCCGAGCTTCAGACATTCAGCTGGCAATACAGTGAACCAAGGTCAGCAGTGAGCCCTTTATATGGTTCTTCCACAAGGCCCTTTCCTTCTCTGAAAACAAGATTCTTATTTACCCAAATGCTATAGCACGCTCCTGCTAACAAGTCTCCAAGCTGCCCTAGCAAGATGCCTAGCCACCCAGCTCAACACAGCAAAGGGGTGCAAGGTTTGTGAGCACAGTCTTCACAAATAGCTGAGACCAGCTGTTACAATTCTAGACTCACTCACAGCCACAGCAATTGCACACAATGACATGCTAGAGAAACAGGTGCTTGCACAGTGACAAAACCCCAGGAAATCCATCCCCCAGCTCAGATAACTAGGTTAAGACAGTGACTTCCAGGTGTCGTGCCTTTAGAAAGTCTTGAGCTAAATCAAAAATTCGTAGTTCCTGCCCCACTTTTTCCAGAACCTCTGACACAGAAGACCACACAGGAAAGGGTTAAAGGGGACTATTAAAATAAGTGAGAACCTCACAGCAGCTTAAAAACCTTAATGGGTTCAGCCTCATGGTCCCCTTGGATGGTAAGTACTATCCTCATTTTACAGTTCAGAAACTGCAGCAAAGCACATTCAAAGGTCACACTACTAATCTGCAGCAGAGCTGGAATTACAGCACACATCTCCTGGCTCCCAGCCTTGTGTTTTAACCACAATATCATCCTCCGTCTTGTAACATTAAGGGATTCGCCTTTCCCATGCAATATGAGAAAGAGGACGAGAGCCAGAACTAGAGCACAGGAGTTCCTGGCTGTCGCTCAGTATTCAGAGCCCCACAGCATGCAGCACCCCAACTCACAGGACTGCAGAATGTCAGAGATGAACTAGGGGGTGCCTGGCCCGCATTTGACTCCTGTACTCAGTCTCCCTGTACTGTGTCCTGCAGGGAATGAGTGAGCTCCGGAAAGGCTATACAAGCTTGGAGGTTGGGAAACAAGCTCCATAGGCAAGATGGAGGAGAGGGAAGATCTACTCCAACTGTGGCTTGGTTGTCACCACAACAGGGACAAAAACCATTGCTTCATACACCCAGGCAAGCAGAAGCAAGCCTCACTGGGAAGATGGTGGAGACAGGAAAATGTAAAATGTACTCCTAGCATAGGTGGACTCAGTGAGGGGAAGCACAGAGAGTTAAAGCCTCTCCACAGCTCAAATGGGGGATAGTTGCCAAGTGGAACTCATTCACTTTCTGTCCTTTCTGACCTTTTGACATATGCATTAGGATTGTTCTAGAGGGCCCAGCCCTGCAGAACTACAGGGAACACCCAGAGTTCACATAAAAACAGCTGGACTCCCATGCTTTGCCCCAAACCTCCTCAAATCAAGGTATAGGCCTGGAGCCTTACATTTCCACCTGCTCTGCAGGTAAGGAAGGTCTTTACAGGAACTCAGTGTCATTCAACAGCAGTCAATCTGCTGGGCAGGAAATCTCTTGCAGCCTTCCAGACTGTATTTTAGCCATGAGACACCCCCTCCACCTATTTCCTTCTCTTGTGCCCCATGTACCTCTCCCCAGATTAACACCACCACTCCCCAGGGGTAGGGTTTACACACACATCACATGCTGCCATTTCGGGTTAGCTTACCAAGAACTGATGAGCTTCAGCCACAAGAGTGTTGAAATGGGCACCTGCTCCCATCAGCTCCAGGGCCTGCCAGCCACAAAGGCCAAGTGACTTTAGCTGCCCAATAGACACTGCTGTGGAAACAACCATCACACACACCCTCCCTCGGCGGGGGAAGCTGGGACTCTCCTATCCAAACAGCACAAGGAGCCCGATGGCTCCAGACTCCAGTGGAAAAAGTGCTCAGTGCAGAGGAGGATTTCAAACATTTTCCATTCATGTTCTCATTCAAAAAGGGACCAAAGGGGGCGGAGGAGGGGCAGGAAATATCTCTGAGACACCAAACTATAAAAAGGAAGCAAGGAGGGGAGGCGCCAAACCAGCCCGTTCAACACACACCCACTCCTGTTTGCACTGGGGAAGGCCGGCCTCTGGGATGCTACTAAGGCAAGATGCTGGGAGGAGAGGGAAAAAAAAGTATACCATACACACCCCCCCCCCAGGCTGATGAATGGATGGCATTGAGAAGCCTCACACATAGGGGGATATTAATAGTTCATAACGCATTTCTGAGGAGTGGTGGCAAGCCCTAGGGCCCTGCCTTGGCCAGCACTGTTGCTCAAACAAGGAGGCCAGTGTGTGTGTGCGTGCACATGTGGGGGAACGGGGCTCAGCAACACACATGGCTGGAATTCCTTCAGTTCCCAAAAGAGGGAAGGGCTGCGTTGGGCACAGATGTAGTGGACAGACTGGTGGGGGCACGAGAGGAAAAGAAAGAAAAAGCAAACTTGGGACAGCACAGCAGCAAGGAATATGGGCTGAGTACAATAACAAGCTATGTGGATTTGAAAGGTGTACGTAGCAAGGAGAGAGAGTGATTGTTTTTAGTATGTCCCTCAGGCCTGTCTCTAGAAGTGATAGGTAACACTGAACAAAGGATGTTTTAGGCTGAATACTATGGAATTTCAGGGGGTAGTCGAGTTAGTCTGTACAGGATAAACTTAAAAAACAACAAAAGGTCTGGTAGCACTTCATAGACTAACAAAATATGTAGATGGTATCAGAGCTTTCATGGGCACAGCCCACTTCTTCAGATGACCAGAACTGTCTCCCAAGAGGAGGGGGTGGGATAGTCAAAACTAGACAGGACAAAGCTGTAACAGATAGATGCTAAGCTACATCTCCACCCCAGCACTTCCAGCAGCACAACTGCACAGATGTAGCCGTATTTCCGTAGCCCGTGTGGCTAAGACACTGTAAGCTGACAGGAGAGAGCTCTCTTACCATCTTAACTGCTGCTTCTGCAAGAGGTGGTAGCATTGTCGATGGGAGAAGCTATCCACATCAGCACATAGATGGAGATGGACAAGCGGGGCCTAACAGAGCTTTCCAGTCACTGATTCTTTGAAAGACTTGTGGGGCTGAGAGACACGCCACAGAGTGAATGAATTCTGACACTGGCAGCAGTACAGGTACAGCCAGACTCGGAGAAATCCTAAGTCCATTTGCAAGGATCAACGTGTACAAAACATGCCATATGGCAAAGGGCGGAGGGTAAGATCCTTTTAGGGGAACTAGCTCCTGCCGTCTACACTGGGATTCACACTCTATAGCCATGTGGATTCTATTTTGCCTTTTGCCTCAGCGCCAGCCAACCTCCCATACCCTGCACCTGGTCTCTCTGGGAGGATAAAAGCACAGCTGGGTTTTATACACCTCACACTGAGGAGGCAGCAATATCTCATTACCATGGGCAGGTTGTGCAGAGATCAGGTGTAAATGGTGGGGTTTAAAGAGGATTGCCTTCCCTTCACCTGTCACAGTTTTTATGTAATGGTGAGAGCAGGGGCCCGGGAATCAGGACACCATTTATTGATCCCCAAATCTGACACTGACTTTTTGAGTGGCCTTGGATATATCACCTCAGTTTTCTGTGCCTCAGCTTCCCATTTGTAAATGGCCTACTTCCCAGGGGGCTGAGAGTCTTAGGTAATATTTTAAAAGCATTCTGAGATCCTTTGGGAAAAGGCACTAGTGAAATGCAGAGCAGTAACTATTAAAGGAAGGCTTCAATCTGGGTCCAATAACACCGTAACTTCGGGTTGGATCACAATCCAAACTCAGAACCGGCCAGACTAAGGCCCCAGACTCAAAACCCCCTTAGCTTTGAGGTGAGTTTCTAAATTTGAGTCTAGGAATTAATCCTGTGTCTAGGGCCCGTCTCTGTTACTAATAAAATGGGATGGTCAGGTGGGGGTGGGCACTAAGCTCTGAGAAATATCCAGATCCCTAATAAAAGGTTCCAGAACAGCTGGTGTTCTCATAGGAAAGTCAAGATCCACTCAGGGACCCTATCATTGTGCAACAACAGCTTGCTCAGGTCAGAAATGGATCAGCAGGCATTGTCAAAAAGCTACTCCACTGAGGAATCTACATGACTAGTTAGCAGCAGCCTGTCGGCCAGATAAAATATAAAGTGCAGGAAGTCCCCATCCTGCTGATTCTTCTTGCAGTGTGGGGAGATCTCTCTCACAATCCTTGATGATTAACATTCACAAGGTATTTCCTCTATCCTGGCTATGTGTTTAGAACTCTTACCTGCAGGACTAGAGAGAGAAAGAAAGAATCAGGTGCCTGAAGAAATAAATAAAATGTTTTCAAAAGAAATGCTTTTTAATTAAAGATCTTAAAGCACTTTACAAATGTTATTACTTGAGGCTTCCAGCTTCTCTGGGAGGTAATCAGTATTGTTAGTTCCACTTCTCAGATGGGGAAACTGAGGGGCAGAAAGGGTGTAAGTGATTTACCCAAAGCCACACAGTAAGTCAGTAGTAGCAAAAGCAGGAGGAGAATTTAGGAGTCCTGACTCCCAGTCCTGTGTTCTAACCATTATCAAACTCATCTGAACATTGCAAAAAGGTCTGATGCTGGATTTTAGTATACTTTCTACTGATAACTGCCTTTAAGTTTGCATTGCTTAAGGATAAGTACCCTGTATTCAACACTCTCATTATATATCCTGCATATCTAACCCCACTGTACAGTCTCTCTTCCAGTTGACAAGATCACTTGGAAACCTTTCATGAAAGGGTGCCCTCTTCAGGCCAAGACACACATTAGTAACAACAAACAAATCAAAATAAACAACTGAAGATCCATGGGAACCCTATGTTCACTCCCCCGGCCGCCAACCCTTACAAACATAAATAAAACCAATGTATCCATCACAAACAGCCCCCCAGTCCTGAGAATGTCATTATCTGGCTCATTTCCTTGCACAGTTTATGGGGACAAAACCAAAACACTAGAGGTTGATACTCCCTAATTCAGGCTTCTGTTGTCCAGCAACATCCCTGGTCCGTCGCTATCCATGGGGCCAGGAACACTGACAAATTAGGGGGCTGAGAGTCACTGGGAGGAATGGAGAGGCCCCCTGGTCTCTGGGGCAAGAGGGGAACAGAGCTCTCTGTCACTGGGGGGAAGGAGAAGGGAGGGAGAGGGCAACAGCACGGCTGTTGAAGAAGAGCTCAGAGCCTCCCCGGACCAAAGTGGAGGTGCTGAGGAGGAGAGCACAGAGCCACTGGGACCTGCATGGAGCCCCCCCCCCGCCCCCCCCCCCAAGTGGCAGCAGGGCTGCTTGATGGAGCGCTGCGGGAAGCAGCAAAACTGGTCAGTGCAGCATGAAGGCCCAGGCAGCAGCACAGCAGAATGCTAGGGGGAGTGTGGAGATGCCGGGCAGTAGCCAAGCCCCAGGGCGGCAGCAGAGTCACGGGGAAGAAAATGAAGCCACCAGCAAGAGCACAGAGCCCCGGGGGGAGCAGTGAAATGACTACAGGGAGAGTGGAGCTCTGGACTGCAGTGGAGTTCCTGGCCACTGCAGGGGGGAGTGGAGCCCCAGGCTGCAGCAAAATCGGGGCGGGGGGGAGGAGTAGAGCTTCCCCCTTCCCCCTGCTGTGTGGAGTGGAGCCCTGATGGCAGAGGAGCTGCCTGGGGAAAAGCAGAGCCTCTGCTGCATTGACCTCCCCTGGTCCAGACCACTCAGGTCCTGAAGGATGAGAAAACTAGAAGTGGGTGTTGTGGGCTAAGCTGCTCCGTATCCATGTATTTGGCCTTAGCTTACTAGGTAAGTAACTCAACAGCTACTGTTCATCATTCACATTTTGCTACTAACAGAGAACGAAGAGGTTTACAAGAGAATCCCTGTATCAACACAAGCTCTGGAGAAGCACTGCTGCATCTGGCTTCTTAAGGCTGCATCCCTTCCCAATAAGTGTCCTATTTGTTTCTTTCCCTTCAGGCATCTAACTGCTGAGCACTTGCTTAATTTCATTTGCAGCCACAAACATACATCTCACCCTACTCCCGCCTCACTGCACTGGTGGTCCCAGTCAAAAGCATGTCAGAAGCTGTTTTATATTTACAAAATCCACAACGCAACTTTTCTCGTAATGATTTTTGGACTTTTGCACGTTTCCAAGTCAGCAAAAGACACAGAGATAGCTGCAAGTACCCAGATCCTGAAATACAGATGATCAGGGACGGGTGTTGCTCCACACCTGCCAACATCAATGTGGCTGGGAAATGTGTTATGAAGGGGGATGTGTCTGTCTTGCTAGGAACACACAGACAAATGTAAGTAGCCAGATAGTCAGATTATAGGGCACTGTTCATAAGCAAAGGGTGTAATGAGCCTGGTTTGGTACCATTCACAAGTTGTCAGGGCTCTTAAAAATACAGTCCACTAAAGCAGGGGAATTTGGATCAAGGGACTTGGTAATAGGATCCTGACCTTTTTATGTGAAATTAACTGGTGATCACAGTCCTAATCTTAGTCCTAATCTTGTCCATACCTAGCACACACATGAATACGCATGGAAGTTCTTCCCCCACCTTGATAAGATCCCACTTCTTCTCTTGTCAGACTCTGAGATCCATGCTGTGCAGACAAGGGTAGACATAGTGTGGAGGTGAGGGGGAACCACACTTCATCCAAACTAGTTTTACAACAGTAACATTCTGCCTTTCTACATCTCAGAGATGGATTTACGAGAGCGATGGAAGAACCCCTTTTCTACTGTTTCTTCAAAGTGGCAGAGGCACATCTAACCCAGTGGATTCCAGGGACCAGGCATAAATTTGGTCCATTCTATCTCAATTCAATGAAACCAGTTTCATTCTTCAGCAATACTGATAATGGCAGAAATAATCAGGCAGAAGCAGTTATGATTTTACCAATCTCAGGGTATTTTGATGACATCAGGTGATGGGGTATTTCGTTGCCATGCCTTAATATGTTGGAAATCCCCGCACTTGCATTTTGATCCCATCCATTTGCTTCCATCAGGAATTAAACAAGAATCAATTCCCCACTTTCCAAAGGCGTGAACGGGCGGTGGGGGGAACAGACTTACAACAGCATCATTCATAGGATTTGATTTCATGGAACAAGGGTCCTGTGTGTTTTCCAGTGCACAGGGCAATTGAAACAGCAGCCATGTACCTCAGCAAAACAGCAGGAATTCAGCTGAGGAATCTAGATCATGCAGCCACTGCTGAACCAAAGTAAAACATCTCCAGCCACTGCAAGGGGGACAAGTTACTGAGCAAAGAGAGAAGAAAATACAAGTTCTGTCACCCTAAACTCCAGTTTCTGCTTGATCCTGTTCCTTTTCAAATCAAAGGGGAGGGAGGTTGCTGCTGAATTCAATGCAAGCCGGCCCTGAAATTGCATGTCAATCAGTAGCCCACACCCCACAGGGACCACCACAGGCAAGGGGATGATAAAGAAGCAAGTCTTGCCAAAGCATCTCAGAGCTCTCTGGGTCATGCAGTATCAACCTGGCTGCAGCTGGCCAGGCAGAACAGCCTGGGTGGGAAGTGGTTATTGTGTTTTGCAATCAGCTGACCGCAAAAGAAACCCACCTGGCCATGGTAAAAAGGGGGAAGTTGGGAGGGAGGGAAGCTGAGACTGGTGCATTGTTCCCAAGCTAGTGGGGGGTGGCTTGCGAGTCTAGGGCAGTGTTTGTCAAACCTGATCTATGGTCAGGAAGCAGAGTCCATGTTTACTAAAATAAATGAAAAGGAACAGCCACAAAGCAGACAAGAAGTTGGCTAATCCCACAAAAATCCTTGAACAGGGGCGGTCTGGCTTGGGAGCAGCGATGGCATCTGAATACCATATCCTCAATAAGGATGAACATACTGAGCCCTGCAGCACCAGTGCCAGGCCATTCCAGAAAAACACTCCTGCCCTTCTGAGCTCTCTCTCAGCACCAGTAAGGATAGCCCTCCCACCATGAGCACCACCTCACACGGAGATGAAGTCCAACACTAAAAACTGATTGAGATTGGACACACCAAGTCTGGAAGTTGCAGGAAACGTCAAGGCCTGCTAAAAGAAACCTAGCCCATAGCATGTCACAAGAACATAAGAACATAAGAATGGCCATACTGGGTCAGACCAAAGGTCCATCTAGCCCACTATCCTGTCTGCCGACAGTGGCCAGCACCAGGTGCCCCAGAGAGGGTGCACCAAAGACAATGATCAAGCGATTTGTCTCCTGCCATCCCTCTCCAGCCTCTGATAAACAGAGGCCAAGGACACCGTTTTATCCCCTGGCTAATAGCCTTTTATGGACCTAACCTCCATGAAATTATCTAGCTTCTCTTTAAACTCTATTATAGTCCTAGCCTTCACAGCCTCCTCTGGCAAGGAGTTCCACAGGCTGACCACACATTGTGTGAAGAAGAACTTTCTTTTATTAGTTTTAAACCTGCTACCCATTAATTTCATTTGGTGTCCTCTAGTTCTTCTATTTAGGGAACTAATAAATAACTTCTCTTTATTGGCCCTCTCCACACCACTCATGATTTTATATACCTCTATCATATCCCCCCCTCAGTCTCCTCTTTTCTAAACTGAAGAGTCCCAGTCGCTTTAACCTCTCCTCATATGGGACCCGTTCCAAACCCCTAATCATTTTAGTTGCTCCATGTCATGCTGCATCTTCTGCTGATAGTCTTGTCCCTTATCCTGGGTGTCTGACACACCTCTGGGCCTAGCCATGGGGAGCGTTAGGCCTGTGATACACAATGGATTAATGGAAACATTCTTTCAGGGTTCAGGAACATCACACACACAGGTTTTACGGATCTGGTTATTTCAATGGCAAGTTTCTTTAGGATCCTGTTATTCTCCTTGCTTTATTTCTCCTATCCCCAGCAACCTAACACTTCCTTCCAGGTAGGGAGATCTGTATTCAGTCTCTTCCAAAACATGTCTATGCCATTCCTGAGGGGGTCATTTGATAGCTCAAAACAAGTCATTCACTCTTCCCAGGGCTGCAGGGGAAGGTACACAGACTCTTCACTAAGCACTATGGTTGTATCTTCCTAAACTGGAACTCTCTGGTCCAGCAATGGACCATGGATGTTCCTGGACCACAGAGGCCAGGAACAGGGAGGTCTGGTGGTGGGGCAGGAATATGGCAGGGGAGCAATGGCGACTCAGCCAGGAGCCCTGTGTCAGCAGTGGCCGGAGAGCTCCAGCCCAGCGGTAGTGGGGTCGGCCTCAGCCAGGGAGCTTTGGCCCTGGTGGCAGAGCTCCAGTCATGACCAGGGAGCTCCGGACCCAGCCAGTGACTCCGGCCCTGGCAGCAGCCATGGAGCTCTGACCTGGGGACCTGGAGTCCAGCCTAAGTGGAGCCGGGCTGGAGCCCTAGACTGGGGGTAGAGGGTAGCAGGGGCCATGAGGGAGGGACCTCCCCTGGTCCAGCAAATCCTCTTGTTCAGGACTAGTCAGGTCCTGTGGGTGCCAGACCAGGAAGGTCCAACCTGTAGAATGATTGAGAAAAAAATTATATGGAGAAAAAAACCCAAAGTATTTCCACTGCACAGAAGTCAACCTGGATCAATATTCCTCTCTGATTTTTTACAAATATTTCCCAGATGTTTTAATCTATATATTTTTATCAAAACTTTTATTCAGATGATTTTGAAAATGATTATCAATTTGTTTCCAAAACTGTTGGGGTCTCTTTGTTTTACTAAAAAAAAAAAAAAAAAGAGGTTCTAACACAAAGTTAAAAATATTTTTAAAAGTTGATAAAAGCTAGATTAAAATGTCACAAAATATTTCACAAAAATAGAAAATACTGATGTTGATAACTGTTCATGAAAAGTTTTGCTTTAAAACACATTTTTAAATAAAAAAAACTTTACATGTGGAATTTTTTGAACAAAATTCACTGATCACACTCTCTGGCTTAGAAATGAAAATCCAAGTACCTAAATTATGCATCTCACAATGCATCCAGTCTAGACAAGAGAAACTAAGGGGGGATGCAGTTATCTAAAAACACACTAATAGTATGTATAGCGGGGAATAGGACCCAAATATTCTACAAGAATGTTTTCCATGGGTGAAAAGCTATACCTACAAGTAGAATGCTTATATGAAGAGTGTCAAAATGGCAAACTCAGTAAGTAGAAGTATGATGGATAATTATAACTAGAGCAGGTCAAAATGTTTCCAGTGGAACAGTTTTATGTTAGAAAATTTTGATTTGACAAAATCAAAATGTTTTGCAGGAACTTCCCCAGATGATCCATGAGTGGTATGTTTTATAAAGAAGCTAACACAACAAAAACACTGGCCCTGCCCCAAAGGACCTAACAAGCAGGGCCAGAATCTGAGCTATTTCAAACTAGAGATGTCACCCTTATTGGGTGATGCTTACCAGTTAACAGGCATCCCAGCAGGGCTGGAGCAGCCCCCCCCCCACCCGTGGATGGTGGGCTCCTCCAGTTTGGCCAGGTCCACCATGCCTCTGGTTGGAGCGGCCCCCCCGCCCACCGGATCCCATTTAAGTGGCTAACTAGTTAAATGTCACATTTAATAAGTTAACTGATTAAATGGGATTTACATCCCTATTTCAGACCAAAGTCTCCAAGATACCCTGACACAAATTTTATATTTCAGACTGCTCTTTTAATACAGAACCATTAAAATGGCTCATAAGTCCTAAACCATCTGCTTGTGCAGCCTCTCTCTCAGCTACATATCCATCTGCTGTGCTTGCATACCCTCATACCCCATATGCCACCCTCCAGAGATCTGCACATCTGAGTCCCCCCCAAATCTTTTCTCCAGATCATCAGGTCCCACTAGGAAGGTGCTGTTTAATGTGTACATTGATGTCTACTCTAACTTACCCCTTAATTTGCCCACAACGTTTCGGCTATTCTAGCAAGTGTTGAGTCTTACTACAGTTTGTGAACTCCTGGAGCTGAAGCTCCCTAGCAACATGACTAATGGAAACATTAGTAAGGTTGATAGTTTGCCATTAATTAATTAAATGCTGGTCCTGGACTTGTGATCATTACGGAAGTTGGTGTTTCCTCATTTTTGATGCATGGCAATAACAGAGATGTCAGAAGACTTTAGAACTGACACCTTGATTTTTCTGGAGCCATAAATCACAAACCACTCATCTAGTCACGTCAGCCCAGATGTAACATATGAACTAAGAGACTCATAGGGGTTTTTTGGAGGGGAGGGCAGGAGGAGATTTTTGAGTGGGAATCCAAGGCCCTAAACCCCCAACTTATTATAAACACACCATTCAGCCTTCACTCTGGAGCAGCTGCCATCACTCCATAATACATTATAATGTGTCCACTCATACTACATTGCAATTGCTGCTGGAGGCTCATTGTGGAGCTAAAAGTATTTTAAAATGAGCAATGGTCTGAAATCCCTCCACCGCCAGCACAAGGTAAAAATCTGCCACTTCCCAACACTGAACAGCTCCCAGGACACAGGCTGTTTATAGGACAGGGACTGCTAAACTACATGAGCCTCTAAGAGGGATTTAAAACCAAACCACAGGTCAGAGTCCATATGCATCGCCCCTCTCCCCAAACTCCTTCTCCAACCCCAATCTCTGGACAGTCTGGGACTTTTCTTTAGATTTTCCTTCTGCTGCCGCCTCCCCCGCTCTTCAGATGGAAAACATATGGAAATGTGGAGTCGGCCCAGATCAGACACGTGGCACGGAGAAAAAGGAACAGCTCAAATAACTTCCAGTCCATGTCACCCTGCAGGACTGCTGGCAGGCCGAGTGAAAAGGGAACAGAGAGAGAGAGGGATGAACACACACTGATAGGGGAGACAGACACAGGGAAAGTGATTGACGGACAAAGATCCTTTTAGGACAGAAGGAAAGACAGACCGATTAAGCCATGTAGGGATAGGCACTGGGGCAGGAGGAAGAACAGTGAGAGAGGGTCAGACAAATCCTGGGGGAGGAGGACGGATGGACAGATAACCAGGGTCAGGAAGACCCTGCGGCAGAAGAAAAGACGAACAGACAGCGAGACAGGAGAAAGGCAGATCCTGTGGCAGAGGGAAGGACAGACAGGGGAAGGCAGATCCTGTGGCAGAGGGAAGGACAGACAGGGGAGGGCAGATCCCGGGGCAGCGGCAGGTCGGGCACTGCGCGACAGAGGGACAGACTGAGGGGAAAACGGAGCTCTGCTCACCTGGCACCGGCTCTCTTTTCCGGCCCCAGCGCCCCCACGTACACGGCGTCGCGGCCGCGGCTCTCTGGAAGCGCAGCTTGAAGGACCGTGTGCTCCAGGCCCGGGGGCGCCCGGGCTCAGCCCGCAGCCGGCTCGGGCTCCCCATCGGCGCCGCGGGCTGAGTGCGGTGCGGGCAGGGCCGGCCAGCCCCTCCCCTGCTCCTGCCCACACGCTGCCCGACTCCGCTGCCTGCAGCGCCCGCCCGCCAGCCGCCCCCGGGACTCGCTCCCGGGACCCGCCCGGCAGCTGCGGATGGGGCATGGCAGGGCGCAGCAACTCCCCCAACTCCAGGGCACGCCGCCTGCCGCCCATCCCCGGGGCGCCTCACCCTGCCCCCTCCCCGCTGCCAGGGGGCTCCAGGGGCATCCCTCGGCTCCGGGCTACAGCAAAGCCCCGGCCGTTGTATCCTCCAGTACCTCTCTCCCGCCCCCCCCCCAGACATGGCGCCGGGTGGGGGCACTGGAGAGCAACAGCAGAAACCCACCGAGCTCGGCGGCGCCCAGGGACACGGGGGCTGAGCCCAGGCTCCCAGCTGGGTTCTCTGGGGAACCTGCCCTGCGATTAGCAACCAGCCCCTTGCCCTTTTTATCCATAACTACGCGTACAGGTCATGTCTCCCACCAACCCGCAACCAACACAAACTCCACGTCCCCATCAATCGTCCTCCAACGCTCCCAGAGAGGCACAGCCCGAGAAAGGCAGCTTGAGAACTTGTTCGAGAGGGACTTAAGAGAGCCCGTTATATTATTTTGACATGTAATGACAACAACTTGTGCTTCAACCATTCTAAAGCTTTCACTTGTTGAACCTCAACCTGAGCTGCCATTAAATCACTGTCTAAACCTCCCATCCCTTCCCAAGCCGCTGAACATTTATATTGGGAAAATGCTTTAAGATGATGATAGCATGAATCAATAGAATAAAAAATTAAAAGTCAGATTCGACCAAGCATTGCGGTAGCACACTCTCAGAGCTGCACTGTGTCCTTGTAATTTTCCTTTCCAGCACTTAGTCCCTTTCCAGCTCCTTCCTCACTTAACAAGAAATCCGTTTATTTTCTCCTGTATGCTACGCTCCCTGTTGATGGAGCTGCTTTCTCAGTAGAGGATCTTACTGCTGACAGGGATTTTTGATGGGGTGGAGCTTTCCGCTGTCCAATCAAAGCTCTCGGTGTTCTCTGCTGTACTTCCTCAATGGCTGGTGCTCCCATGTGCAGTCATGCTCCTTCTGCACCCAAGGAAAACACTCACATCTTTTCAACATAAATAGATCTCGTGTCCCCCACCCATGTAAGGAGGAGCAAAGAATTAGGGTCAGAGTCTATGAGCCAAATACACTGCTTCTGCTCAGCTCCTGCCAGGTCAGGGGACTAAGCAAGATCAGGAGTCAAATCCTAATTTCCCAAATGGCAGCCTAAAGCATACATCATCATAGGGGCACCAGAACAGTGTGAATTATGAGTTAACTCACTTCTTATCCCACCCATCTCAAAGGGTATTTAACTGCATCTTTGTTTCTTTGGACACATCTTGAAAGAAAAAAAAGTATGGTTTTAACGTAGGTTACCTTACCTTGGATAACAAATTAACAAAACCAGCAACTCATCTTCTAACAAGTTAGCAACAGCTCAAGCTCAACCAGTTTCCATTATTAGTTTTAATTGAGTTGATAGCCCAAATTAAGAGACAAGTTGCCCTGTTTCACTATTTTAATCTGAGTTAACTAACCTATGTTCACAGTGAAAATTTACAGTAGTATTGCTCTGAATTCCAGGAAACACTTCCTACTACTGAGCTCTCTTAGGCCACTGAACTATCTCCCAAGGAAAGGAGGGGGGAGCCCCACCGTTTAGGACATGAAAGACTGGCCTGAAGAATACCTTTGACAAGCAGGTGTAAGGTTGCCAGGTGTCCGGTATTCTACCAGACAGGCCCGTTTTTGCACCCTCTGGCCGGTAAAAAAATTCAGAAAATACCAGACATGTGCAATGTCCGGTATTTTCTGTTTTTCCAGCTAGGCACCGGATGGAAGTCTGGCGGGGCCACGAGCGGCGGTGGGAGCCTGTGGTAGTGTGCAAAAGCATGGCGAGGGCGGGGGGAGTGGCTGGGACTCCCAGCCACTCCCCCTGCCCGGCTTCTGCACGCAACCACAGGCTCCCAGCGCCGATCATGGCCCTGCCTCCCAGCTAGGAGCCTGTGGTTGCATGCAGAAGCTGGGCAGGGGCGGGGGCAGGGGGAATGGCTGGGAGGCGGGGCGCAATCGGCACTGGGAGCCCGCAGCGGATCGTGTCTGAGGAGGAGTGACACCATGGGGAGGAGGAGAAGCCCTGTCCCTGCTCCTGAGCACTGTTCAAGCACGTTGTGATGCCGTAGTCCAGGAGAGAAGCCCGCAGGTGCTTTGTAGTTGCGTTTAGGTGCCATGGGCTCTCAGCCAAAACTGACTAGGATGGAATTTCTGCTTCTTCCCCCTGGTATACCCAAAGACCTGGCTATGGGGTAGTCACCTTCCTACCCAGGGCCACAGCTCTAGCCACAAAGCCTACATCTACATGACAAGTTTTCTCGGCAAAAAATATGCTAATGAGAGACTCATATGCATGAGTCATGATCTCATTTACATATTTTCCTGCAGATTCGTTTTTGGGCTGGGGTTTTTGCACAAAAACCCCCTTTTCCACAAGATCAACATACCTCCTTTTTTGGGGCATAAGGATCTTGTGGAAAAAGGTGGTTTTGCGCAAAAAGAAAACGTCCACACCGACTGTTTTTGCATAAAAACGAATTGGCAGAAAATATGCAAATGAGATCATGACTCGCAATTGAGTCCCTCATTAGCATATTTTTTGCCGAGAAAACTCGTAGTGTAGATTCATAGTGTAGACGTAGCCAAATGCTACAGTATTACAAAGCACACCCCACCACACCTCTTGCACTGCTGCAGGCCAATATAATAGAGGCCTTCCTAGTAACAGTGTCCAGTGAAGGGACACTGTTTCTTTTACAGTTTATGCAGATTATTTGTAGAGAGTTTTACCACTGAAATGCTTAGGCATAGCTCAATTTCTTTGCCTTTCAGTGCAATCCTTTACTTCTCATTTCATGCAAGAAAAGAAATGCACACACATTTGCTTTATGGTCCTTTTGGTCTGATGCAAGCTGCCCACCAGACATATATTAGTGTACTTTCTAGACTGATTTCTTTTCTGTTTTTTTGAATCACTCCTTTGCTGCCTTGGAAAAATTTCCCCCCATATATTAAATATAAAGAAGCAATTCCTTTGGCATCAGCCAACTGCGGCTTTGTGGATGCTAATTATTCTCTACACTCACTTGTAAACAATTTGGCTACATCTACACTGGCCAGTCTTGCGCAAGAACATATGTAAGTGAGGCATGGCAATGAATATCGCTGTGCCTCATTTGCATACTGAATGAGCTGCCATTTTGCACAAGGGGCTTTTGTGCAAGAAGGAGCAGTGTAGTCTACACTGCTCCCTCTTGTGAAAAAAACCCCTCTTGCACAAGAGCCATTCTGCCACTTATTTTCCGTGCAGACTGCTCCTTCTTGCGCAAAATGGTGGCTCATTAAGTATGCAAATGAGGTGCAGTGATATTCATTGCCATGGCTCATTTGCATATGTTCTTGCACAAGACTGGCCACTGTAGATGTAGCCTTTGTATTCTGGCCAATGGAAGGAAAAATCCCATTCCCTGGTCATGTGTCTTTTACTTCTGTCCTTTGAAGACTATCCCAGCATGTTTGATAGAGTCAGCTGTTAAAACTGGGATCCGCATGTTGTCAGCTGCTGGACACAGAATAACTTCCAAGTCCAATATTAAAACCCCAGAAGGACTTGGAAACCAAAGCAGGGCCTTAAAACTGTAGTTCAGCTCCACAATCCAGCAACTCTACTCCAGAGAAGGTTATGGTAGGCAGAGAAATAGGGAAAAAATGACTGTACAAGAAACAGTTTGGCATTTCATAACAAGCTGGAGATGCTTCTTGCTTCTGAGAGTTAGTTTCCAAGGGACCATTTATGAAAAAAAGTTGGAAAATTTGGCCAAACTGCTTGAAGAAATATTTTTTGTGATATTATTTCTGATTGTTTCACAGGAGTTAGTCAATGTGGCATCAATGCTACATGACTGCACAAAGCTGCCCTTTGGCCCAGTCTGGAAAGTGTGGGTGGCCATGAGGATTGTTTTATTCAGAGATGCTTGCATGTACAATAGTTTTCTCCTAAGGGCTCAAAAGAGGGCCAGAGGATAAACAAAAGATGTTCAAAATTATAGAAAAGTCTTTAAGCTAACCCCTCCCCTTATGACTGCCATGGAAAATCCCCTGCTCCCCATGACTTTGTATGGAAGCTGCATTCCCTGAGTCCCACTCAGGAACATGACATGGCAGCTCCTGCTGAGATGTGGCAGGACAATACTATCTGCCTCTGGGAGTATGTCTACACTGCAGAATTTTTTTTGGAAAAACTTCAATTATGTCCACACTGCAATTGCGTTTTTCGGGGGGGGGGGGGAAATCGAAAGAACAGAGGAGTTTTTCCAACATTGGTAAACCTCTTTCTACAAGGAAGAAGCCTTTTCCGAAAAGGCGAGTGTGGACAGGGAAGAGGGAGTTCTTTCGAAAGAGGAGGAAAGAGGAAAAAGCACAGGTGCACTGGTGGCCACTCCATCCATAGTAGTCACAGCTTAAATGTGAGACAGCATCCATTCAGTGTGGACACTATCTTTCGAAAAAGCAGATGGCTTTTGCTGTGTAGACGCTCTTTCAGAAGAAGTTTTTTTGGAAGATCTCTTCTGGAAAAGCTTCTTCCGAAAGAAGCCTGCAGTCTAGACATAGCCTGGGTGACCATTCACACCTATGGAAACTGCAGCGTAGAAGTACATGTTTTCAAGACGAGCTTTGAAAATATATTTTAGCTGAGCAACAAATAAAGCACATGTGGGAGACATGCATGAAATATCAGAATTTATGAATCATGGATTGGACCAAATGATTCAACACCAAACCACCATGGATAATGTCAGCAATTAAATGGTCATGGATAAAATGAACCAAACAAAGTGACTAGAAGTTCAGAAACAATCACAGCAGCTCCTTATGGCACAGAAAGAGGGATTCCTAACACTGAGGATACACTCTCTCCAGAATCTGAATGAATCTAAGAGAGCAAAGGCCACTTGTTTGCTCTGTAATTGCGTTGGCATGGCAATTGTTAATGTATATATTGTTACTTAAAAAGTGCTGATCTACCTGCTTAAGGCATTCAAACTAATCAGTCCTGTTTTCCTGCTGTTTGATCATAGCCCCTGCTGATGGAGTTTCAGTGACAAGAGAGGAGTGGGGCAATGTAATGTGACAAGAAAAGGGCCACTTATTAAGCAGAAAATCCTGAGAGGTCCCACTCTAGTAATTCAGTCAGAAAGATTCAAAGATCTCCAGTCCCCAAGTAGACAGTACCCAAGACATTGGGGGCGCCAATCTTACCAGGAGGGTCTTGTTTCAGGTCAGACAAAGACAACAGAGGGGTCTGGATATCTGTTTTTTTAACAAGGGTTCCAGAGCTTCAGAATGACTCATCGGCTGAGCACAAGGCTGACCACACATATTGAGAGAAAGAAGAGGAAGGAGAATTGAGATTCCCGTTCATCACATGGCAAGTCAAACAGGGCATCTAAACCACTAATAGTCACATTCAACTCATTCTTTCCCTACCTCTGCAATTGAAACCCAGACTGACGACTGTATTTTCCATTATATAACAAGCACCTTTTTAAAAAAAGTTGTTCAAAAGTCCAAATGTAAACTGGTCAACATTTTAAATGTTTCCCATCCCCACGTGTAATGAGTTTGTTGGCTCTTTCTAGTTAACTTTGCCTTTTGGTTATATTTTCGTTTATTTGTTGCCTTGGCTTTCTGATCAAAGGCACTCAAAGTCAGAAAGAGATTTAACCCTTTAGTTGCTTAACATCCTAATATAGCTACATGCAAACCTTGTTGCCACCATGGTCTTTTGCTGTGGTCCTTTCTGCATGTGTATCCAATCTCCATTCTTTTTACCAGGTAGGCTAATGCACAAATCACAACCCTTCATGGCCCACTTCAACCATCACCCAGCTGCATCCAATATGTGCCTAAGTCAATGGAGGTGGAAGCATTAAAAAGGAAAATTTGGAGACAGAGAAAGAGATCACTCTCTTTTCCCACTGACTTGAGATCAGTGTCCAGTCACAATCTATTCTTAGCTTCCTGTTTAAATAATGACTCGGACCAAATCCCAGCCATTCTCTTTGGACAACTCAACCCTGTCACACAATTAAACAAATGTGCAATGCTGCAGCCTGCAGTCTTGGTCAGGGACAAAAATAGAAGGTGCATGCATCTGAGCCAGAAGACTGGAACTTAAAGAAGACAACTCCAGAAAGCTCATGTATAAATATAAAGCCAGTGCATCCCAGGCATGAAGATATATAGCTAACATTTTCATTTAGTTATTTTGGAACTCCAAATATAGTACTGTATAAATACAGCCCTAGTCTAGCAAAGCTCGTACAGACCATCTACTCCCCATGCGTGTTATCTCGACAGCTCTACTGAGGTAGCCCACTTTGGAGAATCACTGTTGCTTGATATAATTTTTTTGTTTAAAAGACATTACTGATAGACACTGCCTTGACATCAGCTACTCAGCAAGCTACACTGGGGCTGCTATTTATTGCCATTTTCAGAGGGTAGATAGGAATTACTCACCCTGTAAAGAATGCTCCCAAGTCTCGTTTCTTAGATGAGCAATATGATAGAGATGAATTTGCAAACTACATGTAGCCCATGTGTGATTTTCCCCTTCTTCTTAACCAAACTTTCCACCTATTGTTCTGAGCAAAACATCACTAAAGAAGTGAAGGGACAGGAGACCTATGAAAATGCAGCCTCAGTTCTTGTGCAGAATCTGGGTGAAAGGATAGGCTTGGTGCCAGGAAGTACTCATGTTTTGTGTGAGAGAAACAGGGCAGAGTTGCTGTGTAAGATGGGAGGACAGCAAAGAGAAGGGAGAGATGAAGAACTCTCTACTGGGAAAGTTGGGAGCTGATGGGATGGGGAAAAGAGGCAATAGGCTTTAGTTAATAGTGTCCGGGGATGGGAGGGCCCATAACAGATCCACTGAGGTTTTCCTTCTGTTAAGTTAATGTCCTTGTGGTTAGTGAATGGTTCTAGCATTTTGGTCTCAGGATAAAATTATGCCTATTGTCTGGGGAATGGGGACTGTAGAGGATGAGCACTAATATCCGGAATGTTTCATCTCTCTGAATCCTATACAGTCAGGTTAGTAGTAGTGGCTGTTTGGTGGCCTGTGAAATTTAGGGGGAGTTTCAGTCCAGTTCTTAACGAACAAAAACCACCATCATAATAAACACTGATTATCCCTGCTCCTATTGGCAGTCTTAGCCAAGTGGCTCCAGGATGAATGAGCCCCTCCCATGCTGAAACAGAGCGTCAAAAATAGAGATTTGAATTCCTAACACACAAAGCTTTGATCACATCATATCCAGCTATTCTGTGAAACAACAACAATGGGAATTTCGCAGTATAGGAGGTCAGGAGGCCAGCTGGTCCCAGATCCTGCACATTAACAGATAAAGTTTGAAAAAAAGGAATTTGAGGACTGTTTATTGTGGATTGAATACTGTGTACAGATGTGGTTGTCTCATCTCAAAAAAGATATCTTAGCATTGGAAAAAGTTAAAAAATGGCAACAAAATTATTAGGGGTTTGGAACAGCTGCCATACAGAGAGAGATTAAAAAGACTGGGATTTTACAGCTTTGAAAAGAGAAGACTGGGGGAGATATGACAGAGGTCTATAAAATCATGACTGGTGTGGAGAAAGTGAATAAGGAAAAGTTATTTACTTGTTCGCAGTACAGAAGAACTAGGGGGTCACCAAATGAAATTAATAGGTAGCAAGTTTAAAAAAACATAAGGAAGCATTTCTTCATGCAGTGCACAATCAGCCTGCAGAACTCCTTGCCTGAGCATGTTGTGAAGACCAAGTCTTTAACAGAATTCAAAAAAGAACTAGATAAATTCACGGAAGAAAGGTCCATCAATGCTTATTAACCAGGATGGCACAGATGGCGTCCTTAGCCTCTGTCTGCTAGAGGCTGAGATGGGTGGCAGGGGAGGGATCGACTGATGATTATGTGTTCTGTTCATTCCCTTTGGGGCACCTGGTATTGGTCACTGTTAAAGACAGTGGCTAGATGGACCTTAGGTCTGATCCAGTATGGCTGCTATTATGTGGAACAGGAAAGGGCCAGAAAGTCAATCCAGGTAGTTGCCAAGGGACAATAGACAGAATTATGGAGCAAAGAATATTGGGACCATGATCTTCACGGGATGAAAGGATTAGGATGGGCACTTTCCTACTCAGCTACAAAAGCAGGAATATGGAACAACCTTCTCTGTCCATCAAGCAGTTCTTGCCTCTTAAATCCTTACTTCTTTCATGAGATCTCCAACGCTGTGCTCATCCACAATACCCTCATAACCTCTTGCTTTGAAATGCCATCCTGTCTACCATATCTGCCTACTAATATTTACCGTGTTTGTTTTTAATTTTAAAAACAACCAGTAGTCCTGTGGCACCTTAAAGACTAACAAAATACATATAGAATCATGAGCTTTCATGGATAAAACCCACTTCATCAGATGATTAGGGGTTTGGTATGGGTGGATTCCCACTGAAGTGGGGTTTGCCCATGAAAGCTTATGGTTCTATATATATTTGTTAGTCTCTAAGGTGCCACAGGACTACTCATATTTACTAGTGCCAAAGTGCTTCTTAAAGCCTTGGTGTTCAGACCTGGGCTTCTCCATTCTGGCTCTTCTTTCCTGAAGTATCAGTGGTGGCACCTGTATCATTCCCGTAAAGATACAGGAGATGATAAAGCCACATGCCTACATTTTAATAGGCCAGATTCCAGGGTATTTTTTCCCCCACATGAATCTTGTCCCTTAGTCTCTGATACTAGCCTGCAGCACAGATTGGATGCGGAGTGAATGAAACAGAAATAGCCAACTATGGCCTCAACCAGACCATATAATTGCACATGATACACATGCATATTCTCTAATACAGAAATGAAGAGCCGCTCATCTAAGAAAGAGATTTTAGTAATCCTGTGTTCTGATCCAAAACCTTTGTGCAGCGCCTCATTGGTGTCCCTGGAACTGACCAGGTCTGGCATGTGCAGAGCTGGCAGAAAAGGTGCAGAGCTGGAAGACTCTGAAATTAAAGGTAGTCTCTCTCTAGTTTAACTACATATTTGCCAAGAAGCCATGATTCTACAGATATCTTTTACCAACAAATACCATAAGCCTTCCCTTCCCCAGAAAGTCTTAATCGTGTGGATATGATTTGCCTGCTGGAGGAAAACATCTCACTGGCCCTTTCACTTGCACGCATAACTCTTTAACCTTCCTTAACAAGCTCTCAAGATTCATGTTGTTAATCTCCCCAGTGAAAGGGTGAATAGAGACCACCCAGGATTACTCTCCAGTCCCATTCACAAAGCACCCCTTGTTACCAGGAGCTTTCCTGTGCTTTCCACGAGCTCAGAGCTTAATCTAACCCTTTAGAGGCTGAAAAACAAGTAAGGTCATTGCCCTCCAGTTATGAAAACTACCTTGGAGATCCCCACACACAACCCGTGAGCTAGCTGGTGTAATGTGTTTCCTGTTTCACTCTGGAACAGACGGGACTCTTCAGTGAGGTCCTTCCTCCCTCTCCCCTTTTCTGTTGCTGCCCATGGATAATTATTTAAAGGGATTTCTCTTGACCTTTTCTATTTAAAGAAAAGAGGAGAGAATGTGGCTTCAGAATGCTCCAGGGCTCCTATAACTATTTCCAGGGCTGCTAAAACTGACCTCGTCCAAGGAAGCCACAAGACAAGGAGAGCGTGTGCACCAGCCTTGTTCTTGGAAAAGCTTGTGCTGGTGCGGAACACTCCATGAAGCCAAACCCAACAGCAACATCCACTCCAGAAAAATCTCAGAACCGTCTTTTCCCTCAGCACAGTTCCATAAGCGTGAGCAAAGGTGAAGGTGAAAATAAGGGGCATCTGTTTTTACCCTAGCTGGTTTAGAGGACTTGATGGTAAAATTCCCACACCTTGTCTGCACTCAGCTTTGCTCCCAGCTGCACCAGTGGAGAATTCAGGTCCATCTTTCACCAAGGAAAATGCAGCCAAACAGCACATGTCACAAAAGAGATTTTTCTTTCATTGCAAACCTGGTAAGGTAAAAAGCCAGGTATGATAAGTCAATGTACATCTCAGCCACAGAGCTATTGACAGCTGGTCAGTTCCTCTACACCAGTGGACTTTAAAACTTGCGCCAAGTGTGATCACAATGCATTCCCTCACTCCTGATACCCACCAACACAGAGTATTATGCACCTTCAGCCTCAGCTGCTGACTCCTTGCACACAAAGATCCCAGTGACTCCAGAAGGAATTTTGGGAGTGAATGGAATGCAGGATTGGGGCTTGAATGATGGCTCTCAATATTTTTTGGCAGCAGTATTAGTCCTTTAGCCCTTAAGGAGGTGAGACCTTCCCATGAGGTGCTGGGCATTGCCAACACCAATTTAAATCAAAGGGAGTGGGAGTGCTCTGCATCTGACAGGATCAAGCCTACCCCCTCAGGAGTCTTGGCTAGCATGCTCTCCCCACTTTATAGCTGGACTGGCTATTTGTGTAACCGCCACTGGGCGGTTTTGAACCTGGAAGCTCTGAAGCTTAGTATAGGACTTCTACAGCTTGAGCTATAAAGCCAGCTGGCTTGCAGCCCATGCTGTGTAGAGGTCTCTTGTTCTTAGCTGTTGAAGTGGTCTAAATGCCACTACATGGGACAATGAACCATACACAGTGTGTGTTGGTTACACTTGTGCTCAAGCACAGTCCAAGCCCCATGGCAATGCACACAGCAGCATAGGGGGAGGGTGGTGTGGACAGTGGCAATGCACTGGGGCCCCTCATTAAGTTAGAGAAGGGGAGCCTTGGCCATCAGTCACTGAAGAAACAGTCCTTAGTATCTGTTCAGCACTTGGGCAAGGCAAAGCTCCTGTAAACAAACTCAGTCTCATTTAAAGCTTTAACTAGGAGAACAGGCAGGTATCTCCCTTTATCTGGGAAGCAAAGCATTATTTGTACCAGAGATAGTTATGATGTGCACTGGTGCAAATGGAAGCAAACACTGATTGTAAACTCACATGAATAACAGCTGCTTCCTGGCACTGCTTTGGCAATGGCAACAGAAGCAGCAAGAGGGGCTGATGCCTCTTACGATGCCTTAGTAAATCTCTCCAAAGCTGAGAAAGCCCAAAATCCGTGACTCTCTCCTTACACCTTCACAGATAGCCCAATTTTGGCCTCATTATGAGAGCTCTGGGTTCCAGTAAGACAGGATTTTAAACTGGCCATATCCAAGGTTTCCAGTAACACTGGTTTAGCTACCTGTAATCACCGCCTCTCCACACAGCCCAAACAGGAAAATCCCAAAATGAACATGTCTCCTCTGTCCTTTTAACCCGTTCTTATATAGAAGGTTGCCAGCTCCAAACCCTTCTTCACTTATCACTCATTTCACAATCCCCTCTCATCTGGCACTGTCTTCCTTTCATCAGGACCCCATGAATAATACAAAACATTAACACTGAACATTTGGCCCTTCTCTAGTGCCATCCATCCAAGAGCCTCAAAACATGTTATGAGTTCATCCTTGCGAAATCCATTATTCAAATGGGGAACTTGAAGCAAAAAGAAAAAGTGACTTGTCCTAGGCCACACAGGGAATCAGGGGCACAGCTACAAACAGAATTTAGTGGTCCTGACTTCAGGTCCACAGCTTTTGACCCCTGTCACCACTCCACACAGTCTGCCACAAAGTCACTACAATGTCACAGTGAGGAAGTTTTCACTGCTGCACACTGTAAGCTGAGGGAGCACGTTTACCCCAGGTTATTTCCAACACAAAGAGAACCAGAGGAGTACAGTGAGAAGAGAAGAAAGAGGAGCACACATATGCTGACCAAGGCAGAGTTAACCATTAAAATAATTCTGTGTGTCTGCAGATACAGCAGTACAAATCAGATAGAATCTACTTCTCCATTCCTGCTTCTAAAATTAGGATTTCTCCTTTCACAAAATGGAAAGGATTTCACTCATTTTGCTGACAAAGCAACTTTATAGGCAAACTTATCTTTTATCTTAGGTAGGGCCTCGGGTAGAGGCTGTAGGCAGGGAAGAAGAGGGCAGAGCTTAGGATGACAAGAAGGGCTGCTGACGCACACAGGTTCTCTAGCGCTCAATGGTGCTTTGTGCTTGAGATGACACATTGCCCTTATGACAGAACCTTCAGATCTGGTTATTAGATCCACTACCCTAAGGCACAGAGACAAGTGGGCAAATGGACAGAGGGAATCAGAGGAAAGAGCCTGAAAGGGAAACCGGAGACAGGGAAACTGAAAACCCAGCAGGAACCCTGCTACCCAAGTCACTGCACTAGAGAAGGAAGGACACCCTTGATTATATTTCTCTGCATATACCCGGTAACCCATCACCAAAACAAAGGTCTAGAGGCAACAAAGAATATATTCTTGATGATAAAAACAGAACATGCCGTCTCCACTTACCTGCATCCCTTTTATCCTCTAGTAACGTGAAACACTGTAAAAACAAAAACAAACACAAAAACAAAAAAAGAGAAATCATTTTACAATCTTTTTGATATTTCTGGTCATGAACCCCTAAAATTTCTTTGTCTTCATCACTCAAACCCAACTAAAGCTCTCCCAAATGGGATCCTTGATCAGATTATCAACTGAGTCTACATAATGATGTACTTAAGTGGTGTTTGGCGAAAATTAGCTAAGCAAAGGATCCCCAAAGTAGGTGCTGTAATAAAAGCAGCGCTTCTTTAACTGGCTTTTGCGACAGTGGACATCAAATGCTCACAAGATCTGAGTACAGATAGAAGAGATCAGCATATGAATGAGAACAAACTGCAGAAGGCAACGTTCCATATAGAGCAGAATCATTTCAGGAAAAGGAAATGAATTTCAGAAGAGCAGAAGGAGATATAGGGTCCTGAGAGCAATAACTACCTCCCTTCCATGCATTTTTGTGATCAAATGCACTGGAGTTGCTCAACACAATTATCATTACAGAAGAGAAACACTGAGGATGGAAGGATTATTTTCCTTCTCAAGCCAATGAGAACAATACTTGGGACAGCCCAAATATTTCAGAATGATGGGTAATTCCACTGACTCCAGTGCATTAGTCAGAAACACACTGGGAGAACTACAGAGAATAGAACACGCCTGCTTTGAGACTTTAAGCATACTCAGTCTAAGCTTTTTTGGTAGCTTGGAATCAGATCTCCATCAAAATTACAGTGGGAGTGGGGAAGATGAGAGCTAGTTGTAGACGTTTTAAGATCACTGTACATATAGAGTTTTGAGGACTTGTGTGTTAGAATTAATTACACTCTTAAAAAAAATTGAATGGTTAGGACAGCCATCAGAAGCAATTCAGAAGACTTCTGCAATTGCAAATATGAAACATTCATGTAACAGTTAAGATTTAGTTTAATAAAATATAAGTGCTATTGTGTTTGTGTGTGATTTAGTTCTCACCATTTCTAATGTACTGCTGCTGCATCTTGACACAGGTAATGATTATTATGTACCATTTCCTAAATTAATAAAATCAAGTTATCCTTTAAAAAAAATAATCACACAAAGTATACCTCCTTAGATGTTGTAAAATGCTATACTGGGCTGTAAATTAACATGTTTTAGTGATCAGATTTGAACCACTGTTTGAAGAAATGTATGAAGTAGCAGCAATGGGAAACGTGAGAGAGAGAGAGAGAGAGAGAGAGATCACATTAATTTAAATCAATCCACCCTGGTATAAGGTGCCAGAAGGGGGCTACAGCTACTGGCAAAGCCTTTCTGATGTAGGCTAGTCCTAAAATGGAAAGACAAACAGACAGAAACCGTTAGATTGGGAGCCAGGGACTGGCAGAAGAGGAAATATGTGGTTTATTGCTCAGAACTAAGAGAGAAGCCCCATCTGCTCTGAGTCTCTCTGGCCGCTGGGTGCCACTTGTGAGCCACACTGCATGCAGCTGTGATCTTGCTGCAGCTTGCAGGGCTCTGCAAATCTCTTCCCCAATCCCCCACCCAAGCTGCTGCAGGCAGCTTCTCTCGTGCATTCTGTCTTTGTAACCTCCACCCACTCCCTGAAAATATAACTTTACAATCAGAGATCCCACTTGTTTTTCCTGCTTCTTCTGCCAAGGCTTTGGGTGCCTGGCACCCAAGTGGCATTGGACTCGTACAGGCTGTGTCAAAAAGCCCGTTCTCTGTACTCCAGAGCTGGATCCTCTATTGGAGGGGTGAGGAACCAATTGGGGGGGGGGAGGAACCACACACAAACCACACACATACACCCCCACACACACATCACTGACCTGACTCCCAACTGAGAAACAGAAAAGAGAGAGACTCCTCACTCATGGAACTCGGGCACCAGGTTTTCCCTAGTGCTCCAGCCCTGTGGGGGGAAGGGGAGGCACAGAGACTCAGGGCTAGGGATGTTAGCGAATAGTTGACTACCCGATAAGCATAAACTTATCAGGTAGTCTAGTGGAGTATGGAGTACTCGCTCCCCCTCACCATAAGAGGCAGCCAGGGGGGGGGGGAGGGGAGGGAGAGGGAACAGGGGAGGCTGCTTCAAAGCAGCCTCTGCCCACAGCGGGATGAAGCTCGCTGTGGGCAGAGGCTGCTCTAGCAGCAGCCACTGTCCACATGATTCATCTCCACACCCTGTGGACAAGGGCTGCTGCCACCAAGCAGCCCTTGTTAGTGGCAGCCCAGGCTGGCCATGGACAGCCCTGTCCATCACGAACAGTGTCTGATGCCAGAGCAGTCTTGGTTTTCAGTGGACAGGGCTGGCCACCGTGAACAGTTGCTGCTGGACTCAGTGCAAGCCGGGACCGAGCAGTCCCAGCTCACACTGCTCCAGGACGCTTCGCCTCTGCATTTTAAATGTAGTAAGAGCCAGTGGTGGCCCTTTTCAACTAATCGTGTAGTCGATACAGATTGTATCAACTACATGATTAGCTAGATAACCACAATTTAACATCCTTACTCAGGGCTACCCCCTGTGGCCAGATTAAGTCTTCTGGAGGCCTGGGGCTAGTAGATTATATGGAGCCCCAAGGCTCTGGGTTGAGGACAAAAATGAGGGGTTCAGTGCACAAGGCAGGGTAGAGCGGGATGAGGATGTGGGCATGAGGTACGGTGCAGGAGTGGGCGGTGGTGTTGGCAGGAGGAGAATCTGGGCAGGAGGTAGGGTGCAGGGACAGGCTGGCGGTTGGCTGTCTGGGAGGAGTATGCGGAAGGGTAGGGTCTGGGACAGAGGAAGGGTGCAAGAGGGGGGTTGGGCGGGACTGCAGGGTCAGAAAAGTCTACATGCAGACATTTCCCTGTGCTGCCATTCCCCCCAGCTGGATGGAGGGGGAACAGCAGTGCACAGAGCCACTTCTCCTCCCCTGCCAGGGGCTTTAGCACTTCCTCCTCGATGCTTTCCCCACTGTAAGGGGCGAGGGGAGGGATCCTCGAGGGCCAGATCAAGGGAATCCAGGAGCTACATCCAGCCTACAGGCCATCGGTTCTCCACCCCTGTTCTAGTGACTCCCCCAGCCTAATCTCTCATCCCACAGCATTTTAATAACCTCCTGAGAGATTGGCTCTGTGATGTGCTGGTAGGCAGGTACAGTAAAGAGTCACCCACCCACTGTAGTAATCCATAGCCACAGGCTGAGACACCAGTCGAACCACATGGAGGCAGCTCGTTTCGTATGATTCATCTCATACACATACACCTCCCCAAAAGAGGCCTCAAATCTTCCCCAGGTAGCAGCCACATGGTAGTTAGAGAAGCGCTCTCACACTTTTTTCTGCCTTCCTACCACTGAAGGATAAAACCATTATAAACTTAAAAGTACCTGATTTAGCCCAGCCAGTAACGGGCCATAGGAAAAGCATGCTCTCATAGCCCCACCCATATGCATTATACTAATAGGCAGGGCTACTCAACTTTGGAAACCCCGGGGGCTACAATGATACTCACAGCACATGCCGAGGGCCACAACTTAAGTGTGGTTGCATACACATGCAAATATATATGCAAATATATGCAAATAGCTTCTTTCAAACATGACAGCATGAATACAAAGATTAAGGCAAGACTACACAACACACAGGCCCCATTTAAGTCAGTTCTGCTGATATTAATAAAATGCAATATTTACCCAATTTTCACTCCTATGACAGCACTTTTAATGAGCAAGGACAGTCCAGGAATTTAACTACTAAAATGCGTATCAACAGAAAACCATTATATTGGCTACTTTTTTTTTTTTTTTTTTTTGGCTCCCACCCGCAGGCAGCATGTTCAGCCCTGTGTAAACCCAAACAGCACCGCAGGCTACAAACAGATGGGCTGTGGGCTGCATGTGGCTCATGGGCTGAGTGTTGAGTAGCCCTGCTAGTAGGGCAGTCAACTTTCTATTCCCACAAACCTGAACACCCTTCCCCACTACTGCATCTATTCCCTGGGAGCAGAACCAGGGTCCCTCCATATGGGAAAAGGTCCCTCCACATGGGAAAAGGGTGTAATGGCCATATTAAACCCCTTTGTCCTAAGTGCATAAGCAGCCCCTGGAATGGAATGAAGAACAATCATGGATATTTGGCTACTGAACCACCAAGACTTTGACTTTATGGAGGCCTTTTCCCTTCCAGTTTTCTTCGCAAGGGAACGTCTACAGAGCTGCAGCCCTGGCACAAGATTAGTTCTTGACTCCAAATATTCACCCTGGGACTAACTCTTCAGACAGAATAATGAAGTCCCCATTTGTACTCTGCCCCAGCCCCGCTTCACCTCTCATAGTGCTCACAGGGAAGGACTACATGTTGAAATATTTGTTGCTATCTGATGGCTGTTTGGGGGGACTGTCCAAAAAGAGTTTGTTGGGTCTCAGCCCAGGTCCTTCTGACACTTTCGTCCACTGCACCAAGAAACAGCAGCACAAAATGACAAGGATTCCCTCACTGGCCGATTCAGTGGAGAGGCCAAGGAATGAATGAATCATTGAGACTGAACTCTCTTCTCGCACTGAGAAGGAATCCCTCATCATCCGGCTGAGGATTGTCACGGCAAGAGGTGCCTGCCCAGCCACTGCTTGAACTCTTCCTGTCCTGGGGCTGAACACAAAACAGCTGCCTCCCAGACCATCACTTGGAAGCTTTTCTGAGCACTTCAAGAGTTCACATACCTCCACACCAAAGCTGAAGCTGAAGCCCCGATTTTTTCCAGGTCAAGGCCACCAGCACAGGAGGCGGATTGTGCTGCAGAAGCCAGCAGATAGGGAAGCCGAGTCAGGAGCAGGAGAAAGTCCTTAGCATACCACTCTTCCCATATTCTCATTTTTTTGGGCTGACAGCTCTTTGGGGCAAGGGCCTTATTATGTCTATGATGCACCTGGCACAAGGTACAAAATCTTTGCTGGGGACTTTGGGTCACTCTCCCCCGCACATTCACAGCCCTTTTTAGGTAATTTTGAAATTGTTTCAATAAAAAGTGAGTCAGGCCACCTTCAAACAGGTCTACACTAGGGCTCCAACTGGCTGTCACAGTGGTTATAAAATGTCCCAAGTGTCAACATGTCTTACCACCACAGGGAAAAGTTAAGTGTCTGGGTTTTCACAGGCCATGTCTCCTGCCCATGCAACTGCAAAAGCAGGACTAGGAGCGCAGGGGGTGCCTACATTTTAATCACATTAGCAGGCTCTGGAGGTGGCAGGCAAAACAGTCTCCAAGCACAGAAAGGCAGGGACAAAAAAAAAAAAAAAAAAAAAGAGGAAAACAGCCCAGCCTCCTTTGCTGGGCTCAGTTCTTGAGAGGCTTTGCCTGCATTCCGTTCTCTCAGCTTTGTTAGAAATGCAGCAGCCCCTTTGATGATGAAGGGGCCCACAGCAAGCGACTGCCACATGCTGCTCTCTCTCATCCTCCAGAGCTGCTGGGCTGACGCCCCTGGCACAAATAGCACATGACTTACTCTCCTTTCATTGCTGAAGGCTTTCTGCAGGCATAAATAAATATAGTGAAATCTCATCAGAACAAAAAGAATTGACCCAGCACGGCACAGCTTTACCTGAGATACCTCAGGCATAGGATAAGGGAGGGTACTGCCGCTACGGGGGAGAGGGGAAGTCATGACACTGCTCATGGTACTGCATGCAGGTGTGTGAGGGGAACCCACGTCATGGCCCTAAGGTAGTTGAGGTGAACAGAGATCCCAAGTGATGATTCCTTCCATTGGGTTAGAAGGCTGAGCCAGTAGGCACCAAAGCTCACCCATGCCCAGTCTCCTTAGGGTCCCCACATATTCTCACATGTCCCTCCCCCCCATCTCTGTAGGAGGCCCAGGCTGAATCACAGCAGATGTGCTTGCAAGGCCTTGGGGATAATGTCAGGAATGTGACTTTCTGGTGAGTCTGACTTTCCCACAAATCAGCAGAGACCCTTCTTCCTGCCTGGGGCACTGGGGCTTGGGGATAGCACACAGGAAGAGGTGCTTAACCCCTTCACTTCTGCTCTGGCATTCACAACAAGAGCCGGGCTCAGCAAAACAGAAAGAAAATAGAAAGAGCACAGTGACATGGAGGCAGTTGAGTTATGGCTGGGTTTCCATAAAAGGGCTCTGCACAGGCGGGTTACAGGGATCCTAGGTTTGACTGGGTATTTCTGAATCCTTCCCTCACTGGCAAGAAATGGGACTATCTTTGCCATCATTAGCCTGTTTACCTCTGTCCAAGTCTGTGCTGCCTGGGAAAGCCTATGCAGAAGCAGTACCACCGCTATGGAGTACAGAGGAATTAGTGATAGTCAAAGCTGCTATGGTTTGGATGGGTAAGCACCAGGGCATCTATAGCTTTTTTCATCTCAAAGAATCCTGCAAGCTTTGCAACTGTCAGACAGACAGACAGACACTACTTAGTTCCCTCACTGAAATGCAGACAGCTCTGGGCATGGCACAGTACAGTAGCTGGCAGAACACTGTACAGCAATGAAGAGGGAAAAGCAGTACCTTAGAATCTAGTAAGCATTAAGCTATTCCAACCTTGGGAGGATCCCTCTTCCAAATGTTCTCTGGCTTCTCCTGCCCCTTTCTCCTGCAATCCTCCAAATGGCTCAAGCTCCTTCTCTCAACACAAAGGGGTTATAACACCATCCTTGGAACCTAGTGCATCTTCTCATGTCAGTGGATTTCTAGGGATTCTTCTGTTGCTTGGTTACTTGTTAGGAAAAAACACTGCACAAATGGCTCCTGCAACCAGGGAGAATGAAATGAAACCAAGAGAGCCTTAGCCCTAACACCTATCCCAGAGCCTGTTGGAAATCCTGAGAAAAAGGTGGTATCCTCTGTCCCTTCTGCATTCTGAAGCACAGTTATTTCCAGAACTGGCCTCCCCTTCTCTCGCCCTGTATGGAGCCCTCAGCAATGGCCTGGCCCAGGAGCAGACTTACCTTGCTGATATATCCTGGGAATAGCCAGGTTACTAAGTTTTAAGGGGGTTGCTCCATATTTTTAGATTTAAGCTTGCAGCAAATCAAATATGGCTTATTGTTGTGGGATGGAGAAGTGATTAAAATGGGGGCAGGGCAGAGAACAGGGTTTGAACCCAAAAAGGGCAAAGATGGATGGGGGGGCGGGGGTAGGAGGGGGAAAAAAAAAAAAAAAAAAAACAAGGGGGAAAAACACCAGTCTCCCCACTCAAGATTAGGGTTGCCACATGTCCGGTATTTTAACCAGACAGCCCAGTATTTGTGCTTTCCATCCGGTAAAAAAATTCAGAAAATACTGGACATCTAAAATGTCTGGTATTTTCTGTTTTTCCCCTCGAGGTTCGTGCTGGCTGGGGCAGAGGGAGGGGGTAGCGGCCCGGGAATGAAAGGGGCTGCGACTGCATTTCAGACCTGGCCTTTTTTTTTTCCCCCCCCTCCTTTGCTCAACAGAATTTTTTTCCAGCATTTTTTGGGAGAGGGCAGGGGAGGGTTTGGTATTTTGTGTGAAACCATCTGGCAACCCTATACAAGATTATCCTATGCAAGGGGTGAAAGGAAGTTTTAGCACCCAAGCACATTCAGGCCCTGGGATTGGAAGTAGGTATTTGCAGTGTGTAAGACTGAACCTTTCACAAACCCTACTCTTTTTGTTGACAGGTATTATGCCACTCCAAGCTCAACACAAACCTCAAGGGCTGATCTAGCAAGGAAGCATGAGTTCTAAAAGCATTACTCTCGATCAGAGGGACTCATTTATCACCAGACCTAAGGCCTGATTGAGAAGTCAAGAAGTGATGTGTTGGCCCCACTGTCCTGGACAAATTCCCTCACTGAGAAATTCTATTCCGCCTCCCAGTACTCACTCTGCAGAGACAGTGGAAAGAGTCACTTTACTTACACCTACTAGGGTCCAAAACTATTTAAACCAAACCAAACCAAACAAATGCTGCCTGGTCTGAACAACACCTAATGGTTTTAGCTACACAAATGTCTAGGTCACACATTCCCCGATCTTCTCTGAAGCCAGGGCATGTACCTATACTCAGGCTCCTGATAGGTAATGATATTTCAGAAGCCAACAAGACATCAGCACAGTAACAAAGCAGATGCATATAAATTAGTGGTTAGACCACACTGGGTGGTCCCCAAGAGCCTTGGTTGGTTTATATTTAAAATATCAACCACTCACTAGAGCTGGGAGAAAGCAAAAAGAACCTAAGAACACTCTTCAGACAAAGTGAATTTGCTTGATGGTATTCATGGCCCCTCTAACTCAACTGCTGCCAATGCTCCTGCACATTTTCTACAAAGCCATCATGAAAGCTCAATGTAGGGTCAAGGTTCCTTCAACCAAAGCAGAAATACCACCATGCAACTCAGGTGACCAAACACCCCCAAATAACTCAGCATTGTCCAGGACTGGGCCTTTAATGTGCTACTACAGCTGAATTCTGCAATAAAAGGATGAAGATATATGGCATCTTATTCTTTCAAGGAAGACAGAGGAACATTCCCATCAATTGTTGGCATGGGAAGGCTTTTATTAAGGCTGTTTATATTATTTCTGGTTTGACACCTAGAGAAACATTTCTATTGCACTGAGTGCAAGCCAGGAACAACCTGCTCTGACACTGACCTATGGTGTGGTCACAAGAAAAATCATTTTGATTAATTGTGCCTCAGTTTCTTCATCTCTAAAATGGGGGTAATAGTACTTCACTCTACAGGATTACGGTATGCCTGTAGAGTCCTTTGGAGAACTAAGAGATTGTAAAGTATCATTAATGAATTCTATAAAATCATTGTCACCTTCAAGTCTGCTAACACCCTCAGAGGTAGTATGTGTGGCGGGTGTATTTTACCTTGACAATGGCACTACCTGCCATAGCCTTGTATAGGGTACTGGCTGGAAATGATTTCAGTGAATCCCAGTCAGTTGGAAGTCTCTGTAACCCATGCCCACAGTAGCCCCATCACCTCTCAGATGGACCTGTCATTCTATTGCATAGGCAGCAATCCAGTGCATCTACCACCACAGCGGCACAGTTTGAGAGACCAAGCTGTCTTAGACAGATGAAGAACTAAATCCAAACCAAAACTGCCACCTGCCCTAGGAAATTAAAAACTAAGGGCCAGATTCCAGCATCAGCTACTCCAGTGTAATTCTAACCGTAGTCACTGAGTTGCATCAGATTTGTGTCCCCAAATCAGATTCTGGCCCTAACTGTTGTGGCACACACGTCATGGAGCCATGTCCCTAAAATTCCTTCTCTGACTTCCACCCAGCTATTCACTGAATACCGTGCTGCTCAGATAGGACTTTAGTGTCTTCACCTGTTCCAAGGGGACAACTTAGGGCTTGCATTAGTAAATGATTCACAGATGTTTGCACCATTAGTGAGTGGATGTGTGGCTCTGAGTAGGTCTATAAAGACACTGTTTATATGGGATATTCATTCAGGGAGTGTGACTGCAACCAGTGACACAGGAGAAAGTGAAACAGTTATTTTCTACAGCCAGGTCCAAAATCAGAGGATGGGCAAGGAAGGGACCGGCTCCAGCGATCAGAAACTAAGGTTTTTCTATTACCAAAATAAACAAACAACAACAAAAACCACCCCAAGGAAACATTTTGCCTAACCCTGGGAGAAAGGAAACAGCAAAAGTGGGAAACAGCTTCATAGCATCTGCCACCAAACCAGAAACGGACAAATTCAGCATGGAGCCACTTCTTTGGCAAATTGGACATGTCTGTCACAGAGACCTCTTCTCTGTGGAAGCTGCTGAATGCTGAGCACGTTTGAAATTTAGCTAGAGTGCATATGTCTCTCCCTATAGCACATGCATATGTATGTGTGTGCTGTATCTGCATTTAATCATCTAGTGCATGCATGTGTACACACACGTATAGATGCCCTAGAAGCACACCAACCACCAAACTCAGGCACTACCAGGCACCCTCCACCGACCCTCTCCGACTTTTTTCCTGGGTAGTTAACAGGCAATCTGAAAGCCTGGACAAGATTTAAATGGATGGTTTCTTACCTTTGCTTTTTTGAAGCAAGCCCAGAAAAAATCCAATAATGGCATGATGGGCAGGGCAGGGGAAGTCTGTGGGCCAGCTCCCCTTGCACAGTCAGCTATAACATGAAGTGCTCCCCAGCCCTGGGGAGAACCCGTCCCATCAGATCCATAAGTGGCTTCTTGCAGCACCGAGCTGCTGGGCAGAGAGATTCAGCCAAGAGGGAAACTGCTGTACAACGAGAGAGGAGAGAGGGAGGGACTGAAGGAGGGAGCGGTGCCCAAGGAGGCGTGCCAGAAGATTCAAACCCTGCACCGTTATTCTGTTGGCTAGAAATAGGCTTGGATGCCAATTGAAATTCCCTGGACATTATGAGTTTTAAAAAGACATGGGCTTTCCTTCCTGTCTCTTTAATGCACCATTCAGCATTCCACATTTCCATCCCCAGGCAGCCAGAGAGAGAGCAAGGGAAAGAAAGGAGAAACTACAAAGCCTAAGAAATAGGACTTTCAGTGTCAAAGACACACAGGGCATTGGAGATCCAAACCCCACGAGGTTTAAATTTTCCATCCAACCCCCCCACTCTCCTTTCTTAGCTCATTAGCCCCACACAAGGGCTTTCAATATTTTCCCCACGGAGGATAAAACCGCACCCTAGATTAACCTTTTTGCCACTGATCACCCCACACCCTTTAATATTTCAGGTTTGCCAATTGCAGTGAAGGCTCCATAACACAAGCAGGAATTCAATTGCTCAGCAGTACGTTTGGCAGCAGCAAAGCAAGCTTGTGATTGTTACCAGAGCTGGGTGAATATCATAGGAAAAAAACAAATACAATCCAAGAACTCATTTGGACAGTATTCATAACTCATTCACTTTCTGCAGATGTTTGTGTGAAAAGCCATTTGTTCACAAGAAAGCTCACTGTAAGACTGCCATAAACACTCATGCACGTATTTGTCTCTCTCACATGTATTCATACGCAGAGTAGCAGTCTATAAATGCAGTTGTAGATCCACAAGCCATATCAATGTCACAAAGGAGGCCCAGTGGATATCATCCAGTTTACCTTTGAATTCATATACGGGGTACTACGTTATGATGTGTTTGATGGGTTGGATGTTCTCACCACAGTTACACAAAAGAGCGTCTTGGATTTTCTACACATGCATCAAGTAGCCACACTTTCCACAGGTGGGTCAGATGCAGTTCAGTTTAGTCCAAAGTCTGCATGGCAGGTTAAAACAGGGTGGGCTGGGGAGGGGTGTTGATAATGTGATTGGAGGGAATGGCAGATGAGGTCCAGACACTTTGCCTTCCTTGGTCAGCTCCAGAGACATAAGATGCTCTCATGTAATGCAGAGTGGTTTTTGCAATTTCAGGCACTGTTGGGTTTCATCATCCATAACCTGCTGGATGGGAAGTTCTGGGTAGCCTTCAGCACCTTTAAGTTCTCATGCCATGGCTACATCTCCACAGACAGTGGAGGGATTTGGGATTCGCTAACACAGAAAGCCATGACCGAAGTATTTATTTTTAAGTTCCTGCAATGATTTGTACCACCTGATTTAGCTGCCTATCCACAAGTTGAGTACGGCAGCTTCTTGTCCACACCAATGCATATTAGTCTGCAATGGATTCTAAACCAAATTAGACCCATTGTGGACTACAGCCTATCCAAGGAGCAAACTGGCTTTTGACCACACAGATGTGGCTGTGACCAGGTCCCAGCCCTCACTAAAAAAGGCTGGATTCCTATGGAAATTCCAACTTAGCACTGCTTTCATAGGAGTGTGCAAAACAACCATTTGTACCACAAGCCTCCTAGTGAACCTGGGAGAAGAAACACCATCTAGTGACGTATGTGCCCAATCACAGCAGAAACTCTGAACTGCAAACCCCAGGTGAAGCAATGGTTTTGGTGAATAGGTGGGGAGCCACCCATTGGTTGAGACATGTTTCAACAAACAACAGACCAATGGTTAGACAATAAAATGTTAATTGACAAATGAGTCTCAAACAGAAACAGGGATGAATTTGCCAACAAAAGCCCCGGTTCTACATTAAGCTCCACATGCACAGAACCCTAGCACTCAAGCAGTATCAGGCCCCAGGCTGTGTGCTGTAAGCAGTTTACCCTGCTCTGTGTGAATAAGAACCCATCTACATTTAAAAACCCCAGTGGAAGCTACATGCAACATCTGAAACCTCTGCCAAGTGTGCTGTTGATCACTCAGGGAACAGATAGCAAGGGCTGGGCACATCAGAAAGGCTAAAGTAATATAAGGCAGTCTAGCCTGGGAGCTGGTAGGAATCTGATGGGAAATTGGCTGTAAAGTGCTTCAGCCAACTACTTTCTACTCACTGGCTCCCTTCAGACTCGGTTTTCTTTGTCTGGATGAGTGGCACCGAGCCTGCTACTGCCTTGGGCACCATGACAACCCCAAGATCATCACTCATGCTGAGGAACAAGAACAAGAGCAGTGCCAAGAAGAGTAGCCAAGAAACTAACAAAACTCACCCTCCTGCTCTGCACTAATTGATCCTTGTCAACAGAAGTAGTGAAGACCACGGCCTGAATGGGCCACAGAGACTGAAACACAGGGACAAGCTGAGGTTCATGGGAGCTCATCTCTATGTGTGCATGCCAGTTGCAAGGCTGTATGTGAGAAGCGGGAAAGCCCTGGCAGGTCTCAGAGTCCATCCTGAGGTAGGGGGGAGTGTAGCACTATCTTGCTCCCTGAAATCGGTTTTCCAGGCTTCCTCATCGTTTACTGCATTTGCACTTTTTTTTTTTTTTAAACTGGGGCTGGAGAATATAACACTTCCAGGATCTTATTACAGTGACACAATGGGCCCAGTTGATGGCAACAAGTTGAGGAGGGCTGGAGCCTGGCAGTCCCCGAGTACCAGCCACGTGGTGGCTCAATGCAATGCAAAGCTCCAGTCCAATAGCATCTCAGTATGCTGCCCCTGCTACTCTCCCATCATCAGCCTGGAGGGAGAGGAACTGGCCCCGACCGCAGAAAGGGAACCTGGATCCTTTGCATGACAAGACACTGTGGTGAACTAGACTCCCGGGCAAATCAGTTTCCAAGATCTGGAACCTATTGCCATGAGACCTGAGGCTCCAACCCCAGTGACCTTAGAACTGCCCCGGACAGACCTTCAATTATTGCAGTGAGAGGCCACCCCGCAACTGAGAAGGGAGACAGACAGAAGAGAGGGAGGATAAAATATATGTCCTTAGAAGAGGGGTGGGCAAACTATGGCCCCCAGGCAGCGTCTTGTCTGGCCCGGCCCATCAGACATTTTAATCTGGCCCTTAAGATGCCACCTGGGAATAGGGTCGAGGGCTTGTTCTGCTCTACTCCATGCATGCTGTTGATCCACACAGCTCCCAGAAGCAGAGACATGTCTTCCCACTGGCTCCCATGCATAGCGGCAGCCAGGGGGCTCCTGCTGCATGATGGCCTGCCCCAAGTGCCAGCTCTGCAGCTCCCATTGCTGGGAAATGCAGCCAGTGGGAGCAGTGCCTGCAGACAGGGCAGTACACAGAGACACCCTGTCCATACCTCCGCCTAGGAACCAGAGGGGAGAAATACTGCTTATTTCAAGCATCTCCTGGAAGCAGCACCACCTACAATCTGAACCCTGCCCTCCCTCCCACCATCTCAAACCTCTGCCTCAGCACTGAGCTCCCTCCTGCATCCCAAACCCCTCATCCTCAGCCCTACCCCAGAACTAGAGATGTTAAAAAGCAGTTAATTAGGTAACCATTAAAAATCTCAGCGATTACACAATTATGCATTGTGGACTCTGCAGTATAAAACTTATACTGCAGAGCCTGTAGCGCAGGGCAACAGCTGGCTCCCTGGGAGCCGGTGCATGCCAGAAGCTGGCTTTTAAGCTGGCTCCCAGTGTACATCAGCTCCTGCCTGTACCCCTGCTCCCGGAGAACCAGCTGCCACCCCACACTGGGGACTCTGATACAAAGCCAGAAGTGTGGAGTGGCAGCCAGCTCCCTGGGAGCCTGCATGTAACCATTATAGTAACTGATAAGCTCATGCTTATTTAACCATTTAAGTGGTTATACTATTACATACCTACCTAGACCCTACACCTTCAGCCAGAGCCCTCACCCCCAACCTGGGTCTGATTCTGACCCAACCTACTACTCCAGCACTGATCCCCCTCACAGGCTCTGAACCTCTCAGCCTTACACCGGAGTGTTCTCCTGCACCCCTCATCCCTAGCTCTACCCCAGAACCATCCTTTTACCTCAATCTCATACCCCAGCCTGATCTCCTTCCTATGCCACACCCCTCATTTCTGGCCCAGCCCCAGAGCCCACACCCATAGCTGGAGCCCTCACCACCTCTCACAGGCTAACCACCAATTTTGTGAGCATTCATGGCCCTCCACACAATTTCCATACCAAGATGTTGTCCTCAGGCCAAAAAGTTTGCCCACCCCTGCCTTCGAATCACCACAGCGTCTGAAAGGTAAGCTAGCACTTGATGCCATGTCCCTCCCACCCAGAAGGTTGTGTAGCCCTGCGTGCACTCAGCTGAGGTCCAGGCCTTGTCAACACACTCTTGCTTTTACAAGTACTGAACAAAACCACCAGAAGGAGCCAGGGGAGGTGAACACCACCAGAAGGAGCCAGGGGAGGGGAACAAGACACTTCATGAGAACTGGGCCAGAATGCAGGTCTTGCATAGCCCAGGGCCAGCTGGACAGAGGCAGCCCTCTGCCAAAATATGAGGGCCTAGCTCCTCTCCCAGGATCCTGGGCTGCACCCCAGTGGAACATCCTACAGGAAGAGTCTGAGGACCAGGATCACAGTGGGAAAGGATCTGATTCTGGCAAGCACAAAGAAGATGTCAGTGCCCACTCCTCCCACCAGCTCCCCACTTGCTTTTCCTAGGGATAATTAGCTCGCATTCTGGACCCCGCCTTGGTAGTGGCTCCACCTCCACTGTGGTGGCTCAGCATTGCCAGGCCAAAGTGATAACGCACCCTGAGTGCTAGCCTGGCACATTTTGTCCCTTTCTTCTATTCCACAGCTCCATAGCTGAGACAACTATTTTAATTTTGCCTCCCACAGCAGCCACAGGCTATCCTGCACAGGGACCATTCACCCATATGTCTCACACATGGGAGCTAAGTGCACAAGACAACAGTGGGAGACCCCCGGTATGTCTACACATCCAGCAGCACCCCAGAGCAGTGAACTGTCTTGTCTGATCAACAGACAGGGGCTGGCACTCCATGTTTAAAACAGCCATGGAGACAGTACTTTTAATTTGCCCTGCAGACTCCAGAGCCCAACCTCCCCACCTAGAGTCAGAACCCAAGTCACATCTGCTGACCCAGGCTTGGGGGCTCCCTTGCTGCAGACTATACAGATGTACCCTGAAAGGGTCTAGGCCTTCATGATCCATCTAGCCCCACCTGAAAGGCTGGAATTTTTATACTGGGGACTCTCAAGCATTTTTCTTTGGTGGGGAAGCGGGCAGGAAACACGCCTGTTTCCAAATCATTCAGGGCTGTGGCATCAGGATTATAAAATTCACCTCTCCTGGCTCATTCCCTTCTCCACTTACTCGAATAATCCTTATTCGAGCCAGACTGCTTTCTTGTCAGAGTAACCCCTCAAAAATGCTGCTAGTCACCAGTCATCTCAGAGTATTTAGCAATAGGAGGTGCTCTGGAGCAGCAGTGAAGTTCATGGACAGAACTGTGTGAGGAGCCCAGGGTTTGGCCTGCAGAAGCTGCTGCAAGTCAGGTACGTTAGAACAATGGTTTTCAAACTTTTTTTTCTTATGACCCAGTTAAAGAAAATCATGGATGCCCACAATCCAACATAATTTGACTAGAGTATGGGCTCCAGAGTGGGTCTGAGGATGAGAGCTTTAGGGGTGTTAGGACAGTGGCAGGAAGGGCTTCCCTTGGATATGTCTAGACTACATCCCTCTGTTGCCAGAGGGATGTAAATTAGACATACCGACATTGCAAATGTAGTGGGGATTTAAATCTCCCGCGCTTCATTTGAATAAAAATGGCTGCCGCGTTTTGCCGAGTCAGCAGTTTGTCAGCAAAAAGCGTTTGTCAAGACAGAGATCGAGCAACAAAGAAAGCCTTTGTCGCCCGATCCCTTATGCCTCATAAAATGAGGTTTACAGGATCGGCCGACAAAGGCTTTCTTTGTCACCCAATCTCCTTCTTGACAGCCGCTTTTTGCTGACAAACTGCTGACTCGGCAAAATGTGGCGGCCATTTTTATTCAAATGAAGCACGGGAGATTTAAATCCCCGCTTCATTTGCAATGTCAGTATGTCTAATTTACAACCCTCTGGCGACAGTGGGATATAGTCTAGACGCACCCCTTGAGAGGCTCTAGTCAGTGGTGCAGCGGGGGTGCTACAGAAGAGTTCCTGTCTCTCCTGGCACCACAAACGACACTGCACCCCAGAAGCAGCCAGCAGCACGTTCCCAGCCAACAGGAGTGCAGAGTTAGTGCTCAGGGCAAAGGCAGTGTGCGGAGCCCTGTGTGCTCCCCTCTTCCCCTCACCTAGGAGCCAGCCTATTGCCGGCCACTTCTGGGTAGAGCACAGTCTGCAGTGCCAGGACAGGCAGGTAAGCTGCCTTAGTACTCACTGGTGATCTGATTATCCTGCAGCAATGAGACAGTGCCTGACATTCCACAACCCAGTACTGAGTCGCAACCGGTAGTTTGAAAACCACTGCATTAGAAGAACTGGGGGTGGGGGGAGATAGGCAAAGGATCATAGAATCATATAGAATACTAAGACTGGAAGGGACCTCGAGAGGTCATCGAGTCCAGTCCCCTGCCATGTGTGCAGGTATGCTTGCAGAACACACTCTGCAGCTCTCGCTGCCTGCCACAGGCAGCATATTCACCATCATTTCTTTTCCTAGGCTGAGTTAGTTTTCCACGGGGACAACACTTTCCTGAAAGATAATTCTGTGCTGGCTCCTACCCTGTTTCTCTCTTGGCTTTGTCCCTCTTTTAATTAGAGTTAATGGCTGCACTACACTTGGATGACAAAGTGCCATTCAGAAGTTTATTAATGGTGGCTTTCCAGTTAACATATGCAAAATATCATCAGGAAAGCAATACTTCAGCTAAACATTAATAATGATCAAGTGACACTGCCACTCTCCCCACTGGAGGGCAGAAAACTCCTTCATAGTAGGGGGAGAGACATTAAGCTGAGAGGAAGGGTACTGGTCTGCTCCAGCATACACTTCACAAGAAGAGGCAAGATCCAGCCCTTTAACTTTTGCTAGTTTTATAGGTAGGTTCAAGTCCTGTTCCTGCTTCCACCCCAAAGCTCAGTGAAAACAGGAGGAAGCCCTATCTCTCTCAGTGCAGAGCAATTGAAAGGCAGAAGCAATTGCCTACCTGTACATCTACGCAACTTTGTATCCAGAAAATTTAAGTCATCCCCAAATCATTCAGCCAATAAGAGATACCCCAACCCCAATTCTCATTTGGCATTTAGACAGTTAAATTCTGTCCAGTTGGGGGAATCCCCCAATCTTTCAAATTGGGAGATTCTCGGCAAATTACAATGACACTCTCAGATACTGGACAGCCCACATGTTACATCTGTTGAAAGCATGGCAACAGAAGCAGATGATTGGCTGAAGTCTGTACATACCACCTCCATTGGTGGGTACTTCCCATTACATGAAGGTCAGCACATGAAGATCTCCTCATCTCACCCATCTAAGCCATCTCTACTGATGGTGAAAAATACTATGTGTATTCCAGAAGTTCCCTAAGGCTAGATAAAAATCAGAATTCATCATAAATCGGAAGCCTTAAAGAAAAACTATAAACTGTAGACTCAAACTCAGACGTTCCCACACAGCTCAACTTCCAGCTTTGTCCCCACATTTATCAGGGATTACACCCAGTCTAGAACTCTATAGAGCACAAAGAGATATTTAATGGCTATATCATATACTGCAAGTAAACCTAACATCCCTTTCTGCCATGTTTACGCTGTTGGGTGGTATTTTTTGATGACAGGTACAGCATATTTGTGCAACAGCTCACCAGCCATAAGATCCAATGTTGCCTCTAAGCAGGCCTGCCGCCAGTGAGCTATTCATGTCCCATTGATGGGCTATTATTATCACTGCCATTGCTCCATAGCATTCAGGCAGGGTATTAATAACAAATCACAGGCTGGCAGCCTTCCAGCCTCAGTCCATGGCTGTCAAGGCTGACACCTGCTGGAGCTTCTCCTGAGGATCAGCCCCAGTGCTGCTGATGAACATGGAGTGGCTGAAGGAGTGTAAACATTGGGCTCAGTGTTCTTCGGTAGCAGCTCCAGCAAGTCATTAACATGCAGTGATTTTCCACTTTCTGCTGTGCACAGACATTTCCCAAAGGTCAGCAGAGAGTGGCTACTTGTAGAGCAGGCACTCAGCCCATTAGCATAGAGGGAACAGTAACCCTTTTATTTTAATAGGGCTGAATTGACATGCTGGTGCCACAGCACTGAAAGCAGAGCAATGGAGGGTGAGGCCGTGGGGGGAAAAGGAGGAGCATGAAACCTGCTGCCCACAAGAAATGCCACCAGTTTCTAGAGAAAATGCCTTTTTAGGGAAAGTACTTAACTCGTTCTGTGCTGGATCACTGCGTCTCCCATCTGTACCAGATCCTCCCTGGGAAATGGGAGGAGGTGCTCCTTGAACATGCTTGATAAACTGGAAAGCATGGGCCAAAGGGATGACCTTGTCACGTGCTGCTAGGACACATAGCAGCAAATTAAATTGGAGAGGGGTAAATTTTTAGCTGTCATGGCATCAATCTCAGTGCATATTTAAGTGTGGATTGCCAAGCCTGGAGGCCAATGACCCTCATTGAATCAGGTTTGGCAGAGGCAGTAGCAATGTCAGTTTCCTCTGCACCCTTTCACCCTAGGAACCAAAGATTAGGGGCAAAAGGGCAGTTCAACTTCCATGGTCTAATAGGGATGTCAAAGTTTAATCAGTTAACTAGTTAACCGGTAAGCTTCAACCTTAACAGGTGAGGCTTGCCAGTTAAGGTTAACTTGTGGGGGCAGGGATCTGGTCCAGCCCCGTGGGGGACCCACTGCACACAGGGGCTGCTCCGGCATCCCAGCTAGAGCAGCTCCTGTCTGCAGCGAGCCCAGGCGCCCCACAGGCAGGGGCTGCTCTCCTGAGATGCCAGAGCAGCTCCAACCTGTGGGGTGCCCTGCCCCCCATGACAGTGGGGGCTCACAAATGCTGGTCAGGAACCCTGAGCCTCGGGGGCCAGATCCAGGCAAGCCAGGGGCCACATCCAGCCTCCGGGCCTTATGTTCCCCACCCCAGTCTACTCCCTCTTCTCTCCAAGGGGGCACCCGTGTGCTGGGAAATAAACTGAGCCACCAACTCATTTTGCACAAAAAAAACCTCTCAGAGCTGAGAGGATTGGATAGAGAAGAGAGACAGAGTCCCTGCCAACTCAGTGTTTCCATTTTCAGGCTGTGTGCCCCCAATATCTATCAGCAAGTCAAGGGCACAAACTAGCAGCATGAATGGCATTCCCTGAAGCTACCATTTCCAGGAGGGATTTCAAAATTCCAGAAATGCAGCTCTTAGCAACAGCAAGTCCAGAGTAACAAGCAGATCAGAAAGTCATGGAAACTGACAGGAATGGAGATCCACAATGCGGTCCAAATCTATGCAGGCTCCCCTCCTTGATGGGCACAAGTGGTGTGGAAGTGGAAGATGCATGTAAAACCCATTGGTACATGAGAAAATTGAAATTCTTCCTGTTTCAGCATCTGATTTCAGCCATCTTGAGCACAACCACCCCACACAGTTACTGCAATGCAATTGCTGGGTGAGTCAGTATGCTCAGCCTGTGCTTGCCACAAATGTTCTTGGATCGTATGGTCCTCCACAATCGGATGAGCCAGCCAACCTCCTACTGCTTGCTTCACCGCCACTGCTTAACAGGAGCACTATGGGCATATGTGCTGTGCTGCCCCATGAAATTCAGAGTACTGCATCACAGCAACCAACACAGGAGTTTCTAATTGGCCTCTCAGAATGAACTTTCCTAGCCCAGCAGCTGATCATCCTGCCAAGTCCAAGAGCCTTGTTTGGAGAGTGGAACAGAATATGCTCTCCACTCCCACAGGCTTGGATACCCAAGGCATTCTGAGGGACGCAATATAATTTGGAAGCATTTCTGCAGGAAGCATTTGGCTGGCCAAAGAGTGCAGCAACATAGGAACCTCAGCTCCTCTGAGAGCAAGTACAAGAGGAACTGAATCACACAACATGTGCGGCATCTTTAAGTGTCTATCTGAATTCTTCCCTCCCCCACAGATGCACATCTTGGTTGAGGTTTCATACTCACGCATCATTAGAGCCTCAGTAAAGTGCAAAGCCACACTGCACACTAACAAGCCCTCCAGCAGGAACATAACCAGGTGTGCTGTGCCTTCAAGGGGTCACAGCTCAGCCTGCTGTCTCCCTTAAGCATGCACTCAAGCCAGATCCACTCAATATTATATGAAATGCTTGGACTATGCCTTGCTGAGGGAAACAAATTGGAGAACAGTGTCTTCAATTTGGGTACAAAATTCTCCCCCCAATTTTCCCTATGTATCATGGCCACTCTGGTTACATTTTATTCTAAATTTCCCCCACTTTCTTCCAGTGCCAAGTAGATTTATCCAATGGGTCTCACACACCCAATTGTTCCTGGCAAAGATTTGTGAAACTGACAACAAAATGGAACCAAAACATACCAGGTTTCCTCCCAGCACTGTTTATTCAGACCTTTAGAGGTGATGCCAGCCTCTAAAGGTGAGGGGTCAAATAACCAGAGAGGTAAGATTTCTTCCCACCCCAGACACACAGAATGAATAGACCCTCCACTTACTCCTTGACTGACTGTCACTGCACTCCTCCTTCCATTTTCTTTTTCATCAGTAATCAAAACATGCCCCCCTCCCACTTTGGAGAAGCCCCATGGTCCCCTAGGCTTTGTATCAGGCCATTTTCACATAACAGAGTTTTAAAATGGTGTATTTTAAACTTCAAAAGCAAATGCCCAAACCAATGTCAACACGCTATATGGCTCCCATGTTCCTCCACTTGGCTCTCTAACACGACTCTTCTACAGCAGTGATTTTCATCTTGGGGTCTACAGACCCCTAGAGAGACATGGACTATGTCTGAATAAGGTGCTCGCAGAAGGTGACTATGAAAATAAAGTTTCAGATCCCAAAAAGGGCATTCCAGTTTTCTGATCAATCAAAAGTATGTGAATATCCCCACCTACAGGTCACAACCCAGACATGCTGTTACCACAAGCCCACAAAGTAGCAAGCACTTTTTCTAATACTGCATCAAACGCTATGCTGAGCGCCTGCAACATTTGTAGATGAATAGTGTTTGGTCAGTTTTCAGTCTAAGACATCTATCGAAGGTGTCCGCAGACCACAGACCATAGGTTCATTTTCCAACGAGGTCCGGATCTCCATTCAAAATATTCTTGGGGTCCTAAATGAAAAAGGGTTAAAAACCACTATTGAATTATAGCAATGCAGGTACACTATTGGCACCAATACCTGGGCTACTGAGCTGAACTGGCTGAGCTATTATGAAAATAATAATTTCTCACTGATAAATGTGTAATTTCTTGGGATTTCTACCTCATATTCCAGAAAGTAGGAGACACTGAAACAGACACCATAAGATGATAAATCGATAAAGAAACAGCCCTGTCAAGCTCAATACAGACAATTACTTATACAAGGCCCTGAGCCAAAACAGCTGAATTTGACATGGGAGGACAATGGGAAAGACCATTAAGTGGTATAGGGAGTTATTTCCAATTGGGTAGTTTCCATGCCTGCTTTGAAGGAGGATGAGCAGTCTATTAATATGCCAAATGAACTCTTATTATGACCAAACAAGGGAAAAATATTCTGACCTTGTCAATAGGTCACATAATTCATGCAGCAAATAATCCAGTTCTTTATTCTGCCACTGTTCCACAAAACAGCCCTTTGTGTTAGACTGCTGGAAATGGCAACAGGGTGAAAGAAATAGTATGATGTTCAACAAAGGAACTTGCTTCAAAAACTACTAGCGTGTAAGCTCATGACCTGGAGGTGAGAAGTGAAGCATGTTAGCAGAGCAGCAAAGTAGGGATATAACCAGTTAACCGGTAAGCATCACCTTTACCGGTGATGCTTACTAGTAACTGGTTAACTGATGGCCTAGCCCAGCTGAAGCAGCCCCCACCTGTGGGATCCGGTTGAGTAATTAACCAGTTAAACACAATGTTTAAACAGCTAACTAATTAAATGGGATTTTACATCCCTACTGCAAGGTGTGCTTGCAGGGTAAGGGGGCAGTGACCATGACTGGAGAAGCAAGGGGTGCTGAAGATGCTTTAGCAGAAGTGCTCTGGAATAGCAGAGAGAAGATCAGCATGCATGAATACAGTGCCCCAGAATAGCCTCTCCATCCATCTGGTAAATCCAATCTCTCCTCAACACTGTCACCCAGTGACCAGTTTATTTTATTTTGTTTTATATTTCAAATAAGGAAACAAAATATCATTACCAGCAGGTTGCTCTGTAGCATCAGGAGCCAAGAGTATTATGTAATTGCTGTCAATAACCCAAAGCTTGCTGTTTCTTCCATGCAGATTCTGACTTGCTTGAGTCAGGTGCTGTTTATGAAGCCAAGCAGCTCTCTGCAGCATGCTCTCTCATGCGCTGTTCAGCATGAGGAGGTTGTTGAAGACATGTGTGTGCCTCAAGGCACTACTATTTCTGCAAGTGAAAACCAAATTCTACAAAGGAAAAGCATCTTTTGCTGGGAAAGTTAAAAATAAAATAAACAATTACTTAACCTCCACATGTCAGCTCCTGTGGTATAGAGAAACATTTTTTTGGCTCAGGCTATTTCACTTTAGATGCAAGCCTCTGAGACAGAGGATTTAACCTTGAGAATCCCTCACAAAGAGCTGACTAGGAAAAGTCCAGGGACTTGGCCCCCAGTTACAACCAAGTAATCCTATTTTTTTAAGGCTCACATAGATGGAGCTAAGCAAAGAGCACGGCACTGTGCTCTCACTAGCTATTTGTTTATAGCATTGGCAAGTCCCATGATATCTCCAGTTTCAAATGTTGAAAACATACTCCCTTTACACTGAAATTTTCCATTCTAGAGCTCAACCAAAAAGAGAACTCATTTGGAAAGGTTGAGCAAAGCCTATTTCCCCTGTCTGAAGCATTCAAAGCTGGGGGCGGGGAAGGGGGGCGGCGGGAGAAAAGAGAGACAGCCAATCCAAAACAAACTTCTACACAGCAGGAAAAATTAAGAATCTTTTCTCACAAAAGACAGATTTGCTTTAATTAGCACAAATCATTAGAAGGAGGAAAAAGCCTGAACTCTCTCAAGATGAAGCTTGCTAAGTGACTAGCCCTCATTGAGGCCTGGGTTGCTGGTCAGCTAGCTAAAAAAACAGCAAGAAACTGATTATTGAAGTTATATAGAAATGAAATTTATGTCAAGTTTAAACTAAAGACACCATTTATGAGGCTATGAAATAAATAACACTCATGCATCTATATCAGTCTATTCTTGCTCTATTTCTCTGAGATCTATAAAACATGATCCCATAGCTATTAGTCAGGAAACCCATAAAAACTTCAACAGTGAGAGTTTTGCATCAGTAAGGGCTACAAATTTAAGTTTACATGACCACAATTTTCAGTCTGGCATGCAGAAAGAAAGTGAATTCAATAAAATTGTAAGCATTTTAGTACGTGATCAACATGTTCAGCAATTAAACATTTATACTGCTCTCTTTTTAGGAGTATTTTGCAACACTAAAAAAAGTTTATGAAAATGGTTCCCTTATTTTGAAACACCTTTCTTCTCCAGCCCTTGGGGGGGTGGGGGGCAACTAAATACAGAAAACTTCCACAAAGGTCATGATTTTCCCTCTGTAACATGTTGTATTAATTCCACTGTTCTGGATTTTCTGAGGAAGGGCACACACATGCCCCACATGGCTCTCATTGCAAGCCTTTTGCAGAGTCACTTTTTTGCTTCCAGTGTACAGCACACAGGGAGAGTGACATGACGGGTGAAAACAGCTTCACTGAACCATCAGGGAGCTGTAGAAAATAGACTGAATACAGTACATACCGATGGCCTGGCTTTTGGCCAGAGGGTGCCCCGAAGGGTCAAAGGAAGATCCAGTCTATATTTATATCATATATATGTTAACACCTTCCATGGAGCCACAAGACAGTCATATGATGTGGTGGAATATGTTACAGCTCTGGCTGGATGAGACATTAAACTAAGCTCCCAAATGCCCACTGATCTGGACACTATAGATGCGAGAGCACTTACTAGAAGAGTTAGTGCTAATTTCTGTACCCTCTTTTCAGTATCTGAGCTAATGCCGGCACAGAACAATTGCTTTGTTCCTACCCCTCTCTAGTCATTGCCCCCAGAATCTCATTTGCTGATCCCCCAGACTTCCCTCAACAAACACCACCAATATTTCAATTGACTGCAATAACTCTGACTTTATGCACACATGGCTGGGGGCAGGAGGGTGATTACTTTTGATTTTACTTTACACTTTGTCCAATGCAGCATATCCAGCTGGCACTTGGTGCACATCCAATCAGCAGGCAACTTACAAGAATGGCATCTGAGCCAACGAGAACCTTGGATAGAACTTTCATATGTTCATCATGCCACAAACACAGCTCCCTATAAGTGGAGCACAGCAGCACATTCATCTACTTTATGGGTAATCAGACCCCAGGCTCCCCCAGCATGAAGACAAGGTCCCCAAACCTTCCTGCGTTAATATTTACACAAGCTACCTTTAAGTTACAGTAACTCGATCCTTACAGGACAGCAGCAGGTGTAGCAGTAGCAGCTCATGAATCACTCTCACCTGCAAGAAATCTCCTCTTTCAACCAGATCAGCACAGGGCCACAACATAGGAGAACGGGATGGACACAGAAGACAGACACCAGAAGCCAGCAGGGGTGGGCACATCAATGTGTATGCAGTGGCATACTGCTCTCTGACAGAGGCAAGAACCACATCTCTTACACAGGTCTCTATTTATTATTGCTTTGTTTTGGTAAGTGCTTAGCTCTCACGGCTTAGACTACCCCAACAGCGCATGCCGTACATACCAAAGCATCCATATACAGTACTTACAAAATAGTCACCAACATTAACAACCTGGTTTTTTATTGAAACTTCCCCTTTTTAGCTACGATCTCAAAGTGCTTTGGAAACATTAATGAACTAAAGCTTTACGCTCTTCACTCCATGTGGTAGGGGAATGTTTTATTCAATTTAAAGACGGGGAAACTAAGGAAAATACATTAAAAATCTCATTCTTCACAAACAGCCACTAATTATAATGCCCTATTTTTGAGTGACCAATTTTAGACATTTAAGCCTCATTTACAGAGAGATGCAGAATCAAGGGAATTTTGAAGCTTGTGCAGTGGCCCAAACTGCACACAAGTAAAGTAATCCTATGGCCCATTTCTAGGAGAAGCCTGGCTTTTCAAATGATGTCCTGGTGTCCCAGAAATAACTTTCAGAATAGCTGAAAGTCTCAGATTTTCATTTACTCAATCAAAACTGTTTGTCTGAAGTAACTACATAAAGTTTGTTCTCAACACATTGCTACGCCATGTAGAAATAGCTCTGTGTTTAGCAAGAACAAATAGGATAGTGCGGCAAGTATGAAGGGTGATGGACAGTGTCAAGTGAGCAGACACACTCCCACAGCTGCTCTTTTGCTCAACATGAACATTAATGACAAATTGTTCAAAATTTTACGATAAGCTCATTGAAAATACTGTGACTATGAGAAAAATATCCTCCACTCTGAGAAACAGGCATGTGTCACTGTCGAGTCAGAAACTGCCAGCAAGAACACCCACACACTTTATAGAAAAAAGTGTACTTTGTATTTCGAATGACTGTTTTCTGACCCCAAACATTTTTGCCATAAGAACGTCTCTCTCTTTGATCTTGAAAATATCTCTATATATTAAAAAAAAATTCTGTGGGATGACAGTGACATCACCACGTCACTCTGCATCCCTCCTGCATCCTCCCTCTCCCCCCACCTCCCAGCTAGAGCCAGATCTCGCTGCTGCCCCATGCCACTTGGAATTGCTATTTTAAACCAAGCCCCTACTCCCCTTCCTCCACCCCCATGCCACAGGACTTTCAATGCCAAGAAACATGGCCCAGTAGCCACCAGACCCCACATCGTAGCCGTGACATCGTAGCTGGGGGTAGGTGAGGGGGCCTGTACTTGGGACAAATAGCCCATAAGGATGTTCAGAATCCAATCAGCTCACTCCACAACACTGACAGTCACACACCTTGTGATGATGGATTTTCTCCTGCGTACAGGAGAGAAACTTATTTTCTGAAATTTTTAAACTAAAAAAAGTAAATAAATATGTGGATGCTTAACTGTTAACCCAACAGCTTTTTGTGTGTCCCTCATGGCACTTCTCATCTTCTCCAGATGACTTGAACAAAAAGACAGGCAAAGCAATGACCAAAAAAAAACAAACAAAAAAACCCCCCCTCAAACAATCAGAAAAGTAAAATTAAAAAAAAAAACCCTAAAACAATAAATAGTTTAGTAGCACTTTAAAGACTAAGAAAACATGTAGATGGTATCATGAGCTTTCGTGGGCACAGCCCACTTCTTCAGATGATCAGCCAATCATAAAAGTGTTCATGTTGGGGGACCATACCTCCTTCCTCTCAGTCCAATTCCACTTTTTATAGGCAGGCAGCATTACCGAGTAGTTAAAGGAGGACACCTGAACTCAGGATTCTTGAGTTCTGTTCCCCACTCTGCCACCGACTGAGTATGTGACCTTGATCAAGTCACTTAACCTCCCTGTGCCTCCCCATTTGTCCATATTGAAAATAACTTGACAATTATGCTCCTTCATGATGAATGACAAATCACAAAGTAGCTTGGTTTTGGTATTAAGCCTTACAAAATTCAATTCATCTTTTTCTGAAGGGCTCTATGGATAACTGGGAAACTAGATTTGTAATACCAGATAAAGATGTAACTCCTAATGGACAGAGAAGGCATGTGGATTTTAGTTCTGTTGAGACTGCTTAACACCCTTTGGTTTAAGTTTGTTTTCTTGCAACCTCTCTAGCTAGAATACGTTACAAACAGTTGGAAGAAAGCTCTCTTTGTTAAAGATTATCACACCCATCAACTGAAACCTATGGCGACTCCCAGTCCACATCCAAATGAGACCTTCAGGAAAAATCAGGAAAATAAAACTGATCACACTAAAAAAATTAATAAGTCAACACTTAAAAAAAATTAAAACAAATACAGAACACACACATTTTATGCATCAAAAAGCAGCAAAACCAGGGAAATAGGACATTTACAGGTGATTTTTTTTTATCTGCTTGCCTTAAAAAGAGGGATAATATAATTGCTCGGGAGTGTGTTGGGAGGTTTAGTTAATGTTTACCAGGTGTTAGGAAATCCTTAGCAGAGCAGTACCTTAGAAGGGCAAAGAATTATTAGAATCTCTTATTATTAGCAATAGCAGCATGGCTCACATGGCAAACATATAGAGAAAATCCTGCGCTATTTACAGCCCAATGACTAACCCAGTCCTAGGCTGCGTCTAGACTGGCATGATTTTCCGCAAATGCTTTTAACGGAAAAGTTTTTCCGTTAAAAGCACTTGCGGAAAAGAGCGTCTAGATTGGCACGGACACTTTTGCGCAAAAGCACTTTTTGAGGAAAAGCGTCCGTGCCACTCTAGACGCGGTTTTGCGCAAGAAAGCCCCGATCACCATTTTCGCCATTGAGGCTTTTTTGTGCAAAACTGTTCTCAGCTGTCTACACTGGCCCTCTTGCGCAAAAGCATTTGCGCAAGAGGGCTTTTTCCCGAACAGGAGAGCCATTGTATTTGCGCAAGAACACTGACGATCATACATTAGATCGTCAGTGTTCTTGTGCAAATTCAAGCAGCCAGTCTAGACACAGCCCTGGAGTATAGCTTAACTCTGTCCTGCAAACTGCATCTCTAGAATGACTCTCCCCAATGCCAAGGCTTTAAATAAAAACTCAGCCTCAGGAAGTACACTTAATAAAGGTACAGATTCCCTCTGTGCCCATTCCAATTTGCTCCTGCACAGCTCTACAGCTCCAGAGCTTTGACAAAGTAGGGGAGAAAAAAAACAAACAAACCAGGAGATAGCTGGGAAACTCAAACCACGCTAGAAAAACATGGACATCTGGCAGCTCTGGCTGAGGATAATGCAGGAAGGGTTAAAGTGACATAAAACATATAAACACAGGAAACTCATGCATAGTGCACAGAATCCCTTTAGTCAATGACAGGATGGCTGTCCCTGCCAGCCCATGGCCTCATACCTCCAATGGCCAAAACAGTCTCATCCAGTACAAAAGACACAGGGAACAAAGATATGTTTATTCCATGTCATTTGCTCTTGAAAGCTGGAAAAACACATTATCTACCTACTTATACATTTTAACACATAGTTCTAACAGTGCTGAGAAAATCCCAGCGACATCTCTGACTAGAATTTTGAATTAACAAACAGTGAACAGTCTGCATTCAGAGAATCCATATCAGATCTATTGAGCTAAGTCAGGACTTTGGAAGTTTAATCATGAAACCCTACAAGCAATAATCCACATAATCACTCTCCTATCTCAGTGCTTGAAAACTTGAGGAGCTTTGGTCAGATGGGATGGAATATTAATTAATTAATTAATTGGAGAACACAGGACTGGGGTACCAGAGGACTACAGGTGACAAGTGAGGTGCGCCAACAAACTTGTAGGTAATGTCAGGAAGGACCAGGATGTAGCAGGGGCCTGCAGGTCAAGATTGAGGCCTCGGAGCAGAGACTTGAAACTTTTTGGCACCTGCTCCCCTTTCTGCTTTTCTTGCTAGCAGCCTCTTGCTTTCAGGAGCATCCCAAAAGGCAGCATCTAAAATGAACCAACATAATTCATAGCCTCCCTCAACAGCCTGGCCTGTTCACAGATATTTATAAGACCCAGGCACCGCCACAGATATTTATAAGAAGGATACATGCTTCTAGATGAATGGACAGTTGCAGAAACACATCAGGCAGAATCTAGCCCTGGTGTAAGTGGCAACAACTCCACCAATGCCAAGAGTTACACCAGAGCTGAATTTGAGCCATTAGCATTGCTGCTCACATCCTCACGAAATAGCAGAAAAATCTGCAGGAGCTGCAGACATCAGATCCTTTTAATTATTTACTGAAAATACTTTTATTATCCCTATGGCTCCTCCCCCCCCTCAAAAATCAGGTTATTTCTACATGCCCTAGGAGCATTTCCTTACTAGAGGAAAAACTTAAACAACAAATAGTCTAGTAGCACTATAAAGACTAACTTGGGTACCCCTCTGAAGTTTACTAGAGGGTATGCTGTCAGAAAGGCCCGTGGGCACTATCTGATGGGAACATGCTGCCACTTGGTGGCTATATTTAGAAATGCAATGACTCCCAGATACCCTAGAAAAGGGCTAGGCTGGCTTTGTCCATGCAACCTCCCTACTCCAAAGTAAATCAAGAACTAAAGTTAGCAGAAGCGTAAATAGACCACAAAACTTTATTTTTTTGAGAAAAGAACATTTACTCTGATTTTTTTCAGACTGAAACAGCAATGTTGCTCAAAACCTGGAACAATGTGAAGTTATACGGGGTCTTTATTTGCTTTGCTTTCCTCCAAGCACTCAAAAAGATTCTAATGAAAAGGAGATTTAAAAAAAAAAAAAACCCAAAAAAAACCAAAAAAAAACCCCACTTGCTTCTGAGTTTCAAATTCACCAGCAAAGTTTTATACCAAACCAAATTTTCAAAATCAAGTTATATTAAGCTCTTGATAAAAAATAAATTTTTAAAAAAAGTGCCTCTCCCACTTTTAAATAATAAGTGTCCCCTGGCTGGTAAATACAGGTCCAGCAGCCATGAATGAGTGAATTTCTTCTCCACTGTAATACACTTCCCAGGCTTCTATTGCTCACAAGGTGCCTCTTCCACAGGAATCTCCTACACAGAGGGCAGGATGCCAGGCCACATCGGTTACTTTACTGACGGCAAGTTTGCATTGTTTGGGGCTTCCGTCTCCCTTACTACAAAGGATTCAGAAGCCCCGAGAAAAAAAAAATATGCAGCAACCACATCCCAGCTTTTTTGGCTGCCTTTTTCGTTTTCTTAAAGAGGGACTGAATTGGAGAGAGAGGGAGGTTTTAAATAAGCATGCTGTATAAATGACTGCACCATCTGTTTATGATCCCAAGCCAGTAACACAATCTGAAGGAACACAAGGCTTGAAAGGAACCAGTAAATAAGGGAAATTCAGCAATACCTGCTGAGATCTGAACTTCAATTTCTGCATGCCTCTTGTAGGAGTTGATGGCATCAATATTCAGCCTTTGATGGGAGTGGTGGCATTACTTACCACAGGAGAAACAGAGCTTCAGACTCAGGCTGGACAAGTAAAGTGTTTTCCAGTTCAATTGAAGGAGGGAAACAAAAAAAGCACTAAGACAGTGAATGCCCTCTGCTTTCCCACCTGCTACTGCCCTCCCCTGCTCTCATCCATGGGGGCAGCAGGTAGTAGGGTCATAAAGAAACTGGGTCAGGGACTAACACTTATATGTTTGTATAACACCTAGCACAATGGGGCACAACTACAATATAAATCATAAAAGGTCTAAAGTCAGGCTATTTAAGGGAGCTGAAAATAACTAGTTGAAGCCATTTTCTCTAGGTAAATACAGAGAGGGAAATGTTTAACTAAAGAACGGTGGAAAGCAATAAGCACAATGATGAGGGATATGTAATACATTATTAAAGTTACTTGTTTTGCTTTCACTCCACTCACACTGCATGGCTAATTGCCTTTTTCACATTCTCTTCCCATTCAACTATACCACACTCTCTGCTGTTTCTCTCCCTCTTCTCCCACCCCCATATAGCTTGTCAGTGTGTGAAAGCTCTTTGAGGCAGAGCCCTTATCAGAGTGTCTGCAAAAGGGACTCATGTCATTTAAGGCCACACACACACACACACACACAAAATGGTGACATGAATATGAAAAAAAAAATGATGACTCCAACAAGTACAAGTGGGAGGCTCACATGGAAATCTAATGCTGTTCCTTGGCGATGGTGCTTAATCCACAGCCAACACATTCCTTCAGCCTAGGCCATCAGCTGACACCAACCCTTTGCACCCAGAAATGCAAGCTCAGCAGTTGTGTAGTGTGCAAAGCTGCAGAACTTTCAAGAGAGCTGAGAAATCCTCACATGTGGAGAAGTTGGCTCCTGCTTCTGAGAATATGAAACATGAACATTATGTTAACAAGAAAATGCTTGTCCAGAAACACCCAGCCTTCTCATTCCAGGCTCTCTGCTAAGATGCATAACAGGGCTTCAAAGAGCCCAAAAACCCCAGCCACAGGACATGCCCATGAGGGAGAGCAGGAGCTGGCTATCCTGCATGTGACAAAGCCAGGAGTTCCCTCAGCAGATTATCAGCCTTTTCCTGCTGTATCACATGCAGTAAGGTACCACCTTCAGTTTTTTCATCTGATCAAGCTACCATAGTAATGAGCAACAAAAGGCAGGAAGATTTACAGGCCTAGCAGATCTGGGACTAGTTTCTGGATCTGCAAACTTCTAGCCTCTTGCTCTATCCTGAAGATCTAGGAGGATCAGATTTTATAAGGGTAGTCCCGATGGTCAGGACTTTGTCTAATATAGACTCCTATTATCCCTTACCCTATCCTGATTTTTCACGCTTGCTATCTGGTCACCCTAAGTAAACCTCATTGTGCAGCCCCTAGGTAACCGTTTGTTCTGAGTGTATAACAGAGCTTGATCCAAATTTTTGTTTGGGCATAAGAGGTGGTAGGTATCAAACTGAACTCAGCTTGGTTTGGGTTGCCTGGCCAATCCAGCTCTGGTTTACACAGAGTCTACTGCCTCTTTTGTAAAGAGAAAAAAATAGGACCACTCTGTTCAGAGATGGGCACAAGAAAGGCTTATATTAGAGACAGATGGTTCCCTATAGCAAAGGAATACAGCTGATCATTCAATTCAAATGAGCATAGAGTAACAAACTAGGATTAGGGATGTAAAATCCCATTTAATTGGTTAACCAGTTTAATCGGTTAACTGGTTAAGCATCAAGTTTAACAGGGAGTGGGCTGGAGCAGCCTGCCCACCGCAGACATTGGAGCAGCCCCCTGCCTGCGGCAGGCGGGGAACTGCTCCAGTGCCTACCAGTTAACTGGAACCGGTAAGCACTACCCGTTAAGGATAATGCTTAATGGTTAACCTTTCACATCCCTAGAATGGGTTAGGCAAAGTGAACAATGCTTATTCTAAGACCCTGACTGACTCAGCACCAGTTTTATTCGCTATTATATACCCATGCTGCAGCTGAGCATGCCCTTTTTCCACAACAACCCCCGAAGTAAGCACATGGTTAGAGTAAGGGGGAGAACTGTAGTAGAACAGCTGGCATCAAGTTCTGCTCCACAGGCTTTTAGTTATGATAAGAGGGGGAAAAAAAAATGATTTTGCATTCCCAGAAGACACGGAGCCAGGCTACAGCCCAGCCCTGTAACAGCTGAGCACAGGGCTCCCTTCCCATTATTTAGGAGGAGGGTTTTTTAAAATAGTGTTTCCTACAAACCCTCCAAGAACCTAAGTAGCCCTTCAGTCTCCAAATTTGCCTCATTATTCCACTCAGTGCACCTCGGGGAGTTCTGACAGGAAGTTAATTTTCTGCATGCAAAAGGGCCTCTGTAGAGCAATACAAGAATAGTCAAGGTTATAAAGTCACAACTCCATATGCAGAGGTTGAGCTGTGCAGCTTCACAGATCTGAAATTAAGAAACACAGAATAGACAAAGACATTCAGAAGCAGTTAGTGATTTTGGGTGCCCCTCTTTAGACATGCTGGAGGATCACGTGTTTCAGAAGGTGCTGAACAGGTCTGCTGACACTGGAGATGAAGGCGACAGTTGCCCCAGGGCCCGGTGCTTCAAAAGGGCCCAAGCTCAGAGTCCTGGGCTCTTTAAATCGCTGCTGGAGTACTCCGCTCCAGGTGGCTCTGAGGAATGGTAAGATGTGGGGTGACGTAGCACACTCCAGGCAGCGCGGAAGGCCAGCTGCCCCAGTCCTACCCCTTCCACTCAAAGCTATACCCCTTCTGTGAGCACAGAGCTCCCCAACACCACCTTGCCCAGGGGCCTGGCAAGTCTGTCGGCTTCCTTTGCGCTGAACACTTGCTCTCTGAAAACCAGGCAGCTCTCAGCATCTCAAGGTGAGCACCAATGACAGAGGCGCACCCCAAATCACCAGTCACTTTTGTATGACTTGGCCCTATTTGAGACTATGCCCCAAAGATGACAACAAGCTAAGATGAACTCACCATACAGCAGGGCGATCTCTCCACTTCATCCGGGTTTGGGCAGTTATAAGACCACATGCACTTTCCAGCTCCATTGCTCTCAGAGTGCAGAAGCCACTGGTCTCTCTTCAGTTCTGGTCTGTGCAGTTCATCCTGCCTGGCTGTATCATCTCTTCTCTCCCTTTCCCCTAGCGGTCCACATTTCAGCTGAGCAGGGCTATTAAAGATGAATATGTTAGCATTGCTAGGAAGTTCACTCCCAACAACAATGCTCCCTCTGCTCCAACCACAATCCTCAGTGAAGATGATAACACTTGGACAAAGCTTCAAGACTCTCCCGGGTTTGACTTTTATTGTCCATTCAGGGAAAAGTTCTTCTGAGGTGAGCGGACACTCATCTGCTATTAATGCATAATCAGGCTCTTCTTCAGGATTAGATGTATTGCCCCTCATGCAGAAAAAGCCAGAGAGACCTTCTTCATCCTCATTTCCAATGACCTTATCATGCTGGCCTGGGATAAAAGGCAGCAGCATCCTGTGCTTAGCATCCTTGGGATCCATGGCCCATGAACGGAGATCACCACTTGATGAAAGGGGCACTAGCAGGATAAAAAAAACCCCATATATTTAGTAATTGTTTTTCTATGAGTTATTGAAAAGCACCTGGCAAAAAATTTTCAGATCTGTTTGCTTTACTGTGCTGTTTGCTGCCTACTTCTATTTCACTCTGCTTGGCCAGGGATACTACAGTATCTGTCAGTGGTACTGTGGAGTGCAGACCACTCAGTTAAGACTCAGGGCGCTATTTCTGGCTCCATCAGTGGCCTGCTGAGTGACCATGGGCAAGTCACTGCATCACTCTGTGCCTTAGTTTCCCCATCTGTAAAATGGGGGTAACACTACTGATGTCATTTGTAAAGGGCCTCAGGCCCTACTGATGCAATGTGTTATAGAGATAGTATAATCAGGGGAGTGTAGAATACCTATCAGAGCTCCTCACAACAGTTAATGTATTTTGGAACCATCTGTGAGGTAGGGCAGTCCCATTAGTCTCATTTTATAGCTGAGAAACTAAGGCATAGAGAGGCCAAGACTGCTTGGGAACTCTGGAAAGGAACAAAATTGATCCCAAGTCCAAAACTAACACCCTAATAATTGGACCTTCCTTCCTATCCACTGGCTGCTCAGTTAGCTTGGCCTTCTTGTTTGCTCAGTGCTCCTGGTGTGTGTGCTGTAACTCTGCAGGGGAAGGTTTAAATCCAGAACAAGCCTCTTTTCACTAAAAATGTATCATCAGTATTAAAGCACGTAAATCCACAAACCCCAAGGTAGAGTAGTTGGTAACAGTCACTTTTATGGAAGTGCTCTCCTCCTCCTTACTTTCAAAATTTGCAGACACACTTGCTGGGGGACTTAGGCCCTAACCCTATATAAAAGTCAGTCTAAATGAGCTGTCCCTGGGTTTTGTGCAAAGCCCCACTGCCTTTAGAACTCCACCCAGGCATAAGCATTTACCTGCACAGACCCAGTTTCAAGGCTGCAGACGTACACCCCAATTCTGGAAATACTTTTGCACATAAAGTAACTTTACTCTCAGGAATAATCCTTGCTCTCTCTCTCTCTCTCTCTCTCTCTCTCTCTCTCTCTCTCTCTCTGGAATAGAAAATTAGTTGCAAAGTAAGGACGTGTAAAACAAAAGCTTGCAAATATACATTGCCTCTGGAATATCAGGTAGTAGGTGCTTCATAGAGCATTTAAAATATGAAAACAGCACAGTCTGGTACAATTCTTAAATAGAGGGGGAAAAAAGTAACAACATATATCACCATTCCCACCATTGCAAAGTACACAAGTCACCAACCCAATACAAGTGGATTGTTCTTTTTTTTATTATTATTATTTAAGAATTCTGTGAATGGGGGGTTTGGTTCTCCCTCCATTTTAGATTTACGATGTAAACTAAAGCACAGATGTCCTGGCTTTCAGAAGCAAGGAGCTACTGCGCTTTAAGAAAAGTGCTCTTGTATGCCCTGAAACATAAAACAAGTAACAATAAATATGGCTGTATAGCATTCTCTCTATGCCGTTTCCTTTCAACATAAGATTGTTTTCTACAGATGAGATAAAAGTCATTTCTTTATGGTCACATGTGCATGTTCCCCTCTACCTCGGGTTTAACATTCTACATTTCTGATAATACTCAATTCCTCCCACACCAGAAAGCCAGCATTTCAGAGCATGCTCTCTGTATGAGCAAGGTGAGGAAGCTCAAGGGAGTAAAAGGGTGTTGAAGTGGTCCTGTCGAGGCACGTTCCACCTGGCTGCTATCTAAAGTTTTCTTTCATTCCATCAAACAGACAGATGCACGCACAGTACACAGAATATGAGATCTCAGATTTATAATACACACACACACACAAGTGGCAAATTAACCTAAAATGTGCACTAATTGCCCCAGCATTAGCAGAGATACTCAGGGGTCTAAATGAGTCACAAAGATCACATTGTCTCCAGTAAGTCCTGTCTCAAGTATGAAGCACATTAGGGCAGCTTTCAAGGTGCAGAGGAAGATTGCACAGCTGCTGCCCATCTTGCCTCTCTCATGCGGAGAGGATTTCAACCTACAGGGCTTTTATCCACATAGAGCGTCCTTCCACCACTCCAAAATACAATCCCACACAAAACCTCAGATTGAGCCACAAGAGAAGGTCTGGGAATTCCAGGAGTGTGTAGCAAAGCCAGTAATACTGACAATGTATTTAACTGCATGATCCAGGAACTCACTAATACCCCCTTTCCTCCTCCCCACCCCCCCTCAGCTCAGGGAAATCGGCTGAGTAGAGTGAAGCTATACTTTCCATACTGGCATCTGCATTTTGTTAAAAGCTTTTTTTTCTCTCCAGGATTTTGCCAGTTTTCCCTTTATTTCTAACCCTCAAATACCCCAGGTCATGTTCACACACACTCTAGCTAGCTAAGTAAGGTTGGACACTGCTCTCTTTAGACCTTGTCAGTGCTGCTGCTGGACTAGCCAGAGAGAATTGCCAAGGGCCATTGTCTGTTTTTACCTCTGTGGGGTGAAATCATACAGTTGTTAGCTCCCCACCACATCCTCCTGTGCTTTGGCTCTTAAGCTACTTCACGTTTTGATCAGACACATGGCAGTCATGCACCTGGATGACGGGACTGCATGTGACTGATATTCTGCTAAATCCAGCTTGCCAGTTCCTACTCACCTTATCATTCTAGAAGAACAACTCCATCCCCAGCCATCCTCCAACACAATAATGCTTCCCAAAGTGAGCACCCCAGCTGAGACACCAGGGAGACAAGCCTCACAACCAGCAGGAGGGCGCAGGGCCTTTGTCCAAAGGAAAATACAAACAGCATAGATTTAGCAGTCCCAGGCTCAAACTCAACCTCCTGCTGCTGTTGCTGCCATTTCCAACGTCACCTATAAAGAGAGGCAAAGGTCAGATGAGGTGCTGCAGTTTTAATTGCTGTGCTGATAGGCAAGCAGCTTTATCTGCAGACTTATCTGACTCTCCTTCCTCCCAGAATTCCCCAAGAGGGGAATTTTGAGTCTTCTGGGCAGATCTTTTTTCATTATTAGTTTTGGCTCCCCTGCCAGGGACATCCCAGTGCCATGGTGAGACCAGTTGAGGGAATTTCAGTCTGCAGAGAAGGGCTTCTGAGAAAAGGGGGAATCTGAAATCAGGTATTAACTGGAAAGACTAGTAATTAACACTACAGCTGCATCCAGGAATTTCATTCTTTTCAGAAGAAAAGTTTCATTAAACAATGAATTCTACTGCACTTCCCAGAAGAGCCAGGCTAGGATTCCCTCGGACTTTCATGACCGCATGCAGTCTGCTGAGGACAAGTCATTTTCAAGTTTGTCTGCCCAGAAACTGGGCTGCCACCCTCTAACTTGGGTGGTCACTCTGAGCCTGAGAAGGAGCCAGAATTTACCAATGTACATGGCCAAGGAGCTGCAGTAATGTGTCAGGAGCCCTTCCCATTAGGTCCCCGCAGTACCACTTGTCCATCAGCAGCCCTGCTGATCTGCACCTCCCACTCCTTTCCCTACCACAATCAGCTGTTTCACCAGTGTGCAGGAAGCTCCAGGAGGGGGCCACTGCAGACTCAAGGGAAGGAGCAGGAAGGGACAAAGCTCTAGGGGAGCAGGAGCAGGGAGCAGAGCTGGGTGTTGTGCAGTGAGCACAGAGCCATCCTTATGAGGGAGTGGGTAACCCTCCTCTTCCTCCACAAACTCTACTCCTTGCCCCGCCTCTTCTCATTCCCTCTCTGCCCCCACTCCACCCCTACCCCAATGCCCCGTCCCCAATCTGCCCTGCCCCACCCTCTCCCACCCCCATTGCACCTTTCTCCAAGCTACCTGACCCAGGGTATTAGGGGGGCCTGGCATGGGGCAGCAGCAGAGGTCAGGCCACTGTACTCACCACAGCAGTGGGAGCTGAAGGAAGCAGAGCAACTCAGCAGCCTGCTCCACTCCGCTGTTGTCTCTCACAGCTGGATCACTCTGTTTCAATGCAGTGGCAGGAAGCAGAGAGACACAGCCCCAGTTCCAACCTGCTTCTGCTCCACTCTGCGGAGCCTGCATCACTCTGGGAGCAGAATGGCTAGGGCTGGGTCACTCTGTTTCCCACCATCACAGTGAAGTGGAGCAGCCTAGCTGGGAGATGACAGGGTGGAGCTAGCTGCTGCATCACTCTACTTCCCATGGCTCTGGCCACTGCGGTGAGTGCAGAGAGGAGGCAACCCCTGCTGCCATCCCAGACCAGAACTCCCCCGAGGCTAAACTCAATATGCAGAGGGGACTGTGCCATTCATAGTATGATTAGGGCAGCCACTGGGGGCTCCCCAAAGCATGGGGCCTGGGACAGCCATCCCAAACCATCCTACGCAGAAGATGGCTCCAGGCTCCATTAGAAAATGAGTGCCTTTAGCTCCAGGCCCAGATTTGGTGCCTACACACGGAGCCACACATGAGCTCCTGAAGAGCCATGTTGGTCACCTCTGTTCTAACTTTTTGTCGTACAAACTGCTCTGGGCCCCTGCAACACAGGAACATAGGTAAGGGAACAAGTAGTCTGTAGTACCTTTGAGACTAACTATATCTGTACCTAGATATGTATGTATGTATAGTATCAATAGCTTTTCTGAGCAAAACCCACTTCTTCAGATGAGATGATCTTGAGTAGCTAAGGGAGACTCTGCTGAACTAGAATCCCAGGTCTGGAGCACTGGGAATATTGGGGCCAGGCCCCATCACCTGCAAGGGGCTCGGACAGGAACTCTGTATCCCCTCAGGTCTGAGCTGGCTCTGAATTTCCTCGCTGTGTTGCAGGTTTAGACCCACCCCAGCCTCCAACCGCTCCTTTCTCGGCAGCCCCTCAGAGGGTGCGCTCTCTGCAGCGGGAGCTAGAGAGTTGCGACCTGCCAACACGGAGAAGTTCTCCCGCCAGATGCTAACACCCAAAGAGCCCCTGGCGCTCCCACCCCCCCCCAATACGATCTGCCGGGAGTGCAGCGTCCCAGCGGCAGGCAGGACCAGGGGGGGGGGGGATCTGGGCCTCTCCCCCTCGGCTCAAGCTCGGAAGGAGCAGCGCAGATCAGCCACCGCAGCCGGTTTCTCCCAACGTCTGCCCTGGACACTCACCAGCTCCCTGCACTGCTGCCCGGAGCGGAGCTGGCGGGCAGCCACGGAGGGATGCTCGGCCCCAGGAGCCTGGCTACAGCTGTGCCCCGCGCCGCTCGGCTCCCAGGCAGGAGCTCCGCCGCGTACGGGCTGCCCGGCTCGGGTCCCCCGCCTCCGTGCAGCCCCGCCATGACATCGCCCTTCCCGGCTGCCACACGCCTACCTGGGGAAGCCGAGCCGGCGGGCTTAACCCTTTCCCAGCCGGCGCCGGGCTGGGCTCCAACGGCCTGACGTTACCACAGGATCGCTGGGGGACCTTAGCCAACTGGCGCAACCGCCTCCGGCCGCCGTTTCCCCACCCGTGAAAGGGGCCTGCCGCTGGCGTTCCGCGCGCTGAAGGGAGAGCCCTGGAGCAGGGGGAAGAAGCCAGGGTGGAGGCGGTCCACTTCCTCAGAGCGCTTCCACCAGGACAGCTCGGAGTCTGCAACGCTCCTGGTTGGCCCTAAATGCTCATTCACGGCTGCTGGTCAGGGGCGGAAATGTGCCTGCGGGAAAAAATTGCTCCTGGCCAGTGCCAACTACTGCCTAAACCGTGCCTGGGTGTCCTAATCTTAGCAGGAGATGCCTCCAAGCACAAGGAGGGGGCAGAATTCTAGCTAAGACATCAAGGAAAATCCCCATCACCCGATGGACTTGCAGAGCACGTCTAGTCGTGTGGGCCCTATCGAAAGGAAACAGGATTCTGCACTGCATCTAGATCTGACTTCAGGAATTGACATACCTGCCTTCTGCTGCTTTGGAAAAGAGGCTTTGATCCAGAGTGCAAACAATCTTCCTCATAGCAGAGGACAATGGTACCCATAGATCCTACGCCAGATTCTCAGTTTTAATCTACCTTTGCACCTTCTGTGTTCTAGGGTGGATGTAGAGCCCAATGAAAACTGGAGCAGCCTTCCTACTGCTCTGATTACACAAACTTTCTGCAGCCAATAAAAGCAGGCATGTATCACTTTAAAGACTAACAAGATGGTTTATTAGGTGATGAGCTTTCATGGGGCAGACCCACTTCTGCCCCATGAAAGCTCATTACCTAATAAACCATCTTGTCAGTCTTTAAAGTGATACATGACTGCTTTCATTGTTTTACCAAGATCAGACTAACACAGCTACCTCTCTGTCACAGCGGAGGGGAGAGGAGGGGAAGAGAGTCTGCTACTTTAGGTCTTATGTTGTCAGAGTAGTATACATTTTAGGCCTTAGGAAAGGAGCGCCTTAGGTTTCAGGGCTAGAGCCCTAGATTTGTCTACATTACAATGCAAAGCATAACTGCTAGATGACTTGGCTGACTCAGGAGGTACTAATTTAAGAGTTTGTTTATAAGGTGGAACACACATGCACAGTACACACCCTTTTTAACTCCCCTTAGAATGGAAACAGAAAAGTCTGATTAAATCATCCAGCTGTTGACAATGCAAAACTGCCCAGTACAGTGCATTCCTAAGGATATTGTCTGGTCCAAGTATGATCAATTCCCTAACAATAACTGTGTTTGTTGGTGCTGGTCCAATTGACCTCATTGTGGCCTAAATCTTCCTTTGCTCATTCTTATCACTTTCTACTTATTGCAAGCCACCTTCAAGAACATAGTCAATTAGAAGTAAAGTCAAATTCTAGAAAAGGGGTTAATTTTTTACCAGCTTTTACTTTTGAGAAAAAGCATGTTTCAGGAGCAGGGGGAATAGATGAAACAGGTAAAAATATATTCTGGTTTTTGGCCAGCTCTCACCTGAAGTAGTTTCAAGTCTATCATTGTCCCTCCCAACTGTTTAGAGGGTTGACAGTTTAATTGTCTGATTTTTTAAAAATGCACCCCCCCCCCCACACTGTAGCAGTGGAAGAGACTCTCACAATCAACTAGGTAGCATGGGGGCAATAAAGATAAGAAAATAATGAAGCTGCCACTACTAAAAGTGTGAAGACTTCACAAAGGAGGAATCTGAAAATGAAAGAATCAGTCTTTCCATTCTAGTGATACCAGCTGTCACTTATTACAACAGTAAGTGCAAACTGGTCAGAATTGTCAACATTTCCCACATCCATCAATAGCACTGACACCCTTCAGCCCCTTGTACTCATATCCCCTTTTCTGTTCCATTGTCATGCCCACCATCCTGGAAATACAAGAGATGGTGTCACAACCCATGGCAGAGCACACCATTTCTGGCAGGAAATGAAAATTGAGTTTTGCTGTCTACTGTGTTTTGGTTTCTCCACTGTAAGTGGCAGTAAGATGACTAGTTAGTGCCACTGTTATATTTAAAGGTTTCCCCTCTCAAGAGACCTCGTGGAGTGAGGGCCTTCAACTTTGTTCCAGGAGACCAAATAAACAAACAAACAAATCCTACCTTCACACACTCATGTGTGATGCTAGCAGCTTTTGACCACTAGATGGCTGAATTTGAACTAGTGTATTCTTTGTATTGGTTTTCATTGCAGAGGAAGATAGAGATTTGCACACCTGAGCCATTCTTCTATTGGGACCAGTGCTGTTCAACAAATTTATAAGTGATCTGGAAAAAGAGGTAAAAAAGAGTGAAGTGGCAAAGTTTGCAGAGGATAGTGAAGGCCAAAATAGACACTGAAGGGTTGCAAATGGATCTCATGAGGCAACAAAATGGCAGATGGAAGTGAATGTTGCTAAGCCCGAAGTCAGGGGGTGAAGCATGGAGGGTAAGGGGGGGTGACATGCTCCCACACACTGTCAGTGGGATGGGTAAGGGGCCAGCCAGCAGCCAGAGGGGGAGTCTGGTGTCCAAAGCAAGGGTCAGGCCACCTGCACTCACCATCAGCAGCAAGGGAAGTGGAGCATGGAAGCCCCAGCTCGTTTTGCTCTCCCAGTGTGCTGCTCTGGGGCAGGGGTGGGACTGCTATTGCATTCACTTGCAGGAAGCAGAGCAGAGCAAAGCAAGATGGGGCTGAGTTGCTCCACATCCCCAACTGCTGCGAGTGCAGAGAGTGGCCAGACCACCAACCCTTCTAGTACCCTAAACCTCCTTGTTTGGGGGAAGCAGCGGGGCAGAGGGGCTGAGCAAGGGCCGGGGAGGGATGCGGAACAGGGGCAAAGAGAGGCAGGGATGGGGTGGAGTGGGGCTGTCCCAGCACTGGGGAGTGGTGGTCACATGGCAGATGGCTCCCTGGGTCCTTCCTCACCAGTTGCCTCTGACCAAAGTAATGCACACTGGAAAACAATCCCAACTATACATATAAAATGATGGGGTCTAAATTAGCTGTTCCTACTGAAGAAAGAGATATTGGAATCATCGTGAATACTTCCATGAAAATATCTGCTCAATGTGCACTGACAGCCAAAAAAGCTAATAGAATGGGAGGAACCCTTGGGAAAGAGGTAAGACAAAAAAATACTATATTACTATATAAATGCATGTTAAGTCCACACCTTGAATACTGTGTGCATTTCTAGACACCACTTCTCAAATGAGATATAATGGGGGAAAAAATTAGAGGAGGAGAACAAAAGTGATTAGCAGCATGGAACAGCTTCTATAAAAGGAGTGATTAAAAATACTGGGATTGTTCGGCTTAAAAAGAGGCAAGGGCTATGACAGAAGTGTACACAATCATGAACAGTGTGAAGAAAAAAAGTTATTTATTCCTTCACATAACATAAGAACCAGGGGTCACTTATTAAAGTTTAACATACCGCAGGTTTAAGGCAACAAAAGGAAGAACTTCTCCACACAATGCACAGTAGGCCTCTGGAACTTGTTGCCAGTGGCCGTGGTGGGACCAAAACATACAAACGTGGGTTCATAAAATAAATTAAGTCCATCCATCCCTAGCTCTTAACCAAAATGGTCAAGGATACAACCCTAGCTTTTGAGGGCCCCAGAATTTGGGACTGAACCAGTCAAATTCCCTGTTTCTGTTCATTGTCTCTGGAGCATCTGGCAGCCACTCAGAAGACAGAATGCTGGACTAGATAGATCATTGATGTGACTCAGTATGGTCACTCATGTTCATAGGAAAATCCCCCAACATGTTCTTTGTTAGGTTTAGTGACCAAATTTTATCTGCTCCTGTGTGATCAAGATATTCTCAAAATTGAGAACTATTTGGATACAAGGATTTTGCCCTTTACTTCTTCTACCCCCCTCTCCCAAACCCACAAAAACATGGATTTCAAGTACAGACATTAGCAAAAAGTTTTTGCCAGACTAATCTTATGCATAACATTCCTTTTACTAAGATTTTTTTTAAAAAAGCATAGCAGCTTGCTACTAAATAAACACTTCATTATCATGGCCCGCTCTTTAAATCCAGCAAAAGCTGACTGGTAGGCAGAAGTTTATACTAAATGCAGTTATTCCAATGTAATACTTATCAGAAGATGGTTTTAGGCTCACATCATCTAATAATTACTGCAGCTGGGTGATAATTTGAACTCAAGTATTTGCTCAATTTTTCACCAAATGAGAACGTGCCAAGAATAAAATTACATTACTACTGAGTGATTATTGCAAAAGCAAGAAAGCTGTTGTGCTTTAGAACTTTAAAGGACTGAAGTGAAGACTATAAGGATAGAAGACTAGAAGTGTCTTGGCTCTGACTTTCTGCAAGCAATTTTATCTATTTGTATTAAAAAAATACATCAGTGTTTAATCACCCACCAGTGACTTAGCATTTTGTTTAAAACTGTTCCTTTTAAAATAAAATCTCTCCACTCTCCCCTCAAAACACAATAAATGAAGTTATAGAAAAAGACAAAATGGACTGAATCCATACAAAGTGAAACAACTTGAACTTGTTCAAATGGCAGTGAGTCTAGCTAGCCACTCATTGCAGAACTCCAAGTTCTATGTACTGCATTCCATGGAGACTGGATGATAAATTCTGCTCACAAAATAGACTTGAAATATCAGGCTGTTTCATAATGCTTCCTTATGAGTTGTGAAGGGGGACTGTGACCCACAGAGAGGCAGAATAGTCATTTCTGTTCTTTTTGGAGGCAATAGCAATTTCTTTTCAAAGGCAATGCTGCCCTCGTGTGGCCACTTGGGCAAAAATATTTGTAAAGTAAATCAGATTTAGTTGTTAACAGCTTGGTACATATCATTAAGGAAGGCAAATAGCTACACACTGCTTATTAATACTGACAATTCACATATAGGCAAGACAGTATAGCAAGTAGAGGCAAGACAGTATAGCAAGTAGAAAGCACATTCAGAAGATATGGTTAGAGTGTGGAAAATGTGTTGTTTCCCTAGTTTCATGTGCTCCCCAACAAGAGCAATTGGTGCTTAGCTGAGGATAAAGCAATGTAAGTACACCTTTAGGTAACTGGCTTGAATTTGAGCCAATCTTTAGTGACTTGGAATAGCATCATTGGATTGCTATTACTACCTGCATATCTCTGCAGGATAACTACTACATGGTATTATTTCCTCATACTTCAATTCCTGATTCACAGTAGTGATTAGACACATAGGCATGTTTTGTGCTAGTTGAATGATAATTGATAACACTTAGTCCCTTAGGAAGCAAGCAATGGCAGGATGCCTGAAGGAACATGTCTCTTAAAACATAGTTTAGTTCTATAAAGTTTTATCTGCTTGGAAGGGAGGTTATTACAGGGCCAATCAATGCAGTAAGCAAATTGACAATGAAAAGTGGGTTATGCCTTAACATGGCCAGTTTGTACTGGCTGTACATCATGTAGCAAGAGCTATCACTAATAGAAATGAGCATCTATGATAAATAATCTCTTAATGCCTTTCATTAGAAGGTGGGTAGTGCCAAATATCAACTCAATAAGTTGTATTAAAAGCAGTTCTACAGTACCAAACAGGGTCAGTTACTACAAAAAGTTTTATATATAAATCTCCTCCATTGTTCATATCTTGAGAAGCTACATATTACATAGCATTGGCATATTTTCAGTAACAACAGGAAACCACCCCAGTAAATAACTTAAATTAGGTTCTTTGCTTCCTGATGTTCATATTAGTAGGGACCAGGACCAGCTGCACTCAGAGACATTGAAAGCTTAGTAGCCCCCTCCCCCTTCACCTGAAAAGCCTAAATGTGAGAGGGGCACAGATTAGGCAGGAGCAGAGCAAGTACTGCTCCAAGAGTGCAATTACACCGCTCCCCGAGTTACATACACCTCCACTTACGACCAAAGCGGTCGTAAATGCGGATCCGAGTTACGAACGGCGATCCGCACTTACGAACAGCGCGGTCGCCATGTAACTCTATGTGATCCGAGTTACGAACACTTCGAGTTACGGACCAAGTGTTGGTCCGTAACTTGTTCGTAAGTCGGGGAGCGGCTGTACTAAAAATACCCACAAAAGTGGTTACAGAGCTGTGTTCCCCCTTAAGGTAAAAGGATTAAGTCCTGCTAGGACTCTCCCCACTTCTTTGAACCTTGGTGTGTACACATGTGAAAACTGAGTAAAAAAAAAAAATACTACCATGTAAGAATTCAGTTATTTATACCCATCAGAGCATTTTACAAGCACAAACTCCAGGCCAGTGCAGAAAGATGACCTGCTTCTTTCCCTGTTCCTCCTTGAAGGCCACATAATATATGGGATTTCCTTTAGAGCAGAGGTGGGGAAACCTATGGCCTGTGGGCTGGATCTGTCCCATTGCTTGATTTTATCTGGCCTGCAGTGTCATGCCACCCCACGCCCAGTAGGGCTGGAACCCTGAGAGGGAAACCCTGGATCTCAGCACTTCCCCTCCTGCAGGTGAGTGGCTTGGAATTGATTTCGGGTCAGGTGTGGGGGAGGCAGGAGGAGAAGAGGTCAATGGCCCAGACAGAAAAAAGGTGTCCAAGTCCTGCTTTACAGCTTGTCAACACAAATGCTCAGGGCCCCATAGGGAGCTGCTGTGTTCCCTCCTAGGTCCTGATAGCTCAGGTTGCATAATGCTTAAAGACTGACCAAGTTGACATGTTAAAAAATATTAACATTATGGAGAAATGCCAGTTAACATAGATCCTAGAGTGCAGGCAACAGCACAGAGCAAACTATACTTTCAAGCCATACACCACAGTATCACATTCAGTATTTTAATTTATAACTTTAAAACTTACATGCTCTTTTTCATAGATATAGCATGTGAAAGAGAAGATCAAACTTGAAATTCGAAGGGGGGTTTGAAACATACAGCAAGTGATTGTATCAAAGTTTCAGTGGGAAAGAATACCAGTTTATGCATCTGCTTTTGCTACAGGAAAAATTATACATTTAATTAAGGCAAAGTCTACTCTACACCCCACATCCTGACCTTCCCCTCTCCTGGCCACCAGCTTTCAAACCGAAAGAGAGATACTTTTCAAGGGGAAAAGCCAGACAGTAAGTGATCATATGCATCCTCAAATCATAAGCTTAAATAGTTTGCTTATATGGACTGGACAGTACACATTCTTTTGGAGGACTACAAAGCTATAGACCAGGTACAAAGGATATATAAGTCACAATCATATCAGCACTTTGAGAGTAGATTTAGAACCATAAGTTACCCCTGGACTTTTCATAGAATGTTGCAATATTGAAGGAAGTCAATTGGAATTAGTTCTGAAGATATTAGAAGTTGGGTAGGGATAACAAGTACAACATGTTTGTGAATTTACAGCTATGTTTTCCTATTTTTAAATCCTGACCTCCACTCAAACACTGTGGGAACAGGCAACTTAAATACTGGCAACAAAATGCTGTCAAATGTTATCAGCTAGTCAGTAGAAAAGACTACTGACAGAAGTTGCTGCTATTCCAGTTAAATGAGTCCCCACACCTCATAAAAGGAAGATTTACTGCGCATACAAAATTTCAATCATCATCTTCTGAACAATGGGAAAAGAGTGCAAATCTTGTGTCTCGATCTGACATGTGAACATCTGTAGCCTGATTATATACCTGTACACATATTAGCATGGAATCATTTAATCAATAGATACTTCAGGTTATCCATAACTATTTTAGGTTTATTTTAACTGTAGCAACCATGAGCAATGCGTGTTTTAGATAAGTCACTCCAGAACATATATTTCAGACGTCATAATCAAACTTTTAAGACTGAGAATCTTCAGGCTATAGTAGTATCTTAGATTTATTACAGGCAGGAAGTTGACTGACAAAAACAATAGAAAATTAGACTAGTTTTAGCTTCTAGCTTTTGTGAACTGAAATAAAAACTGACAAAAAGGAACAGCTATGAAGTCATACAATTTGATGCCCATATTCAGGACTGCTTGCCTTCTCAGCATATTTTTTGGTAAGAGAAGACTTTGTTTACAAAAAGAGCTATACTTTCAAAAATGCAAACATTTCCCTTCTTCCAACTAAGAAGCCAAGAAAAGCTTATTCAGAACAGATGTTAATGACAGAATTTTAAAGGGGTTTATTGCACACTTGATATATGTTGATATCAACAGGGGAATTTTAGTGCAGTTGGATGGATTCTGTGACAATGAACTGTAGTAACCAGAAGCAGTTAAAAAATGGTTAAAAAAAAACACCCCAAAAAACCACAAAACTTTATTCAACTGGAAGCATGAACCTTCAGAATACCTACAGTTCCTCACCTGTATCCTGGTTGTATGATGCTAAAGATTTTAGGAAGTTATGGTTTTTAAGCACATGTATGTGCATTGGTAGACTTCACTGTCTAACTGTAAATGATCAGACCAAAATAACCTTTCTTCCCCTAAGAGCAATACATTAATTCTCACAGAACAAGCCACCTTGAATTCTTAGAAGTAAACAAAAGAAAGCATGAATGGAGGATTTTAAAATCATGCTTCTCACATTTGTAGTTTAAATTTAAAACTCTTTTCCAGACAACTGTCTTCTCTCAAGGAAATAGATAAATTACAACTGTATTTAAAGAAAGTCACAAACCTGGACAGTTTGAATCATAACAAACACTGGAGGGGGGTAGGAAATCAGGTCTTTCAGAAAAGACTGACTTTCTGGAAACTGTGCACAACTAGGTTTTGATTGTGTAATTCTTACCCTTATGAAAAACTCCACTGATCTCAATGAAAGTATTCATTTGAGTAAGCAATGAAGAACTGGGACCAAAGGGTGTGTCTAAACTACACCCCTCTGTCGGCAGAGGGATGTAAATTAGACACATCGAAAGTGCAAATGAAGCTGGGATTTAAATATCCTGCGCTTCACTTGCATAATGGCGGCCGCCGCTTTTTTCTGAAATGGGGCTTTTGGAAAAAACCCCGCAGTTTAGACGGGGCATTTTCAACAGAAATGCCCCATTTCGAAAGATCCTGTACTCCTCAAAATATGGGGCATTTCGAAACGGGGCATGTCTGTCGAAAATGCTCCATCTAAACTGCGGGGATTTTTCGAAAAGCCCCGTTTTGGAAAAAAGTGGCAGCCTCCATTATGCAAATGAAGTGCAGGATATTTAAATCTAGGCTTCATTTGCACTATCAATGTGTCGAATTTACATCCCTCTGCCGACAGAGGGGTGTAGTTTAGACACACCCAACGTGTCTAGAAGATTTGCTATCTATCACTTGCCTAAAATATATTTGTTTTTAACATCTTATAAAGTGCACTTGAGTTAACTGGACTGAAAAAGCAAACAGCATAGCTTTAAAAACAAATATACAAAGCCATTTCACATCCTATATCAGTAACAGTGTGGTATGAACTTAAAAATGCCCCATTGCATTTTACAATTAAGTACCTGAATACTTACAGCTCCCTCATCGGTAGATGAATGTAGCTTAAGAAAGGCAGTAAATGTAGCTGTCCACTCCACAAACTTACTGATGTTAACTATTGCAGACAGGAAGAAGCAGGAGCCTAAATTCAGGTTTTCCTAGGGAGTAACTAAATCAGTTCCCCACCCCCACACATCCTCTGTGCCCACCAAATGGGAGTCAATTTCTTAAAATCCAGCCAGTCAGTTGTTTGGGATCCTAAACATATATGAAGAATGTTTTGAAAAAGATCCACACTTTATATTTAAAATATAAAACTAAATATATTTACATCTCAATAAGATCTGACTAGTCAATTTCAGGACAATTTTGCACTTACTACTACATGAGAAAGCATGAAATTATGTTCATTTTTTGATTTAACTATATATTTGAATAGCAGCTTCTATCTCCTAGCCCCATCCTAAGCTTTGATGTTCTGCAGCTCTCCTTATCTATTGCTTATTTTGCATCAGTAATAACCTTTGTGTGGCTCTCAGTGTGTCCACACAGGATTTTATCTTTGTATCAGTGCCAGACTGGCACATTTATATATCTGCATCAGTTTCCACAGATGCAGAACAGGCATGTACATATAGCACATGTTTGAAGGAAGATTCCCTCCCTTTCTATAAATATTCAGTCTAAAAATCTACAGAAATGTTGTTGGTTTTTTTTATTTTCCACTACCAAAAGCAGGACCCATATGTACAAAAGGCAAACATTTACGTGTCATTTACATGTCAACCCTTCAAACAACCAATTATTAATCACTCTAAGCAATGGAGTGCCAGATCTCCATAGAAATTCAGAATAACTAACACCTTCACTTATGGACCATTTAATTCATTCCTCTATCTTAAATATAGCAGGTTTGAATCTTTGTTTTGTATGCTAACGGGTAAATGTCTCAAGTACCAGAAATTCAGATTGCTCACTAGGAATTCATTGCAGCGATGGTACCTGCTCCCCAGCTGCCAGATTCTAAGCAAAAGTTGCCAAGTGATAGCTGAGTAATCAGTGCCAACACCTTCAAAGTAAAGAATCTAAAGTCTTCCTCTGTCCTTCCACATTCTGATCTTGAGTTACAAAGAGGAATTTGTAACTGTCCAGTGCAAACACCATCTCATGAAACTGTATGGATTACTTAGTGTTACACTAGTATTTGAGACATTTAGCTTGTGAACTGTTCCCAACACACATAAAATGACTGCAATGCGTACGTAAACAAGAGCAGTTTACATCAGAGTGAACAGAAACAGCTCCCTTCAGGCATGCTCTGATGAAGAAAAAGCATGGAGCAAACATATAAATCTTTGCTAAGACCTGAAAATGAAAAATTATTGCCCCCATGATGCACCTTGTATAGATTTCAACTCTTTGCACATCTAGGAAAGACAGGATTTAAATACCTTTCTTTTCTACCTAGTATTGATGAGCAAACGTGTTCTATTATTCATAAGGCAATATTCAGTTTTAAAGAGAACTCCAAGCATGAACTGAAATTCTTCTAAGTCAGATCCTTATTGCCTGCTCTTCAGTTATCAATCTTCTTGAAGTTCCAAGATAGGATTTTATCCTCTCCATTCACACAAAAACTGCCTTCTCTCATCTGCATTCCTCAGATGAGACAGCCTCTTCTTAGACTGGGCATTCTTTAATTTAACATCTATACTAAATAGCAGGATAAAATAAAATTCAATAGCTGGACTTCTGTATCTTTTGAGCAACCGGCTCTTTGTGTATCTCATTCTTAGAAATGATGAATGAACGCTTCAGCTCCCCGGCTTTATCCCATAGGCTGCTTTTTTACAGTAGGCAATATCTATAAATTAGAGATAAAGCCCATAAATTAAACAGCAGCATTTTTTAAAAGACTTCCAGTTTCGTGTTTTGCAGTCTCTGTTGATCCCTCATCACTGAGGGGGAAAGGTGAGAATCATCCAGCTGATAACAAAGTAGAAGAGGAAGATGGGGTAAACAACAAGAGCTTTGCGATTTGGAGGCTGGCTGTCGGCCAGAAAGGCTGTGGATGCTGGTGACAAAGAAAGAATACAGACTTGAAATGTGCACAAAACAAAATTAACACATTTTTCAAACTCAATCAGAAGCCAATAATGCTGCTAAATTAGGGTCCAGTGTACATTTAAAGATGAAGGGAAAAAGCTATAACAACATGAAGACTCCCACATTTTCTGCCCCAGCATGGCTATGATCATGCGCTGAGATGTGGGGAAGAGAAAACACCCTTTCGCCCCAAGAGTTGGGAGCTATGTTTCCATAAAACCTCACCAACTTGTGGAACCCAAACCATGATCTCTTCCTCACCCATGCTACCAGCAGACTACTAGGCAGGCCCACCTTTCTTAACAGCAAAAGTACAAGTTTTAATTCCTTTGCATCCATAATACAATTCTGTTGCTAAAACTTTCTTACCTAGGGTTGACCAGGCAAACATTGCCATAACAACAACAAGTCGCACAATGAAGATGACAGTCCCTGAGCCTGCTAGTAGTACTAGCCTGCACACGAGCATAGCCACTGTCAGAGGGAGGACACAGTAACCCAGGACACAAAGGCTCTGAAAAAAAGATCTAGAAGGGGGGAAAGGGACATGGAGGAAGATAAGGAAGTTGTGTATGAGTAACAAAAATATTATCCACACACTGGAGCAATTCCATTGCTATTTTTCACATGTATACTCACATGGTTCCTCCAAGCAGTTTTGAGTTGAGTGTAATGACAACTGCTCCGAACCAGATGATCACAAAGACCTCAGCAAACTGGGGGCCTCCATCATCTTTACTGTCTGCTGACCCTCCCTGAAGCATCCTGAGGCAGAAAAAAACAGCAAAATATTAGATGAACATACAGCAGTAACTAGGTTTCGTTTTTTATTTTTATCCTCTGTATTAAGCCTAAGAGATGATTCTCAGGTAGCTTGAGGCACATTTCTCTTTGAGTAGATAGCTGATCAGATCAGTATAGAAGAGAGAGGATGACAACTTCTGCCCCATGGTATTTATAGTGCAAGTTAGACAAAAGGTGCTTCAGTAATACAGTAATGGGGGCTATGTAACAGTGGATGGTCAAATGAAGGTCATCTTAATGAGATATGGAGGATTTGTTTATTTTTAAACAATATGGATGCAATGCTCACTTTGAGAGATCAATAAGGCAATGAGTTAGTCACAGAGGTCATGGCAGTCATGGACTTTATGACTTTACTGGACCTCTGTGACTTCTAAGACTTCAGGAGGTGAGGCAGAACTGTGCATCCCTGCCCTACCCCTGCTGGTTGGAACCAGGACTCTGCAGTCACAGCCCTGTGATTTCTGCTGAGGGTTGCAGCTGGGGCCCATGAGACCCAGCCTCATGGCATCCTGGGCTTGGAATGTCAATCATACTCCCTCCTGTCCCCATGGAACTTCATCACCCCCCAGTTACTTTTTAGTAAAGTCATAGACAGGTCACAGGCTCCATGAATGTTTGTTGATTGACCATGACCTACTTGGGACCTTTACTAAAGACAACCATGATAAAATCTTATCCTTAATTATCAGACACATGCAGAAGGTTTTGAATGAGACAGGATAACACATGACTGATGCACAAAGCTAAGAAAAGTCAGAAGGGCAGCATGTAAGAAGTTATGAGGTAGTAATGGACTATGTCCCATAGATCAACAACCACTTTTCAAAGGCGGATTTTATCCCCATTTAATAAGCAATTTACCCAAGGAGAAACAATGAGTCAGCAGAGTTACAAGCAACAGAACTAAAGTCTTCCAATTTGGAGCTCTGAGTTTTATCCACTGAACCACAGTATGACTAAAGTGGAAGCTTGGACAGATAAAATAAACAAATGTGACCTAACTGAAAGGTAGCCCATTAAAAAAAAAGTCACATATCTAAAAGATTTTACCTACAACTGTCTCACGCAATACCAAGATTACTACAACTGAAAGATGAGAAAAATTTGTTCATTTGCCCCTCAGTTTCTTTACTTTGTGCAGATGACAGTACTTTATGTCTAATCAATTTCTCCCTTTTGTTGATGTAGACCCTTCACCTTTCACTTTTTTTTAAATAAGAAAGCACAACTGTAAAAGAAATAGTCAAGGAGATTCAGGAATAGATGTAGCTAGAGTACTGGGAATGAGGCTCACAAAGGTCTGTTCTGGCATTGTAAATAAGGGTGCCTTAGTGTAAATGAGCCCTTATTACTTTAGTATCCAAACACCTCACGATGTTAATGTACTTATCCTCACAACATTCCTGCAAAGTAGTGAAGTGCTATTAACAATCTTACAGGTGGCAAAATGAGACAGAGGCGCTAAGTGACATGCCCAAGGTCACACGAGCAAAGCAAAAAATTGAACTTGGAATTAAAGATAAAAGCAAAGGTCAGAGACAAAGACGGGTAATCATCATCATTTTGGCTGTAACCCAGCACTTCTGAAAAAACCTGTAGGGTCTGAGTCTGGATAATGCCATTTACTATATTTGTAAAAGGGCCTATCATAAGGGAGTCCTAAAGTGGTTGAGGCTTTTCAGTTCCACTGCAACTATAAATACACATTGCACCTCCCTAAACCGGGACTCTGATCAAGAGAACTCCAGGGCAGGAGGGCCAGTACCTGAGAGCCCTACAAAAGATGAGGCTTGTAGTAGCAGGGCCAGGGCCAGGGCCTCAGCAACCCTGCAGTGGTAGCGGGGCAGGGGCAGCCTGGCAACCCAGCTGGGGCCAGGGCAGCCTGTGCGTGCCAGTCCAGCAGCAGGGTTGTGCTGCAGCAGCCTGAGTGGGGTAGCGTACTGGCCTGGCAGTGGGGAAAGAGCTGCAGCGACCAGGCTGTGGCAGTTCAGCAGGGGAAGCCCGTCTGGGGCTGCAGCAATCCAGCTGGGTCAGCAGCCCGATTGGGGCCACATACCAGCCAAGCAGCAGGGTTGGAGCTGCAGCAGCAGGGCCAGGGCTGCGTGCTGCCATGTCGGCAGTGGGACTGGAGCAGCAGTTCTGGCAGTGGGGCTGGGACACCTGTATTGCCCAGCCAGCAGAGGGGCTGAAGGAGTGGCAGGCTGAGGGGGCTGGTGGCAGGGGACTTTCCTTAGTCCAGCAAATTCCCTCGTCCAGGACTGCTCAGGTCCCGAGGGTGCCAGACCAGTGAGGTCCAACTTGCAGTAGTGTTAAAACTACTTTCAACATTACTAGATGTCAAAGTAGATGTTGCTTTTTCAAAATAGTTATAATCTGGGAGAGAATAAACTGAAGATATCTGGTAAGTTAACATACTTTTAGTTCTGTATACCTTCAGATCAGTTAAAAGTAATTTCTTGGGGTAAATTAATCCCTATCTTAATGGAATGAGGAAACTAGTAGTATTGTGAACACCAAATTTCTGCAGTACTTTCTTTGAGTATTGTGCAGCAGAACCCAGAGAGCCTAATCCAGATTGGAGCCACACTGTATTGTAAGCCTAGCATGCACATAGTCCATGCCCTGAAAAAATTACAGCCAAGATGACAAGTTAAATGGATAAACACAGTCAAAGACACACAATTTTTTATGTATACGCACATTTTACTATAGGTAAAAATATCATTAACTTCATGGTGGATTTGCTGGGCTCCCCCTCCTCCCCTCCAACACTGATCATGTTAAAGGAGGAAACAGTCAATAGCTATAGCTTCCAGACCATAAGTACAATTCATAGATGACTTAGTACTGAGGTTGTGTATGTAAAAGAAAAAAAATATAAACTAGTTTCTTAGAATAGCATCCAACAGTTAAGTCTTTTGCAGCAATGAATTGATGGTCCATAATAGGGATGTTAAAGACTAGTCAAGAATAGTCTTTTGACTAGTCGATTCACCCCCGCCCCCTCCCGCCACTGCCTATGAGATAGAGGCAGCAAAGGAGAGGGAAGGGTACTTCAAAGTGGCAGCGCCTTGAAACCCAAAGGCGGCCGCTGCACAGCTGATCCGCAGATCAGCTGTGCGGCAGCTGCCCCTTTAAAACGCCGCCTCCGCACATTTCAAAAGGGCAACTGCTGTGGCGCCCAGGATCAGCTGGGGACTCCCAGCTGACTCTGGGTTCCACACGGCATTTCCCCAGAATCCGGGATCAGCTGGGGAGTCCCCAGCTGACCCCAGGCTTCTAGTGGCATACAGCGTAGCATGGAGCCTGAGGTCAACGGGGGACCGCGAGTCCCCCACTGACCCTGGGCTCCATGGCTTTGAAATGCACAAGAAAAGCCCCCGCTGGGGACTCTCATGCATTTCAAAGCAGGCACGCAGTGTGCAGCCCAGAGTCAGCATTATTTCCCGCTGGCTCTGAGCAGTACACGGAGTTTTGCATTCCTCCTCTGAAATGTAGAAGAGCCCTTGCTGGGGAAGTGCCTATCAACTAGTCGATGGAAATTCTGTCGACTAGTCAATTAACTGCATTTTAACATCCTTAGTCCATTAGTTCAGGATGTTAGTTTAACAAGAAGAGCCAAAGCCTTGCTTGCTTGTCTTTTCATTTCCCCATACAGATTCAAAACAGACTGCCTGCAGGATTTATAACTCAATCATTTTGTTTGCCCCTTTCACAACCTTATTTGTATATATAAGCTTGCCCACATTTTAGCAGTCAAAAGAAGCGATCAAGGGTTTAGTTCTTTGCAATGATGCAGCAAATTAAAAAAAAACAATTTAGTAGAATTTCAGGATTGTAAGTTTGCTTTGGAAGCTGTTATATTTTGAAGTGACAAATAGGTAATGAACAGTAAGTCCAGAGTTCATATCACATGAGCATCTCACTATGGATGAGCAACAAAACTCATTTTTCTTTCTGCATAACACGTATGAAATGCATAACATTTAGCCCAAAGAATACTTGCTATATACACTAAAAATCAAGAATTACCAAGACCTTTGTAGCTTCCAATCGCATTTATCCCCAATACTACAGGACCAGAAAGGAATTACCTACATATATCCTAAAATCCAAATAAAGTTTAAGGTTTTAGAGAATCCATTATTCATAGGTTTCAACATTAATATCTGCATCACACCAACCTAAGCACTACACTAACCTGATCATGTCATATCTGAAATCCCCGTTATTATTTGCACATAAGAAGGATGACAGGTACTTACAGTGCAAGTGACACACACAGCACCAAAGGACCCCAAAGATCCCCTGTAGTGGGGGAAAAAAGCAGCAAGACATCAGATACTGATTTTCAGAACAGTGTCTCTCTAGCATAAAAGAGTATTAAACAACTCAGTGTATCCTCTTTCCAGTTCCCAATACTGTAACTGCCATAGCAACACCTGGTATCATATACTAAATATAAAGATGCATTCAAATTTAAAATGTCTGGACTCATTCTGATAAACAGTTCACTTCAAATACATGCCAATGTTGTTCTGTCTCTTCATACAACAGCCTCATTTGAACATAAGAACATAAGAATGGCCATACTGGGTCAGACCAAAGGTCCATCGAGCCCAGCATCCCATCTGCCGACGGTGGCCAATGCCAGGTGCCCCAGAGAAGGAGAACAGAAGACAATGATCAAGTGATTTATCTCCTGCCATCCATCTCCTGCCCTTGTTATGAAGGCTAGGGCACCATACTTTATCCCTGGCTAATAGCCATTTATGGACCTAACCTGCAAAAATTTATCAAGCTCTTTTTTAAACCCTAATAGAGTCCTGGCCTTCACAGCCTCCTCGGGCAAGGAGTTCCACAGGTTGACTGTGCGCTGTGTGAAGAAAAATTTCCTTTTATTAGTTTTGAACCTACTACCCATCAATTTGCTTGTGTTATTCTACATCTTGCAGAATAAAAACCCACATAGCTATTCTATTCTCCAAATATTTCATTGAAGCAAAGACTTTATCCAACACTTGCAGTAACTTTTAGGAATATTTGTCTTGTAATGTTTGTCTTCCCAAGATTTTTTAAATCTGATACATACAGTCTCTGAGGAGCGCGCTGCTCTTTTTGGGATACATGACATGCACAAATTTCTTTCCAACTGCCTTTAGGTCTCGCATCTGAAACACATAAATGACAACATTTATAGTACACGACTTCACAGGTACTGAAATGTTAATAAAGGGAAGGAGAAAATACTTTTGCAAGCTACGAATCATTACATAGCACTGATATTAAATCAAGAGATATTTGGTCAGATGTTTCTATATCATACCTTACCAGTATAAAAATTAGACTCAAATCAACTCAGAGCTGGATAATGAGTCTAAATGCATGAAATTCACTAGATTCCTCTTTACATCCAGCTAATAATGTTATTTGTTTGCTACTCCAAGAAGAGATTTTTATTGTCTGGCTAATTCCCCATCCCTGCTTGATGCCCTGACAGCTACAAAAGTTTTCAGTGGTTCACAGAGAACAAGTTTAAGGATTTTTATCACAAGGCAATTACAAGGCAAGCAAACCATCTAACATTCCAAGAGATCAGCAAAATTCCATGTATTACCACAGACACAGTAATGCAGTTGTTTTTAGACCCCATAAAATGTCAAATGGCGGTGTGGACCCCTTTGGAAATCTTAGGCATAGTTGGTGAACCTGCATGAGACCACAGATAACAGATTCAAAAGCACTGTAGTAAGGGATACAGACTCACAATAGTATCCTTAACAGGCTCATCCAATGTGGAGTAATCTTCATCGGGGGAATGAGATCCAACAGGAACTGTGATCTCCCCTTCCACTGGAATATCTTCTGATATTGATACATCTGAAAGACCTGCAAACTACACATTTAATTTATTTTTATAATACAGAAAATAGCTTCATGTTTGCCTAGGGCTTTTTCTGCAGACTATTTAAATAAATGAATTTGTATTCTAGTAGTAGTCTCCCTATTCCAAACAATTCACTCACAAACTAAGAGGCAAGCTGCTATATGGGAACAGAAGAGATAATACATACAAAGGTTATTTTGTTTTCCTTGTCAGTAACCGCTAAGATCCTCCTCCCCTATTACCATATGACTCATGTTTGTACTTATTTACATTGCAAGCTCCCTGGGTCAGGCTACAAGACTTGTCTATGGTCTGTAAAGATGTGCGCACACTGATGCTGCTACATTAAGTTTATAATGACGACAACAATGCAGCATGTTTAGTATACCATGAATGGAAGATCCACTTTGAAGTGAGCAATTCATCCATAAGGCCATATAAATTAGAGATAATGCACCAAATGAAGTTCATGTGGTGTGTACCTCTTGCAGGCTAAGATCTTGTGTTTCTCCCCCACTGATTACAGGAATTTGTACACCTATTGTTGAGTGATGCAATCAAATAACGAATAGCTTGGTCTGCTGAAGGGAATCCTGTTCAGGAAGGTTTACCACTTGACAGAGAGAATGGGTTTCTAAAACAATACTACTGCCGTGCTTGACTCTCGCACGGGGGGCAGTTACGGCTCCCCCCTCGTCCCCGCTGTTTCCACGTGTTAGTGCAACTGTCTCCAAGTTACAGATGAAGCAACCGACGGGAAGGGACTTTCTCAAGGGCGCCCAGAACGTTAGCGGCAGAGACGGGAACCAACCTGCCCTGTTCGAGTCGCCTCTTTTCCCCAGTCAAGGGCAAGCCCCCGAAACCCACGAGCCTCCCACAACCTCTGGGCCCTTCCCCAGTTCAACCGCTGAGCCGACCCCCTCCCCCAAGCCAGGAAGAGAACCCAGGAGTCCGAGCGCGCTCCGTTTCCGGCTCCGCCCCCAACCCAGGCGTAGCAGTGCTGGGTCTCCCCCGATACCTCCCACCGCCGGCAGGCACCGGGATTCCCCGACCCCTTCCTCACCAAGGGTTTCGCGGTTCCCCCAGCCCTGCTCTCCTCCGCCTCCGCCATCTTGGCTCCGCCCCCCTCCCCGCCCGCGGCGGCTGAGGCGACGTGGAGACGGATCCAGCGCCTCATCGGTCCGCGCAGCGCGCGTAGAGGTTGCGTCAGCCGTCCGAGTAGCCATGGCAACGCTAGACCCAGCCACCAGAGAAGGGGGTAGCTGGGCTGACAGCCGAGATTTAAAGGGACAGCGCACAGCCTCACAAGGGAGAGTTCCCAGTCTCCAGTGTCTGGCAAAACACACGCACGCACGCATCAGACGTGCCTGTCCAGACAGAGCTGCCATAGGGGAGCTGCGGGGGGGGGGGCTATGACAGGTCCATCTAGCCCAGTGTCCCGTCTTCAGACAGTGGCCAATGCCAGGTGCCCCAAAGGGAGTGAACAGAGATGGTAATCGTGACGTAATGGATCCCCTCTTGCCCATTCATAGATTCTGACCAGGGCCAGATTAGGACCTTTAGAGGCCCTAAGCACTGAAAAGACTATGGTCCGCCCCCCCCCTCCCCCCATGTAATTCAAAATAAAAACAATACTATACTAGAAAATCTCTTTTTTTTTGGTGCCCCTGCTTTGCTGGTGTCCTAAGCGTGTGCTTAGTCTGCCTATTGGGTAATTCAGCCCTGATTATGACAGAGGCTAGTGTTCCATGCCTGCCCATCCTAGCTAATAGTCAGTGATGGACTTGTCCTCCATGAATTTAGCTAGCTCTTATTTGAACCCTGTTACAGTCTTGGCATTCACAACATCCTCTGGCAAGGAGTTCCACAGGTTGACTGTGTGTTGTGTGAAGAAATACATCATTTGATTTGTTTTAAACCCACTACCTATTAATTTCATTTGGTGACTCCTAGTTCTTGTTTTATGGGAAGGAGTAAATAACTCTTCTTTACTTACTTTCTTCACAACAGTCATGATTTTATAGACCTCAGTCAGATCCCCCTTTAGTCATCTCTTTCCCCAGTCTCAGTCTCATTAATTTGTACTTGTATGGCAGCCGTTCCATACCTCTAATAATTTTTGTTGCCCTTTTCTGAACTTTTTCCAGTGCCAAAAAATCTTTTTTAAGATGAGGCAACCACATCTGCATGCAGTATTCAAAATGTGGGCATACCATGGATTTACACTGAAGCAATAAGATATTCAATGTCTTATTCTCTAACCCTTTAGTGATTCCTAACATTGTTTGTTTTTTTGACAGCTTCTGCACACAGAGTGGATGTTTTCAGGGAACTATCCTCAATGACTTTAAGGTCTCTCTATTGAGTGGTAACAGCTAATTTAGTCCCCATCATTTTATATGTATAATTGGGATTACGTTTTCCAATATGCATTACTTTGCATTTATCAACATTAAAATTCATCTGTCATTTTGTTGCCCAGTCACCTATTTTTATGACATCTTTTTGAAGCTCTTCACAGTCTGCTTTAGACTTAGCTATCTTGAGCAAGTTTTGTATAGCAGCTCAGGACTGAATTGACATCAGCAGAATTTGTGGAAGAAGGCCCTGTATGTTGCTTGGCTAAAATCCATACTATCTGTCATCCTTTAGTGTCAGCTTCAATAAACTGTGTTACAGTTTTGAAATGAGATGTTATTAACCAGTTTCCTTCCTATTTTAGTAGTGGCATAACAATTAGAAGAGGAACCTTCCGGTTTAACATGTAAATAAACATTTTCCCCATTACTGTAAAGGGTGTTTGTTTGAAGAATGCATAGACAAAAGATGATGAAAACACCAACATTTTGACCTTGAGATAAGACTCTATGGCCAATACGTTAATTGATCATCTTCTCTTGTTAATATAACCTGAAAATATTAAAGAATTGTGCAGGTCAATCAGGGAGATTTTATTAAGCCTCTTTAATAGTATTGAATTACATTCAGAAGCTAATATGATTTTACTCTTCTTTTCTGTTCAGAGTATGTTGCTGGCAAAAAGAAGGAATATTTAGTTTTACTAATCAGAGATGGGACTTCCCTGGTCTGACACCCTTGGGACATGACCAGTCCCAAATGAGGGAATTTGCTGGACCAGGGGATGTCCCTTGCCACCAGCTCCAAACCTGCCACCTCTCTGCAGCACCAGCTCTGCTTCCCTCACCAGCCCCAGCCCTAGCCCTAGCCTGCTGCTGCTGCTGCTGCTGATCCTGCTGCCACTAGGCTCCCAGCCCCAGGGCTCTCTGGTCCAGGAACATTGGGATATTGCCAGACCAGAGAGTCCCAGTTATGGGAGGTGCAACTTGTAATAAGTTTCCCTTTTTAAGAGGATAAACATATTCTGCATTAACAGAAAAAAAAAGAAGGATGAAGAAGAAAACACATAATCAAACTTACTTACTCCCTTGTATAAATTGGAAACATATTCTATCCCTCCTGGTCCTTGAGAACAAATGTGCAGCAGAGTACACATAGTATAGAGATTTTATCAGTATAAAAGTTGTGATGTTTTACTGTGTTCTAAACAAGACATTTGAATGAAATAATGAGGATTATATGGTTAATTTTTGTAAACTGAAAATAATGTATAAAATTACATGCTGATTATACAAGCAAAAACATCATCCCTAACTTCTGTACCTATCTACAGTTGCTTATAAAAGTGTACAGGTTGTAGGAATTTAGGACAGAGGTTTTAGCACTGCTAACTTGCTGATTTAAAATGGCACTTTTAAAGTTTATTTTTAAAGGACAACTTAAATGCTCAGTTCAATAATAAAAGAAAAAGCTGTTCTTGAAAATAGAGTTTGTAGCTTCAATCCTGCAAAGATTTCATACACTTCATGCATTGTGTGTAATTCCATTGGGATCACTCACAAAACATAATGTTTATGCTTACCATATGCATAAATTTATCCTTAGCATATGCATAAATCTTCACAGGTTTAGCGTCTATACTTTCAATTCCCTTTTCTGTGTCTGCAGCTAGTAATTTTATTGAAAGAAATATGTTAGATTCACAGTTTGAAAAGCCAATGTAATGTCTTGTTAACTATGCTCAACTCTGCAATAATGCTAGATTATTAATCAGAATAAAAACTTTATTATTTGAAGTATGGGTCTTCTGTGTAAAGTAACCCAATGTGTGGTTCAGCATTAATTGTCAAAAATTTTCAGGGTGATACATCTTTATTTACAAGTAAAAAAACAGTTGCATTGCACAAAAGCAACAGATGGCAGAATTGAGCTCTACAATTGAACTTTAATTAACATTTCTGTAGATAATGCATGAGTTAGAATGTAATCCAGCTCATTCACCTTTGGCAATGTTGGCGTTTATTTTTGTACTTAAAGGCAGCATGTATGGAATTATGCATACTGCAGCATCTCCTAGCTTAAAGTGGTTTCTGTCATATATACGGTTTACAGTTTAGTTCCATGACTGTCAACACTTCACATTATACAGATTGTTTCAGCACCCCTGAATATGATTGAATACACAAAAGATGATGGGACCCTTTTTACACAGCAGCTTTTCAGAGTAGACCTACAGTTATCCAGTCAAGACTTACTGGTAGACGTGGCATTTCAGATGACCAATAATGGGAGGCAGAGCCTTTCACTGATTCAAATGTCATCTCCAGTAAGCTGGTGGAAAGTTCTCTTATGATGGATGCCATATAAACGAGTGATTCAACCTTAGTGGGAGTAGCGTTGCCAGATGGTTTCAACAAAAATACCAGACACTCTTGACATTACATCACAATCTGCATTACATCTTATTTAGAAAATACCGGACATTTATATTTTCTCAATTTGTTTCCCGAACAGAAAGCTCAAATACTGGACTCTCTGGTTCAAAACCGGACACCTGGCAACCCTAAGTGGGAGTGTATGAAATACACCATCCTAATTGGCCTGGGCAGTGGGTGAAGGCCCACCTGGGGAAGGTAAGCCCAAAGCCCCACTCCTTCTGCTCATAGCCCCACCCTTTCTGCAATCTCCCCCACCCTTGGAGTCAAGCCTGCCCACCCCCCAGGTTACTGCCCCCAGACTCAACAGATTGTATGCCCCATTCTTCCCAGGTGGCCAGATCTTCTGGGGCAGCCATGCAGCAGCCCGATTCTTCCTGGCCAACCAGAGAGCCAGGCTTCAAGCTACAGCCCCAGCCCTCCCAGGCATCCGGGGAGCCAGGCTGCTGCACTGAGGCCCCAGCCCTCCTGGGTTGCTCCTCCCAAGCAGCCGGGGAATCATGGTGCTGCAGCCCCAGCCTTCTGGGGTGACTGGTGGAGAGTGTAGGCAGTTTTGGGAAGGCAATGCCTGGCCTTGCCTACATTACACGCTCACATTCTTAAAAATCTTCTCTCCAGATTCAGGATGAGGCACAAAAAATGGGACAGTGTGTTAGGGAAACTTTCATAGCTGCTGCCGTGCTGTAATTGTTATGGGATAAACATGAGACTTCTGATGCTAAGCTATCAGGCTGACCCCTTTCTTCATCATGAAATGCACAGCAAAAATAGTAAGAAAAGTATCAATGCAAGAAGTGACAAAAGCACAAATCACAGTCTCTGGGCCAAATTCTGCTCTCAAACAAAAGTCTTGTACTAGATTATCTCCACTGTCTATAACAGATTGACTCCTAATTTGCAAGCGTGTAAGTGAAAGGAGAATCAGCTCCTTTGTGGCATGCTACATGCCCTATCTATGCATTAAACTGTACACAAAAAATAGCATTCATTTATTTGATTGTAGGTTTTTTGATTGAAGCAAATCTTAAGTGATGTTTTTGCTAGTATATCATGGTAGTTTCCTGTAGATATGACGAGGTATAAGGTCTGAATTGAAAAGGAATGCAATTTCCCTTGTTCTATTTTATAGGTGGCTCTTGGTAGCTGAGGCGTTCCCAACACCAGGGAATTCCCAAGGGGATGGATCTGCTAGTAATATGCCCCCTTTATGCCAGCTGAGCACCACACACTTTATGGAAAAAAAACACTAGCCACTATCTTATCCCTAACTATACCTATATTAGGAAGACAGGGATAGCAGGCTAACAACCAGAACAGTAGATAAGAATTTCATTTGGATTTTTTAAAAATCTGTTAGCTTGTTTTGAAACAGCTTTATTTGGCCCCGTTCCCAGTAATGTTTGTACTTGCACAAGGCATCCGTGGGCACCTATGGACCACACTCTATTCACTATGGGCAAAATGCACTCCTAAAGGCACCCATCATGCTTTCTGTTAAAGGCTGGAGTCAAATGGGTGAAGAGGGGTCCTCAGTGCTGCTGTCAATTTCACTCTGGGGTCAGTGGTATTTTTTCTGGCATTTCTTACAAACCTGCCTGCTTTGATTGCAAGCTCTGCATTTTATTGTTGTAATTTTATCACTGGAACAGAGCGAGATGGTCTTTTTGGAGTGTCCTAGTGGTGACACAGCAGTCACACAGCCCCACTTTAGGGAACATTAGGAGGGCCAAGGTAAATGAGAGAAGATAATGCTGATCACTCAGCCTGAGTTTTTGCTCAGAGGCCCACGCTTCTTTGTCCACTACCTGGCTTCCCTTTAGTGAGAGACTTTCTGGAAGAGAAGTGGGGGGAGCTAATGGGTGGGGGCTTGGAACCAGGGCGGGGTCCGTCTTCTCAGTCCTGCACATCCTGCGGAAAGAAAAACTACACTTCCCAAGCATCCCTGCCCGCGCCGTCTGTAGGAGGGAGCACTGTGCTCCCGCGGCATAGCCGGGCTCCTCATCACGTTCAGTTTCCGCAGGGAAGTGTTTGCAGCAGCTGCCCTGCGTCTATTGTGTCTCCTCCCTCCTGCTGTCCGTAGAGTGTGAGGCTACATTAACAACGTGTTAACCCTCGAGGGCTTGGCTCAGCCAGATGCAGAGGGCTGGAACAGAGGGAGAGTCTGCAAGAGCTGCAGTGCTAGCTCATCAAGCCGAAGAGAAATCATTCAGCCAGAGCCGCGAGGCATTCCCTGGGAAATACCCCACCTGATATACATGGTCGCTTAGGAAAAGAAGCTGGAGGAGCTCAGCAGTCTAGCAGATCCCCAGACAATCCTCTGACCGGAATAGCGACTGCAGGAAGATTTGGGGAAAGGGAGCTGCTTGCTAAGGTGTGAGCAAGAAACAGGCTGGGGCTCAAGGAGCTGAAATAGGACCCGGTACCCATGCAAGGCTGACTGAAATGTAAATGGTCGAGGGCTGTGTGTACGCTCTTCCTGCGGATCCGGGAAGAAGCTACTAGTTGGTTCCTTGAAGGAACAATCAGCTTATCCCTCCTGTTTCTTTAAGAGCTCAGGAGAAAAGGGGAGGTGCCAACCTATTTTTCAGGCTGTTAGTCACTTGGTGCTTGAGGAATACGAGGAAGGAAATCCTCGCACAAAGCAGAGCCGTAGGGGGTGGGGACGTTCTGGGGAGCTGGATGGACATCTTCCAGCCGGCCTAGCCCCTGCGTTCATTCAGAGCAGCCAGATGTGGTTGTAGATGTGGAGAGGTTTGAACCGAACTAGCGTTTGCAAATCCGAGAAGGGGAGTTGCTGTTTGGATGGATTTTCAATAAGGAATGGGAAGGACACTATATACTTGCTGAGGAATAAGAAGAGGGCAATAATGAATATGATCGAATACCAAGCCATACCTTAGAATGCGGTAGAGGTTGTATCATTTTGCCTTACGTTTTCAGTAGAGTGCAACCAAGCAACCTGCCCCTTCGTTCTGTAATATACAAATCATAGCTGTTATCCCCAGGAGACAAGGACAAGCATCTCTGTCTAGTAGGAGTGAGTTGGACTTTAGGAGACTTGCTTTCAGTCATTTTGATTTTTTTTTAAGTGGGGAATTCCTTTTTCATTTTGCTTTTTTAAATTTTCTCCAAGGAACATGGGACACCCTGCCTTAGAGTTCAGCGACTGCTACCTGGACAGTCCAGATTTCCGAGAGAGGCTGAAATGTTATGAGCAGGAGTTGGAGAGAACCAACAAATTCATAAAGGATGTGATTAAAGATGGGAATGCACTTATCAATGCTATAAAAAGTAAGTAAAATGATATAGCTTTGTTTAAACATTCACTTATACCTACACATTATATACATCACCTATAGCTTTGCAATGATGCTAATATCTGTGCATTATTACCATATACACTAATCACATGCTACTATGTAAGGATATTTAAAAATATCTTATAAAATAACTTTTGTCTTTAATAATAGATGCAACCAATATCCAATAAACATAATTTCCTGTTACGCATTTGGACAGTTTTCTGTCGGCAGTATTTAAGAAAGAAGAGCTCTGTGTAAGCTCCCATTATTACCTCTCTCCCAATAAAAGATATTACTTCACCCACCTTGTCTCCATAGTATGTGAGAGATTTTACATATGTGTCTGTTTAAAGTGATACTTTATATAGTTAATGTGCAGAGCTCTTTTCCCTTCATGCAGTATATTCTGAATGTCATTTTCTTTTGATGGCCTTTTGAACAGATGTTGTAGAGAGAGTTCATTGGTGTACGTTATGTGTATATTGTCAATATAAGTGCATAGTATGCCCCAGTAGCAGGTTAGTGTTCTTCATCGAAATATACAATATTTTTTGTTGATGAGCAATATCAACTTGCTTATTAATGGAATAATACAGATAAGTGTGATACAATGTAAATATAGGCACAACATGGTGAAGTGTGTGTGTGTGTGTGTGTGTGTGTGTTTTCCTAACAAGAAGTACCACAGTGTACCAGTATAATTACTACACTTCAAATATAGTAAGGCTAAGTGGAACCTTACACTTTGATTCTGTAGTGTAGGACCTGAACAAAGACCAATGCTCTGTATTGTATTTTGCCTCCATTGATGTCTATAGAGTCCAGAGTCTCTTCAGAGGAGATTAGCACTTTGACTCAAAGTGCTGAAGACGAGGAACAGTAGTCAAAATAATGCCAATGAAGGAAGAATGTCCCACCATGTTGACGTGTTCTTTGATGGAATAAGTTCTAAAACGGGGAATCTATTTAAGTCATCTTTAATGGTGTCAGTGGGAGTTAGGTGCCTAAATGCCTTTGCAAATCCCACCTTTAGTCTCTGTGTCTCAACTCCCCATTTGACAGGGATATTGTGAGGATATCTACATCAGAAATTGTTAGGTGCTCAGGTAAGTACCTAAGATAGAAGGATTTCAATCCTTGGATATAAAAATGGTTGGGCTGAGGTTATCAGTTGTGATGATTGTACTACAAAAAGTTCTTTTGTTTATCATTTTTCTTTTTTTCTCTCTCTTGTTTGCCTGCTACAGCCAAAGTCCACCAAATCAATAACTACTAGGATGTTGATTTTCTTATTTGGAAAGTGAAATGCTTCCATTATTCTTCATACAGTGTCAATAAATGCATATTTATTTAAGTACCTCAATGGCCTGTTGTAAGGGTGAGAAGGAAAGATGTTGAGGGGTTAGATATTCTTTTGGCACACAGGGACTGGAAAACCTTCAGATCTCCTTAGCTGGGAATTCTCTGATGTGAGGGAGTTTTCACCCTCAGAAGGCTCCCAAGCTGGCATATAGCCTGTTTAGCTAGCATCTGTGACTCTCCCTGCAATTTTCCTATCAGGAATGGTAATGGTGATATCCAGAGTGCTTCTGTGCTCTGGTTATTCTCTGCTGGTGTTTTGGCCCCTCGACATCATGGCTAGTTAGAGTAGCTTTGAGCAAATCTTGAGGCTGATCTAGCTGGGGCCAGCATAGAATTTAGACCAAAATCACGGTGCCACAACTGTCCCCTTTGTGCACATCTCATTCTAGTTGCACACAGTGGATACTGGACTGGTTTTCTACTGCATTACTTCATTACCTGAATGGAATTTTGCAGGTATAAAACTGGAGTACAGTCCGTGAATAGGACCCACTGGGTGCAGCCGTGAATCTACTCTATATGTTCTGCAATTTGCATAATTTATTTAATTGGGGAGAAGAGGGAATGCAAGATTTCAACAGGAAAGTCCAGTGCAAAATGTGATTAATTCACAAGACAAAGAAATGGAAAAATTTGGTTTGCTGAAATGATTTATTCATAAATTGGACTCTGACTAGTGTAATTTTTGGAAACCAAGAGTAACCATGCAGTAGCTTAATGATGCAGTTTTGTAAATACTGTGGCCTAATTCTCCAAGGGCTCCATTCTCTTCTGCCTTGCATTTTGGGTTATCATTTAAACCCACACAAACTGATTGCAAAAAATTGCCTCTAATGAGGTAGCATATTACACCATTTGCATGGGTATGTGTGGCGGGTTCGTCCCGGGCGCGAGCGTGCAGCCCCGACTCTCGGGGCACAGCCCTACGAGCCCACCGCCTCAAAGTCTTTCCGTGAGTCCTTGCCGTGGGCGCGAGCTCCCGCGGCACCCGCCGAGGTGCCATGGGGCCCTGCGAGCCCTTATTGTCCCGGTGCCTCCCTTGGGAGCCCTTCAGCCTTCAATATCCGCACCCAGCGGTTTGGTTCCTAGCGCCCCGGTCCTTTGCCCTTGTCGGAGCGTGGGGAGTATCCCCGCACAGGGCGGGAGTGGCTAGGGGGACCCGGGCCCGCCCTCTTCACTGGGTCCCAACCCGGGGCCCTAGGGGTTTGGGTCACAACCCTTACCCGACTGACGGGGTCCCACCCCGTAACGCGTCAGCCCACGGGCGCCACAAAGGCCCTGCCCCAGGCTGCTTCCTAACCGCTCCGTGGTTCCGCGTCCCACGGCCCCGGATCTCATTTCCTGGTTGGAGTTGCTCCCGTGGATTGCTCCCGGAGTCCGATGAGGAGCCTCCGCCGCCTGTCTCCAGTGAGGGGGGAGGGAGGAATTGCCTCCCCGGAGTCCTCCACCCTGCTCTGGTGTGGAGGTCATTTTTAAACCTCCCGCCGGGGGTCACGCCGTCTTCTGACGCCCCGCCCCCGGCATTGCTGCCGTCCCGCCGCCGGGACGTCGGGGGCGGAGTCACGTCCCGACGCCCCTGGCTTGGGGTGCCTATTGCTGCCACGGCGCGCACGGTGGCCCCACTTGCCGCAGCCACGGCTTCCCCATCCCCGCCGGGCTCGGCGGGGGTCGTGTCCCACCCGGGGGCCATCCGGGTAACTCCACCTGGCCTTCCCCCCGCAGGGCTGGTGCGGCGGCCTCCCCGGTCCTAGTGCGGGCCGGTGCCGGCCCGTCACAGTATGAATGAAGGAAGGCAGTGGAGGATCAGGGCTTGCATCCTTACGATAGTACCAAAGTTGAGATTGATTCTCCTAACACTTTGGTAGGTTGAACTCCCATTGAAATAAATGGGAGTTTGGTACCCAGGAAGGGCTAGAAGAATGGACCTCATTTGATACCGATAAGATATCAGATACAACTAGCCTGACTTAAGAATATATGAAAATGTAAGAGCAGTGTCCTTCCATTGCTCTATTTCTAATGCGGCGATTGCAGTATTATTTAGATGCTAGCTTGGTTACTTAACCTCTATGATGAAAAGAGAATTTGGTTCTAAAAGTGAGTGGGAATTGTGAGTTTTAGCAGAAAGATGTTGAAGCCCATTTACTACAGTCATGAGGATATTAGGAATGCATAGTTAGGGGCTGGGAACCTTTTTTGGGTCAGGGCTGCTGACTCACAGACTAATCAGTCAGGGGCTGCAGCAGGTGAGAAGCAAAACCAAGAAACAAACCTTCTCTGATGTGGCCCCCAACTGAGAAGGAGAAGGACATTCCCCACATTGAGGGACTAAGGAGGCCTAGGCTAGTAGATTTTGTGTGTTCCAGCACCATAGGGAAGGGACTGAAGCACAAGTGCAGGCTCTCCAATGCCATGGAGAGCCCCGAGCTGCTGTAACCGGATTCAGGAAATCCGGGGGCCACATCCGGCCCCCTTGGCCTTAGGTTCCTTACTCCTGGCATAGGTAGACATCCTGGTACCATGTTGATCAACCTTGCGTCTAAGACGTTGGTTTGGTAAAATGTTTCAGATTATTAGTTTCTCAGCGTGTGGCACTCCATCGATTTAAAGTTTTATTTTATTTATATATTGGCTTCATGGTGTGGCACTATAAATAACTAACATACAAACTGAAACGTAAGAATGAAAGCAAATTAATTAAATGCATTGTCTGCCGACAAGCTTCTAAAAATGCCAAACACCTGCTGTCTCAAGATGACACACTGTACAGCCTGGTATAGTGATTATAGACTGCAGTCTAGAAGGCTGGATGCAGCATTGTGAGTCTGTATATAAATGAACACAGCCACTTAAATTGTGCAGTCTCCGCACATTCATGTGAGCTCCCAAGGAAAATTTACAGTTCTCTTATGATGGGAAAAATAAGATTTGACTTAGAATAGGTCCCAGATAAAGACTCAAAATTTGAAATTGAAACCTTGTGTGTGTAGAATAATATCAGGTTGCTCTCAAGATCTACTATAAAATAAGACTGAAGCTTAATTCTCCTCTTACTTATGTTTGTGCCATACTAAAGATGTCAGTGGAAAAATTCTTAATTTACACTTGTGTGAAAGGGGAATTAGGTTTCACTTCTCCAGAATTTCTGTAAGCATTACAGGAATCAATATTCGTGTATAGACAATAGACATGCATGGGGGATTTCCCTCTGAATTCTGCAGTGGTTATATATTAGGGGAATATTTTCTGAATTCTATGCAAGTTCTGCAGATATATGTAGTTTTTTTGTCTTTTGTTTATCTCCTTGTTGCAAGAATGTTTTTAAGTGCCAGTTGTTATTGCAAGAGCTACCTTAGTCCAACCTGTACTTTTCAGCACATTGGGTTACCCCCATTCTCCATGCTTGCTCCATGTGACCTAAATCCTCCCATTGTGACAGATTTTCTATGTCATTGATGATCGTTATTGCAAGAACTAAAGTAAGAAAATATTAAATAACTGATGTTGCTTAGCAAGTAAAATTTGTCAACGTGTCAGAATTAGCCAGTAAAATCTGCAGAAAATTGTAGCAGAATTTTTATAGGTTTTTCAAACATACAAGCAACCTGCAATATTTAGTGGTACATTAAATAAAAGCCAAAAGGGGAGGGAGAAGGTTTTCTGGGGCACAAAGTTAGGTGCCTCAGGCCTATTGAAAATCATTTGAGTTACCCCCATTTGTGCCTTTAAAAATCTGCCCTGAGATGGTTAGGTGCCCTTTGTAAATGGTTTGACATTTTTATGAGGAATGCAAATGAAGGGGAATGCATGTTTAAAAATTATGGATCAATATAAAATGATATACTATTATCCCTAGCTAAACTGTATATCTGAGGCAAGTTTAGTGGATAAATTTCAGTGCACATTTTTTAAAATTATTGAAATGTCACATTGTAGGTTGCCTGCATTAAATGCTTGAATGTTCTAGTAAGTGGATATTTCTCTTAGCTTGAGTAGCTTACTTTGTGTGTGTGGGGAATAATGCACTCTTTTTCATCCCTTCTTTAAGCCTAGTCCCCAAGGCAGCTGAGAAACAAACATTAAACTCTGAGGCCTGAAGAGAACCCTTATGTCAATAGATTTTTTTCAATTGTCAATAATATGCACGTGGTTTACCTTAGTGTAACCTACTCTAATTATTGTATTCTCAAAGCCGTTTGTATATAATTTCCCAATGTTCACAAAAACCTTTCCCTTCTAACCCTGACAGAGTAGTATCAATTCCCAGACCACATTTTACCCTTTTTGCTAGACTCTCTGACGTCTCTGTAGATTTCAACTTTATCTATTTCTTTAAATTAATTCTTTGTGTGTGTGTGCACCCTGGATTTTCCTTAAGAGAAAAGGAGAGGGCCAGGAGGGAGGAAATCTAAGGGAGATTCTAATCAGTGTCCCTCAGATAGTTTGCAAGGAATGGGGAGGAAAGACCAGATCCATCCTCCCCACCCCAAATTGACAGCACTTGGGAGATCTGTCAAAGTTTAGAGTTGTTATCCTTTTGGATGGTCTATATATTGATACTAGCACTAGACCATCACCCTTGCCCACTCCCATCAGCGCAGCTTGGACTGAGCTGAGCTGACTGTACTTCTGCTGACTGCTCTTACTCCCTACAGGAAGGGTCAATGGGTGGGGGAATCCACAGAGCAGAGGGCTTTAGCAGAAAACTTCATATAGCTTCGTTTTTATTAATTTTTTTCTATTGATTGTTGATTGCATGGGGATGGTGGAAGGGCTGAGATGGTGATAGGACAGTGGAGGGGAAGAGAAGAAAGACATTGTGCCTTTCCCTTTGGGCTTGCTTTGTCCTGTGGGTTGCAGAACCCCATCTCCTTGGAGCCACAGTGATCAGAACAACAGGTTAGGGAACTGTGTCATGGAAGTGACACTTGGACAGAGGGAACACCTCACTTAGATTTCCTTCCATGTGTGGATCCACAGGACGAGGGATGGGCAGACCCAGTCTGGCATATTTATTCAGAGAGAGCTTTTTAGCATCGGACTATCTGTGTGGGCTCTCTAAGTGAGACCGGAAAGTAGCAAAACAGGGATATGAATGTAGGTTTCCTCTTTCTTAATTCTTGTAATAAAAAGCAGAGCCCCCCTTCCCTTCTCTCCAAGTATCTGTTCCTCCAGTCAACCCCTCCAGGGAGACTGCAAACTTGAGGGAGTCTGGAATAACAAGCACTTTTCCAGGCTGTCAAAGCTCCACTCTTGCTTCACGCTCCTTGCAGGGGGATGCAGAAGAGAATTTAAAATACAGCACTGTTAAGTTTTGGCCAGCACTAGAGACCTCTGCATAGGTAAGGTATTGGCTGTGTCGAGCTAAATTTGAATGTTGGAACACTGATCCAATGGAGTATTTCCTCAGTTAAAGAAAGGGAGGTAGAGTGAGAAGACACTACCATGTAAATTGGGTGTGTTTGCTTTGATGACTTTGTAGCTAATGTTACTAGCTATGAAGTGAATAATATAAAAAAGGCAATTACTGATAGTGTGGTTATAACCTCTCTGCAGACTGAATTGCTGAGACTTTAGAAAGAGAGTTGTTTCTCAGTTATTTCAAATTTCTCACGTTGGAAAAAATAAAAAGTAATCCATGTTATATAGTAATTTGTGTACTGAGAAATAAATATTGGTTCCTTTTCTGTACTACAGAAGGAAAAGCTGACAGGGACTTCCTCTGAGAGGCCTTGGGCCGATCACTGTGTGCTTCAGCTCTGTTTCATCTGTAAAATACAGATAATGCTTAACCACTTCTTTTTTTTTTAACGCATTATGGGCTCTTTGTATGAAAAGCAATACGTGGGACTGAAGTTATGGGATGCAGACTGCATTTAGCTCCCATTAACTGTTAGAAAGATCCATCATAATGACATAATGTCATCTTAAAACGGGGGGAGGGTGTGGTAAAAATAGGTTGGGGGTAATACACTTGTTCTGAGTCCTGCTGAAAGTTTTAGTTTTACAACTACATTTTGCTTTCTCCATCTATTATTTTTCTCTCTCCTGCTGCTGTGTGAAATCCACACAAACTGTTTGTACAGGATTCACTGTGAAACTGACTAAACCCAAGATACTGTCATATGCTAACTCTAAAACTAGTTAAAAACAGAGGAAAAGTTTGGTTTTTTTCTCTAATCTGGTTCAGTTATAATAATCTCGGGTCTAATGTGTAACAGTAGTGGGTAACACTTTTTTCTGTTAATGTTGGCTATAACCCTTTTTAATCAGAGTTGAGAATAGTCAGTACCACTGGAATCACCAGAACTCTGTAGTCCTGTATGTGTTTTAGTGATGTCAAATACAACATTCGTGATACAATGTACACCCAATAGTGTTTGATTAGAGAGAGAGAAGTAACTTACATTGTTTCCTTCCCTCTTCCGTGCCCCTGCTTTATTCCTTCATCACCAAAGCTTACATGTACTACTACCTGAACTACAGAGCCATGGTTAGCAATATCATTTCCTGTGCAATTGTTCTGTCTCCCTACAAAGCAGAAATACTCCAGAGCTTGACTTTTTTATATATACCTGCTCTCCCTTCTTTTCTGTGTGGGTGCAGGTAAAGCAACAAACATTGGGAAACCCAACATTCCTGCTCTCCATATTATCATGGGCATATTCATATGTGAACCTCACAAGATGGAGACTCTTTCTATGGCAGCATGGGCCTTTGCATGACAGACTCAGCTGTGACAACCCGTTCTGTTCACAGCAATCCAAAACTAAAGCAAACAACCTTGAGATTTTTTCATAAATGACCAAAAAGCTGTAAGGGGAAACCAGAAAGCTTCAGAACCTTTTAGCAAGAGGTTTTAGATTAAGGCTTTCAAGAAATAAATGGACTATTTTTATGCTTCAAAGTCGCATTGTGGAACAAGGAGGAGGAGAAGCCTTGGAGGAGAAGCCTGGACATATGATTCAAATAATATGTATCCATTAATTGAAATGTCCTGCAGTAATTAACTGAGAGCTGATCACAACCATAGCTAAATGCTCGGAACAGGTAGCTGAAAACACCAATTAGTGTAATGTCGTCTTGCTCCTTATACAATTTTTCTCAAACTGCTTGCTGTTACAGCACTACTCTAGTGGGGGTGCATTGGTAGATGTTTTCCATACTGGGAAATATTCCCCATTCTTCATCTTCAGGATCTGTGACAGGGACTCTGCCAAACTCTACATCTTGAAGTGGCTTCTTTGCACATCCATCTCAGCCCTTCCATTTAAACAGTGATACCATCATTATTCCATTCATTTCCTATTTGTAGTTCCATATCTGTGCCTTTTGGGATATTGCCCCCTGCACAGGAAATGCCTTGCTAATCCTAATTTGCAGTCACCAAGCCACACTTACGGTAACTTCATTTTATCTTCCTCGTTCTTCTCTCCCCACCCACTGCTACATACATACATTTCCCCCACCCCATTCTTGCTACTTAGTCTCTTAATTTTTACTACTCCATTTAAATATCTTCCTGAATTTAAAGAATGGATACACAGGGCTAATTAAAGAAAAACAGCCTCATGCTGTACGTGCAATTAATTGCAGGAACAGTGGGGCGGACACAAATTAATTTGGGACACAGATTTCAGAATATAGACATCTGTGACTATAGATACAACATGTTTTTATGCCTTTAGGATAGGTAAAAAATTAGAGGTTGGATTGAGTTTTCTGGGAAAACTTGGCTCATATGGTAGTCACCATTTTTGTCACAATTAGTAAAAAACCAAATAATTTTTCTAACCATTAGTAAAACCCAAATATTCTTCTAATCCATTCCTATACTAAATGTTAAATTTTTCTGCTTATGGTTAAACACGGTGGTTGCCCTGTCCCCTTCTTCTCCTACATCCTGTGCTCCTGCATGGGTCTCTCTCTGGCCTCTCCCTTTTTCACTTTCAATAGCTTTTGGTTGGAAAAGCTCACAGGTTAATGTGTGTTAAGTTTCCTCCTTCAGAAAAGTTGCCAAAGCTTCCTATCCATGAAACATTCATGCTATAATAACTTTATGGACCTTGTTCTATATTGTTCCCATTTCTGACTTCACTGTAAACTCCTCAGGACAGGATTGTGGTGGTCTCTTGCCTCAGCTTACCTGCTATACAACAGTACTTTGTTTGCTTATCTGTCTTTGCTGTTTACAAAAGATAGCAACAATCCCTGTGATAGCTCACTGCTGGAAAAATGTAGCTATTCCTTTCTGAATTCTTCATCTTGCCTTGTCACCTTAGCATCAGGTTTTTCTCAATATATGCTGGATGTTCCTATAATTCCCTTTCCTTACTTACATCAGCTGAGGATCTGGCATATTTGTTGTATGCCATTGCAGTCCTATTAATTTTGGAGCAGTAGGGAATCTGGACCAGTACACGTACATCACTAAGATTCTTATGTTTCTGGGGTGACTTTGGTGATGTGGGCGCAGCACTGTTTGTAGTGGTAGGAGACATCAAGATAACTCATGAAATTTGGTGAAGTGGTAAATCAAACATGTCTTAACAGCTTTTTTGACAGCATTATATAAACATAAGAACTTAGCCGGGTTTGAAATAGGTATAGGTTGGACCTCCCTGGTCTGGCACCCTCAGCACCTGAACGGTCCTGGATGAGGGATTTTGCCAGACCAGGGGAGGTCATTTCTGAACCCCTGCCACCATTCCCCTCACCCAGTCCAGTGGCCTCCTGGCTGGCTCCTCACCTCCTACTGGCCCTGCTGTCCTGCCGACCCTGCTGGGTAGCCACTGCTTCCATGGCTTTGGGACCTGCCAGGAAGCCACGTACTGGTGCTCTGGGACCTGCTGGGCAGCCGTGGCTGCAGGCCATGGCTCCCTGCCCTACCAAGTCTCAGCTACTGCAGCTCCTATCACTGCCAGGCAGCCCCGCTGCCATGCACTGGATGGCCCTGCTGTCAGCTCATTGCGAGCAGCCCACTGCCCTGCCGGCCCCACAGAGGTCCTTGTTGTTGTCCCTCCCTGCCGGACAATGGATATTGCCAGACCAGAGACTCCCATTTAAGAGAATTTCAACCTGTATGTTTTGATGCAGTACATCAGGAAGTTGAATATGCAGTAACTGGATCCAGAAATAGACTTCGGTACCCACTGGCCACTTTTAGTTGTCCAACTCCAACATTTGGATACTATGGGGATCTATGGGTGTCTATAGGATCTATATTTGAATGCTACAGGTTTGATTGCTCTGTTGTAAGTTGTGGCTTTTTTTGGGTAACATACATTTCAGGAAGTGTGAGAGAGTGAGTTTCCATGTGTTCTAAAGCCTATTCTTGAAATGAAATTTTGCATGTGATTTTGTACATCACTGTTATTTCTGCATTTGCCTACACATGACAACCTGTTAAATCTCAAATTTTCTGTAAAGCACAAGGTGTAAAGTCTGGAGAGCATGGGGGATCTAGCACTGAGAAAAATGCAAAGAGTCAAACAACTCATTTTGGGGAGAGCAGGTTTAGCATCTGTGATGGGGAGGAGAGGGAGGCAGTCCTTGGATTTATTATCTCTTTTTGTATATAAAAAAGTTTTTCCTACTGTGCAACAGAATGATGTCATGAGGCTCTCTGTCTGTAAAAGCTGCCAGAGAGAGGGGGGTTAGCGAGTATGGGATGCAACCCCCTAATTCTCTTAAAGATCAGAAAGTCACCTGCTGATCCTGTGTTTGACTTGGCCAGTAGTGATACATTATGTATCCCTGATTCCTTTTGTCAGTAGTTCTTCTTAGCAGAATAGTCAAGTCTCTTCTCTGCCTAGAATCACATGTTTGCAGGACACATCCTGAGTGTCCATCCTGATGTGGGTATAAAACTCACAATAGAGAATGTGCCTTGTGTAGTGCTCTTGCATGGAAGTATGGGCCAGTGGATGCCAAAGTGCTCATTCATGGCCTGTGTATCACAGCTCTAGTCTCCATGAGCTTCCTATCCTATTGTGCTGGAAGATGGTAAGGCATAGCTGCTATGGGATGTTACTTCATTGAAGTAGCAGTCATGGAGTGGCCTGAGGTGAAGATTCTGGTCCCTTAAACTGCCGCAGAAGCTTCATGTGCCAAGCCATTTTACAGAGGTTTGGCATGTAGGGATGAAGACTTGGCCTATAGCATTAATGTTTCTCTCCTCAAGGGATTTGTGGCTGTTACCGAGTGCTTATGACACATAGTATTTTTGCTGTAATACACCAAGCATTTAAACAGAACCTAACATTACTATGAGGCTGGGAAGGGGTATATTCTATCACATCCACCCCTCCCCCCGCCACTCCCCACAGATATTAGCTCTGCGCACACAAGAGACTTGGCATTGAGTCACTTGTATTAAGTTATTCCATCCTACAAAGAGAGCTACAGTTCACAACTAGCATATGATACATTAATAAAGAAGTTTATGGAAATCCTTCCTGTGGATACACAGAAGCTTTCTGTCTCCTGAAAAGCCACTCATTTAATTTCCCAGTACATTGAAAGGGAATCCTGAAAAAAGTATACACAGCTCCTCTGATACCCCTAGTCCAAACAAGTGTGAAAGGACTAACTTTGCATCCAGCGTCTGTAATATAGCTTCTATTAAATCAATCTGGCTTTAAAAAAAAAAAAAAAAAAAAAAAAGCAACCTTTTTTTTTTTTTTTTTTTTTTTAAGTTTCCTTCTCTGCCTCTGTACACTCCATAATCTCTGCACTTTACCAGTCATGTATCTCAACTGATGTCAGTTAATGACTTGAACCCCATCCTGCTTTCATTTAAAACCATAATAATACTCTCATTGGCTTTAATGGGTACAGGTTCAGGCCCCTGACTAATATAACAGCTGTTAAAACAAATGACTAGTAACTGGTTAGATGTAATCTGATTTATGTTTCAGGTCTTCATGGCCCTGTTTTCCTTGGTAATCCTGCCTTTCCTGTCCAGAGTGTGTCTAAAGACTCAGAATTTCTCATTATATCAGTATGGTGATATGGTCCCAGTATGGTCCCACTGTGAAATTTGCATGAATCAGACTAAAATCAACTCTTTGTTATCTTTTTAAAAATATTATTACTACTATAGCACTGGGAGCCATCATTATGGTACAAGACCATTTGAACAATACTGCCCATGAGAGGTGATATGAAAGGTCGGTCCAGCATCTTTGTACGTGGTGAATCTAGCACCTCCATCTCTTCATTAAACTTTTCACTTAAGCAACTCCTGGGCAGGTTTGTAAGGAGAAGCAAAACATGACTTCTCCTTCCCTTTATTTTATCCTTTTTCTCACTACTACTTTCCCCTTTCTTCTATTTTCTTAGGCATTACTAAAAACCCTCTGATTCTCCTGTCTGACTCTAAATGTTTCAGATAGCATTGAAATGATCTCTCCAGCAGCATCTCTCAAAAAAGTACTGATTCATTGCAACAGGGACAAAGTCTCCTTCCTACCTCAACTACCGGTATAATTTGCTTTGGGTATTAGACTGGCCCTTCGCTGGAGACCAACAAAAGATCATCTTGCCTTTGGGGGAGGGCAAACTATTCACCAAGGTGGTACCCTTACTTTAGCAAGCTCACCACTTTGTATCTGTCACCAACCTTCTGTTCTCCCCCAACCTCACGCTAACCAAATTAGGTTTTAATGCTGGTAAGGAACATGTCCAAATAGGGTTGCCACGTGTCTGGTTTTGAACTGGACAGTCCAGTATTTGAGCTTTCTGTTTGGGAAACAAATTGAGAAAATATAAATGTCCGATATTTTCTAAATAAGATGTAATATAGATTGTGATGAAATGTCAAGTGTGTCCAGTATTTTTGTTGAAACGATCTGGCAACACTACCTACAAATTTTCATATTCTTCTCTAATATACATGCACTGCTCTAGAACTCTCCCACAGCATTTATGGGGGGCATTTTCAAAGGCTCAAATGGCACCCATAACTCTTTTGCTACAATTTAACATGAAGGCATTGTTGATCAGACCACCTCTACCGCTACAAGAACTACAGTCCTAAAATTCAGGATGCAACACACTATATGCTGAAAGAATCCCTCAGTAATAGGCTGCAGACATCTTATTTATTAAAGACTCGCAGAGCCCTGTAGGGCTCTGGGTATCACTGCTCTACAGAGATAAAGCTTGTGGTTTGCCGCATCCACTTATCATGGACTTTGTAACGAGCAGCCTCCACTTCTCTGGGATGCTAACTCATGACCTTGGAACAATGGGCTAATTATATAAAAATAATGTAGTATTCTGCCATAATGGTGCCAAACCCTAAAACATACAGTAATGTTGCACTGTCTGGTGCCATTGCTGGACTGTGTTTGTATAAGGGTGTTCTCATATTTCTTTTATTATTTTAGAGAGGTGCTGTGGTTTTCCATATGGTTTCTTGTACTTTTTCCAAGGGAAGTCTGGAATTTTAAATAGGTAGGGTAAAAATATTTTAAATACATTCAAATCCAGTACTCCAAAGCTTTGAAGTAATAGTTGAGTTTCAGAAAACAAACACTGTGTGTGAATGTGTGGAGTTCAGGTAAAGTGCCAATTAGCTCTGTTCTTCTTGGGCGTTTGAGTTCTAGTGAATCATATTTAGGACACGTAAGAGGAAGCGGCCAACCATCTTCGAGCCAGTGAGTGCCTTAGGCTTGGGCAGGCAAGCTTGTTTTCAAAAGCTGTTGGGCACAATAGCTCTTTGGAGATACAGAGACTCTGAGGCCCCAGGTTGTGTCAGATATGAAACAGATGTGCCACTAGAAAAGTGTGATGTTCAAGCTAGACAAGAGACTGGAAGCCATCCTAAAATTCAGACACAATATTTTATATTCCTGTGTTAAGGCTGACTTCTCACTCTTATTTTAGGAAAACTTCTGGGGCTGTACTTCTCTCTAATATGTGCTTATTAGACTGAGCTTCTCACCAGATAAGTCTCTAATTCAGCATCTAGTCACTGTAGTGCTTGACCTGCCTTGTGGCTAGAACTAAAAGGCTCAGTATTGTTCAGGCAAGTACCTGTAGTAGGATAGCTTCCAAGGCAAGTCTGAGGTCATGGATTCCTGCATAAAATATATTCTACTAGTGTCCTGACTTTGGAAATGCTTCAGCATTTCCGCTCTTTCTCTGTTTGCTCACATTCATGGAAGCTCAGGAGCTGTCCACTATTTAATAGGGACGCCTAACCGTTGGAGTTGTGGAAATCATAGCCTCCTCCTAGGGAGCTGTTGGTTTCACTGCACACCATGTGCTATAGCTTACATCCTTGCTGACTCCACAACCTGTACAATGACTTTTGGCTTGGCAACCTGTCATATGAAGAAAGCTCTGGAGACTTTTTCCATCTCTCCACAAAGATCCAGGTCACGTGTTTTAAATTATGTTTGATTTGTTTTGTGATTCTCCTTTGTCATGGACCAGAGATATGCCTGTAGCAGAATTCAATATAATACTTCATGCTTATGTAGTGCCTACCACCCAAGGCTGAACACACTTCGCAAACGTTGCCATCAGGTAGGAAGTAATATTATACTCATAGAGAAGGGAAACTGAGGCAGAGTGACTAAGAGATGGCAAACTCATATCCTATTGAAGTCAGTATGATGGGGGCCCAATTTCATTTGCTGCAAAGTCATGAAGGAAGTTCTTGGGAGACTCAGGAGTGGAATTCACACCCCCTGGCTTTCAGTTCTGTGTCTTAACCACAAGACACTCCTTCCTTCCCCATCTTCTGTCACTTTTACTGGTGTCCCATCCATGCAGAATATATTTCTGTGGGCATGGTAGTGATTGTGCTGCTGGCTACTGGGCAACTAGGGTGTTAAATCCATCAGAGCTAGGTTTGGACTGCAGGAATGAAAAGTGCTATGGGCTGTAGAGAGTTCCTATAGCCAATACTCAGACACAGAGTGGGTAGTCAAACTGTCAGAGAGGCAGAAGCTGTAAATACTGAGAGGTGCTTCGGATAAATGGGACCCGCTTAAACTAGCAAAGAAAGGCTAAGTCACATAAGGCTCTGCCTAGCGTTTGTTGTTTTAACCCTTTTCTCTCTGTTTTGTGTGTATGGACAAATAACATTATTTTGAAGAAACTGTTCTGAGTCACAACAGTTTCATACTGCTCACAGTTCCTGGAGGGAAGTCTATAACCGGGTCTAAATCCAGTTGGACCTGATGAGGAAATGCAGCTGGTAAATGGGCTGCTGTTGCCTAAGACAGTGAAATCTAACAGTGGACTGAATCCAAAGATTTTGTTCTGAGAGGCATGCCAGTGTAGACCTATCATGTGGAAAGGGTGCTCTCAAAGACAGAGGGAAAGGACAAAGATACAGCCCATCCCTGACCCACAGCACTATCTTTTTTTCAAAATCCAATGGAAAATATTGATAGTTTTCACTTACCAAAACTCTGCAAACTGTCGTTCTGACAAACTAAAAATTTCTATTCCCATCTAGATAATCTGTTCATAATCACAGGAAAACAGATGTATTTTTACAGAAGAAAAACTGAAAAAAGACCAATTTCAGAACCTTTGGATTTCTTCATGAAACTAATTTGACATTTTTCAGCTATTCCAAATATCATTTTTGCTCATTGAGTATTTGTAAGCTGTTCCAAACTTTATGAATCCCATGTCTAAGCCACTGAAAATTATGGAGTAGCAAGAGCTTTTTGAAAATTCAAAGCTTAATTTGGGTGATGGTAGGTGTTTCTGATTTTCAATATCTTATTCAATCTTCATTTGTTTATTAGCTTGGATCCTTGTTAGATAAACTATAATTCTCCATAAAGTGTTGATTTTGCTTTCTTGGTATGCCAAAGATCTTCATTGTAATTATGGAGTGTCTTTTGAGTCACTGAATTCTTCTGGAGGTAAATGTGAGTTGAGGGATCACACGTTTTCATAATGGTAAGGAGAGTTGAACAATGAGTCTTATGAATTGTGGAATGCTTCAGGACTGAGTGCATAAAGGCATGTAAAAATAGAAGTCGACCATTAATCAAGCTAGGCTTTGCAGACAATGTTACTTTTTCAGAACTTGTTTCTGTTCCAGCAGGCAAGACTGGATTATCAAATGCTGAGACTCAATTAAAAATAGTGCTTAATGAATTTTCCAGCCGTGAAAACTAAAAATGGTGAAAGTATTGGCTGTTGCTACTAAGTACTTGTACTGAATCGGTAAGCATAACCAGTAATCTGTTCCAGAATACTAGGTGTAGTGTAGAAGCCTGGAAATTTTCAAAAATGGAGCCCCCTGTTGATGCTTTCAAGAAATTCAAGTATCATTGAAATACCGCCCCTCCCCCCCACCCCCGAAAGCAAATGTGCTTTTCGTTAGAGTTGGGTAATAAATGATAGCCAAAGGTTTATTAATATACATATGGACACAGCTGTCTTAATTTGGCTATTAGAAAGAAATACAGGCTCTCATTCCTCGCAAATCCTGTTCTGTTAATGACTTGGAGTCTGGATTTTAAACCTTTTGGCAGTTGCCTGCCTCCGTTATCCTTTGATGTTTTGTTAAACTCCTAATTGTGGTGATGATTTATATGCAGGCTCTTCCTCCCCTTCCCTGCCTAAAATAATTGGGAGACAGAGTGTTGGACAGCCATGTTTCTATATGGAGCAGAAATGAGATCTCTATTGAGAAAGCAGCTTTCCCACCTGTGAGCTGTTTTAACCTGCTCTAACTCCCTCATTCACACTTCCTAATGCATATATCGCCATGAAATCAGCAGTTCTAAGTTAACACTGTTGGGGAACATCTGGACACCAGCCTTTAAATCCTCTTTCGTGTAATGCAGGGGTGGGGAACCTTTTTTGTGCTGCGGGCCGCTGACTCACAGAAAAATCAGTCAGGGGCGGGGGGCTACAGGGAGGATGTGGGGGTAAGGACTGGAATGGGAGCATGGTCTCCCCAATGCTGGGGGAGGGGGGGAGCGCCTAACCTAGGGATGTAATAGTGTAGTTGATTAACCGATAAGCAAAAGCTTATAGGTTAATGCTATAGACTACATGCATTCCCCTCCCTCCCCATCCCCCACCCCTTCCAAGGAATTTTTTAGCAGGCTGGCCAGCAGTCCAGCGCAGTCCTGGCTTTTGACGGGTCCGGGACTTACCCCTGCTGTGGCGCTGCATTTAAAGTATATTAGGAACTGAGTGGCAGCAGCACCGGGCGACAGGCTCCTTGGGAATGGGGCCGGAGTGCACTGGCTGCTGTCCCTGTCCCCGGCGACCATAGAATAGTCAACTAACTGATAAGAATTCATGAGGTTACTTGACTATTCCATTAACCAATATTTAATATCCCTACCCTAGGCCTTGGGGGGCCAGATCCAGGCAACCCAGGAGGGCTGCAACCAGCCCCTGGGCCATAGGATCCCCATCCCTGATGTAATGTCTCTTCTTCAAGGTCTGATGCCAAATTCAGACCTGGTCTGTGCTAAAAAGTTAACCCGTCTAGGCACTCAATTATGGATTTAAAAGTAGCCATTCATTCTACAAAGGAATTTCACAAGCCAATTACAGAGAGAAGAGTGTGGAATTGACCTTCATATGCGAAATTAACAGTTTCCCTGGGCCTGAACAAAGATATTAACTGAATGTACCATTATAAAACCAGCCTTCCTTACTTAGCTTTTGATATCAATGAAGTGTTAAATGTGTGGGACACTTCCAGCCCATTCATTTAGCCTCATTAGCACCAGCACTACAATTGATAGGTACTATTTTTTCCTCTCCCTTCTTTTTCTGTTATACATTCTGGGTTCCCCTTTTCTCCCACTCTAGCGCATCTGAAGAAGTTTTTCTCTATCTATATCTCTATCTATCTATAATTATATAATTTTGTTAGTCTTTAAGGTGTCACAGGACCAGTGTACCCTCAAAGCTGCGTGGCAACACAGCTTTGCAGGTGATTAATCAGCCCTGCTCAGTCAGAGGCTCGGGGCTCTGCAGTAAAAGGCACTGTCTGTCTTTAGCCTCCTCTTAATTCTCAGTCTTCCTAGGTGAGGTGAGACCAAGTTGCTTACTGGATTACATATATAATATCAGACATAGATATGGGAACTCCTGGGCTTTAATTATTGTTCTGTCACTAATGAGAAGTCCTGTGGCACCTTATAGACTAACAGATTTATTGGAGCATAAGCTTTCATGGGCAAAGACCCACTTCGTCAGATGCATCATGCCACAGGACTTCTCGTCGTTTATGCAGATTCAGGCTAACACGGCTACCCCTCTGATACTTGTTCGATCATTGACTCACTTATTTAGCTTTAGACTAATCAGAACACTAATCAGGGCATAATTTTCAAGCATGTCCCACTGTTTTTGGGAAACAACTTGGTTTGCTGATTGGCCAGTTGTATCACAGTACTCATTTAGCACCACCATGAATGCAAACATGAGAGGATGCCATGAAGTTAATACTTGACTCCTGGGAAAGTGTACCTACCGATGGATGCTTCCCTAAGTTCCCCCTAAGCTGTGGAGCTTCCCATTAAGTCCCACACAGGGGCTCAGGGCTTATCTCTCCCCAAGCCCTGAAGTTGCCGTGGCCAGAAGAGAGGAAACCGCTCCTCCCCAGTTCCATTACGGAGCTGCTGGGGATGGTGGAGAGGAGTCTCTCCCTGCTGGCCCCAGCACAGAGCTACTGCAGTTGGGGGACAGGGGCCCCTCTTTGTCCACCCCAGCACAGCGCCTCCCAGGAAAACCTGAGCCCCAATTCCCTGCCCTACCTTGATTCTCCCCCCCCAACCTCCCCTGTACCGCCAGCCAGAGCCCTTGCACCCTAATCTTCTGTTCCAGTCCTGAGCCCCTCAACCCCAGTCTCACACTAGAGCCTGCACTTCCAGCCAGAGGCCTCACATTTCTGCACCCCAACCCTCTGCTCCAGTCCTGAGCCCCCTCCCACACTCAGAACCCCTTGGCTCCACCTCCATCACATTAATTTTGTTATGTGCAACAGTATGAAGGTGATGTATCTCACGTCAACTCCGTGTCGCATGTCACCTCCACACTGGTGCACATGAGAAAAATCATTCGGCTTGGGGTGGGAAAAATTAGAGGGAGCACTAATGTTCTCTTAAGATTAGTTCTATTGAGACATGACCAGGGGCCAGCAGAGGTTCCGATGATGCTGAGGCCAGCAATTGCATGAATTGTAAAACTTGGCGCCTGCTCTGCAGATTTTTTTTTTTCTCACAGGAAAGATACAAAGTTTGGCTGTAATCCTTTCCAATGCAGAGCCGCTTTGGATTGCTCATAAATTGCCTGTAAGTTTCCTCTAGTATCATGTGTGACTAATCTGGCCTCTTGCCTGGGCTTCTCTCTGCTGCTTTGGAAGGGAAATTCTGAAATCACTGCCTATCAGGCAGCCTTGAGAAGGAATCCGTGTTGTTCTCTCCCCTTATGCTAGGGAGGCAAGGAAGGAGCTGCTCTGCAAAATGTCCTTGGATATCCCATGTGTCATCTTTTCCCTAGCTGATTTATTTGACTAATTAGATGTTAAGAGATGTGTGTCTCATGTCTGTACGCTCATTGGAGCCCTCTGCAGGGATTGCTGATGCTCTGCTCTGGGTAGGAGTCTGTTTTCCATTTGTTTTCCTCTATATTATTAATGTTGTTTGTGCAGCAGGGAGTTCCAGTCCTTGGAATGCATCCGCCCTGTAACCACTTACTCCAAACCAATCATATCAAGAGCTTTCTTGCCTCCCCTAAGGATGAAAAATCTGTGGCTAGTCTGAGATGAGATGTAAGATTTTGTGACTTTCATTCTTGGCTGAAAGATTCCTTCTTATCCCATCTCCTCATTTCATGGCAGACCCTTTCTGTGCCCAACAGGTTGAGCTGATCAGCTCCTCACACTCTTATCACCCTTCCATCCTTCTGGGACAGGTTAGGTCACAGAGATTCCCTTGAGCTTGCCTACCTGCCACCACCCTATCCGGCTGAGCCAGAAGCTCTGGTCTCCCCACGTAAGGGCAAAGACTTGGGGTAACAGACACCAGCAGTATAATACAGACACTCAAAAAAGCTCAGCTTTGGGAGGATTCAGTCACAAGGACTTGACAGTGCCCAGGTGCACAGCCCCAAGCCCCAAATAAAACAGTCTTACTCTGTATAAAAGTATAACACAGAGAAAGCTTATACAGTTCGCCCCCTTTATCAGTGAAAGAGAGAGATATACAGCTGTTGTTCCCACACAGGTGACAATTATTTTACATTGGATTTGATAATAAAGAAAAGTTATTTTATTAAGTATAAAAAGCATGGTCCAAGTGGCTGCAAGTGATGATAGATCAAAGTAAGTTTCTAAGCTAAAATAAAATAAAATATGCCAAGTAAACCTAATACACTAAGAGAAATTGTAACAATTTTTCTCACCCCTGTTCTCATTTTAGATAAACAACTTTCAGACCAGAACTGATCTTTTTCCTGAACTGGGTCTAGAAGCTTCTCCCCTTGTTAGAGTTCTTTTTTTCCAGGTCCTTTCATGTGTCCTCTTGTGGTCTTTTGGTGGGGAGTAGTCTCTGAAGCCAGCTGAAGACCATCATCATTTGCTTCCGATTCCTTAAATAGAATTTCCCCAGAGCAGGAAGTCTTTGTTCTATTCCCCACAGAAAAATACAAAATTCAAGATGGATTCCAACACCAGGTGGCATGGTCAAATGTCTTTACAGGACCAACCATAGTACAAGCTTATAGGAAAAACACAACTATTTATAGATCATTGTCTTAAGCACTAGGCCATTAAGTTCCTTAAGTGCCACTAATGGCTTTCACTAGAAGACCTAGATTAGTAAACAGATTTCCACTTTATATTTCTAACTTCACATGCAAAAGTGATACATGCACACAGATAGAATATACACATTCGGAGGAGTGCAAGCTTTTGCATGATAGATCACATATCTCAATTTGCAGAAAGCATATTCAACTTATACATATTCACGTTTTAAAAGCACATTTTCATCACACCTCCTTCAGGTTGTCAGTAATAATAATCAAGGAGCACTGAACCGCACATGCCAGTGAATGGGTACATCATCTAACTTAGTGAGAGCCTTTGATTCAGATTATTTCTATTGTGGCATCAGTTCTACAAGTAGGAGATGCTTCACTTCCAAAGCATACACAAATTCTGACTTTAGGATGAGTGAAGATTGCTTCCCATTATTAGAGAATAGGAATCCCCTCAGCATGATATTCCAAGGTATGCCAGACTGATCCACCTGTTAATTTACCCCAATTGCCTCTGCCGGGTTGCTTGTTTTAATTAGAACACAGGTCACCAAAACGAGTATTTTCCTGTAGTGGAAATTGCTGACCTGGCATACCGATTATATTTTGCAGTATTGTTATATGCTGCCACAAGAATGGATTGAATGGAATCCTATAATTGTAAGGCTCAATGAAACAAGAAAATCCAACTGCTGCTGTTGGTATGCAGTCATTGTATGACCCCCCCCCCCCCACACACACACACTAAATATGCCTGGAATTCAAAGACCACTTCAGAGCAAGAGTGCTGGCCCCTGTCTTCATCTCACATGGCCATGTTCACAGGTTAATAATACTGTGCAGTATTCCTTTCTCTTAAGTGTCTTGAAATACTCTACAAACAGTATTTAGGCTTTGCAACAACCCTGTGACATGAGTAATATTATTTTATCATTTGAAAGAGGATTAAATTCTGGTATAGGGACATTTACCTGAGCCTTGCACAAGGTCAATCAGTGGCAGAGTGAGGAATCAAATCCTGAGTCTGGCCCTTTGCTTTAACCAATGGGACTCCCATAGTAAAATATCCTTCAAATCAATATTCTTAAGCTTAAACTCCGGCTGTGCTGTTCTAGGTATTGGACCCCATTGTTAAGGAAGAGCTATGGCAAATTAACAGATATTTTCTAAAAACAAGGAAAGGTTCATTCTTGCCAAAGTGCCTGCCAAACTGATGTGAATTGTTTTCTGGCAGTGATCCCACACTGAAAATTATTTATCTCTCTATCTTTATACAGGAGGCCCCTGACTTGCCACATGATTGATTCTGGAGGAAACGTCGCAAGTCAAGGGCGTCGTAACTCAAACCCTCATTTACGATAGGTGCCGTCCACCATCGTAAATGCAGGCTGAGGACGTAAAACAGGGGTTTCTGGACCCTTCCACACTTACAAAAATGGTTGTAAGTGTGGGGGGTCAGAACTCGGGCGGTCACAAGTCAAGGGCCTCCTGTATCTACAGACCATGAAGCCCATTGCATCATTTGATGCAGTATATGGTTGCTAGGTTTGTGCCAAGTAGTATGCCTAGAAGTGGGCCACCTTCTTGGTTTCCCTTAAGTGCTGAATTTAGCTGGAGTGAGGTACATTCCAGCTGACACGATCTTGGTATTGGGATTCTCTTTGAATGAGAATCAGGAGTGTTGTAGAGGAGAAATGGAGAGAGCCTTAAAAAGGTCACATTCTCTTTATTCATTCTCAACAGAACAGTGCTGTGGCCTTTTAGTCCCCCAATTCCTCTTGTGTGGTAAGCTTTTAACCCACTGTGGCGGCACGTCAGGGTTCCCCCACCTCCTGCACCCCCGTAGTGGCACGAACAGACTCCACCAGCCAGTAGAATAGAGGGGGTTTATTGCTTCTCCAGTATACAGCACAGCATAGATGTAATCTGGTTACAGGGCAGGCCTAGGATGCCTCAGCCCCCCTCGAGATGGGGTAGACTGGGCCCCTAAAATCCCAGCCCCTTGCTTAGGCTGCCTCCTCCATGATTCCAGCCAGAAACTAAAAACCTCTCTTCCAGCCCTGTCCCCAGCCAGGTGTTGGTCTCCGCCCTCCTTCCTTTGTCTCTCCCTGGGAGGCTGAGCCTGGGTGTCTGGGTTAATACACATTTGGGAGAGTCAGTGAGAATCTCCCATCACAGCACAGGGGGACCCCGGGTCACAGAGCAGACAGCACCCCCACTACGCCACAACCACACTAGCACCGAGCAGTACATTTCTAACTATCTGATGGTATTGCATTTTAGGACGGAGGGGATAGAGGAACCTGAAAGTGGAAATATGGTTTGTTAGCTAAATTAATAATCCAGAAATATGCAATATGGGAGCTTTGTGGCCTTGACAGTATGGGCCATTGCATAAATACAGTAGGGGGATTATAATTTAAATGATAAAGAAGCAAGAACAGTATCTTTTATTTTATCTGGGAAGTATCACGCACTCCAATATAAATAGAAGGTCATAATTGTGTGTGTGTGTGTGTGTGTGTGTGTGTGTGTGTGTGCGCGCGCACATACAAATCATAATATAGTGATACAGAAATGTAAGTAATCATTGCATTACTCTGAGGGAGATCAGACCTATGAGGGATTTGATGAACTAAATGGAATCAGGCTGATACTGAGGCAGCAGTGTGGGGGCAGCAGGTGGCTCCATGAGAGCAGATATGCGCAGGAGCCAGTTTAAAAGCTTGCTCCCCGTGAACACTGGCTCCCACCTGTCCCCTGCACTGCAGCCTCTAATACAGAGGCAGTGGCACATGGGGTGGGGGAAGAGGACAGTGACCAGCAGCTCCACAGGAGCCAGGGAACCAGGCTCGTTGCTTAACCATGTACACTTTCACATCCCTAGTTCCAAGCAAATATGGCTCTCTTGAGGACCTGTTGGGGGGCCCCCTAGTGAATTAGTTAGTCCTCAAGCCAGATGCAGCGCAAGGTGCAGCCTCTTCCTACCACTTGTGCTCTACAGCATTGCTCCTGTGGCAGAGACAGTTGGGGGGAGTGGGGACAGGTTAGTGCTCAGGACTTTGCGTAAGCCTTGTTTTGGTTCACACCTCCGTAATTGAATTTGTGATTTTTTTTTTTTAAATTGATCCCTAAATTGAGAAGCTTTGCCTGATTTCCACCCAAGCCTATAATCCAGGCCATCATCAAGATTTGGTTTTGAAAAGAAACTTGAAAGCAGACTCCTGCGATGGGTGTCTTTCCACAGATGGGCCCAGGCTCAAATGCTCATGGACCGGAGGTTGCTTTCTTAAAAAAAAATTCATTTCAAGTAAAGATAGGACTAAAATTCATGGAGAAAACCAAGTGTCTTCTACTTTGACTAATAAATAAATATGTCATGACAATACAACTGGAATATATATTTTCATAATAGCCACTTATGAACATGCTTGTTTCACAAGTTTTTGTGTGCGTGTTTTCCAATTTTACATATAGTTTTTACACATTTGAGTTGCCGATAGTGTTGCCAGGTGTCCAGTTTTGTACCGGACAGACCAGTATTTGACTGTTTGGGAAACAAATGGAGAAAATATAAATGTCCGGTATTTTCTAAATAAGATGTAATGCAGATTGTGATGTAATGTCAAGTGTGTCCGGTATTTTTGTTGAAACCATCTGACAACCCTGGTTGCAGACTGATGCTTTCCTTCCAGACACTTCCATTTTGTTCAGATCCCTTCCTAGCCCTGCAAAAGAGGAACAGAGGCCTGTTGTTTTTCAGAATAACAGAGGTGAAACAGTTACTGCTTGGAGAGCTCTGTATTCAGGATCTAGTGTTCCTTCATGTTTATCATGAAAAGTACAAAGTTGTGCATTGGTGCCAAGTATTCTGTTATCTCTGGGGAAAACACACACGTATCCTGGCGTGTCTTTAGCACTTCCTAGTTTTTATGTAGAATCTGGTTTAAACAATAATGAAGTGTGTGGAAATACGAGGCACTTGAGCTGATCTTAGAGCACTTGGAAGGGGGAAGATACCTTCCAAAGAATGAGAGCTTGGGAGAGAGATTGGGGTGGAGTGAGGCATGCTCAAGCAAGGCACACTTGTGGCTGCCTCTATATCCACGCCTGGGATATAGGAGTGGAGGTATTCATCTAGCTCAAAGAGAAGGGTCTTAGGTAGGGTTGCCAGGTGTCCGGTATCCTACCGGACAGTCTGGTATTTGAGCCCTCTGCCCGGTTTAAAAAAAAAAAAAAAAAAATCAGTGCAGTGTCCGGTATCCTCTGATTTTTTCCAGCTGGGCACTGGACGGAAGCCTGACATGGGCAGCCCCACCCCCGCCAGGCTTCTGCGCAATCACAGGCTCCCAGTGGTGTTCGATTGCCACTTATCCCGCATTCCTCTCTTTTTTTTTTTTTGCTTGACCCTAGTCTTTGCAACCCTAGTCTTAGGGTGGGATTTGCTTACAGGCCTTGCCTTCTCTTCCAGCAGCAGGAAGGGAGCCCAGTGGAGGGCATTAACAGCTCTGCAGCAGAAGTGGGCTCCTCAGGGTCAGTAATTGTCCTAAGGGGAGAGAGGGAGGATCAGGGCTCCATCCCAGTCCCCTCCCCGCATCTGGCTCTTCTGTTCTTGAGAAGTTGATTAGGGAGGGTGAGGATGTTTCTCCACCACTCATCTACTGCTCAAGCTTCTTGGGAAAAGGGTAACACAGGTTTTCCTGTTTAGTTCCCGCTAGCCCTGCCTCTCTTGGAATGGGGCTGTTCTTGTCCAAACCTGCTACCACTAGATCTAGGAAATAAGGACAGGAGTGCCCCTTTCTAGGGCCTCTTAAAACTGCTGCTCTTTGTGGCATCTACAGCTTTTTGAGGCAGTGCTGCTGGCCCCACCCTCTGCCAGAAATACAAGTCTAGCTGGGTGGGCCTTTGACCTGTACACGGAAAGATAAAGGAAATAGTCCTCTGGGTGTTTGTGTCGGGGGGGAGTCCAATAATATTGTTTGTTTTCAGATAATCTGGCCTGGCCAAACCATCACTTTCCATAAATGCCATCTATACTGAGAAGTGCTCCAACACATGCTTTACATTCTGTTTCCCCTCTCCTTCTCCTGGGGTTATTTTATATAGAATGCATTTAAATTTTTGAATGCATATTGTGCTCATGGAATAGAGGGACTGATAGTGTTGGCAAGAATCAGGCAGAGTATGCTGGGCAGGTGCTGGTTGTAGGCAGCAGTAATATGGGCAGATTCTATCAATGCGGGAATGGTGCAACAGATGCTGTCCAGTATCCCTATGCAGTTCTGTTAAGGATTCTCTATCCTGAACTGTAGCATTCTCTGCCATTCTAGTGCTAGGACCTCCCAATATTCTGCTAATGCCTCGTCTCACAATGAAATGGTGAGACTTAAGGCCATATTGGATTGCCAAGTGCATTTTATCCAATGGAACAGTTAAAACAAATCAGTGGAAGAATACCACCAATGTAAAGATTTGTAGTCTCCAAAATATCATTTGAAAACCAAAAGCCAATTCTGAGGCACTAATGAGCAACTAAACTTTGAAATATGTAAGGATTTCAAGCAGGTATGTGGCTTTGTTTTGCTCTCCTCCAACTAACTTAAAAATAGCCAAAGGAATTTCCATTTGGAAATGTTGCAAAATGGAGGTGTGATGCTGGCAAGCCAGTTGCCAGCTCATGTCAGGGTCTCTGTGCCTCGCGTGAATACTGACAAATAGTTGATTTCAGTCTGGTGCACCTACATATTAATATTGTTAAAATAGGTAATTATAAAAATGAGCTTAATGTTTAGACTTTTTATTAATATATGCAGAAACTTATGAGCATTCGATCTAAATCTGTGGATATCCATTTATATTTATGGGTATCTGCACCTGTGGATGTAGATATGTCCAACTCATTTTGGCAGATACGGGTGCAGATACAAATTTTGTATTTAAAACCCTGCAAATTTGCAGACATCTGCAGATCATTTTTGCAAATGTGGATGTGGATATCAATTTTGTACCCATGCAGGGCTCTATTTATAGCATCTATATCCCATATTGTCAAGTAATATTTGAACATTTGCATTGTAAGTCTCTGTAAATGCCTAAAATCACCACACAGAAGAGACATTAGTGTGACATACTTTCAGCGGAACATGTTATGTCCTCTCCCACAAGGAAGGCCCACCATCACTGAATGAACTATTGTGGAGCATCAGAGGACATAACACTTAGATTGCTCTCCCTGCCCTAGTGAAGAAGAGACATGAATTCTTCCCATCAGCTGAGTTTCCAAATTGAAGAAGAAGGTGAGGGAGGAATTAAAACTCCATGCAAGGAGGAACTGTAGCTTTATGGTACTTGAGCTCTGAGGGGCAAAGATTGCTAAGCACAAGTAAAAAATGCCATAGCACTTACCATGGTTAGCCATAAAAGACACACAGAGTTTGTTGTTCATAAAAGCTTCTAATCCTTTTTGAAGTTTAAGATTGGAACTCATTTGTATATATACATATTTACTTGCTTTAATCTTATAAAGAACTCTTTGTTTACTTTCTCCTATGTAATAAATCTTTAGATTATTACAGGATTGGCTACATGCATTGTCTTTGGTGTGAGATCTAAGGTGTAATTGACAAGTAAGTCACTGGTCTTTTGGGACTGAGAGTAATCTGAATATTGCTGTGATCTTTGGCATTAGGAACTATCGATCAGAAAGATAAGCTTACTTTGGTGACCAGCCAAATTGGAGTACCCAGTGGAACTCTGTGACTCCATGTTAAGGCTGTTATAGTGCCTGAGGAGTTTACACTTGAGAACTGATTTGGTGAAACCTATATACAGAACTAGCAGCCAATTTAGAGTTCACGGCTTGTTTCTTAACAGTCTGCCCTAAAGTTGGCAACCACGCTCTTGAGTCGTTGGACAGCTTGTGGAAAAGCTACAAAATTGAGGCTCTTCCTCTGAGGCTTATCCTTCATGCAACATGAGTATTTAGCCAGAAGGAAAGAGATGAGCTCCAGAAATCCATGTTTCTAATAGAAATCTTATGAGACCCTGATCTACAGCAGTGATGTGGGAACAGCTGAATTATGAAGCCTGACCTATTTGCCTTCTACATGCTTGGAGAGGGCTGTGCATTGTGATATACAGAACATGAGAAATAGTGTTGCTCTCCAGCATGTGATGGGTGCAACCCAGAATTGTAAAAGAATGTGTGTTTGTTTGTGACTCCCACTCAAGAATTTTACAAGGAGATGTATTGTATTGTGAGGAGGGCTGATTTACAGATGGTTCCTATCCATGTGGTGAATTTAATTCTACACTCCTCCAACTCCAGTTGTTCCAGTGGGATTCTATGGTGGTTGCAGTGAAGCTTTATGGGTGTAAATTAAAGGAAGAATTAGGCCCTATTGGCCAAAGATTCTGCACTGAATTATATTGATGTAAATACAGTGACTTCACTGAAGTCCCTAAACATTGTCTCACCAAAATGCCTCAACCCTGAAATCAATAGAATTAGTCTGAATTTACACAATGAGTCATCAAGAAAATGAGTAATAGAGCTTGACTCAGAGAATAAGTACTAAATAATTTACAGCTGCTAAAAACAAAAACATGTTGATTCTTTTATATGAGAAAAGAAAATCTTCTGGTTAACATCATAGGTAATTTGGTAATTCCAGGTCTATAACACCAAATAGCTAATGAAAAAGGCACTTCTGTGACTCTGCAGATCAATGCTATATGTCCTGTGGTAATTAAGCAATAGTAAACAATATGATATACAGTAGAACTTCAGCATTATCAACAGAGATACAAACTGACCAATCAACCACATATCTGATTTGCAACCAGAACACCAAAAAAAGGGGGCGGGGGGCAAAAAAATTTGCTAAAAGGTTTGACAAGTCAAGGAAAGAGTTTCTGTACTTGCTTCATTTAAATAAAATGATTAAAAGCAGCATTTTTCTTCTGCACAGTGAAGTTTCAAAGCTGTATTACATCAGTGTTCAGTTATAAACTTTTGAAAGAACAACCATAACATTTTGTATAGAAGCTTCAGAGAGAGAGCCAAGTTATTCTGTAACTGGAAAAACTTAAAAATCAACAAATAGTCTTGCAGCACCTTAAAGACTAACAAAACATGTAAATGGTATCATGAGCTTTCATGGGTTCAACCCACTTCTTCAGATGAATGGTGTTATTAAAGGTCTAGTTTCGGAATAAATAGAGGATGGTAGCGCGGAGAGAGGGGGGGAAAAGTCAATTAGAGTCCCCATGCTACATGAGGCTGATAGAGAAGTTGCAAATTGTTCTTCAGTACCCATTATTTGTTTTGTTTTTTTATGTCATTAGGATGTGGAATGTAGCAGGCCATCCAGCCAATGTCTCTATTCATACCTCTGTGATAGCAGTCAAACCTGTAAATGAAGTGGCGCCACCACCAAGGCACTATGAGGCAGCCAAGCACCAGGTCTCCCAATCCCTCTGAGCAGCTTGCTGTGGGCAGCCTCCTTCCCTGCCAGCTCCATAGGGGTCCCTGCTGCTGGCCTTCCGCCAGGACTCTCTGGTCCTGCAACATCCATGCTAGACCGCAGATGTTATCAGACCAGAGAATCCCGGTTTAGAGAATTTCAGCCTGTAGGTTACTCTAGGCCATAATTCCTTAACTCATTTAGGAGACGGTCATGTGAGACACTATCAAAAGCCTTACTAAAGCCTAGATATATCACATCTATTGTGTCATCCCATCCATGAAGCTTGTTATATTAAATATCTCTGGAAAATAAATACTCGCTTCTGACAGCTGCACATTTTTAAAAGGTTAACTTCCAATTTGTTGTTAATTCTTGAGGTTTTATTCCCTTTCTTTGAAATATCAGAACTATATTGTTAGATCAGGATTGAGGACTAAATATTTCAAAAATTAGAAAAATGGGGGATGTTCTGAGACTCTTCTTTGTTAATTCATGGTTGAATCATTATCATTTTTCAGTGACAATAAATCATGTTATGCAAGTGTGGATGACATCTGGCTGTACACAATTTTGTGCCATCTGATTTTTTTCAAACATGGTTATAAGAAGAAAGACTTCCAGTAGTTCCACTTAAGTAGTCAATGGAAGTATACTTGCCAGCTGTAAGGACTGAGTTGCCACCATCGTAACATATAAAGTATCTACAGGCTACAGTATTTCCAGGCTAGCCGTAACTGTCCTAATCTCCAGAAAGACTTTCCTGAAGCTGAGTATAGGGGTAGAAGAAAAAGATATAATCCAGTTGGCAAGGATCCCCTCTCCCTCCTTCAAAGGTGCTTCCGCACACCTGGAAGGGTAACTAGAATGTCTAGTGTGGGATCGACAGTTGTTAAAAGTAGTCACTCAGGGCATGTCTACACTAGGAAATTATTTCAAATAACTTATTTAAAAATAGAAACTCCTAAAATAACTATGTTGAAATAGTGTGTCCACACTACAGGAAGCCTCAAAATTAGTCCAAGACAGGCTCTCTTAATATGGATGCATTACCTCGACTTAGAGCCCCAGGAAGCATTGGGGAATAATTACATTGAATGACTCTAGGGAGTAGTTATTTCAAAATAGCAGCAGTGGAATGTTCACACTAACACGGTTTTGAAATAACTGTTTCAAAATAAGAGTTGTTCCTTGTGGAAAGCCGGAGTTGTTATTTCAAAATAACCAGCCCCTTATTTTGAAATAATGGGCTTGGTAGTGTGGATGCTCTGCTTGTTATTTCAAAATAAGGGGAAATAAGCCCTGGTCTACGCTAGGAAGTTCTTTCCTGGAAATACTTACTTATTTAGCAAACACTTCCCTGGAGACAGACAGATGTAAGTCTGTGATTGGAGTTTCCAGCTGTAATAAAGGTGGTGTTCATGAATGTCTTCTCATAAATTTCTTTCCACCTCACGCTGTAAGTCTCTGGGCACTGTGGGATATGTAAGATAGCTCCAATGCAACTTCCACTTTTTGGCAGCAGTGAGAATTAACACCCTTATGTGCAGGGGTGGGGCAATAGGGTCTTTAAAGTGTGATTCAACTCTCACTTCTCCCCTTTAGAGTTTTTAATTTCCAGCCATGGTTGTTGAATAGTTTGCTGGAGTGGTCTTTTTCATGGCTTGCATTGTAAACAAATTTAATGTGTACAGGAAGAACATCAGACTGGGTTCCTTTCATAACCAGGAAATCTGTAAGGAAAAATTGTATTTGCTTCACTTGCTTTAATAGTTTTTTAATTCAGTTCACAGGAACTGATTGTTTGTTAGTTTGTTTTTGACAGATATGGTTATTTGTCTGGTTTTATTGTTCTGTTGAGTATCCACTGAATTATCTGCCAGTGACAGAAATAGACTACCATTTGTAGCAGGTTCGACTCACTTTCACGGCTTCTTCCAGGGTGGCTTTTGGGGAAGTAACCGGCTGCTCCGACGCCGACGCGCCCCCTTTGAGTGAGGTGTTCTCTTCAGGGCACTGCCCTCCAGCAGTGACCACTATGATCTTGGTCTGTGCCCCCTTCCAGGGGAGATCGGAGGGGGAGGGGGGAAGAGTCATTGTTAGGGTTGCCAGATGGTCTCCCCAAAAATACCGGATACCCGGAATTTTTTGGTTGAGCCAAAAAAAAAAAAAAAGACCGCAGGATAAGCGGCAGTCACAACCCTGCCTCCCAGCTGGGACTCCCAGGCTGGGAAGCGGGGCTACCGTCGGCGCTGGGAGCCTGTGATTTCGCAGAAGCCTGGCGGGGGCGAGGGGAGTGGCTGGGACTCCCAGCCACTCCCCCCGCCTCCGCCAGGCTTCTGCACAATCACAGGCTCCTAGCACCAATCGTGGCCCCGCCTTCCAGCCGCTCCCCCCCACCTATGCCAGGCTTCCATCTGGTGCGCAGCCGGAAAAATCAGAGAATACCGGACATTGCACGTGTCTGGTATTCTCTGATTGTCCGGTTTAAAAAAAAAAGCGCAAATACTGGACTGTCCAGTAGAATACCGGACACCTGGCAACCCTAGTCATTGTTCTTCCTCTGCTTCTCCTCCAGGGTCCTCCCTACTCCCCAGGATCCCCCAGTTCTTCCCCCACTCTGCCTGCCTGCTCGCCTCCTGCAATCCTGCCTTGTGGACTTATGGCCTGGGGCTTCCCTGTCTCGAACTCCCCCAGCCTACCACAGCTGCCTCCTTGCAGCCCAACCTTTTAGGGCTGCCTACATGCGAGCCCCGCCCTCCATGACAGCTTCCTTGCAGCCCTGGGCCTCAGGCTGGGTAGCTTGGGTTTGCTAGGCCAAAGCCTCTCTCATTGCAGGCAGGCAGGTCTCTCCTCCTCTTCCCAGGAGTTGCTCTATATGGCCTCCAGCTGGGCCCTGGTTAGCTGCCTCAGCTGGGCTTCTTCCTGACTCCAGGTCTCAGCCCCTTAAAGGGCCAGTACAGGGCAATGGCCTGCCACACATTATGAAGGGGTTGGAGAATTACTGGGAAATTGAAATAGTTCATTGCCTTCCATGCCCCCTCTCATTCAAGTTAATTTCACCCAGTGTTTCTGTGCACTTCAAAATTGTAGTCTCCCTTGGCGGGGGGGATTGTCCATGGCATTTGGAGAACTATAGCACAGCAGCTCTTCCAGTTACCCCAAAACAGTTTTAAATAACAATTCCTACAGAGCCAGCATATGCTTCACAGGCTTAGGTGCTAGCATTCACACACCTGACTTTTCTACCATGTGCTACCTGTCCTCTTCTAGTTTCCATGTGCTTTCCTGAAACTAAGTTTCCAGTCTCATAATTTTCCCTCCTCCCTCTTAGGCAACCTTGAGACAAGTGCACCAACTTGTTAGACAGGTTAACATTATAGTGTTTGCTCACTATTTAATAAGAAACAGTAATTGGATGTATGTACTAGCTTCTCCAGTACATCACATGCTACTTGTACTTGTCGTATCCTATAACTACAGGTTGAACCTCTTTAGTCCAGCACCTTTGGGACCTGACTGGTGCCAAACTAGAGAATGTGCTGAACCATGGAAGGTGAATATTATCTAGCAGCATTACAAACACATCCACTGCTTATTGGGGACATGTAGGAGTAAATAAAAGCTAAATGACAGAACAGAATACTGAGAGCCAGGATGGTAAACAATCTTTATGGGATCATGGGAAACTTGGCCACACCCATGATAAGTGGACATCTGGCTAACTAGATGTTGCTGGCCCAGAAAGACCTGGACTGGAGAGGTTCATCCTCTAGCTATAATTTGTGTCACATCACAGACCTTTTTTTTTGTTGTTGTATTTTTGTAAACCTCAAAGTGTTTAGAAATGTGGGCAAGCTTTACAGATGGTGAAACTGAGGAATGAAGTTAAGCAAGTTGCTTAGATCACACAGAAAACTAATGTAATTAGAGTCCATGTTCTCTTGATAGCTCAACCTATGCCTAATTCTCTAGATCAGAAGTCCCTAGCTGTGGATCAGTGACCACTGGTTGTCCACAAGGCTGGATTTTGAATTAGGCACACTAGGCATATGCTGACATTCATTGGGGCACCTGAAAGTTAAAAGTGGGTTAAAAGATTAATTTTTTACAGAAAATACGACCTTCAACTGTAGGCGAGGGGGGACATGTAAGGTGTAAATCACAGACCAGCATTTGCTGATGGTTTTAAGAGAGCTAGCTATTCACATAGCACTGGCTGCTCCTCATTTCCAGCTGCTAAAATACATTGTAAACGTACTCAGAAACACAAGTACACTTCTATCATCATTATTTTACCATATAAGCAATTGTTGCAGATGCCTTAGGGAACCAAAAGAGGAAGAACAGGTGTCTGCTACATGGGCCTGGAAATAAAATGCAGTCTGATCTAAATAAAGTTTGAAAACTGCTGCAGGATATCAGTGCCTTCCTCTAAAACAGAGTCCATGCCAGGATTACTCATTGGATTGAAAGAACCGAGTAGAGATGGCTCAGTGTTTGCAAGCCCTTTGGGTTACTTACGTGTAGTGTATAGTCAGCCCTTATTCAGCTACCTTTTTATTTTATGCTTTAGTACTTAAAGTGGAATGTTTTCCCAGAGTCCTGACACATTGTCTCCATCCATTTAGTCTTCCTCTCTATGAATGTAAAGGAAGAAATATTCCAGGTCTTGCTCTGCCCCACCCTTATAACTCTGTCTGAAAGGGAATCTATTGAAGAAAGAGAGATGTGGGTAAGCTGGATAAGGAAACAGTCTGTTTTTCTCCACAGACCATGTTGATTGCTCCTGGGAGGAGGCAGCAAAATTTTATTTAGCTCCCCCCCTCCCCTTCTTTACAGTGGTATTAATTAAGAGAGGTATAGGTTTTTTGCTCCTATGAGATGTCAGTTTGAGCAGAAATGGATTTTTCTGTAGTCCATTTTTATTTTGTGTCTACAGTTGCTGACTTTCTTCAAGGTGTTATATTAGTGAGACAGTTTTCTGAAAAGTTATGGTTTTTAGGATATTACTTTTGTCTTTTCAAACTGACTTTGCACTTATCTTAAATTCAGCCAAGTACTGTAGGTCTGGAGGCACAAAAGTAGTTAGGCACCTAGAACATCAATGCCATTTGCAAAGTCTGAGATAGGAGCTTCTGTCCAGTGAATGGGGAGAAAGAGGCACTTTTAAACTAATTCACAAAAGCCAGAACACTGGGCAGGAAGCTGCTTAAGCTAGCCAATGGGAAATGCAAACTAGAGGATGTGTACTAAGCCCTGCTCCTGGACATAGGCACCGGACTTGAGGGACCTATCTCTGCTTGGGATTTTCATATGCACCCTCTCTCTTTACAAGGAACTGGGGTGAGGCGAGGAGAAGGAGCTCCCTTGTAACTTTTAGCCTATGGTGAACTACTCACCTGTGCTAGGGTAGACCCCCTCAGTTCAAGCCCTCCCTCCACCAAAGTGGGGAGAAGGAATTTGAACAAGGATCTGCCCTCTTTGAGTGAATGCTCTAATGTGAACAGACCAAAGAGTCATTGTATGGGCCAATTGAAAATGACTCTTTAAGAGCAAGAGCAGAAATATGGTTCTAACCTTTTTGGTTAGAGAAACTGACGTAGGAGTTGGAAGACCCAGCATTCAGTCCCCTACATCCCAGGTAAGTGCCCTAACTATGGGGCTAAAGGTTATGGAGCCTCTTTGTGTGAAATAGGCATGATCAGAGGGCACCTATGTGGTTGAGACCCTCTTGTGAGTAAAGTGGATGAATGCCTGTCTTCCCCTCTGGAGCTTAAATGGGAGATAAACACCTGAACACATGGAGTATGCCCAGATGCAGAAACATTGGTGCCAAGTGAGTTTAGGCATCTGTGGGCCTCAGCAGGATTTTTGCCCATCACGCTGGTTCAAAAACTAGGGATATAAACGACTAATCAACTAGTCGACAATCTGATAAGCAAAAGCTTGACACACTAGCTGACTAGTTGCTCCCCCCTCTCCCCCCGCCTTTGCTGCCTTTATCATAAAGGCAGCAAGGAGGGAGGGAAAGAAGAGGGTGCTGGGGGGAACCAGCTTAAAAGCCGGTTCCCCTCCAGCTCCGTGGGAGGCGGCCAGGGTGCAGCTGGGGTTTTCCACCTTTGAAATGTACAAGAATCTCTGCTGGGCTCTTGTACATTTCAAAGCAGAAGCCAGGCATGGAGCTCAGGGCCAGTGGGGTAGTCTAAGTCCCCCACTGGCCCCAGGCTCCATGCAGCGCTTCAATCTTTGAAATGCACAAGAGTCCCTGCTTGGGCTCTTGTACATTTCAAAGTCAGAATGCCAGGTGGCACTTCCGCCCTTGAAATGTAGCAACAGCTGGGCAGGCTCTTGCTACATTTCAAAGCGGAAGTGCCCTTATCACACATGGAAGTGGCATCCGCCATTGACTGGTACTCACCCTGTGTATGGATTTTTGGATTTTTTTTTATGCCAGTGTTGAAATTCTAATGTAATGGGAAGAGTGTAGATCAGTGGTTAGAGGAAGAGGTTGGCAATTATTGCCCTGTCTGTTACTGAGTTGGGGTTGGAATGTGGGGGACTATCTGCATTTCCATTTCCAAGTTTGTAAAATGGGGATGTTCATGATAACCATGACCTTGCAGGGATAGTGTGGGGCTAAATCATGTAAAGTGGTTGAATATCCTTTGGACATGTAGACATCAGTAAACTTCGATGATTGTAGAGAAAGTCAGGTATCACAGGTTTGAAGGATATGCTCTGCAGTGATTAATTTGCACATTGGTCTTAAAATTATGTCTAAAATATAACGTTTCTTTCTATTTCTATCTCTATCCAATATTAAATGAGGCAGATCAAACATGGGCCTCCATTTCCAATTAATTGATAACTGATTCCTAGAGCTTTAACTAGCAGGTTATCCTTCTCACTTCTATTTTTAAATACATGGGAGTTGCTGGGATACTGCAGTAATGGAGGACCATATAAGTACATAGAGAGAAACTTACCAAGTGCCCCCCTCATTTGAGGAATGGCAAATGAATTTAAAAGCACCAGCTGTTGACTCTCAAGCATCACTTGCAATTGAGGAATCTTTGTGGGGCCCCACCCTTAGAATTACAAGAGGATTTCCAATGTGAGTGTGTCAGGAGAAAGTTGAGCTGACCCAGCAGGTTCAATGTGGATCTGAAAGTGTCCAGCTTGCACCCTTTCAGAAATGGGAAGAAATTTTGTTCTAAAAGCAGCTGAGTTTCCCGTGGAGCCTGCCTAGTGGTTCTTCCCATAGTGCAAGATACAGTCTGGGAAATTACTTGGGTTTTGCTCCAACTACCAAAAGCTGAGACTAGGTGACAGAGTATTTTCCTCGAAATTGCCCAGTTCTGTTCATTCTCACTGAAGTATCTAGCACTGGCTACTGCCAGAGGAAAAATACTGGGCTAGATGGACCATTGGTCTGACCAGTATGGCCATTCCCATGCTAACAATTGACTGATTAAACTTAAAAAAAATGAAGTCCATTATGAGTGAGAGTTTAAATGCACAAAAAAATCAGGAAATCATGAAGTTCTAGAAATCTGGTTACTTTGCACACATTTTGCATTACTGTTCAGTTGTTTTAATATTTATGCCGTGCTACATATAGTGGCATACAAATATGATGCTAAGAGAACATTAAGGTTACATAATAAAGGACTCAGTAGCCAGGAAATATGAAAATTAAACTCTGCCCTCTTGTATGGATAACACTTGTGTTGTATGTGATAGCTGCTTTATATGATTGTAATTGGTATTCACTTATTTCATCCTATTCACCAGTGCAATGCAAACTTACTGTTTTTGTTAAAGTGATTTATATTATAAGCATTTTATTTCATAAGATTCCTTTACAATTGTCTGGACTCTAAAAGCTACATTGGTATAATCAACACATCCATTGATCTGTTTTATTCTGATATCAAGTTTATTAGTAAAGTTTGATCTTATTCACACTCTGAGATCCAAGCATCCTCAAATTTTAGTAGGGGAGAAGTTGAAATAGGCATTAGAATTTTGTCACTTACTACTATTTCTTTAATTATTAGTATGAAAAATCTGTGACCATGTTAGAGCTTCTTAATTGTCACTAAGCTATACTCTGTGCCTTCTCAGAAAATCATGGTCCAATTCTCCTTATTCAAAGGCTGAAGTTACTACCACGTGATTTCAAAAGGAGTCGCCATCAATGGCTATTGAAATATAGGGCCTAGGACACACATTTATGTAATTCCAGTTCCATCCACTAGAGGGAGATGGACTGTATAAATACATGCCAGTTCATGACAGTGCCTTTTGAAGATTTTTAGTGTGTTTGCAGCTTTTGATGTCTGCTGCATTTCAAATCAATTATATTTTGTAACTGTCTGACATTCATTACCCAATCCTCAATTCTTTGTGATGGTACGTAACTGAAGTTTTCCCATGCCAGTTTTTTAAAGCACTGAGGTTAGACTTTCTACTGAAAAAAGGGGGGGAAACTATGACTGCACATTGTGGAACAAATCTCATGATACACCCCACACTATAAAGAAAAATAGGCCAAAAAGGTTTCTGACCAAACTAATCTTTGGTATAATTCAACTAAAACCAGTGGAATTATGCCAGGATTAATTGGAGCCCTTTAAGACTGAAACAAAGCCATATAGTACATTTCCTGTATTAGAATAGTAATTAAATTTTGTATGCTTTTTGAGGCAATATCCTTGGCTTGGAAACCACAAAATTCTTCTATCTTAGGCTTTCCACATATTTTATGGGATCATGTGAGAATAGAAGAGATGTTGGAATCTCCATTCCAGCTTCTGTCATTTTTATTTAGTCTCTGGGTATGAAGGGGGGGCGGGGAGACAATAAAGAACAATAAACTTAGCAATGAAAAATTTGCATCAAACTAAAACTAGTGCCTTTCTATTTACAAGAAGGAAAATATACTGTCATTTTCTGTGCCACCCTTCTGCATCTCTACACTTTTTCTAGTTGTCTCCAAACCCAATTCATAATGAACCCATCTTGTGTTTAAAGCTTTACACTGACTTACCCCCTTCCTACCTCTTCGATCTCTTAGCTGCCTGTTCCTCAACTTGTCCACTTTGTGCCCTTGATCTCAGCCTCTCCCCTTCCCTCCTTTCACCTTCTTGCCATTCACTCCCTCCCCATGGGGTCACTCTCTCACTTGTGAAATCTCAGCTTTGCATAAGAGCCACCATGTTGCACCTCTCCTTATCCTTTCAATCTCTCTTCCACTTACCACTGAGCCCCTCTGAAAAGAATTTGGCGATGCTCTGCTTGAAGGTTGTTGTATAAACCACAGAACTGGGCTTGGATTACAAAGTTTCCTCAAGGTTCTGGCCGGTCTCAGAGAAATATGTTTTTCTTTTGTTTGTACTGATTTTAATGAGGTATCCTTTCTACAGCAGAGGAAGCTGCCAAAATCATTCCTCTTTTTTTTATTTGTCATTAAACATTTGTCACACAATAACATGCCCAATACTGTTCTTTCTGTGCATGTATCATATGTCAGAAATGTGTGCTCGGCCAAGGCTCTTTACACGTGGAATCCAACAATGTTGGTCTGCTAAGAATCTGGTTTCCATTAAATGATCTCTATCTTCAGGAGACATTACAGACATTAGCAACAGGTTTTTTTCCCCTTCCAGATTGGTTTCTTTCTTTTTTCTAAATCTGTTTGTTATAGAACTGTTTATTACCGTGGCTCTAGTCTTAAAACATTAGATTCTATATACCATCACCACTCTCCTTTGCTATGCACAATTATTTCCTTTTAGGAACTTAGGGACTTTTCTCTCAGCTCTGCCTTTTGGTTCTCTTAACCTCTCCTTATCAAGTCATATTTTCCAAATTTTTAGTACCATATTTGGGGGGGCAGGGGATGTCCTTTGACCACTGAACCACCAGTATAGGCCTGCCAACAGGGGGTAGGAAAGAGGGCAATTGCCCCAGGGTCCAGTGACTCAAAGGGGCCCAGGGCTCCCAGCTACCACCACTGCTACTGCAGCACTGGTAGCAGACAGCCCTGAGACATTTAAATCACCGCCAGAGTGCTGCACCGGGTGCTCCAAGCAGCACAAAGGGCTGGGGATGTGAGGGGCTGAGGGCTGCTTGGAGGCTGGAATAGTGTGCTCTGGTCAGTGCTCAGGGTTGACTGCCCCCATTCCTGCCCCTTCTGGCGGTGCGGAGCTGCCCCCCCCCCCCAACACCTTTCCCAGGGCCGTGGAAGCTGTCAGCTCCCCATCACCAGTGGAATGTAGTTCAAATGCCCTATGGTACCCCCTATTTTCTGTTTAGATTATGAGTATTTGGGGGCAGCAGCCTGATTTTTATATGTGCATAAAGCATCTAGCAGGCTTTTGGGTTTTGTATAAATACCAATATCTAGTTCAGCACTTTTCACTGTTAGATCTCACAGTACAGTTTGGACCTCCCTTGTCTGGCACCCTTGGGACCTCACCAGTCTGAATGAGGGAGTTTGCTGGATCTGGAGAAGTCAACTCCAGGTCCCCTGCTGATAGACTCTGGGCTTTTCTGGGGTCCATTAGCAGACCCGGCTGGGCTCCCCTCTTGGCTCTGCATCCCTTCTGCTCCCCTCTCGGGCATGCACCGTCAGGCTCTCTGCTCCCAGGCCACAGGCCTCAGCCTCTGGGCTCTGTGCCCCTGGCTGGGCTACACTGATGGCTCCCTGCCTCCGGGCTAGCTCCGCTGTCAGCCCCGGCCTGGGCTCCTAGCTCCTCTCCTGGCCACCAGCCTCCTTGTCCTGCTCCCAGATGTTACTGGTCCAGAGAATCCTGAACCAGAGAGGTCCAACTTGCACTTTAGGGAGGATTTTCATTATCCTCATTTTATAGATGGTAAAACTGAGGCAAAGAGCAGTAAAGTGACTTGCCTAATGTCATTCCTCTACTGATACACAAAATGTGCAGCTGTGTAGGGCACCACAAAATTTGGGGCTCCAAATTGCCCCAAATTTCATGGTGCCCTAGTCAGCTGTGTGCCATGTACATGGTGGAACTAGCTCCATCCCCAGGCCAGCCCCCCATTGGGCTGCCCCTAGCCATCACTCACCGGTTGTTTCCTCTTCTGGCAGAAGGGGAAACCACTGCTCATCTCTGGCTGCCTGTGCAGCTACCCCCAGCTCCTCCTCTTGCCTGTAGCTCACACGGCTTGCTGCCACCCCTTTCTCCCTGCACAAATAGGGTGCAGGTGCTTGGGCTGTGTAGGGCATCGGACTTGGTAAAGGACAGCCTTCTGTCACCCAGTAGGCTAATGGAAGAGCTAGGAGTAGAACCCCCATACATAGAGCTCCATTTCAGTGTACTATCATCTCGGCCACACTACCTAATAAAACAAAGAAGAATAGGTTTTTTTGTAGGAGAAAACTGATTCAGTCCTCTAAACCTGCCACTTTTCCCCCCTTGGAATGGTGAGTGATAAGCGATATTCTCACTTCAGTAAATTCTCACTTCCCCCTGAGTCGCTGTGAAAGATTCAAATACAGGGTTTATTTCTCTGTGATTTGGGCTTAATGAGGAAATAAGCAACAGACTGTTTCAGACATTGAGCCCCTTGCTTTAAAATATTCATTACTATTCTCCCTGTGTGTGGGTGTGTGTCTGTAGCTAGGCATACGTGAAAATGTGTGAGACCTTGCTGTATCATAGCAACATAATCTCAAAGGGGTAACTGTGTTATTCTGCCATTTTGGTTAGTCTCTAAGGTGCCACAGGACTACTCATTTTTATAGCAACATAATGTATATCTATGGCTGTATGAACTCTTCCCTGGTGCTATTTATTCCAGGTGAGACCCACAGGTGTCCCAAATCTATAAGAATTTGCTGCAGGTCCCATTATAGGGGAGGATGGGTCCTGAAGGTCATTAGAAGTTTCAGTTCAGGTGCTATCAAAATGCCATGAGTCACCTTCATCCCTCCCCAGTATATATTTAATGAAATTAATGCCATTCTGGAATGAAAATGCCTCTTAGGGAAACTTTAATTTGTGTATCGATTTAATCTCAGCATTGATTCCTGGAAGCACATTAACTTGTAAGTGGGGTGTGAGGGACACCTGGCAGGTTACATGGCAATGACACAAACATAGGGCCTCCAAAACCTCCCATATGACTTCATTGAGCTTGCATCAGGCCTGTTGTGCATTAGATGCTGTCCTTGCTACCACAACTGATTGCACATAAGAGGCGCTCCATACAAACCTCAGTAATATGCTATCTCAACTAACTCTAGGGGCATATGTTAGTATTGAGCACCTAGAACACTGACCACAGCTACATTGTAGGTGGCTTTACACATACATGCTATTATATGTATCCACAAAATTGAAAGTAGGTTGAGGCCCCTTTAAAATCTGGCCTATTGTATGTACAGTAGACTTCCGATAATCCGGCACCTTTGGGACCCAGGGGGTGCCGGATTATCGGATATGCTGGAGTATCAGGAGGTACTCCAGCAGGGGGGCTGTGACAGGTCTGCGGGGGGGTGGGGGCCGGCGAGGAATGGGGCAGCGAGAGGCGAACCCTCCCACCGTTTTGCAGGGAGGCAGGGGGAAGCCCTACGCAGCTGCCGGCAACAGGCCAGCTGGGGCTGCAAGCGGCAGCGGCGGACTTGCGGAAGCGGCGGGGCAGAGCAGCTGGGGTGCTGCCAGGTTGGTCCCACAGCGCCGCCACTCGCCTCACCTCGCCCCCTCTCCTCCGCCACCGCTTGCAGCCCCAGCTGGCCTGTAGCAGGCAGCTGCGCGGGGCCTTCCCCCGCCTCCCTGCAAAATGGTGGAGGGTTCGCCCCTTGCCACGCTGTTCCCCGCCCCCCAGCTAGCCGCAGTGCGGGTCCCGGCAGACCCGTCACAGGGGTATAATCCCCTTCCTCTCTCCTCCCCTTCCCTTTCCCAGCCCGTGAGCGTGCATGGGGCTCACAGGAGCGCCAATTGTCTGTCTGGCTGGAGCACTTCCGGGTTCCAGTTGGTGCCGGACTATCAGGAGTGCCGGACCACTGGATGCCGGACAATTGGAGTTTCACTGTGTTTGTTTTCTGGTAGCATTCATAGTGTCCCACAAGGAGAACTAGCTTCTTGTCTAAACCAGTGTGGTAGGAGTGTCTCAAGATAATACTCAGCAAACGGAGGATAGTTTCAGAATATAGGGGAATCCAGAGTGCTGTAAGGCAGGGTTGCCAGCTTTCAGGGTTTCCAAATGGTTCACTGGAATGTAGCAGTGCTGGCTGCCATAACGTTAATTGGTCAGTCAAAATGATCCAGGAAATGGAAAACGTTATGTTTCAGAGAGGCCTGAGAATGAGTCTGCCAGAATGGAAACCTGGCATAGTCCATTGTTGCATGCCTAGGATGTAGAGCTGTTAGGGTGCTCGTCTAGAGCTTACTACAGTTTGGAAACTAAACATTGCTTTTTCTTAGCTTTTACCATAATTTTTCTTTTGAGACTGATGCTTTGTGAACTCTTCCCTGATTTCTCTGCCCTGGGCATAGTCTTGGGGGAGGACACTATTAGGGAGGAGAAGGTGCTAAACTAAGGGGGAAGGGCACTGGCTCAGCTGAGCTAATAAGTGCAGAATTTGTTCAAAAGATAGAAGCAGACCGGGATTGCAAAGTGGGCTGGTGGCAGTGTATATTCACTTAAGTCAATCACTGTGAAAGCCATCACTGTTAAAGTTAAAGATGGAAATGCATTTCCTTAAAGAGAAAGATGTGTGTCTTTCCTCCTGCACTCAGCAAAACAACTTTCAACTAGTAGTGCTATATTTAAAGAACTATTATCTTTAAGCTCATTTCTGAGCTGGTTTATTACATGTCCACTTACATTTATTTCAGCTTGAAACTCGGCAAATATAGTTTCAGCCCAGACCAGTTTTTACATAAGAATGGCCATAGAGGGTCAGACCAAAGGTCCATCTAGTTCAGTACCCTGTCTGCCGATAGTGGCCAATGCCAGGTGCCCCAGAGGGAGTGAACAGAACAGAGAATCTTCAAGCAATCCCTGTCCCATCTGACAGAGGCTAGGGACACCATTCCTACCCATCCTGGCTAATGGCCACTGATGGACCTAACCTCCATGAATTTATCTAGTTCTTTCTTGAATCCTGTAAAAGTCCTGGTCTTCACCACCTCCTCTGGCAAGGAGTTCCACAGGGTGACCACACGCTGTGTGAAGAAAAACTTCCTTTTGTTTGTTTTAAACCCACTAAAAGGAAAAAGTAACTTAAACCAGTTATATTGTGTTTTTGCAGTTAAAGTAGTGTTTCTGGATTTTCAAGTCCCCTCTCCTCCTCCGCCCCTCAGCCCCATCTGTCTATCTGAAAATGGCAAGTGCAGCAGCAATTTTTCAAGCAATCTTTAGGATTCAATCCTGTACTGGCAGGCTGGCTGGAAAAATGGTGCAGCAGTCAGCCTTTAATCTTTGCCAAGCAGTCTTGAGTGACCAGCCAGATTCCCTTCATGGCTCCCATGAATGTGCTGGAAGATGTATGGGCCTCATGTGCCAGGACACAGGCCATGACTGGAAGGGTTTTTCTTTCTTATAAAAAGGGATGGGCTGGCCCACAAACCATTTCTCTTGCCAGCTGTGTCAGATCCTGCTCTGCATCAGTAGGATTCTTTGGAAGGTGAGTAAACAAGACACCATCCCTGCTTCTGTTGGTTCAGGCACTGGGCCTTGCTATCCTGCCCTATTGTTTATTCCATAATACGTAAAAATGAGAGCAAGGTGGTTGAGATTCAGTCTGGATAAGACGTGTTTGATTTTGGAGAAGGCACGGTAAGGATAACAGTTGCTGCTTGTATTGAGGGTGCATGTCCACTTTGGTTGTTTGAATTTACAAAGAGAGTCTGTTCAATTTCCCAGATGCTAACAGATGAGTAGAAGCTGTGGTGGCTAGGAGAGTTTTCTGCCAGGTATGAGCTGAACTGACATGGCCTGTGTCACCGGAGGTTTTGGTAGCAGCAGTGCACTGTGCTTGAAGCAACATCTTCAAATGTGTTAAGAAACTGCAGCAGAGCATGGTGGCTTGGTAGGTAAGCAATAGCTTCGGAGAGGTAGCCGAGTTAGTCTGTAACTGGAAAAAGTTAAAAAAACAATGAATAGTCTTGTAGCACCTCAGACTAAAAAAAACATGAAGATGGTATCATGAGCTTTCATGGGCACAACCCACTTCTTCAGATGAATTGGTAAGCAATGTTTCTCTCTAGGAGCAGATGATGTCAGTATTGTAAGATTTGTACTAGTTGCCTCTTGATTTCCAGATGGAGTTATTCAAGGATACATTTGTTGGTCAAGAGAAATGTGCCCATCTTTGAGACCTTTGGCTGGAACGCAGCCCCAGGTAATTTGATCCAAGGCAGGAAGAGAGGATTACAGAAAGAGCTGTTAAAGGTATGAAGAGAGGAGAAAAGTTAGATATTTACATCTAAATGTCATTTAAATTTAAAGGCAAAGAAGAGAAGTTAGTGTGGGGGGAGTAAAAGGGCTTGCCTGGGTAAAACCTGAATAAAAGCCTCTCAGATTCGGCCTAAAGTATGCAAATAAATTGATTTCCTAGGGGCTCAAAATAATTTAGTTGCCCAGACTTTCCACTGAATCAATGAAATCACTTTGTGCTAGAGTTCACTAGTTCATATATCCTCTCTAGGCTTTCCTAGCAGCTGGTCATTAAATAGCTACATTCAGGCTGTGAATCTCTCTATTCAAGACCTAGGTTGGCCTCTTGGAGGAAACTGCTGAACGAGGCTTTTGATTGGAAGGAAGGGATTTTATGCTGCGCTTTTTTTTTCATTTTCATTCCTCTTGTGACTTAGGGCTCTCTGGTGCACATGAAGAAGCCTTTCTTCTCGTGTCCTGGGACAGGATTTTTGCTATTGTCCCCAAAGTCTACTGACGGTTGACAGGTTTCTCGAGAAGCTTGGCATGGTGCCATTGCTTATGTAGCCTGAGACTGGTGAAATGTAGGCATGCCCAGAATTCTGTTAGGAAAGCCAGAGAATCTAGTCAGGTCATTTTCTCCTTTAGTTAACTTCCAGCACTTAACAAAACCCTGAGAGGCTGTTGCAGCAGCAATACCCTTTCAGAAATGGTTAATTCATTGGCCTTTGTCCTCTTGTTTTGATTTTAAAAGGTGGGATTTTTCCAGTGAGGGCAAGACCTTATCAATGCTTTTTAGGCAAGAGGCTGTTGTAGCCCTAGGGGATCTAGCTAGAAGTCATGAAGGAGAACAATTAACCCATTTGAAGACCTTAAGCATCTAGAAGACTCATGAGAAACATGTTGAAGTGCCAAGAGCATGTGTGTTCTTTACCACTGGTGACTGCACATGCATTTGTATTTACTTTTGTCCCTAGTGCTTAACTAATCTGCTAAATTAATGCAGTAAAGTTTGTTTTTGCTGCAGCTTAATTTGAATTAGCCAAAACCTGTGTGTGATAGGGCTGCCCTTATTGGAGCACAATCTTTTAGCAGGCCACAGCATGACAGGCACATCTGCCTCAGTTTCCCCGCAGAGTCCCCAGTAACTCCATGCACATTTATTGTTGAACACAGTTCAAAACAATCCATAATAAAAATCCCAAATATTTAATCTGTTTCTCACCCCAGTGCAAACAGTCATTAAGTTCACCCAATGTCTTGTCCCTTAATGCCCATATAACACAGCCCAGTGCCTTTTACCATGGCTGGAATCTGTCAGTCCTGCCCTGTCCCTGTTCCAGGACAGCTCCCTTAGCCCTTTGAGCTGGAGAGCAACTCTGCTCTGCCCAGCAGGACCCTACATTGCTTCTTGGCTGGGGAATCTCCTTATCAAGCTGCCTCACTTCCCCTCTGGGTTCTGGCAACATCACACATTGGCCTTCTTCACTGCTTCCCTGCTGTCAGCTCTCTCTAGCCCTTGCCATTGGCTTTGTAGCTTAGAGCTAGCAGGTATCTCTCCCTGATGTTTTTTCTGCCTTTGGCCCTCACACTTTGGGCTCTCAGGCTTGGGGATGCCAGCCCTGAGCCCAGCAAACACCTCTTGCTGTACTCCTTGTCTTCTGCCTCCTCCCAGATCCCAGACATACAGGCTCTGACAGCTTTTACCTGCCTTCTTCCTCACTTCCAGCCAGCTTTCACTTGCCATTTTCTGACTGGTCCTAATTCACCAGGTTTCTCCCACTGGTCCTTCACAACCCTTATGGGCTTCCCTATCCTCGTTAAGTGGCTAAATAGGCATGCCTATCCTGGCACAGAGAGCTGGACCTACTTCATTTACTAGGGCCAGCTGCCCATGACACCACAACTAATATAGTGTTATTTATGTACCCTAGTATTTACCGATGTACCCTGTGTTCTGCCAGAGGTTCCCTAAACCCAGAATGCAGCAAAACTATGATATCTTTGCTTTGTTTGCTGCATGCTTACTTTTCTAAGAATTCTGCTGCTTCTTCAAGTGATTGCTCATGTGCATTCCAAGTTCAGTGTGTGTGTTCCACGTGCACGGTTGCCGAGAAGCTTTTTCCCCTAGCAGGATACCATAGGTTGGCAGGGGAGACTGCCTAGAGCAGTGCCAATATGGCTAGGTAAATAGCACTCTGTCAACCATTCCCTCCCTCAGTTCCTTCTTACTGCCAGTGACAGTTGTCCGAGCTAGCTTCTTTTGCCTTGAGCAAGCCTGCGTTCCCTAGCTTTTGTGTTGTAGATTGTTCTCTCGGGTTTTAAGTAGTTGATAGTTAAATGATAAGTTCACTGCAGGGATTCCTTGTGTCCTGTTCCCCCCCCCCCCCACCCCACATCTGGGGGCGTGGCATGCCTCTGCTCTCTGATCAGCAAGTCACCATTTGGGTAAGGGTGCTAACTGTCCCTCCATCAGTGACAGATATCCTTCAGTGGTGGCAGCAGCCCGTGAATGTGTGCCAAAGGGTACTGTTCTACTCCCCTCGGCCCACTTTGACATTGGTAGCTGACATCTTGGACTTTGGGTGGGGTGCACATTTGGGTCTCAGGACTCAGGGAGTCTGGTTGCAGGCTGAATGCATGATGCACATCAACATAAAGGAAATCAGGGCTGTGAAGTTGGCCTATGTGGCCTTTCTGAACAAGATCAAAGGGAAACATCTCGGTCCGGATGGACGACACCACAGTAATGTTTTATATCAACAGACAGGGTGGTGCTCGCTCTTCTCCCACGTGCAGGGAGGCGATATCGCTGTGGGAGTTTTGCGTGTGCAACAAGAGGCACTTGCTGGTGTATTACCTGCCAGGGTCCCAGAACTCTCTGGCAGAGAACCTCAGCTGCTTATTTCAAGCTCATGAGTGGTCTCTGAGGTGGAATATGGTGAAGTGGCTCTTCCAGAGATGGGGTCATCCCCATTTTGACCTCTTTTTCTACATGGTAGAACAGGAAGTGCTTGGCCTTCTGTTCCAACCTTAGCACCAGCAAGGACTCTCTTCTAGACAATGCCTTTGAAATTCACTGGTGGAGGGTCAGTGTTCCTCTAAGCAGCAGTGTTCCATCCAGGAGCGGAGTGAGTTTTGTCTTGTGCGCCAATAATGACATCATGTGTGCTTGTTCGGACATATGACACTGTGGCACCCACCAGTGGCACTGCTCCCTGAGAGACTCTCCCAACATAGGGACCCTGAGCCCTGCTCCCAGGTAACATCCTCCCACCTCATGGGGAGAAGGTGAGACATGTCTCCCCCAGGGAGCACTGTTCCTGGGACAGTCTTTGTGCAGGGCAGGGACTGCCCCAAGCTGATCCTTGCAGGGAGGGCTGCAAGTCCCACCTGGGGCATAGGGAAGCTGCTGCCTGTGCCCTGGGTTTGAAGGGAGTGAGGTGCTGGGGGGAGGAGGGCGGGCGGCATTGACATGTGAGGAGTGGGGGGGGCAACAGAGGGTAGAGCACAGGGGGCTCTGAGGAGCGAAAGAGAGGGGGAGGGGAGGAACAGAGATGCAGGAGCAGCTGCACCACAGCTGGGCTCCAGCTTTGGGCAGCCACCACGCAGCCCACCCTGGGAGCAGCCAAACAGCCCCTATGCAGCCCTGGCCACAGCTCCTGAGGAAGGGCTGGAGCTGGCCCCTGGAGGAGTCCTTCCCCCCGGAGTATCTGCCTGCCATGCAGCCCCAGCCGATGAAACAGCCCCATCTGCCAGAGCAGTCTCCTCCCCTCCCCCCCCCCCAACACAGCCCCAGCCGCCTTAGCGGTCCCCATCACATGGCCTGGCTGCTGGAACAGCCCCAGCTGCCAGAACAGTCCCACCACCACGTGGCCCCAGCCACTGGAGCAGTCACCACGTGTCCTAGTCTGTAGCTCCAACCCTAAAGGGCTGGAGCTATGGTCAGGGCCGCATGGTGGCTGCCTGGCTGCTCCCAGGGTAGGTGGCGTGGCGGGCAGCTTCCTCATGAACTGAGACTGGAGCTGGGGACAAATTGCTGCCCCAGTCCAGCTCCAGCAGCTGCCAGGTGGCCTGTCCTGGCCACAGCTTCAGCCCTGGGGAAGGGCTGGAGCTATGGCCAGGACTGCATGCTTGCTGTCCAGCTGCTCCCGGGGCAGGACCGCATGGCGGGCAGCTGCCTCATGCACCAGGGCTGGCACCAACTCTGGCTCCAGCCCCAGCACGTGGGGCAGCCGCCCACCATGCAGCCTACCCCGGAAGCAGCTGGGCAGCTATCACGCAACCTTGTTTCCCCACTCTCCCACTGGGCCCACCACAAGCAGCTTACCTTCCAGGAAGGTGAGTGCTGTTGTGCAGCTCTGCTGAGAAGATGGGCGGACTTCCAATTCTTTGTGCTCATCCATGCAGGTGCGCACCACAAAGGATACTTAGGGGACATGTCTCCTGTATGTGTTTCCCCATGCCCCTCTAATTCACAAGGTGCTAATCCAGGTTCGGGAAGACCACGTGGATCTCATTTTGATAGCACCAGCCTGGCCCAGGCAACAATGATATACGCAGCTGTAGCAACTGTCGGTGGCCCCTCCAATCCCCTATCCCTTACTCCTGGACCTACTGTCCCAGGATTGTGGCACATTGCTGCACCTCAGCCTCCAGACTTTACACCTGACTGCCTGGAGGTTCTATGGTTGAGCGCAATAGAGGACCAGAACTCACTCGGAGGGAGTGAGGGCAGTCTTACTGGGTAGTAGGAAACCCTCCATATGGGTCACGAATGCATCCAAATGGAACAGGTTTTCCTTGTGTGCCCTGCAGTGTGTGCCCAGCCACTGCAAGCTTTATCCCCACAAGATAATCCCGAATAAGGGGAACCAAAGTACCAGGGGCTGGCCACTTCTTTCATTAAGGTTCATCTGGCCACAATATCGGCATTCCACCCAGGGTCAGGAGTGCGTTCAGTATTTGTGGACCGCCTGGTGGGACAGTTCCTTAAGGGCTTATATTATAGCCTCATCTGAGGGACCCGGTGCCTCAATGGGACCTAAACCCGGTGTTGTCAAAGTTAATTGCTCCACTGTTCAAGCTGTTAGCTACTTGTTCCTTGTTGTATTTGTCTACAAAGTCTGTATTTTTAGTGGCCATTACTTTGGCCAGATGAGTTTCCAAACTAAAAGCGTTACTGTTGGAACCCCATTATACTGTTTTTTCTTTAAAGATCAGGTTCAGTTGTGACCCCATCCTTTGTTCCTCCTGAAGCTGGTTTCCCATTTTCAAGTGTCCCAAGACATTTTCCTGCTGGTGTTCCACCCCCAGTGTCTCCTTACTCCTTGGGACAGGTCCCTACATTCCCTGGATGTGAGGCATGCCTTCGCTTTTTACTGTGAGTGTACTAAGCCATTCAGGAAATCCAACCAATTGTCCGTTGCAATAGTGGATAGGATGAAGGGGCTCTCTGTCACCTCCCAGAGAATCCCCTCCTGGATCACTACATATATCTGTACTTGTTATGACTTGGCAAAAGTGCCAGTCCCTCAATTGTCTGCCCATTTGACCTGAGCACAGGTCTTGTCAATGGCCTTTCTTGTGCATGTTCCTGTCCAAAAAATTTGTCGAGCAACCACGTGGTCCTCAGTCCCCATGTTTACATCCCAGTATGCCATCCAACATCAGGCTAGAGAGGACACTGCATCTAGGAGAGCTGTATTGCAGACTGGTGATCTCTGACCCCTCTGCCAGATAGCAGCTTGGGAATCCAGTTATACAGCAGTCAAACCCCAGAACTCGAAGTGAAACACTGCTCTTCTTTAGCCCCAGTCACATAGGCCTCTTGAAGCAATGACAAACCCAGCCTAAAATGGGTTGTCCTCTCCATTTTACAGATGGGGAAACTGAGGCACTGAGGAGCTGTGACCTCCATAAGTCTGCCACAGAGCTGGAATTGGCACCCAGCTGTTCCACTGTAGCCACCAGCTCATCCCAGTAAGATCAAGAGCTCATAATATTGCAGTCCCGAGTGCTGAAGTCAATGAATGTAACCAGGAAACAGTGTGTCACTGTGCTATCTGGTATTGCAAAGAACACATGCCATGCTGGGTGCAGGAGAGCAGACTTACTGTTCTTCTCTAGGGATGTTAAATATTGGCTAATTGAATAGTCAATTAGCCTCATGAATTCCTATCGGTTACTTGACTATTCTATAGTCCCTGGGGGGGTGGGGCCGGCAGCCCGTGCACTCTGGACTCACTCCCAAGGAGCCCCTTGCCACGCCGCAATCTGTATCAGAGGCAGCAGCATGGGGTGCTAGGCAGGAGCTGGTCCGTGAGGGGAACCAGTTTAAAAACCAGTTCTCCTCACGGACCCGCTGCCTGTCACCCCATGTTGCTGCCTCTGAAATAGAGGCAGAAGTGCGAGGTGGCAGCAGCCCCTGTCCGGGGGGGGGCGGTCTGAGCTCTCGGACTCAGTGTGAGGTAGAAATGAGCCATGCTGCCTGCCCACCCAGCTCCTAATATGCTTTAAATGGAGAGCTGCAGCAGGGGTAGGTCCCAGACCCTGCAAAAGCCAGGACTGAGCCAGGCTGCTGCCCAGCCTGCTAAAAAATTTATTGGCAAGGGGGGCGGGGGAGGATGCTTGTAGTCTATAGCATTAACCAATAAGCTTTTGCTTATCGGTTAGTCGAATACACCAGGGGTTCTCAAACTTTTTGATACCGCGACCCCCTAAAATGCTCATGGAATTTGTGACACCCCCCCAAAATTGGGGGGGGGGGAAAGGAGCCAGAGAAAGTTGTTAAGCAAAAAAAGAAAAAAGCTTGACTCTCACCCTTCCTGTAGTCGCTGTGCTGCAGGGAAGCCGCCGGCGCTGCACTCCTCCTCCAGAGCTGACACCCCCTCCCGGCACGCTACACAACTGTGGGAGGGGAGCGCACTTCCGGAATCCCCGGAAGTGGAGCGAAGGACCCTGGCAGCTGTGACCCTCTGGGGGTCGCGACCCACACTTTGAGAATCTCTGGAATACACTATTACATCCCTATTCTTCACTGTGATGATAGTGAAGGACCTTGAGTACAAGGCTGTGCTATAGGCAGTGAGAACCAAATTATTCCAATGATGGCTACACTCAAAATCTGTGAGAGAGTGTGTATTGAAAAGGAATTGCTTGCTTTTGGTCTAGAATTTGGTATTAACACAACAGGAGCAGCAGCAGCAGCAGGAAAAACAACTGAACCCAAGAGCAAGTCGCCAGATGGTTAGCTGCTTGTAGGATGGCACAGAGGGAAGGAGTTGGCAGGTATTATCCAACACCCAGCTGAAATCCCTGCACAGCTGAGATGCAGCTTGCCTCATTTCCTAGTTGCTGTCAAGCGAGTAGAATGTGACTAAGACTATCTCTTCCAGCAGCACAGGGGACCAAATGTACATGAGCTCGTTGGAGATGGAAAGTTGATTACGTATGTTGAGTTGGATCCCTGACAAGTAGGATTTAAGCCATGTGGGACATCCCTGTGTTAACAGTCCAGCTCAGCATGGAAGAGAGGAGGAGCTGGACTCTGCTTTAGTTACTATACCCCTCCACATACACAGAATTTTCAAAAAACAAGCAAGGGTGAAGCTGCATGAAGTGGAGCAGAGGGCATCTGATGAACTCCAGCCCTTCCATTCTTCTCTTGTTTCCTCTTCGTTAAGTCAACTATTGGCTAGTAAAGCCCTGAGATCAGGCCAATGGAAATGTATTGGTAAAACATTCCCCTCCCCCCTCAAATAAGCTAATGTTTTTGCCCTCTGCTTTCTGATGACGCACCAATGGAAAATAGCGATAAAGACTGTGTGCAAATCTGTCTGATCTTTGTCTCTAATTTGGAGAGGGAAATGTGTTTGGGGAAACCTTACTCTTTGCTGAAGCTGAGTGGGGGAAGCAGAATCAGTTGCATATTTTGGCACCCCTGCTGTTATAAAAGATTTTTTCAAAACTGTTTGTTGTAACCTGGATTATGGTCACGATTTAATGGTCACTTTCTGTATCCCCAGAGTACAAGGTTGCTTGGAAGGAAAATATTAATTTCATAGCATGGAGTCAGAATCACAAACACCTGCACCATATTACATCTTTCCTTCCTTTTAGAACACACATGCAAACCGAGTTTGAAAAGTGTTCTCGACTGATCTATCAGTAGTTGTGCTCTGATGTCAATCTCATCCTGTCTCAAGTGGAGGGAAAGATTTTGACTATCATTTGTCATCTGTCTTGAGCTCCTGAGAGAATAAGGATTTGGTCTTTGTATTCTACTTTCTAAATGTACTACAGATGCAAAAGGACACAGTTAGTGCTTAGATATTAAGATAATAGACACCTGGAAAACACCTTAGATTTTTTTGTTAGTGTCCCAAACACCAACCAAAAGTAGTAATGTCACCAAAGCCAACTTTTGATCTAAACTAAAGCATGCATCTAGAACTGTTGCAACTAGGGATTCTCAGAAAAAGAGAATATTCCCAGCTATATTGCTACCCACAGTGCTGACTTCAAGATGTAGCAAAGGGGGCACTCTGGCACTGTGCCGTAACAGGCCAGTCCGGGCACTGACTCGGAGATGTTCTGCATCCCTCCACAGCACTGACTACCACGGCATGAGACTCATCACCGAAGATAGTCCAGTTTTCAAGGTCACCTCCATCGGTACCATCTCATCACTTGGCACTGAGCATCAGACCCAGGACCATACCATTCAAAGAGAAAAGACCACTGTACTGTTCCGGCATGCCAAAATCGACACCTCCACAGTTCTTGGATCAGGAGATCATGGTGGTCTCCATGGAACCACATTCCTCACTCTTTGACACTGACCAGTCACTGGGTCAGGCTTTAGACCATCTGCCAGTGTTGCCTGCTCTCTTGTCACACAGTGAGCCTGATGCAGACAAGCACAGGAGCAGGTTCTCATCTCAACACTCCTCTCCCACTCACAGACGACCTCCATGGCACTTGCACCACACAAAGCCTCACCACAGTTCCCAAGTCCAACTGTGGTATGGGCAACCATGGCCATATCCACCTCCACCTCACCCCGTACAGTGACCCCCATGGGACCCATGGCCAAATTTTAGGGAGCAGTATTCCTCCTTTCCCAACCCTGACACACCATTGAGATAAGCATTGACATCTCCATCTGCTCCGAGCATTCCTCCCACAGAAATTCAGGATGAGGATACTTAGGACAGAGATGACACCTTAGAGGTTCAGCCAACGGAAGCCTCCCCACCTTACATTTCCTTTTCAACACCATATGAGATCATTGTACCTACAGCACCCTCACCCGCAGACAACCTGCAGCAATTTCAGGAATTATTCAAGAGAGTAGCTGCAAATCAGGAGATACCCCTTCAGAGGTACAAGAGAAACAATACAAGTTGCTCCAAATCTTACAGCCTATGGTGCCATCTAAGTTTGCACTGCCAATAGATGAAGCCACTATGGAGGCATCCGATGACATAGGGCAGACACCGGCTTCTGTCACACCAACCAATAAGAAGGTTAATAGGAAACGTTTTGTCCCAGCTAAGGACATGGACATTCTGTTCTCCCATCCTCAGCCCAACTCATTAGTTGTTGATGCGGTCTGCCACCGCAACAAACAACCTCAGTTCAAGACCGTTCCACATGACACAGATCATAAGACACTGGATTTATTTGGCTGAAAAATATACTCTTCCGCCACACTACAGTTCAGAGCAGCCAATTACTCTGCCCTTTTGACTAATTGTAATTTCTCCAATTATGCTAATTTGGAAGAACTTTTGGAGCACCACTTGGAACAGAAACGCCCTATTCTGAAGTCTGTCATACAGAAGGGATAGACTACAGCTCATACATCACTACAGTCTGTACTCAATGTAGCAGACTCACGTGCTCATGCAGCCACACTGTCAGTGGTTATGCAGCGAACATCTTGGTTCAAGTCTTCAGAAATTCCCAAAGAGCTCCAAATTAAAGTGGAGGACTTGCCCTTTGACAAAAGCAAACTCTTTTCCACCAAAACCAATGAAGTCTTTCATTCAATGAAAGACTCTCGCACTACCCTTCACGTGCTCGGCATGTGTACACCATCAGCCAAGTGTAGGTGCTCCATGACATCCCAAAGACCCAGGGAGATCACACTTGGTCATCCCCAACATTAGGCATTTCGATTCCAATAGACCTAAATAGAGATCTCAGCAGAGGAAACCACCTAAGGGCCAGTCTTCTGTGAACCAGGCCCCTAAACAACAGTTTTGAGGCTTTGGTCAAGAGTCTGCACAACCTCCCCCCACACAAAGTGTTAACTCAGTCCCATTTTATTTTTGTCCATAGTTTACACCCATGTTCCCACCTATGGGCTACCATAACAACGGATCGGTGGGTGCTGGAAGCCATACAAACAGGATATGGCATACCCTTCCTCTTTATGCCTCCTACCTTACCCCTTTCCCCATCCCTCTTCAGGGACCTTTCCCACAAACACCTTCGACTGTAGGAAGCCAACCCACCTCCTATATACAGGGGCCTTGGAACTGGTCCCAAGCCCGTACTTCAGGAAGGGCTTCTATTCCAACTGCTTCCTCACCGAGAAGAAGAGCGGAGGGATGGAGGCTTATCCTGGATCTTGTCAAGATCAGGTTGCCAATTCTCCTGGACCAGATGCAGCAACGGAGTCTGGTCCAAATGGCAACCTGTCCATCTGGTCCAGGAAATCTGGCAACCCTCACTGCTCCAGACTGGGGCTACAACTGGGGGAAGTGCAGAGTCCTGGGCCTGCAGCAGGACCACGGAGATAACGGGCTGCAGAGCTTATGGCAGGGCCAGCGGGCAGTGGGACCCTGAGGGCCAGCAGAATTTGAGGCCAGTGGGTGATGGAACCTTGAGGGCTGGCAGGATCAGCATGATCCTGGGGATTTGGCAAAGCCTGCAGGAGCAGAACACCAGGGAGCTGGCAAAGCATGTGGGGCCAGCAGAGTGCAGAGACGTGGGTGCAAAACCTGGAGGTTCTGCAGCACCTCCCCAGCACCTCTACTTCCAGCCTATGTCTGCAAATGTAATCCATTGAATTTAAAGCAATGGAGTAGCTGACAGAGACACAAAGCAGCCACACAGAGTACAGAGAAAGGATTCTCTCGGACAGAAACCTCTCTGGAAAGCTTAAAAATAATCTTGGGCTTGGCTACCACCTGCCATCAGGAAGTGTCTTTGCTTAAAGACTAGCAGTTTATGCATCATTGGGTCAGAAACCGATCCAAGGACTACCTGGAAGTGCTTTGCAGAGCTCAGTGAGAGAACCCCTGACTTATCAAGCCCAGATTTTTCACTGCCTTGCTTGTCTATAGAACTGTTTATGTGTTTGTGATGCCTTGAGAAAGGGCCTGTCATTTTGAAAGGTGATTTTCTATTTTATATCCCAAATGGGCAAACGTGGAAATAGTCCCCCAAAAGGTAATTATATCTCTTTCTCTCTGTACAAAAAAACCCTGAGAAGAATGCATCCATCTGCCCAAAAGTATTCTATTCATTTTCTTCTCATCAAATACAAAACGAGCAAATACTATCTTAAGTGTAATAAGGCAACAATTTTCACATATAGGAGCCTCAACTCAGAGCTTGTTTACACGGACAATTTGTTTATGGCAAACTGAGGTACAAATCTTTCCTGCGTGATATGTTATGGACTGTCTGTGTGCAGCTGCTGATCTTTATTAATAATTAGCTAGGATAAAAGTGCATTCATGAACTATTAATGCATGTCAGCAGGATGCACAGAGACAGTTAGGCTACATCTAGACAACAGGCTTCTTTCGGAAGAAGTTTTTTCGGAAGAGATCTTCCGAAAAAACTTCTTCTGAAAGAGAGCATCCACGCTGCAGAAGTGTACCAAAAAAGTGCTCTTATTTTTTTGAAAGAGAGCATCCATATTGAATGGACACTCTCTCACATGTAAGCTGTGATTGCTATGGCCAGAATGGCCACCAGGGCATCTGTGCTTTTTTTTTTCCTCTTCTTCTGAAAGAACTCCCTCTTCCCCGTTCACACACGCCTTTTTGTGAAAGAGCTCTTTCGGAAAAAGGCTTCTTCCTCTTAGAATGAGGATTACCAATGTTGGAAATTGGAACCTCTTTTCTTTCAGTTTTCTTGAGGAAGAACACAATTGCAGTGTGGATGTTCCTCAAGTTTTGTCAGAAAAACAGCCGTTTTTCCAACAAAACTCTGTAGTGTAGACATACCCTTAGTCTGCAGGAGGCTAGTTTGGGGTAGATTCACACTCCAGCTTGCTGCCAACTAAATGTTAGCCTTAGTCAAGCTGAAGAACTGGTCTACATGATGTCTACACTAGATCCCTTGCCACAGTGCAGGTGCACCAATGAGGTTGCGCTATGCTCCATGCTGCTCTATGCTGACACAAGAGAGCTTTATGCTGTTAATATAACGACACCAGCTCCAATAAGTGGTGGTAGCAGCTCTCCACACCAACCTAGTGCTGTGCATGCTACCACTTATGCCAACAAAATTTATGTTAGTTAGAGGGGTTTTTTTTTTCCCCCACATCCTTGAGCAACATATATTTTGCTGACAGAAGGGTAGCCCTTTTCCAAATCAGGCCAGTTAGGCCGTGTCTTCACTGAGTATCTGTTTACTCCAGTGGGAGCTATTGGGTGGTCAGTACTTTATAAAATAAAGCAGCTACATAAATAGCCTAACTTTTTTTTATATTTTCGAAACTCTTGGTTTAAAATGCCAGGTGGGGTAGTGCCTCGGTGTTTGATAGCATGTCTTGAGCAAAACTTGACGCTTATTTTGAGGTACACCATAGATGACAAATTATGCTCCCAGTATGGGCAAATCCTCAGCTGATATAAATCAGAGTAACTCCACTGATTTGAATAGAGCTACACTGATCTACAGTAGCTGTCAATCAGACTATACTGTTCAACTTACATTTTATTAATTCATCAGGGTACAACATGCCATCCACAAATGGCTAATCTATCTGGTCCCCATAACCAATACACATAGTGTCAAATTCTGAGTGTCTCACCAAATGGTGAACAGTGTATTTGAAATTGCACATTTCTACAGTAGAAAACTATTCCTATTTCATCACCAGGATTTGTGGACACGTGATCAATTGCTAGTGGAATTAGTTGCATCTGCCAATAATGCAAGTGTATTTTCAGAGACCCTTTGAAAATGTAGTCCCTAATATCAGCACATAAAAAATGCGCATCTACTTTTAAAAAAAAAAAATTCCCTCAGTGCACAGTTATGTTCTGTTTTTTTTAACTCCCTCATTGTAAATCTCCTCTTCCAATGTTTATTTCCTAAAACTTTACTCACCACTCCTATATATTGATTATATAAATTCAACCTTTAATACTTCCTTTTCCAGATTACTCTTATGCTGTGCAGAAATTCTCTCAGACGCTGCAGTCCTTTCAGTTTGACTTTATTGGGGACACACTAACAGATGATGAGATCAATATTGGTAAGTTCTTTTCCTTTCAGTACATATTTGCAGCTACTTAGAAAAATTTATCTTCTTTTTACTGTCAGACTGCATAGCTGAGTCCAGCATTGACTACTGTATTCTTGTCCTTACACAGAACCAGGAGTTGTATTTCCAAGATGCAATTCAGTTCATAGTACATGGGTCTGTTATAGTTGCAGTCACACATGAAGCTTATAACACATTTAATAAGTCTTCAAGTCTTAATGTTTAGAGTCTCGTTCACAGCACTGTAGGTTGATTTTCCAGTGTTACAGCTTTAATCCTCCTCCTTATTGCCAAAGATTGGAAATGACTTGCAGTAATCCAGCAGGGAGGCTCTCCATTGCAGTAAGTACCCTGTAGGGGTACGTCTACACTGAGGCTCTATTTTGGGATACTTCTGGTATCCCAAAATAGCTATTCCATGTCTTGACAGCATGCCCATTATTTTGAAATATCTTTCGAAATAATGGGCGTGCTATTCTGACGTCCCTGTAAACCTTGTTCCAGTGCCAAATTACTAAATAAGCTATTTTGAAATTAACTAGAAATAAGCTACGCAATTTGCGTAGTTCAAATTGCGTAGCTTATTTCGAGCTAAGGGTGCAGGTTAGACACACTCTCGGTTTCCTCTTCAAAGTATTATGACACATTGTCTTAGGCCAGGCCCACACTATAGGGGAAGGTTGGCTTAAGGTATGCAATTTTGGCTACATAAAAAAACATAGCTGGAGTTGATGTACCTTAAACCGAGCTTCAGTGCCATCCTCACAGTGGGAGGTCAATGGGAGAAACACTTCTGTCAACTTCCCTTACTTCTTTCGTGGTGTAGGAGTGCCAGCGCCAACAGCGGCACTCTCAGCATTTGGTCTAGTGGGTGTTTACTAGACTCGCTAAATTGAACGCCGGAATATTGACCGCCTCAGTGTCAATCTTCCTGCAAGTGGAGACATGGCCTTACTCCCACTCTTTACCTGGGCCAGATAGTGGGATTCAGAGCACTTGGCTGTGTGTTCTGGACCAGGCAATCCAAATTTGCTATGATTTAAAATACTATATTCAATCCCCATGGTAACCTAGAATCAACACCTGCCTGTGACCTCTAGGGAAGAAAATTAACATGCATTATTGCATTGAAAAAGATGCACAATGTGTCCCTGAAGCTGCAGCTTTGTTGTGAATGACAAGCAGTATGCAGAGCTTCCCTGATCTCAACGCCTCTGTTTCTCGCTTGGTTTCTATGTATTTTATTTTCCTGCCAAGCCAGTGAATTTTTTTGTCACTTATTATGTCTGCTACATCTAGGGAGCTCAAAGTAATGGACTAAACTTCCTAAAAAAGGCATTTTTAGAATTCATCTGCCCTTGGATTAGCCATCATTGTTGCACTAGCAATTTTGAGGTCTAGGAACTGTTGTTGTGGTGAAAACAATACCCGAGGGCTCCTAAAATGTGCAGGAATTCCTTAGCTGTGCAGGAAAACTCAGCAGATTATAGGAAATAGGATAGTGCTGCCTATGAAAGTTCTCTTGGATGACTCATGCACAGTTTCTGATCCCAGAGCCTGATGCTCCAAAATACTGAGAACCTCCACTCCCACTGGTGTCTTGGAAGTTGAAGGTGTTCAGCACTTGCAGGACTGGGTGCATAGAGAGGACAATAGCTAGCCTACTAATGCAGATTCAAACCAGATTCACATTATTGTTTAACTGCGCCCAGAAGTGTGATAATGTCAGTGTTGAGAGGGACTCAATGAACCAGCATGGGGAGAGGAGGAGGGAGAGAGGGAAGGAAAGACAGATAGAAAGGCTGGCTTTTTATAAGTACTTTGGAGCGATTGTGGTTTGCCCTTCTGGATCTGATTTCTCTCAGCATAAAGATCCTAGGTGAAATCTGCTGAGAGAGAGTCAGAATCCAACTATAATGGAAAAAGAGGTATTAAATTTCCAAGCTCATGTGATGCTGGATAATGGAGAGGAAAACTGCATATAAATCAGTTCTATTGGGAACGGAAGGATCTGAGGCAAAGAGCAATCCAAGAAGCAAGTGTCTCTTTCCTGTTAATCCAAAAGAAATTTCCAGCTCTTTAGCCCAGTCTGAATGTGTAGCCTGTCTGCCCACCACTCTGGAGCGGTTATGGGGGGAAGAAAACAGAGCCTCTTCATCAGTTAAATTGGGGAGGTTTGTGCTGCTGCTGCAACTGCTCAGCGCAGCACCTGTTCTGTGGATAAAGAGAGCTTCAGTCTCCAGAGCTGTAAGGCTGGCATCTTTCCCCAGCACTAGGTACCCTGTGACAGTAAAATATTTGTTCTGGGTTGTTTGGAGGACGAGGACTATCAAGAATTACATACTCTGTATAAGGTGTTTGCAAACAGATCGAAGAAGGAAGAGAATAGGGTCGGATCTTGGGCCATGGAAATTTAAACAATACCAAATAGTTCTTCAGTTGTGAACCAAGAAAGATATCTTTTACAAAGATCTTCATGCTGTGCGATCAGCATGGTTGGTATTTCTTTTTTCCACACCAGTTCCTTCAGTCACTCCCTGACTTGAGACAAATTTTCAGGCCGCCTTCACATGCCACAAAGTAGAAAAAAGGGCACAAATCTGATTTTTAAAAAAAATTTGCAGGTGGCCTTCAAACAGTTCAAGTGGTCCTATTCTTCCACTGACATTAAGTAAATGATATGGGTAACTCCAGTTATTGCCTTGGGAAATGTAGCATAAATCTTCCCTGTGCAGCAATGGAAGAACAACTCCTTGAGGTTTTTAGATGCTCATGTTGTGCCCACAACTTTAGGCATTTATGGAATTTTTCTGCAGCAATGACAACTCCCACCCTGGCTCTAGCGCCCATTTTCCCTGAACCTAACCCCTTGGAACCTGAAGATACTTCAGAGTTTATATAGCTAATAATGACCATGCCAAACATTAGAATGGCTCAGCTCCTGGGCTAGTAGTATATGATGGCTAGGTGTTTAGGAATTTAAAGGTGTCTCTTTTGGGGGAGAACTCAGAATCACTGGATTATAATGAGAACAACAGTGGAATTAATACATCACAAGTTGGTGGTTTTTCTTTTTCCACCTGTCTAAGCAATTGTACACAAATCTAGCCTCAATACCTAATAACCATTGATTTGCTGTGCAGTTGTTGCTACAGCTAGTTTTGTAACAAAAGAATGAACAGGTTTCTTGAGCTATTACTAAGATACCTATATCCTTCTGAATGGGGTGTAAGCATTTAGCCTGCAGGTAGGGGAGGGACTGGATTTTGCAGACATTCTGCAAGACAAGATATTAGTGTGCAAGTTGCCCTATATGCATGGATGATGCTTCCTTTCTTCATTATTTGGCACATTGCTAAAGGTGTTCTAAATCAGTGTTAACACAGACCAGTTTTTAGAACTATTTTCCCTGACACTCTTCCTTCTAAGAGCTCTGACTTTTTTTTCTAAAAATGTCTTTAATGGATTAATTTTGCAATTGGCTCGGCTAGGGTTAGTTGGTTACGTATATACTCCTCTGAAATTAAAGGGCTTGGACTGTAAACAAACCTGGGGTGAATGTAAATAGAGGGCACTAGGAATTCCTGCAGGGTTTATGGAGAGGTCCTCTCCACAGGGCTCTGTGAAGTATTCCACGCCCATCATGGTGTGCTTGACCATTTCCTGTGAGTGATAAGGCAAGATTTTTCACAAATCCTCCACTTGGTTGTTCTAGCACTCTAGGCAAAGGAATCCAGCTGAAGGACAAATAAGACCAAACCCAGAGGATTTCAAGGCACTGGCGCACAGTGCTGATTCCTTTACTTTTGTTGCCATCATAACCTTCCCCAGTAGCCTGGCTTGCTCCTTAGCTAACCCCCTGTGATGCTTCCCCTCGCCAGAAGTGTCAGGTTTTTCCAAAGTCTTGTGGAGAAGACATGGAGCAGAAGTTCCAAAGTAATTTCTACCAGCAATTGCAGTAGTTTATGAAGGAAACTTAGCACCTTTGGCAGCTGATCTCCAACTCCAACCTCCCCACCTGGCTGTATGCCCCTCTCCCAAATCTCATGGGCCCTGATTGTGCAGTGCTTATACTGTGTGGTGGGGACAATTATCTTGCGTAGGCTTAGGAATTGTTGGAGTGGAGCACGCCTGCCTTCTATCTGTCACTCCCCTCAACAGTAGAAATGGACATTTCAACTTTTCTCTAACTTTTCCCATCCCTTTTCCCTGCATTGCATATAATGGAAAGGGGATGGGAAAAGTGAGACAATAGTTCAAATGTCCATTTGTACTTTTGAGGGGAGTGGCATATAGTAGACAAGCACGCTCCACTGACCTTGCTTGGTTCCATATGTTCAGCTGCACTGGGCATGAAATATTTCTGCTTGATTTTCCTGTTCACTCTTTAGTTTCCTTGTTGTTCTATAATTAACCAAATCAAACCTACAGCAGCAGTTTTTCCAGTTCCTCTAAGACAAAGCTAATACGTGCTGATTCCTTCTGTTATGTCACCTTAGTGATTTCTCACACTGTCTCTTTGCCCCCAGAACGTGGATGTTAAAATGATGAGATCTGTCTGTAATATGAGGGTGTGGCTTTGTTAGCATTAGCCATAAGAAATTATTATTAATATCACCTCCTTTTCCTCAAGGCCCAGGATTGGGGAGAAGAAGTGGGGGAGAGCTTTCTTACTTGAATTTTCTTTTCTTTTGGTCAAATAAACAAAGCTCCATGAAGGACAAACCTCCATGTTGTTCCTGCCATAATGGACCAGAGTCTGACAACAGGGAGCTGTGTCCTGCTGCTTCCTTGGTGGTGGATGGAATCAGCTTTTTGCTTTAGACAGCATTTCAGTCAAAGGACATCACTTGCTAGCCTCTTCTGATGATCCATGGAGCAGCATTTATGTCAGTTGTGATCATACACTCTCTACCATGAATGATTAAACAGTTGGTCAATGCAGAGGGAATGGGTGGAGAGCCTTCAAAGTGACAAAGATGCTGTGTAAGATTTTGGAGCTTGTTCAAAGGCCTCCATTAAAGTTGACGTGTAAAGCTTTCAAACTGCTACTTAAGCCTAAGAGGTAAATTTAGGGCATAGCTTTGGTGTATACAGTGAGTGAGAGAGAAGAAAAGCCTGTATTATATAGGATCTGGAAATAGATAGGGTGTCAACCAATAAACCCCAGACATTTGTCTGGCTCTGCTTGGAGTGTTGTACTTAATGTGGCAAACAATAAGCTAAAATTCAACACTAATTTGACCAGGATCTCCACTAATTGTTTCTTTTTTCTTTCTTTCTCGTTATAGCTGAATCCTTTAAGGAATTTGCAGAGTTGCTCCAGGAGGTAGAACTTGAGAGATCAATGATGGTAAGGGGACCTACCCCACACACCTGCTGTGGGCTGGAGCTCACAAAGTTGCTCACAGCAAACACCTGGCTTCATTGAAATTCTCTGTTTAATGGCAAAACTTGATTTTGTTAACACATCCTTCCTCAGCCCCTGTAGTATGACAGTGACTGTACCTATTTGTACCTTAGGCATAAGTGTACTACACAGAAGGATGGACATTACTGTTAGAAATCAGTGGCCAGGTAGGACAGTATTGTCATGTTGCACATTGGGGCCATGCAGAAATTCAGAATACTAATGGGAAATAGAACTTTGTATCGTCCTGTTCCAGAAAAGCACTGGCTCTCATGCTTGAGCTCCAGGGGATTGCTCTCAACTGTTTGAAATATAGGGTCTATGATACAGCTGCTTTTTTACAACATTTTATATATCCGTGCACACAAGCTCGTTCATTACATAATATAGGCGACCCCCCACTTGTGATGCGATCGGTTCCTGGGGAAGCGTCACAAGTTGGGGGTGTTGTAACTCAAACCCTCATTTCCGATAGGCATCCCGCACCATCATAAATGTGGGCCAAGGACGTAAGTTGGGGGTTTTTGGCCCCTTCCGCACTTACAAAAATGATTGTATGTGCGGGGGGTCGCAACTTGGGCGGTCGCATCTCGTGGGTTTCCTGTATAGGGTGTAAGTGTGACAAAACTGTTATCAAACAACTAGAGACATGAAGAACATATGATGGGGTGGGGAAGAGGCTGGCTCCAGCCCGCCAAGCCACTGGATCCAGCCTGCGGCAGCCTTGGCAGCACACTTAATAGCCAGCAACTGTAGCCGCTTTAAACAGAAGACTGCTAATTGCTATGCAGTCTGGGCAGGGAGGAGAAAGCTTTGCGTGCTGTTCCCACCCTCCCTAGCAAAATCCCCCAGCACCCATTGGCCAATTTCTGGCCAATAGGAGATGAGAAATTTTGCTGAAATTTTTCACACTCCACTTGGTGGCATAGAAGGTTGTAAAATATGAAGTAACGTGCATTTCTATTTTTTCGTAAGGGAGTAGTTGTCCTCCTATCTCCTGACATGAAGCTCCAGCAGGGTGATTCACTCCCTTCTGTCTCTCATCACATTATGTGCCTTTGTCTCTGGAACTCCTTGATGATTTATTGACAGTTGGCTCCCTAATTCACACTTATTCCAGGAAAAACATGAATGTTAGAATCAGTGGAAGCCTTTCACATTATGCCAGGAATTCACCATTTGGCTCTGTGCCTTGTGCCCCAATACAGTGATGAAAGAACTCCTCCCCGGCCATCTGGCTGAACTAGAGGGTTAGGGACAGCCATACCTCAAGGGGTGCCAAGACTCTGCTTTCTGTGGCCCTGTAGGTTGGCAGGGTCTGAGTAACGATGATAAAGAACTAGCAATAGACTGAAAGAAGACAATAAGAATTTTGTGTATTTCACTGCAGGAATAGCAGCCAGGTGCCACAGGATTACTCATTATCTTTATCTTATGTGGAAGGATGGAGGGGTGGGATCCTGAGACCTGCCAAGACTCCATCAGCTGGAGAGTTTTCAGATTTACAGATGCCATTTGAAAAGTTTTCTTGATCTTTTTCTGTCCTTGATGCATTATTTATCAAGACCAGTTTTTTACAATATCCCATTAATTTTTTAAAAATCTATAATCTATATAGGTCACTGTCCTCTCATAGGGCATGTCTACACTACAAAGTTAATTTGAACTAACAGCTGTTAGTTCGAATTAACTTTCATAGGCGCTACACATGCAAACCGCTAGTTCGAACTTAATTCGAACTAGCGGAGCGCTTAATTCAAACTAGGTAAACCTCATTCTATGAGGACTAATGCCTAGTTCGAATTAAGGGCTGTGTAGCCACTTAATTTGAACTAGTTGGAGGCTAGCTCTTCCCAGCTTGCCCTGGTGGCCACTCTGGGCCAAGCCAGGGAAACTCTTCTGCCCCCCTCCGGCCCCAGAGCCCTTAAAGAGGCACGGTCTGGCTACAGTGCCCGTGCCAGGTGCAAGCCTGCCAGCACCCAGCCAGCAGACCCTGCACCTGGCACGGCATGAGCCAGCCACCCGCTGCCACCCAACCCTCCTCCTCTTCTCAGGACCAAGCTGGCAGCTCCCAGGAGCCTGCCCGGGGCCACAAGAGGCGGGCGCCCGCCTGGTCTAGTGTGGAGATCGTGGACCTCATCGAGGTTTGGGGGGAGACCTCCAGCATCCACGATCTCAGCACTAGGCACAGGAATGAGGCCGTCTAGGGCAGGATAGCTCCCAGCCTGGCCACCAAAGGCCACATGCGAACCCAGGAGCAGGTTTGCATGAAAATCAAGTTGGTCCAGTGAGACCCCCGACCCTGAGCTTAGAACATAAGAATGGCCGTACTGGGTCAGACCAAAGGTCCATCTAGCCCAGTAGTCTGTCTGCTGACAGCGGCCAACACCAGGTACCTCGGAGGGGATGGACCGAAGACAATGACCAAGCCATTTGTCTCGTGCCATCCATCTCCAGCCTTCCACAAACAGAGGCCAGGGACACCATTCCTACCCCCTGGCTAATAGCACTCCATGGACCCAACCTCCATGACTTTATCTAACTTCTCTTTAAACTCTGTTATAGTTCTAGCCTTCACAGCCTCCTGTGGCAAGGAGTTCCACAGGTTGACTATGTGCTGTGTGAAGAAGAACTTTCGCTTATTAGTTTGAAGCCTGCTACCCATTCATTTCATTTGGTGTCCTCTAGTCCTTCTATTATGGGAACTAATGAAGAACTTTTCTTTATGCACCCTCTCCACACCACTCATGCTTTTATAGACCTCTATCATATCCCCCCTCAGTCTCCTCTTTTCTAAGCTGAAAAGTCCCAGTCTCTTTAGCCTCTCTTCATATGGGACCTGTTCCAAACCCCTAATCATTGTAGTTGCCCTTTTCTGAACCCTTTCCAAGGCCAAAATATCTTTTTTGAGGTGAGGAGACCACATCTGTACACAATACTGAAGATATGGCATATCATAGTTTTATACTTCCCCTCCTCCTTCTTCCCCTGGCTTCCCACTTCCAGCTCCCTCCTCCCAGGTTTCCACCTCCCCTCTCCCACCCTCTCTCTTCCCCTCTCCCACCTCCTTTTCCCAGTCTCCCCAGAGGTTAGTCCCCCCCACCCCCAGTTTTGTTAAATAAAGAGAGTTTCTATTTTTGAACACGTGTCCTTTATTTTTTACATCAGGAGGGGGGGCTAGGGAAGGGTAAGTGGAAGGAGGTGAGGGAGGAATGGGGCACGAGCCCCCGATGGGGAGGACTGGGGTGGCTCTGCGGGCTCCTCAGGGTGGAAGCTCTCCTGCAGGGCCTCCTGGATCCTGACAGCCCCCCGATTGACACCCCCGGATGGCAGCCTGCGGGAAGTGCAGCCGGGCTGATGGCCGAGTGCTGTGATGTGCCGACTGTGGGCACTCAGGGCACTCCAAGACAGGACTGCTTTGCTGTCCCTCATCGAGGTAGACAAGCAAGCGGGGAACCCTGAGAACTGTCTGTCCGGGGTGGGGGTCGGGTCCCTTTAAGCATGGAGCTCAGTTAGCCTCAGGCAGCAGCTCCACACTCTAAGTCCTGGTTCTGGCCAGCCTTAACTTTGGTTCAGGGTCCACTCAATGTGGACATGCTAGTTTGACTTAGCAAAATGCTAATTCAAATTAGTTTTTAGGTCTAGATGCACTAGTTCGAATTAGCTTAGTTCCAATTAGTGCTGTAGTGTAGACATACCCATACTGTATTCTGTGTGCAGTTACCAATGACCTGATGTCTTGGCAAAGCTTTAACAGTTCTGTGAGCCTCACCCTTTCTTCCCCACCTTAGCCAGGCAACAGAATTTCTCCTTAATGGATAGGGTTGAACTGGGGACAGTGACACTTGGTAGAATATAATTTCCCATCTAGGACTGCAAGAAAACAGTCACAGAACGTGCACGAAGAGGATATTCTTCCATGAAAATAATGAGTCATAAAGTTTTAGAGCAGCTTATTTTAATCATAATGCCTTTTGTCACAGATTTCTTGGGGACAGACTTTGGGATTAGCCTTGCTGCACAGGCAACTACTTTCATGCTTCTTTGGACAGTGCCTCATCAAAAGGAATGTCCCTAATATTATTTGAGAGCCACATATAATATCTGCTCTTCTCTCTGCATTTGTTTGTTGTAGTCAGAAATGCTGGATCTGAAAACTGAGTTTTTTTGGAAAGTGTCATGTCATGCATATGACACAAACTTTTTGCTCTTCCTTCTGCCCTTTCAGCATGTTATTTTGGCTAATGCTGTGTCCATGAGGAACAATTATCACCTATGTGGGCCTTCCTGGGATGAGATCTAGGGCACAAATTACTATGGGTGACTAGGTTTGAAAAATGGATCATTTCAGGTCTGATGCAGTCACTCTCTAGGAATGTCATCTTTCCTGTTTGCTTAGAAATATTGGCAATGGGCCATTCTTTTGGCTCTGGGATCATATTAATCTGTTCACATGTCCATCATATTCAGGAATCATCATTTAATGCTTCCATTGCAAGAGGGATAGATGCTATAATGCTCCAACAGGGCTGGAGCAACAATGGAGTGGTGTTGTAGTAAGGATGACACAGGTTGCGAACTGTCCAAGAACAGATGCCAGGGAGAAGCTGCCACAGAGAGATGTGTTTCTTCTACCTTGCTTCTCCCTGCTAGATTGGAATGATATAATTATATTGATTCCTGGCCAAAGATGGACCCAGCCTGTTCTGACTCTGCAAACACCAGCATGGATGATTCATGCACCATATAATCTGCTTCCTGCTTTTGGTATTTTCTTTCTCCCTGAGAAAAGTAAACAAACAGTCTTGCCTTCTTCAGAATGCTTCTAGTTTGTGTTTGCAGAACAGTAGGCATTCCTGTCAACCCAACCTGCGTGAGGTATGGTCATCAGCTAGTCCATATGCCGGAGGTCATGTCGTCATTTTTTGAGGTGCCCCATAATTCTTCAAAAATCCTAAATTATGGTGACCAGATAGCAAGTGTGAAAATGGGGACACTTTTTTTTTTTTCTGGAGTGGTGGGGCTATAGTTGTGTATATAAGACACAACCCCTAATATTGGAATGGTCCCAATAATATCGGGACATCTGGACATCCTGTCCTGCTTTGTGGGGATTCTCTTTCCAGCTAAGGAGCTTGGGTGCCTAGCAAAGCAGTGATCAAAGATGCATTGTTTAGGAAAAACAAAGAATCATTGAAGTGAACGGCTGGGAGGGAATATGAAAAGTCATCAAGTCCAGCCCTCTGTCACTGAGGCAGGACCAGGTAAACATAGAGCATCCTTGATAGGTGTTTGTCCAACCTGTTCTTAAAAACCTCCAGTGATGGGGATTGTACAACCTCTTTTGTAAAATCTATTCCAGAACTGAACTATCCATATAATTTGGATTTTTTTTCCAATATCTAACTTTAAACCTACTGTTTAAGTACAGTCTTTCAACCAGTTGTGGACCCAGCGTATAGTAATTTCCCTTGTTCCCTTATAACAATGTAATGTGGGACTGTGTCAAAACCCTTACTAAAATCAAGACGGAACATGTCTTTCTCCTGATTTACTAGGAGAAATAGCCCAGTCAAAGTAGGCAATTAGGCTGGTTTGGCATAATTTTGTTCTTGATAAATTCATGTTAGATATTATTTGTTATTCTATTATCCTCCAAGTTCTTTCAAATTCATTGTTTAATAATATGTTCCAGTTTCTTTCCAGAATTGGTATTAGGCTGCCCAGTCTGTAGTCCCCCAACTCTTTTGTTCCCCTTTTTAAAGACTGCATTCTCCCTTCTATAGACTAAGTGCCAACTCCAGAGTATGAACGATAGTAATTGAGCACCATTTCAGATCCTATTTTTATTATAGGTAGTTGCAGAGTTGTCTGGTACTTGTTCTAGAAAGGTGCAGAAGATGTGCTGGGGCAAACCTTCCCTCGTATTAAACATGATGTATCCCTGATTGCAACAATAGGACAATTATAACAAAGGTCACTGGATCAAAGATCCAATATTATTTCCCAGTCTTCTTCCTTCTGGAAATCTGCCCTTTGATTCCTGTAATCCGATAGGAAGTGCCACACTAGAAATTATTATAAATTTACCCTGGAGGGTGGTGATAGGTAGCTTAAGGCATAGTGCTAACTCGCCCTCCTGTGGTGTTAGTGGAGTTCTAGAGCCTTGGGAAGTCAAATATAATACTGAATATTCTACTATTGCCATAGTGTTTCTTCTCAGCTCCATGAGAGATAGGTCAGCACGGAGGGGCAAGAAGACACAGGTGTTAAATGACTCGGTCTAAGGACATTCAGCAAGACGATATTAGAACTACAATTAGAATTCAGGCATTTGTCTGCCCACTTATCCCCATCTCCCTTTGGCGTAACACAGATATGTGCCTTGTAACAAAGCTGTTGTTTCTTTCTTTGTTCTGCAGGTTCAAAATGCTAGTGATTTGCTGGTCAAACCACTGGAAAGTTTTCGTAAGGAACAAATAGGCTTCACTAAGGTAGGTTTTATACATGTGTTTATGCATTGGTTGTTTTTTTCTTAAAGTAGGATGGCACTGGAGATAATAAAAGCAGAGATTTAATGCTTAGTGTTCATAGACTGAGATTCTGTGCTTCTGTTCAAGTCCAGCAGGAGTATTAAAGACCATTTTCCTCATCAGTGCAGGCATGCCAGAATGAGGAAATCCACCTGGGCTTTAGTCTGACTTCCTGTCATGAGCGGTACCAAGGCTGCTTCCTCAACTCCTGGGGCTCATCCCAGGCATAATCCCAATCTTCCCGAGAAAGCAACAACCTCTTTCACCAGAGATCATGAACATCCTCTTTTGGCTCACTACTTGCTATCCTTCTTGTTTGCAAGGTCAATTTTGGACCCTATTTTAGTCTAAATTCAGTTTAGAATAAAATAACTCTCCCTTCTTCTGCCCCCCCACCCACCCCCCAAATATATCAATGATAAAAAAATGCAGGGCCCTGTAATCAGGACTTGAATATGGCCATAGGGTTCAGTTTCCGAAATATTCAAATAAGGCGTCTCATGTCTCTTTCATATAGACCAAAGCAACATTTCATGAAAAGGGCATCTAGCACATGTGGGACAGAAAAGATTATTTCTTCCTTGTCTGCCATCAGGCACTCAGGGTTCCACATTATTCAGTGGCAATTTGAAATGGAGCTGATTCTGAATCAGCTTCAAAATGGAGTCATTTTGGAGAATGCTTAGAGCTTGGAATCAGCCCAACCCATCTGGAGCCTTTGTCATTTAATAAATAACTAGAAAATTTGCCCAGTGTTGCTTTCGGTCCTTAACTCAATTTTTTTTAAAAATTAAGTGAAAATGTACACACTTCATTTAAATTTTTGCTCTGGGGTGTGGCTGGGAATGAGGGGTTTAGTATGCAGACTTCTTTGGAGGGAAAGGACTATCACAGCAGCTTGGGGCCAGGTGAGAAGTGCCTCTCCATGGCCACTGCAGCTCCAGTAGGCACAGCTGGGGCAGGGGTGGTTATCCATCAGCTGGGGCAGGTCCAGGTTTCTCTGCCTCTGCACTTGTAAGTCAGAATGAGGAATGCAGCAGACTGCTACTGTGAACGGTTCCACAGAAGCCACAAGAAATGTTAGTAGGATTGGCGCACAGTTTGTCAGGCATACTTTTTCAGTGTTCTGATGTGCACCTGCCCAGCTGTTGTATTTGCTGGTATCAGTACTTGGCGTGTAGTTCTGAAATGATTATTTTAAAAAAAGAGGAAGAAAGATTGTCTTGTTCTGATTTGCCTCAGTTTGAGATCTAAGGAAAATTTTGGGGAACCAAGTGGGGGAAAAAAACTCAAATATGCTAGGCTATTTTTTACAGAAATGCTCACACTGCATCTTTCCACTGCAAGGACATTTTTATATTTAACACAACTTTTATCCTAAGCAACTCCTGACATGCCATAAAAATCATTGTAAGCACAGCCATTAAACTTTTTTTTTTTCTGCATCGGAGTTTTATTGTTTTCTTTGATTCCTCCCCTCTCAATCTTTTTGTTAACATGAAAATGAGACACAACATTACTAGCAAGTGCTAGAGCAGAGTATATCATTTGCAAATAATTCATCTGGTGAATTTAGGGCCTGTCCTGCTATCAGATTATCTGCTAATGGACTGTGATTTCCTCACATTGATTCATTGTCTGAATTTATTCAACATATCTTTTTTCTTAATTGATCCTAGAAAATCAGTGTATGTATTTGATACATAATATCTTGAGTTGTGTTATCAAGCTAAGTTTAACAAGATAGTGATCAAAAACAGCAGTTTACCTGATGTCATCTTGGGCTGTGTCTCGCCCCTGCTGACAAATGCTAGCATGGAGGAGGGCTTCTGGCCTCATCCCAACCTGGCTGGCTGCACAGCCTTTGTCCCTCAGTGCTGTGGAGTGTGCTAGCCTCTCATCCACAGCACATAGTGCTGGCATTCGGTTGGGTCCCATACAAGTATGTTAGGAAGACAAAGATGATCTTGGCCGATAAGCTAGATTTTTGTCCGTAGTGAGTTGAAATAATCATAACGGCTAGATTCTTCACACAACAATCCCCCCCAGTGTCCTGCTGGATGGCAGTTTAAGAGGCTCCTAATTAGCACTGAAATAATTAAGGGAAAGTTTTCCAAGTCAAGCTTTCTCTCCCCCTCCCTTCCCCTGACTGCTCTATTCCTCAACTCAAACTTGGATCTGAGCCAGTTTCCAGGAGATAGGCCTTTGTTCCACAATTTATCAGCAACAGATGATGAGAGAACACCATACAAATTGTAAAACTGTAACCTTCCATTGCACTGTTATCCTTAGTTGCTGTTGGACAGACTGCTAACCCCAGCATTTCTTGCTACTTCTAGGGCTCTCATCAGTTTCTGATTAAACAGGCATCCTCTGAAACTTAGAGAGCTGGGCTTTCAAAGTGCTTTCGAAGACCTATTTCCTTTGTTAACTTGTATAGTGACTGGGCTACTCTGTCTTGCATTCAATTACAATAAGTAGTTTCTGTTGGTAAGCGAGTGCATGGAAGTTGTGTGGTTCTTGGAGCCGAATATTGGCACACATTAATGGGAAGGTAATGCTGCCCCTCACTGAATATTTAGAGCAACTAATTAGTTCTTGTGTTTGCAGATTGGACTTTAATCATTTTTCTTGGCTGCTGAATGGAGTGAGCAGACAATCTCCTGGAAGCATTGGCTCCAAATGAAGGAGGGTTTTTTAATGTGCCCTCCTGGTTTTTAATTCCACGTTAAGTAGCCCTAGTGCAAAATGATTGGCATCCTTTCTAATTAGTTGCCAAAAATTCTGTTTTGTGCTATTCACATTTCCCCTTGTTTACAATTACTCTCTGTGAGAGGTCTTAACTCATTTTGTGTGTGAGCTCAATCTCCCATCCATTTCACATGGATGGAGAATATTGAGTAAATGGTCAGACTCATTCCAAGGGTGTGGAGCAGAGAGTATTTGTTGTTTTTAACAAGTGACACTTGCCAGCATAGATAGGCATGAATATTCCAGGAACTGCCTCTAGAGCATAGAACTCAAGCTGGAATCAACAGGTTGAATTGATTTTTTTTTAGCAATTTATTTTTATTACTTCTTAGGAATAGGGCAGAGGTTCTCTAGAACAAAAAAAGAGTATTACTGTACAGATATTTCATACCATTGTTTGCACATTTCCAGTATTGCAGGGTGTTTTTGGAGAAAAGTATTTGCCAAATTGTTTTAAAACTTGTATGGGGACTGGACTGTAAGTTTGTACATGACTTCAATTTGTACTGTACATGTACCGAAGTATCTTTGCCAATTCCTAATGCCTGATAGAATAAATAGAAGGGAAGGATGGAAGCTGTAGTGGTTCAACAGTAATCCAACAGTAGTGGTTCAACAGTAATCCAACTGCCATGTGGTTTTATTTTAAAACACTTCTATGAAAATTAATGCAAAAAGCCTAGCACATTTTTGTGGATTGTTGTTTTTAAAATAAAATACACTTAGGCTCCTGGCTTTGTTGGTCTGGTGCCTGAGGTATGAGCAAATGGCATGGGAGTGTGTTTATTTAAATAAGAATTGAGATAAATATTCCTATAGTCTGTGTGGTTTTAGATTGTGTTTTAGCAGCAGAATTTGGCTTTTGTTTTGCCAATACCTTGTGCCAGTTCTTCAGCAGAAGTGCTTTTCTATTCAGATCTCACTGTTACCAGTTCTTCTTCTTTCTCTCATTCCCTGGACTTGATGACTGAGCTTTTATTTATTCTGAGGCATGAATTTGCTGACTCCGAATTATTATGCTCTGACCTTGCAACTGGTGACATTTGGAAATACAGAGGTCTTTTGGCTTCAGTGGCTCCCTGTGCTTCTGTGGCTATACATCTAAATACCTTTGCAGTCCCCATAGTGAGGTGGAACCAGACAAGCTCAAATACTGCAACAGCTGAGGCCTCTGCAAGATTGGTTTCATTTTCTCATAGTTATTGTGTTTACACCACTAATGGAAGGGGACTGGGGGGGAGAAAACATTGTGGTGGCCCAGAAGTATTTTTCTTAATTCTTAGACACTTCTCAATTTGCTCTCTGTCGCACAAATGTAAATATTCACTGTCTTTTACAGTAGGAGGCAGAGTAGCTGTGTTTAATTAATATTTTTAACTGTTGCTTGATTGAGGTGGACACTGAGGTTGGTAACAGACTGTAGTTGTGTGGGCTGTCTCGCCTCAGGAATGTAGCAGTCTGCAAGTGATCAAATAAACAAACTTGAGCTCTGTGTGTGTGGGTGTCTAACAAAACATGACCTTTCTTTTCAATCCAATAATTGTCCTCATAAACATCTTCTCTTCAGGATTTATCAGCTTTTGATGGTTTAGATCAAATGTTGTCCTGTTAAACAGATTTACAGCTTGTGGAAGTAGAATGGGGAGGGGAAACGTCACACAGCAAGGGACTCCCTAAAGGAGAAGAAGAGGAACAGATTTTCAAAATAAGCCTCTAAAGGCGTTGGCCAAGCAAACATACTGGTTGTATAAATTTTCCCTTTTATCAAGCTTGGCTTAGTGTAACATGTTCTGTTAAATATCAGAAAGGTAGCCGTGTTAGTTTGGATCTGCAAAAGTGACAAGAAGTCCTGTGGCACCTTATAGACTAACAGATGTATTGGAGCATAAGCTTTCGTGGGCAAAGATCCACTTCATCAGATGCATGTAGTGGAAATTTCCAGAGGCAGGTATAAATATGCCGGCTAGAGATAATGAGGTTAATTCAGTCAGGGAGGGTGAGGCCCACTTCTAGCAGCTGATGTGGAGGCGTGAACACCAAGAGAGGAGAAACTGCTTTTGTAGTTGGCTAGCCATTCACAGTCTTTGTTTAATCCTAAACTGATGGTGTCAAATTTGCAGATGAACTGTAGCTCAGCAGTTTCTCTTTGAAGTCTGGTCTTGAAGTTTTTTTTGCTGCGGGATGGCTACCTTTAAATCTGCTACTGTGTGTCCAGGGAGATTGAAGTGTTCTCCTTCAGGTTTTTGTATATTGCCATTCCTAATATCTGATTTGTGTCCATTTATTCTTTTACGTAGGGACTGTCCAGTTTGGCCGATGTATATAGCAGAGGGGCATTGCTGGCACATGATGGCGTATATTATATTGGTAGATGTGCAGGTGAATGAACTGGTGATGGTGTGGCTGATCTGGTTAGGTCCTGTGATGGTGTCGCTGGTATAGATATGTGGGCAGAGTTGGCACCGAAGTTTGTTGCATGGATTGGTTCCTAAGTTAGAGTTACTGTGGTGCGGTGTATAGTTGCTGGTGAGAATTTGCTTCAGGTTGGCGGGTTGTCTGTGGGTGAGGACTGGCCTGCCTCCCAAGGCCTGTGAAAGTGAGGGATTATTGCCCAGGATGGGTTGTAGATCACTGATGATGCATTGGAGAGGTTTTAGCTGAAGACTGTAGGTGATGGCCAGTGGTGTTCTGCTGGTTTCTTTCTTGGGCTTGTCTTGTAATAGGAGGCTTCTGGGTACATGTCTGGTTCTGTTAATCTATTTCCTCACTTCCTTGTGCGGGTATCGTAGTTTCAAGAATGCTTGGTGAAGATCTTGTAGGTGTTGGTCTCTGTCTGAGGGGTTGGAGCAGATGCAGTTGTATCTTAGTGCTTGGCTGTAGGCAATGGATCATGTGGTGTGTCCAGGATGGAAGCTGGAGGCATGAAAGTAGGCATAGCGGTCATTAGGTTTTCGGAATAGGGTGGTGTTTATGTGACCATTACTTATTGCACTGTGGTGTCCGGGAAGTGGATCTCTTGTGTAGACTGGTTCAGGGTTAGGTTGATGGTGGGGTGGAAGCTGTTGAAATCGTGGTGGAATTCTTCCAGAGTCTCTTTCCCATGGGTCCAGATGATGAAGATGTCATCAATGTAACGTAGGTAGAGAAGGGGCATTAGTGGACGAGAGCTGAGGAATCATTGTTCCAGGTGAGCCATAAAAATGTTGGCATATTGTGGGGCCATGCGGGTGCCCATAAGTGGTGCCACTGGTTTGGAGGTATAGATTGTCACTGAATCTGAAATAGTTGTGTGGATTCAGATTTGGTGACAATATATCACTAGTAGTTTTGCTAAAGTAGTTCATGCACAGTCACAGTTTCTTTTTCTTTCTTTCTTTCTCTCTTTCATTCTTCCTTCCTTCTGTAGCACTCAATAAGCTGCACTGATCAATAAGAAGAGATGGGCAATATATATGGAACTCCCAGTAGGATTTTGAGAACCCGTAATGATCTTGTCATTATTTTTGTTGTAGCACTCCTCTGAACCAGTCTACTCAGACTGTGTAACTAACATATTCTATTGAAAGCAAGGCTTGCAATTTCTGATCCCAGCAAAGACAGCAAATATACAGTGAAATCAAAGCTGTGTGTTAGCCCTTTCAGAACTTTATTTAATCCTTTATTTCAGCTTTGATAAAGTTTAAAATGCAAATACTTGTAAAAAGGTTCAAAACCTGGAAAACACTGAAATCCTACCAAATCTTTAATTGTCTTGGATGCGTCTTTGGTATTAAAGCATTAGTGTTTGATCTGTAGATGAGTAAAATAGCAGCAAACACTGTATATTTGTTTTATCTCAATAGTAAGTTTCAAGTTCTGTTAAAAGCAAAGCCAAAGAAGATGACAAGCTGGAAAAGCTCATTGAAAGAAACCTCTCCAGCAGGCTACCTTATGCTTGCTGATTACAATAGAAAATATTGAATGTTTCTGTACTGTGAATTATTGCCAAAACTGTCACTGTGCGTATTTGAGAGCAGTGATGGCACTGACTAGAAAGAGAAGAAATAGACATGGAAAATATAAGAAGGCCCCCAGCTATGATGGGCCCATCATTTTTTTTTTTCATGGTAACATTCTACTGTTCAATGAATTTTGACACTGTTGCACTGTCAAAGAAACCAAACTAATGCTCACTATCTGGTTTTGTGTCTACTGTTCAATCTCTAGGAACGGAAGAAAAAGTTTGAGAAGGACGGCGAGAAGTTTTATTCCATGCTGGATCGCCATTTGCATTTATCATCTAAGAAGAAAGAGTCCCAGTTACAGGAGGTAAGTGTGAAATTTTCCGTGAAAGTTTGTTTCTAGGAGTCTAGAAGAAGTAATAGCAGATGCATTGGACTCCTGTCCCATACGCGTCTCTTTCTGTAATGAGAGACATTAAATCTATGTGAAGTCCCTTTGGATAGGAGTGGGCTATCGAAACTGAGCTTCTCTCTTCCTCCGTGGAGGAGTCATTTCAGATCAAGGTTGAACCACATTGAGAAGGCATAGTAGAGAAACTGGTGTAATCCATGATTCCGTAGATGTCTCTCTGGCCCTCTCTAGTGGCTGGATCACACATAGAGATTTGATTCTGCTGCAGTCTCAGCTAACCAAGTTGGTCCTGTAGTTCAAATCAAAGAGAACTAGTGCTTTTAGACTGCAAAGTCCTGGTATCAATCCTCCATAGGTATGTCAGACAGGGACACTTTTACACTTGCATTCTCTCTGCCTGTGTTGTACTGGTTCTGTGGTTAGTGAGGGACCTGAAATCTGAACCTTTTACAAAAACCAGTGCACTTAAAAAAATGTCTCATTCCTTGCGCTAAGTTCTGAATTCATCTATGCATGTGCGATGCAGTAGGAGAAATTGTAATGGAAAACATGACCAGTGTTGATTTATATATGGTCCCCATAATGAATTCAAAACCTAGGGTGGATTCTTTTGGGGGCTTTGAGAAGTCGTAGCTTTCACTTGCAAGGCAGATATACAGACAGCACTAAATAATGATTATTCTTTCATGTGTTTTTTCTTTTCCATCCCCTTTTCACTCAGGCCGACTTACAGGTTAACAAAGAGAGACACAATTTCTTTGAATCGTCCCTCGAGTATGTGTATCAGATCCAGGCAGTACAGGAGAGCAAGAAGTTCAGTATTGTGGAGCCAGTAAGAGGCCTTCTTTTTATCTTCACCTTCTCACATTTATTGACTTGGGCATGTCAGCAAGGAGTGGTGGAAAATAGTCAGATTGGATCCTATCCTACTAACAGTTCCACATGGACCCCCATGATAAGGTGAAGCCAAACATAGGGTACATCTACACTTGCTCCCTAGTTCGAGCTAGGGCTATAAATGTAGCCGACTGAAATTGTTAATGAAGAGGGATTTAAATATCCCTCGCTTCATTAGCTTAATCTCGCCTGCGCGTTATTCCGCTCATCAGCTGATTCGACCCAGGGGGTTTGATTTGAACTAACGCGTCCCGGAGTGCACTTCCTGGTTCGAATCAGCTATTGAGCGGAATAGCGTGCGGGCAAGATTATGCTAATGAAGTGAGGGATATTTAAATCCCCGCTTCATTAGCAATTTCGGTCAGCTACATTTGCAGCCCTAGCTCTAACTAGGGAGCAAGTATAGACATACCCATACAGCGTTAGCAATCTCTTGTTTCACTATCTCTGTTGCTGCTTCATGAATATAACGAAAGTGGAGTCTTCTTTTACCTCTAAAAGTGAAATATGCTGGAATGAATGCAGGACCTCCTCTGGGTAAATGTACATAAGGAGGGGCTCTCCATAGAACTGATGGTGTATTCTATCCTTAAGTCATCCATTGTTCTTCCAATACAATTTTTCATTTCCGGTAGTATTTTACTGTGACAAGCCAGGCACATCCACAGGATTGTAGCTGTCATTTACAGGGGCACAGAGTTCTCCTGGCTCTGGAGGCTGGTGTGGCCAGTAAGCTACATTCCCATCTGCCTCCAGGATTGTGGGAGACTGAAAGTGTGTAACACAACCAATGCCCCTCTTCCCGCAATCCTACTTACAGCATAACTGGGTTGGACTTGTGGATCTGGCCTGTGTCTTATCTCGTATGAACATAGTATGATCAGGTGCTACTATGAGCCTAATGTATAGATTACACTTTTTTAAAAACCACTACCTAAGCAATACTGAATACTGTCACTGTCAGAGCACTGAATACAGATCCATTCTGCATTGAGTTCCCCACACCCAAAGCTGACAAGAGACTTTACCAGGCCCTAAAGGGAGCTGGTTCTGAACAGGCCTCGGGCAGGGCTGGGGGGCTAGCCTCCTCCAGCCAGCCCTTCAGCACTGCTGGGGGCTGCAGGATACACGCTGCCAGTGGCTCCAGCAGCCATTTAAAGGACCTGGGCTCCAACTGCTTCTGCAGCAGAGGTAATCATGGCAACAGCCAGGAGCCTTGAGCCCTTTTAAAGAGAGCAACTGCCCTCTTTGCCCCTCCTGTCAGTGGCCCTGCTTTCACCTGATTGTGTATTTTATTTTGCTGTTAATTCTCTTTGACTGTAAAGATCACAACAGGTTTGTTGTAATTAAAGCTATCTGTCCACCTTATACAGTACCTGATTTCATACAATTGTCTTTAAAGCAAAGGCTGATCCATCATCTTTTCCCTGCACAGGTGTTGGCCTTTCTTCACAGTCTTTTTACATACAACAACCTGACAGTTGAACTCACTCAGGACTTCCTCCCTTATAAACAACAGCTGCAGCTCAGCCTTCAGAATGTAAGTTCCTGTCCAGCTGCACTCTCTCTGTCCTGCTTTGTATCTAAATACCTCGGGCATATAAACATTTCCCATGCCAGGTGGACAACCCTTGCTTGTATGCTGGGAGGGACATCGAAAGCCTCTTTCCTTCATAAAAAAGCCTTCTGTCCATAAATTCCTTTCATCCAAGAAAAAGCAGCCTAGAGGTGCTACACTAGATTTAAGGCCAGATTTAAGGCCAGAAGTGAGTGCTATGATCATGTCCTTTGACCATCTGTGTACCATGGGTCATGGAATTTCACTCAGTAATTGCTGTATCAAACCCATTGACGGAGGTTGAGGTAGAGTATGTCTTTTAGAAAGACATTCAGTCCTGATTTTAAAGATTTCATCGGGAGGAGAATAAACCATCTCCCTTGGTAAACTGTTACAATAGCTAATTACATTGTAAAAAGATTCGTACTCTTACGTGGCCAACATTCATAGCCGCAGGAACACAAGCTGTAAGGTCGTGCCAAGCCCAGAGTGCTATTAAATCCCTTTGAATTGCTCAGTCTAAATGAGTTAAAAGTAATTGATTTTTATTTTATTTTGAGACGTGACATGAGTCAGTATTAACAAACAGTACAAGTGCAAGTGAAAACTTTGCAAACATTCTTAATGTGCATGATTATTCTCAACATAGGGCTGGAGCCAGTGACCCAAAACTGTGTGTACTTTGTAATGGTAATGCAAGCAGGAATTTAGATACCTCATCCTTCTGGCCTTAAAAGGTTCTGTTGTGATCTCTTCAAGTTAAAGCACAAATCATGACACATTGTGTTCCGCAGCCATCATGTCACGAGCTCTATGCACATGATGTATCCATCTTGTCAGTCCACTGATTATTATGGGCCAAATTGTCTGCTAGCTTCAGGTACTTTTCAAAGTACCGCTGATCATCCCACAAAGGTGGCCATGTGGCTATTATGTGCAGGCTGATAATGCATTTGGGAGTGCCTACTGGAAACTTGGGGGCCAGCTACCAGATTTGTACATATGAAATAGGTACTCTTGTGTGAGTGCTCAAAATCTGAGGCTGCACTCTGAGCCATAAATATTTTATTTTTTCCCTTGCCCACGTTCAAGTGACATTCTTTTGCTCTCTCACCAGACGAGGAATCACTTTTCCAGCACACGAGAGGAGTTGGAAGACCTGAAGAAAAGGATGAAAGAAGCTCCCCTGACCTGCAAGCTACCCGGGCAGCCAACCATAGAGGGCTATCTGTACACTCAGGAGAAATGTAATAGCCTGTGTGTGCAGCTGTATGCATTAAACAAGTGTAGGGTCCATCTGTAGCTTGTACAGCTCACCCAGTAATGTGTCCTAACTATAAGTTTCATTCATTCAGCTCACAGCCCAGGCTCTATTTGTATAGCTGTTATAGTTGGGGGGAGTATAGGGGGATGTTTGTATGTGAGTACCTTAGTTGCTAGGTGTGCTAGTTATTGACCCAGAAGCAAATGGCTCATTTATCCTGTCTATGTTGTCCCTGCTGCCTTACATATTTGATTCTGAACCTGAGCTAGCTGTAAGTAAAGAGCAACATCAGGGTGATTGTTGCAGGTACTGTTAAAGATGCCATCTTTGAGGGCTGACTTGTGAGGAGGCCAGAGCTTGGTTCTTTGGCCTGAGGACACACACCAGAGCCTGCGCACCCAGCAGTTGTGGGAGCAAGTATGCCCCCATTCCCACCCTTTTGGGAAAAAAGGAGGGAACCTATTGAGCAGTCCCAACTAAGGGGAATCTGGACTCTTGGGGTCATGCCTCAGACTTAAGGGCTAAAATAGGGAGTAGCTCAGAGTTCCTGAACCAGGAACACAGCAGAACAAGGGGCCAGCTCCTCTCCCCTCCCCCCCCCCTTTTCTGCCCTCCTACTCAGTGACCAAGCCATGAGGCTATTCAGCCTTCAGGGACCTGACCGCAAGTTGCTAGACCAGTTGTCTGGGGCAGGTATACAAATGAAAAGGCCTGCGTGCATCTTTTTTGCCTTTGGGGTTGTGAGGAAGAGAATGACCGTTTAGTTCCTGATAGCTTCACATACACAAATCAGGCTGATAAGCTGTTCTTTTATTTAACCACTGCTGCTTTGGAAACATGGCACTTCTGTGTCTGACACATAGCAGGTCTTGTACTCTGAAAGTCAGAAGAGCTGTTATATATAGCACGTTGCTCAAAGCACATTCCGTTTCTTTGTTCTTATAGATCTTCATATGCATCACTATTTATAATGCAGGTGTCAGTGACTCCATTTATTGTTGATCAGATACTCCCATCTAGAGCATGTGATCATGTCTTTAGTTGTTAGGATAAAAGCCTATTACTGACCACTTATAGTTGGCAAGGGCTAGTGCTGAAGGGTAGGAGTCAAGCCCCTGCTGATAATCACCGTGTTTATATGTGCATGTACTCCTATAACTAATCTACTGCCACAGATATGGACAACTCTGCAATCTCAACTCAAGGGAAGCCATTATGCAGAATATTGGTTGCCAATTCTGTAAATGGCCCATTTGATATATTGATGTAAACAGGGCAAATATTGGCTGCTTAAAAAAGACTATCACATAGTGTTGTGTGTTTAAAAAAAACCTACACATGCGCACACACAGTCATTTTAGACCACAAGTAAATTTTGTACATTCCTGCATGGTAATGAACTATATTTGCTGCCTTTAATTTTGTTTCCTGTGAATTGGTTAAAGGAAAAAAAAAAGTTGTTTGAAATAGTCAATTGGTTCCTTTGGTCTTCTGGGGAAAAAAATTGAGCCACATTAGGAGCAAAGTAGTTCAATTCAGACAATGAAAGATGAGTGGAAAATAAATTGTGGTATAACAAATATAGATGTAAGATGATATTTTAATGTGCTGTTGTCTTTATTCTGCCAACAAAAAATTGTCAGTAAGGAAAAAACAGTAGTGCCCATTTTAAAACAAACATACAGTCTCCCCTCTGCTCTGCCCTTTCCCTGGGATGTAGCCTGTGTACTTCTTGGCATTGCTTTGCCAGTCCTGTTTGGTTTGCCACGTCAGAATCACACACATGCCCTTTCATTAGCTTTTCCTTCTGAGGAGGCTGGTGCAAACTTTTACCCACCGCTTACATTCCTCGCTCATTATTGCTGCTTCTGTAACTGGTAATGCTGCAAATAGGGTTCCATGTTTTCCTGTGTGTCTGTACAGCACCTCCTACAATGGGGCTCTGATCCTGATTGGGGCTCACAGGCATTGCCTTGCTATAAATAATAAACAGTAGTAATAATGGTAAACTGTACCACTGTATCAGGCTGAAGGATAGAGTGATGCACATTACCATACTGTTCATTATTTATATCATGATGATGCCTGTGAAACCAATCAGGATCAGAGCTCTGTTGTGCTGGATGCTGGATAAACACACAGGAAAACATGGTTCCTGTTCTGAGGAGTTGGCAGTCAAACTAATGCATGCTGTCTATTGATTCTTTACTGCCTTTGTGTTATTGTAGGGGCACTAGGCATATCTTGGGTGAAATATTATTGCCAGTATGAGAAGGAGTCAAAGATGCTAAGGATGACTCCCATGGAGCAGAAGCCTGGAGCAAAGCAAGTGAGTGAATTCCCTATAAAAGAGATCTTTGCAAACATTGACAATCAGCAGGTTCTGCCTCAGTTCCTTCTATTCTGACTTGTTTCTTCTATGAGGAAGTTATGAGTGTAAATATCTATATAGTAGGTACATTCCGTCCCCATGAAGCAATGATGTACACAATCACAGTTCGTTAAAAGTATCGGTAGTTAATTTAAGTGCTGGACAGACACCTCTAGGGACAGAAGGCCTCTTTGTAGGCACAGAACAGATACACCACACACATACTTCCTTGAGTACTACTGATCTGTAAGAATTACCCCTGCCAAGGGAAAGTAGTGCAGTTTCCAGCATTCCTCTGATGAGGAACTGGCCATCCAGTGCCATTGAATTCCAGTGGTGATTCACTTCATAAAGCCATGACATCTGCCCATCGTGAAGGGAGCTGATTCTCCAGTCTCAAGCCCTTCTTGCTCATTGCTTACTTTCTTCCGCATACCTCATTAATATTCCCTTCTGCATACATTTTCCTTGTCAATCAGTCCTAGAACTTAAGCCACTGTGCTCCTCAACTGTGAATTTGGACTCTGTGTGTGTCATACCTAGTGTTCCTTGGACTTTGCAGCACAGGCAGGCTTGCACGTTTTCTGTGGCAAACCAGTTATGAACAAAACGTATTCTCTTTCTGAAGAGATAACCTGACTTGCATCGTTAACTGTGATGACTGTTTACAGGATTTGAATTAGCAAGGTTATTTGAATGACTCCATAATGGCTTCTTTTTGCTCCTGTGAAGCATGAACATGAACAGCTGATTCACAGTGTTCCAACTCTGGGAGGGAGGGGGGAGGACTGGGAATGGAGTGCAAATCAGGCGATTCGGGATGCTCCAAAAGTGCTGGGAGGGAGAGGGAGGAGAAGGAAGTGCAAGGCTCCAATGCCCTAGCACGAAAGAGACACATGGGGCAGAGGGGCAGATAAGGAGGCCGCAGGTAGAGCCCCATTGGGGTGCATGCAGCCCATAAGCCATAGGTTGCTCACCACTGCTTTATATGATGGTAGCACCTGTCAACCCCAATCAGGTGATGAAGAACAGCCCTGTGTTTGTCTCTCTCATCAATAGACATTGGTACAAGGCTTGTCTCTCCAATATCCTGGAACCAACATGGCTTCTGCAGCCCTCTTCTAAGAGTGTCTGTTTTAAGCAACCTTTCTGCTCCAGGGCTTATTGAAGGAATAGCTGCTAGGATTTATAGCATCAGTTCACAATGTAATGCCATTAACCCCATAATTAACTTATATTGTATGAAGGAAGCCTGTTTTAAGCAGCTGTTGATCTCTATTCTGGTTGCTGCTTTGTGGAATGCTAAGAAGATCATCTGCTATCATGTCACGTGTGGGGAATGTTGAGAGGTTTATCTGCTGTCATGTTACATGTGCCATCTGATTTGCAAGGCTCATGTTGGTATTACACAGTCACTCCTGATTCAGTAGACAGTAAGGTATTGCATTCCACTCAAGGAACCTCAGAAATCTCATCCCGACTTTATGCTTTTTAAATGTATGCTTTTTAAATGTTACGTGTCTCTCTCTATCTAGGGCACCTCAGACTTGACACTGAAGAACTGCGTAAGGAGAAAGACGGATTCTATAGACAAGAGATTTTGTTTTGATATTGAAACAAACGAAAGGTGAGCCAGAGCTGCTTTCCCTATTGCTGCAGTTTTGAAAATAATACACCACTTTCTTGGCATTTGGTGAGGGTGTGTCTGTTCTGACTATCCTAAAATTTGTTTTGTATGGAGAGGAAGATTATGCACCAGGGGGCAGTGCTGTCCTTCCTTGATTGCAGTCTTCATGCCTGATCTGAAGCCCACGGAAATCAGTGGATTTTTTTCTGTTGAATTCAGTGGGCTTTTTATGGGGCCTTCTAATACTGTGAAAGGATGAGCACCTTCCGTGAGAACTTGAGGGCTCTCAATTTCCATTATCTTCAGCCTGGATCAGGCCATCATACTTTCCCATGTTTCTTTCACCCTGATACATATATTACCAGTCAGACATCTGGAGATTTTTAACATGGGTTATTTTTCGCTTTACTCACTAGGGACCTGATTCTGTTCCCTCTGGACTCTCTGGAGTTGCTAATTTACCATGGGAGCAGAATCAGATTTTGGAGGAATGAATGCTTTGATGTCACACATGTGCTGTGCAGACTTGGTATGTGGTTAAGCCACAACTAAGGAGAAAGCTCTAATTTGCAGATTACTTGATCGGGTCCTATTTTACTAGGAAAGGAAGGACACCCTGCTCAAAAATATAAAACAAAAGGCAAACATTTGTCACTCTTTCAGCCTTTGATATTCCCACTTAATTCTGAAACTTAGATGGACTTCTCCTCTTCCTGAATTAATTATCTTGTGCCTGCACTAATTTTGACTGTTTTAATTTAGGCATTTGGAGCAGGAGGTTGCAAGTTACCTTGAACTTGGAAAAGAAACCAAATGCTTTGTAAATTTTCAGAAGTGGTGTGAGTAGGGTGAGAATGACACACAAATTTCAGGATTTGTGAGTTTCTGAGACTGTGCCGATCCTGTTTCTGTAGTTTGTGCCTTTTGGAAGAATCTAATACTGTGCAGTGTTTTAAAATGTCTAGCGCTGTGCCAAACCTTTCAGCCCTTACTCCGTGTTGTTGGGCATCTTACCTGCCCAAAGGTGGAGGAAGACTGAAGGAGTTTAGCCCACTAATGGTAATACATAGTTTGAGTTAATGAAAGCACCAGGGATTAATATAGAGACATGTTTAGCAGTGGTGAAAGTAACTTAAAATTTCTTACAGGCCCTGTCTTATTGCAACTGAGGTCCCTGCCAGCTCTTTAAAGAGCCCCATTTGCCAGAGCTGCGCACCAGGGCCCACCTGCTTACTTTCACCTCTGGTGCTTAGTGACTGTGTCATAGCCTCAGCGGTTTGTAACAGCCACATTCTTGAACCTCGGCCAGTTCCTTACCATAGTGATGGGAGATGTGTTGCAGGGATAGGGGGGTCTCCACAACACAGGACACTGAGCCATTACGGTAGGTAAGGTCATGGACAGTCTGTGCAGTGATGCGTTTGACAGTATAGTGTGACCTGAAAAAGTTCCACACTCAGATTTTTCTTAGGATCCTGTTTTCTAATATATTAGTTAATATTTCATCATGTTAGAATCATTTGTCACCTATCTGAGAAATCTACAAATAAGATAGCAATTAAGTATGAACATCATGGACCAAATCTACCCTCTGTTAACATTGACTCCAGTGGGCTACTAGGGTGTAGCTGGGCAGAATTTGACCAACTGTGTCATGCACCAGGGTCTTTTTAACATTTGACTCACTGGATTGTTCATTTGGGTGAACTGCACAGAGGGAGCTCTATATCTACACCATGTTCAGTAATACTAACAGCCAGGGGTGCCTGGTCCCTAGTTCTCCCCTGCCCATTTTCTTTGGGTCTTTTTCTCCATTATGGTGTTGATGAGTGGTGAATAAGGACATAGGAGTTTCTCAGCTGAAACTGAGAGGCAGGGCCGACCTTAAGCATGTGCAGAATATACAGTGGCTCGCAGGGTATACCTAGGGCCATCACCACCCGGATGGGACAGCAAGAATAGGACAGTGGCGGGCCACAGGCACAGGGCCAACAGCAATTGGGAACTCAAGTAAAATGTGGGGTTGTTGCAGTACCCTCCAGTTCCTGCACTGATGCCTCTCTGCACTGCTCCTGCCCCCAGAGCCTTCAGTGCAACCCCTCCCCGAGGTGGTCCCCCAAATAGGGCACCATAAATCTTAAGGACAGATATGCTGAGAAGGCTCTGTCTCAGAAAGGGAGAGGAACAATTCACCTGACTCACACTGAAATGATTTTTCAGAAACCTCTGACTTCGCAGTGTTAACAATTGAAAAGACATCAGAAAATGTGCTAGGCTAGTAGCTATGAGAACCAGATGGGAGAAAGTATGTCTGGGTACCTTAGGCTGCATGATTAAGTCACTGCAAATAAATGTACAAAGACACACCAAAACTAGTTTTGTCAGCATGATCAGCACATGCGTAACTTCCATTTTTTATGTTGTGTCCAACGCTTAGATATGAATACTGTGATAGATACATGCTTTAGAACAGTGTTTCTCAACCTTTATTTAAAAAAAAGTACCCCTTCTTCCAAAAAATGTATAAGTACCCCCTTAAAAAAAAAAGTACCCCCAGTGCCTACAGTTTTCAGACTCTCAAAATTTTTTTCTGCCAGTGCGACACATTTGTTTAAACAACTTAATTGTAGCCGGGTGGGCAATGACGTTTTTGTGTGTAAAAAGTACGAAAATAACACAGTGCTGTAAAACTTAAAACAAAAATTCAGTTTTCTCCAAATTTCAGTTGTGTTGATGTACCCCCCAGACTTCTCTCGAGTACCCCTAAGGGTACTTGTACCACTCGTTGAGAAACACTACTTTAGAAGTACTATGCATAGATAGATCATTGGAATGATGCATCTGTACTAACCTTCTTGAAGTGCCGCTTTATTTAACTAGTTTCCAGAAACACACTTTGTAAATCTTGGATAAATTCCTTTGTGTCTTTGCTTTAAACTTCTGGATAGAACTGGGACTATCACATTGCAAGCACTTTCAGAAGCTAATAGACGGCTATGGATGGAGGCCATGGATGGAAAGGAGCCAGTGAGTATTTAAAGAGTTGTTGTCTCATTTATAGATGTGCATTTTAGTAGTGTTCTTCAGTGGTGTAAGTTCACACAGACAAAGCGGGTATTGATAATTTAGTTTTGGAAAGCTCACCTTTCTGGGTGTCCTCATGAGATTGGGTATGTAATAATCAGCATCATTATTATGGTATAATTCATAACAGAGGTATCAATTTAGTGAAAAGATATGTACAATTCGATTTCTCACAGTCATTGAAGGAACTGTTACCATATTGTCCTGTCCACATGTATCCTTTGATATTTGATGTTTTAGTTCTGCTGTTTATACTGGCATCAACTGGAACCCATAAAAATGTGACTTGCAGGAATGGAAAACTGGCGCAGAATCTGCCAGTGTTTCTGTTATTCAAACCAAAAGCTTTTAGATCTGTATGATGTAAGTTTGGTCTTGCATGCATAATAGTCCTGCTTGTAAATCTCTCATCTGAAGTTGTGACATTGTGAGTGAGAGAGACAGACAGACAAACAGACAAAAAGAGAGAGGACCAGAAGTTTTCCAATCCTTTCTGTGATTCTTCCATGGTTTCTTTATTTTAATCCAAGACAGCATAAATTTCTCTTAGACAGAATTTCCTGTACACAGAGAATGCCATGTGCAATATAGCAAAATACATTCAGTGCAATTCCCGATGCCCATTCTGCTCCATTTCCCTAAGCAGGCTGTCACTATCCAATGCCTCTTTTAAAAAGAGTTGCACCTAATTTAGGGCTCAAAGACCTTGTGTTGGCCAGAGTAACTCAGAGCTGTATTGATGGGGCTGAGTGTGCAGGGACTGGAGCCTATCAGACGGGTTCCTAGATGCTTCACAGAACCTGCTCGCTGGGTCCTGAAGGTGCGGGATTAGAGTTCAACTTGTAATAAGCAATGTAAAATAAGCAGTGGGTAGCAAATGCTTGTGGTTTTGGTGTGAATATGGGTATATGACAAAGCACACTGAACTTCCATGAGCGCCCTCTGTCAAATGGATGTGACTCTGCACTTTCTCTCCCTTTGCGGTGCCTCCTGCCAGCTGCTGCCCTTCTCAGCATGTCTTCAGTGGCTCAGCCCTCGGGCCAGAGCACACATTGTCAGCATATGAACAAACCCTTTCTGGAGCAAAATGTCTTAGAGGGTCCTGTCTCTGTGCCTTTAACAATCTTTTTAGCCCGGTCTCTGAGCTCAGTCCTCAGCCCCTTCAGGGCTAGTTTTAAATCCAGCCATTACTTGGACCGCTAAAGAAGTTTTAAACCTCCTCAGGGCTTAGGTTACTCTGGTAGTGGCCGGAAGTAGTGCCAATGCATTACTCTGGGTTCCAACCCAGGGACCCTATCAACAACAGCCACATGCTGCTTCCTGTAATAGTTGCTGCTGCTTTTTCCTGGGCTACTTGCCATCTAGCCTCTTCTTCTTCACCCTTACCTCAAGACTTAAGTGCTTCCTTGCGTACCCATCTTAGAACACCAGCAAAGAACACCTTCTTTGCTCCTATGGTCACCACCTGGAATTGATCTGCGCAGGCCCTACAGCTCCTTTTACCTGAGCTTGCTGAGTTCTGATTGGCTGCCTCCACCAGCCTTTTCTGAGGTAGGCTATGGTAGGGCTATGACTGAGGCCTCAAAAGAGCCCAGAACACTATATCACAGGGTGAAGAAGAGCAATTCCTTTACCCTTCCTTTGGACAACGAGAAAGCAGTTTGTGTGAATATATACAAATATTGAAAAATAAGGCATGTGACCATGGCCATATTGGATAGCCATTCAGAATTCTAGCAATGTCCAGTATTTAACCACTGCAGAGTAATTTGTTATTGTATATAAAGGGGTGAGGGAAGGTGCTACAAAAGTGTATGATATTGTTACAAGGTTTATAAATCCTGTTGTTAGTATAATGGCAAAGCAATTTATTGTTATTCTGTGTAAATATAATTGTGTCTAACTGCATAGCCTCTAGACCTATTTTTTACTAACAGAGAAACAAATAATCTTTGTGTACAGTGTGGGGAGGTATATCCAAGGGCAATAGGTGCCTCAGTGAATCTAATGGATGTTACAACCCCTTTCTTGACTGTGGTGTTGCATATGGTTTAATATTTTGCTTTTGAGAGCAAAGTGTTAAACAGTATTGAATGTCTGTGTTTTGCTTTGGCTTGCTGGATTCTCCTGGGACAGTAATTCTCAACTCATGCCTGGTTTTGCTTTTGTTTCCTTCTCCTTTCCCCTAGATCTACCACAGTCCCATCACAAAACAGGAAGAAAGTGAGTAATTCAGGTTCTATTCTTCTGAAATGTTAAAGACCTGCTTGTGCTGATGCGATATAATGTTTTAATTTGTGAGTGTGCACATTGTTGCTGTATGTTAGATGGAATGTATGTCACACCTGCTCACATGCTCCTTGGTTCCCTCCACTCAGTGAACATGTGGACCAAAGATATCTCTTGGGCAGGGATGGGCAATAATTTTTGGTGGGAGGGGGACTCCAAGAATTTGGTAAGCAGTCAAGGACTGCACTTTTCCATGCTATTAATGGAGGAGGTGTGGGGTCTGGGATGGAGACTGGGTGCAGGAAAGGGTGAAGGGTCTGGGAGGGAGTACATGTGCAGGAGTGGGGGTGCAGAGGGGTTGGGTTACATGGGGCAGGAGTGCAGGAGGAGACAGAGGATTGGGGGGAAGGAGGAGCTGGGATGTCAGAGGGAGGTTCTGGCTGGGAGGCACTTAATTAAGTGGCGTCCAGCCAGCAGACCAGCAGGTTTCTCAGGCAGGCTCACTGCCTGCTGCAGCCCCGCATGCTGGCTCAGGGGACTATGTGCTGCTCTGAGCACAGCAAGCTGGAAGTAGAAGGGGAGAATATTTAATGTACTGCCTGCCCTACAAGCAGGCATCTCCCAGAGCTGTGAGATTGTGCTGGAGGAGGGGCAGCATGCAAGCCTGTTTTCCCACTCCCCCGGGCTCACAGCAGCGCTCAGAGATGCACAGATCTCTACAGCTGGCTGCTGTGGGTGGGTTGAGGGGTCAGGACAGGCAGGGAGCCTGCCTGAAGCTCCTGCTGGGTCACAAGCTGGATCCAGCAGTTTGGCAAGTCGGATTGGGCCCACGAGTCCTATTTTGCCCAGCCCAGCTTTGGGGCCTGCTCCCACAGGATGATGAGTACCCTCAGGTCTCAGTGAGGGTTGAGGGTGATCAGCACCTTACAGGGTAAGGCTCTTAGCTCCCTATGTAGAAGAGGAACTTGTACTAAATTTTAACCCACCTAGAAAAAATGCAGGTTCCAAATGTAGAACAGGTCTGTGTCTCTTTTGAGGTTCATGTTCTTGTTAGCTCTCTAGGGTTGCCAGGTGTCCGGTATTTTTGCCTCCTGTCCGGTAAAAAAAATTCAGAAAATACCGGACACCTAAAATGTCCTGTATTTTCTGTTTTTTTTCCCCGCCAGGAGGCAAAAATACCAGACACCTGGCAACCCTACCACACACTCGGCAACTGGGCCAGCCCCCGACACCCCTTGCCCCCAGACCCCCTGCTTACCTGGTTCCACAGGGAAGCTGCGTTCTGGCTTGATCAAGAAAACAAAATGGCTGCCAGCAAAAAGCCTAAAGACCAAGGGGAAGCAATGCCTTCCGTGCGTCTTAGTGCTCAACCACTCCCCTGTTCCTATCCCTATTCTGACTCTGCACGCACTGAAAGGGCCATGTTGTTTTAATGCTGGTTTTTTTTTTTTTCCTCTTCCTCAACAACTTTGGTCTCCCCCTTTTTTTCCCTGGTGTTTTTTTGGGGGGGTGGTACTTGGTATTTTTGGTTAAACCATCTGGCAACCCTATTGCTCTCACCTAAACAAGAGTTCTGGGCTGCAGTGTGACGACTTCGATTTTATCCCATTGGTTGCCATTGAAGTGAGATAAGAATGGCTTTCAAACAAGAATATTTGTTTGCAAAGCACGGGCATCCATTTAGTGAAAACTACAGGGCATTAACATGAAATTTCCCCATAAAATGTAGTTTCACTTAACTGGAGAAAAGAGTTCCACAATATAAGAAAAAGTTTTATAAATATAAAACAACAGAATAAAAGGTTGTAGGGGTTTCTTGAAATTCCACAGCCCTTTTGTTCTCCCAACTCTCCTTATCAGAGCTAGGTTGTGAGTGCTATCAGATACTGCACATATTTAATAAGTTGAATCTGCATATGCCCACATCTCATTGCAGCTTGCTAAAGTGTTATCCCTTTTAGCTTTCCCCCTTCATTTCATATTCATTTTAGGGTGCACCTATACAGCATCCTTACCTCGAAATAAGCTCTGCAATTTGCGTAGCACAAATTGCAGAGCTTATTTTGAGTGTATTTCAAAATAGCTTATTTCAAAATTTGGTACTGTCTACACAGCGCCAAATTTCGAAATAAAGCACTATTCCGAAAGGCCCCTTAACCCTCGTGGAATGAGGATTACCAGGACATTGGAATAAGCCTCCCTTTATTTTGAAATAACAGGCTGCTTCAATAGATGCGGAATAGCTATTTCTGGATACTTCCGGTATCCTGAAATAGCCCCACAGTGTAGACGTATCCATAGTTGGTAATGTAAAGTTCTTACAACCATGCTGCCTCCAATATCTCAGTATATTGGACTGGAAAGTTATGTAGATTATTACTCAGGTACCTGCAATGAGTATTGAAAATCTGCTTTCTGCTTCTGGAGACATGGCCAGTCAGTGACTTGGACCTGAGGAGTACTTTCTTAAACTACTTTATCTTAATTAGATTATAGCTAGGATTGAAGAATCTCCTTCATACATATACCTCAAACTGACCAGTTATCATTAGGTGCAGTCAGGTAAACCCCGTATTTTAACAATTTGGAATTAAAAATATTATCCATGATTACTACACCAATCGCTACAATCTAGGCACTGAATCTCTGCTAACATTTGTTTTGGCCTTACCGGAAAGCTGTTCTATCTGAAGTTTCCACTAAGGATACTCTGAGCAGGGAGGTTCCTTATAACTAACTGACCTGCTGATGAGTGTGGGATGTCTGCAGTAAACTGATTCACCCAAGTTCTCCCTAGAGTTTGTGCCAGGATTAGAACTGGTTCAAATTTATGGGTGTGGATTTTTGTCCCAGAGAACAAAACAAATTTTGTCAAAACCAATTTTCTTTATATTAAAAACATTTTGGTTTTCCTACATGAAAATTTGATATAATTGACCTCAAATGTTTGGCTTTGAAAATGGAAAAAAACATTTTAAGTTGAAACAGAAATTTTTGTTTCATTTCTACTAGGACTGTCGAGATTAAAATATGAATTTCAATTGTGCTCTTAAACAATAATAGAATGCTGTTTAAATATTTTGTATGTTTTCTAAATTTTCAAATACATTAATTTCAATTACAACCTGGAATACAAAGTGTACAGTGCTCACTTTATATTTGCTTACAAATAATTGCATTGTAAAAAACAGCAGAAATAATATTTTTCAATTTACCTCATACAAGTACTGTAGTGCAATCACTTTATTGTGAAAGTGCAATTTACAAATGTAGAATTATGTACAAAAATAACTTCATTCAAAAATAAAATAAGCCATTCAGTCCTACTTTTTGTTCAGCCAAGTGTCAGAACAACCAATTTGTTTACATTTGCAAGAGATAATGCTGCCTACTTCTTATTTACAATGTCCCCTGAAAGTGAGAACAGGCATTCACTTAACACTGTTGTGGCTGGAGACATAAGATATTTACATTCCAGATGTCCTGAAGATTCATACATCCCTTCATACTTCAACCACCATTCCAGAGGACATGAATCCATGCTGATGATGGGAACTGTACAGTAACAATCCAAAGCAGTGCAGACCAACGTATCTACATTTTCATCATCAGATGTCAGAAAAAGAAAGTTGATTTTCTTTTTTGGAGATTTGGGTTCAGTAGTTTCCACATCAGAGTGTTGCTCTTCTGTGACTCCTAAAAGTATGTTCCAGATGTCATCCCTCTCAGATTTTGGAAGGCACTTCAGAGTCTTAAACCTTGGGTCGAGTGCTGTAGCTTTAGAAATTTCAGATTTGTACCTTCTTTATGTTTTGTCAAATCTGCAGTGTAAGTGTTCTTAAAATGACAAACATGTTTGGTCATCATCTGAGATTGCTGTAACATGAAATATGAGGCAGAATATAGGTAAAACAGAGCAGTTCTCCCCCAACAAGTTCAGTCACATATGTAATTAACACATTTTTTTAATAAGCATCATCAGCCTGGAAGCCTTTCCTCTGGAATGGTGGCTGAAGCATGAAGGGGCATGGGAATGTTTAGCATATCTGATACGTAAATACCTTGCAATGCCTGTTCTGACTATCAGGTGACATTATAAATAAGAAGTGGGCAGTATTATTTCCCATAAATATAAACAAACTTATTTGGCTTAGCAAACAAATAGGACTGAGTGGGCTTGTAGGTACAAAAGTATTACATTGTTTTTGAGTGCAGTTATGTAACAAAAAAAAAATCTACATTTGTAACTGCACTTTTCACAAGCAAGAGATTGCACTATGGCTTGTATGAGGTGACCTGACAAATACTATTTCATTTATCATTTTACAGTGCAAATATTTGTAATAAAAATAATCTAAAATGAGCACTGTGCACTTTGTTTTATATTGTAATTGAAATCAATATATCTGAAAATGTAGAAAAACATCCAAAAGATATTTACTGAATTTCAATTGATATGCTTCTATTGTTTAACAGCGCTATTAAAACTGATTCATTTTTCATAAAGATTATTTTTTGAGTTAATCTCATGAGTTAACTGCCCTAATTTCTATATGTTGATTCAAACGGCAATTTTTAAAAAAAAATAATTGAATGCAGATTTTATTTTTAGTATTATTTCTTGCCAGAAAAATTCTGGTTTCCTGACTAGCTCTAGCCATGGCTCGTATCCTCTGATCAAATTCTGCTTCTGATCTGAAGGGCAATATGAATCAAATGCAGAGCCCCATTCCTCTGCCCAATAAAAAACCACATTAAACACTTAACGTTTGAGAGAAGTTAAAAATACTTGTTTGCCACAGATGGAAAACTCCTTCAGTGTAAAAAGCTTTTGACACTAACAAACACATTTGCATCCTATCCTGTGATCCTTAATTACACAAGTAATCCTAGTGAAGTCAGTGGAAGAATTAGTGAATAAAGGTAGTTCATTTGAGTAAAGTTGCAGGACTAGGTAAGGAGCTAAGGGTCCTGATTCATTGTCCCTTGAAGTAAACAGAAAGAGTCTAATTCACTTCAGTGAGGTTTGAATTAACCCAAAGCAAACTAATTTTCCTCCTTCCAACTGTTGAGAATCCTCCAGGGAAGGTGTGTGATATCCTGTTGGTTAATCATTGGGGAGAAAAACCTGTCTTCTCCTTAACCCTGGGGTGGAGAACTAAGGCCTCAGGGCCTGATGCAGCCCCCCGGCTTGCCTGGATCCAGCCCCGAGGCTCAGGTTTCCCAAAATTGGGGAGCCTGTGCTGGTGCTCAAGCCCTCCCACCTGGGCCCCTCTTGGCTCTGGTGTGTGAAGGGAATATGAGGAGTGTCTTTCTGCTTCTCAGTGGGGGGCTATGTCAGGGAGGTGTGGTTTTTTTGTTTTTGTTTGTTTGGTTTGTTTTTGTTTCCGACTAGTTTTTCTGTGAGTCAATGGCCCCTGACCCATAAAAGGTTCCCCTTCCCTGCCTTAACGTATGTGCTACCTAAGTAGAATCCTGTTGTTTTCTACTCTCTTACAAAGTAGATACATAATATATGGAAGTTTATATATTCTTTTGATGTGGCAGAGGTTGGATTGCAGATTTTGCCATACTCAAGAAGCCACAGATTAGCTCTTGCCAGGCAGAAATCTGAACTCTCCAAATTACAGTTTTACTAAAAAACCTCAAAAGTCTACTGTTAAAACAAGTTCAAGAGGACAAAAAGGAGAGCAAGCGGAAATGAACAATTTCTTGCCAGAGTCTTAAAATTCTCAGTGTGCTTTTGCATAAGAACCCATATAACAAATCCTTGAATGTATATGCATGAGGTGAGCTTCATGCATGCACAGGCCCTGGCTTGCACCAACGTAGCAAGGTGTTTGCATATGAAATTGTGCCTGTGCACTTACCTGTGTGTAGATTTGAAAATGCAGCTCCAAAAAATGTAGCAAACTTGCTGCAAGGTGTAATACTTTCAGTAACTTGCCACTTCTTCGGGTTTTCCAGGAGTAATTGCATGTTGATGTTCTGGCAACTAACTTTGCTTCCCTTTGTTTGAAATAGTGGAGTTGAATGAGGTTGGCTTCAAGTTTGTAAGGAAATGCATCAATGCTGTGGAGACCAAAGGTAAGCTCTCAGCACTGCATTTGGAAACTATTTGCTTTTTTGGCACTTACTTTCTTGAATGGTATTGATTGTGCTGTGATTTCTCTAATATGATAGCAAAGGGATGTACAAATCACAGAATTACAGAAATGTAGGGCTATAAGAAACCTTGAAAAGTCATCACATCTAGACCCCTGCGCTGAGGCAAGACCAGAGACCTCCTAGACCATCCTTCAGAGATGTTTGCCCAATCTGTTCTTACAAACCTCCAGTGAAGGGGATTTCACAATCTCCTTTGGAAGCCTACTCTAGAGCTTACATACCATTATAGTCAGAAAGTTTTTCCTAATATCAAATCTAAATCTTTCTTGCTGCAGATAAAGACCATTATTTCTTGCCGTACCTTTGGAAGATACGGAGAACAATTGATCACAGTCCCTTTTGTAACTGCCTTTAACATATTAGAAGATTTTTATCAACTTGCCCCTCATTCTTCTTTTCTCAAGACTAAACATACCTAGTTTTTTTTTAACCTTTCCTTATAGGTCATATTTCCTAAACCTTTTATCGAAGACTGATGTCACAAAATTAAGAATGTGCCTACAAAACAAGAGAAACCTTACTCCCCATTAGAACATTTTGCAGTGACAAACTCTAGTCAAGATTGAATTCTCCCTTTCACTGTGTTTTTACTCACTTGTGAATAGAAATTTTCCTTGGGGGCTGACACATCACATACAGGCCAAAGTTGAATTGGTTAGACAATATTTTAGGCAATTTTGAGTTTGAAGAATATCTTAAAGAATTATTCAGATTTGTTTTGTGAGAAGCATACTATGTGGAATGAGATTTTTTGCAAAGCTTTCTGCAGTATTTTAACCATACAACTTTCTCTAAAATTAATGAGAGTAGTATGATAGATCTTCCATGCTGCTTTGAAAACTCCAGCCAACCATGCTGAATACCCACAAACTGACTTAAAAGCATAGTAGAGTTGGGCAAATAATGAAAAAAAACTCTTGCAAATATTAGTCTAGGCTTGAAAAAAATGTGCTTTGAATGTAATCACTTTCTTTGACTTTTCTAGCAAACTAGTTAATGATTTAAAAAACGTTGAGAAAAGTAAATAGTAGGAATCTCCCAATTTCTGAACTGGGATCAGTGCTATTCAACATGCTCATAAATGATCTGGAAAAAGGGGTATGCAGTGAGATGGCAAAATTTCCAGATGATACAAATCTGCTCAAGGCACTTAAGTTCAAAGCTGATTACAAAGAGTTGCAAAGGGCTCTCTCTCAAGGGCTGGGCAACAAAATGGCAGATAAAATTCAATGTTGATAAATGGGAAGTAATGCAAATTGGAGACATTATCCCAAATATTAATATAAAGCAAGGAGGTCTAAATTAGCTGTTACCACTCAAGAAAGAGATCTTGGAGTCATTGTGAATAGCTCTTTGAAAATATTTATTCAGTGTGCAGCAGCAGTCAAAAAAGCTAATAGAATGAAAGGAATCATTAGAAAAAGGATAGATAATAAGACAGATAGTATCATAATGCCACTATATACATCTGTAATACCACCACACCTTGACTTCTGTGTGTAGTTCTCCTCTTCCCATCTCAAAAAAGATATATATTATTATTATTGGCAAAATTGCACAGAAGGCCAAAAAAAAAAAAGAAAATTAGGGATGTGGAAGAGCTTCTATATGAAGAAAGATTAAAAAGACTTCCATTGTTCAGTTGGACAAGAGATGACTAAGGGCAGAATATGATATAGATCTATAAAGTCATGAGTGATGTGGAGAAAAGGGATAAGGCTGTGTTATTTAAACCTTCACATAACACAAGAACCAAAGGTTACCCAGTGAAATTAATAAGCAGCAGGTTAAAAATGAATGTAAGAAAGTACTATTTTACATAACTCACAGTTAACTTGTGGAACTTCTTGCCAGGAAATCTGTGAACACCAAAAGTATAACCGAGTTAAAGAAAAAAATTTGATAAGTTCATGGAGGATAGGTCCATCAATGGCTATTAGCCAAGATGGTCAGGGATGCAACCCCATGCCTTAGTTGCCCCTAAACATCTGGCTACTAGAAGCTTTGGCTTGACAACAGGGAATGGATAATTCAGTAATTATCCCTGTTATGTTCATTTCCTCTGAAACATTGGGCAGCAGCCCCTGTTGGAAGGCAGGATATTGGGTTAGATGAATCACTGGCTGATCTAGTACGGTCAGTCTTATGTTCTTAATATTTCCAGAAACAGCAGATTTTAAGCAAATATTGCAGAACTCTCAAAAAGTGAATTTCAGGTGAGTGGTTGAGAGTAATCATCTTTGAAATATAATTCTCACAGTGTCATTGAGCTAGTCAATAGAAATATATTGTGTGACTTTTGTGTAACTGCTCAGATTTAGAATACTGAATATTATAACCAGTTGTTTGGTTATTAGTTATGGAACAAGAACTGTTTGCAGAAGTTATCTGGTGAATCATTTTGCCTAATAAAGTCCAGGTTAATATGATGTGTTCATGAGCGATTTTAAAAAATAGTTTCTTCTGCTGGTCACTCAGCTCTTCACCTAAGTGCTGTCACTTTGTGGCAGACCTGGGGACAACCTGTGATGTTTTTGCAACACTAGGTGTCGCTGTTTAACATCTATTATCATGAAAGGATGCTAGACTAATTCTTTTCTTCATTCGTTTGCCCAGGGATCACTACTGAGGGAGTGTACCGAACCGTTGGCAGCAATATACAGGTGCAGAAGTTGCTGAATGCCTTCTTTGGTAAGAATAATCAGTTCTTGGATAATTGGACTGTAATTTTTTGTATGGTAAAGCAAGACAAGGGAGATTGGTTTCCACAGTGAAATGAACCCCTACACACTATCAGGTATAGCCTCCCTTCCTTATTGTCCTTCTTGAGCAGGCTGCTGCTTTTTTCCACCAGCCTTTGTGATGTGTTATCTTTCCCTTCTTTCTGACTTGCTTCTCCAACCTAGTCACTGATCTCTCCCTTTAAGCTAAAATGTTAATTAATGTTATGTGTAAGCGACAAGGAGTCCTGTGGCACCTTATAGACTAACAGATTTATTGGAGCATAAGCTTTCGTGGGCAAAGACCCACTTCATCAGATGCATGTAGTAGAAGTTTCCAGAGGCAGGTATAAATATGCAGGCCAGAATAAGGCTCGAGATAACAAGATAATTCAGTCAGGGAGGGTGAGGCCCACTTCTAGCAGCTGATGTGGAGGCGTGAACACCAAGAGAGGAGAAACTGCTTTTGTAGTTGGCTAGCCATTCACAGTCTTTGTTTAATCCTAAACTGATGGTGTCAAATTTGCAGATGAACTGTAGCTCAGCAGTTTCTCTTTGAAGTCTGGTCTTGAAGTTTTTTTTGCTGCGGGATGGCTACCTTTAAATCTGCTACTGTGTGTCCAGGGAGATTGAAGTGTTCTCCTTCAGGTTTTTGTATATTGCCATTCCTAATATCTGATTTGTGTCCATTTATTCTTTTACGTAGGGACTGTCCAGTTTGGCCAATGTATATAGCAGAGGGGCATTGCTGGCACATGATGGCGTATATTGTATTGGTAGATGTGCAGGTGAATGAACCGGTGATGGTGTGGCTGATCTGGTTAGGTCCTGTGATGGTGTCGCTGGTATAGATATGTGGGCAGAGTTGGCACCGAGGTTTGTTGCATGGATTGGTTCCTAAGTTAGAGTTACTGTGGTGTGGTGTATAGTTGCTGGTGAGACTGTTATGTGTAGTTTCAAACAAAGAAACGGGTTGTCAAGATAACAGTGACGTGGAAGTGGAGTAGCTTGTGCAGCATGTGATGACCCTATAGAATGCAAGTAGACCCCAAAACAGAGAGGTCATTGGCCTGATTTTCATTTATATGAAGGTCCCTTTACTCCTCCTTGGCTGTGTAAATGGGCCTTAGAGTTAAGGAAAACTAGATCTAAGGGCTGACTCTTCCTTGTTTACATCAGTTTTGTACCAGTGTAATTCCACAAGAATTGCTCCCAATCTGCACCATGTGAGAAAAGAATTTGGCCTTAAGTGTGATAAATTTTTGCTGCTTCTCTAGCTTTTGTTGTATACAGAGCACTGCACTGTGTAATTTCCATTCATAAGATTCCCATTTTGTCAACTTTTAGTGGCATTTACAGTAAAAGAGCTGCTAATCTATTGTTAGCACAAACAAAATAACTGCACTCCATGGAACTCCACCCCAAAACATCCTCCACATTCTCAGACAAATCTGAATAAACAGAATGCTGCGAAAAAGTCAACAATACTGAGCTGTGTTGGGCCACATTAGGGAATGCATTCCAGAGTCATGGACTCTACTCTGAGACTATCCTGCTCCCAGATCCTGATGTACAAACTGGTCAGTTCAAGCACTGTAGGACAGAGGTGTAACTGTAAGATATCCAAGATCCAAATCACTCTGGATGGCTTGTCTGGTGGGAAAGACTCAGTAAAACTGGAACATTGGACAAGCATATAAATCTCTGACTTCTGCCCCCGAGTACCTAGTGTAAATGCACTATTCAAAGGATGCTATTTCTTTTATTGTTATTATGAATTTTTATTAAAACAGTGGACTGTTTGTTATTTCCTCACATGGCTGTTCTGGATTTCCGTGCAGTTGAAACATATGATATATTTAGTCACACTTTCCTGATTTATTAGGTAGGATGAAACTTTTAAATATCTCATGTTTTCCAGCATCCTAATAATAGTTCAGTGACTTTTCCATTCCAAACTCCAGTGGTGGTTTCTCGTTTGTAAATTTACTTTGCTTTGGTTGACCTCTTTGTCATCGCTCCTTGTACAGAAATCTTCATTTTGGTGAGTGGAAAATCCAGCAGCAATAAGTAATAATATCTAAGAATGGTTAGCCATTTGGATCTTTTGTCCAGCCTCGTTTCTCCTTTAATATAAAAAATGTAACTCATATTTCCCGCCCTGCCTTCCCCAAAACCAAATCCCTAATCTTACAGTGCCACAAAAATGTTGCGGTTGTCCAATTAATCTGGCTGTGAGAAGTGCACGTTAGTCCTCTGCTCTTCATTACCCTCCATGTTTCTGCCTACATGTAAATTTCATGCAGAGAAACTTTTCAGGGAAGCCTTCAGGGCAAGTAACTAGGGGTAATGGTGTGAAACTGAGCAAATGAAATTTGAAGTGGAACATCAGGAAGTTTACCATAACACTTGGGTTTGATAGAATGTTTCCTTTTTGAGGACTTAAGCAATAGAGCTTCTACCACTTTCCATCAGAGAATCGACCACAAAGTTGTGGAGAATGCACACTAAAAAACGATCCTTTGTAGGCTGGTGGAATGGACCTAGGATGCAATAGTTAGGGCTTTTCCACCTTTGGTCTTGGAGATACTTAATATAAGTTTGTTTGTTGCGTGATAGCTTTGACCATTCAAATACCACATTCTTATCCTTTTGCCTCCTTACTCTCTAAGGGTATGTCTACACAGCAAAGTTATTTCAAAATAACTTTCCTAGCATCTATACAGCCAAACCGCTACTTCAAAATAGCGGAGGGCTTATTTCGAATTTGATAAACCTCATTCTGTGAGGAATAATGCCAAATTCGAAATAGCTAAATCAAAGTAAGTGCTGTGTAGACGCTTACTTCGAATTAGGGGGCCTCCAGCCCTTCCCAGGGTGCCCTGGTGGCCACTTTGGGCCAAACCAGGAAAACTCCTCTCTTCCTTCCCCCTCCCCCGCCCCCAAGCTCCAGAGCCTGCAGGTGCTGCCCCTGACCCAGGTGCCAGCATGAGCCAGCCAGGCAGTGCCACCCAGACCTCCACCGCTCCCCAGGAGCAGTCTGGCAGCTCCCAGGAGCCTGCCAAGGGCCGGAAAAGGCGGGCGCCTTCCTGGTCCAGTGCAGAGATCATGGACCTCATTCAGGTTTGGGGGGAATCCTCCAACGTCCATGATCTCCGCGCTAGACGCAGGAATGCGGCCGTCTACAGGCGGATGACTGACAGGCCACATGCACAACCAGGAGCAGGTGCGCATGGAGATAAAGGAGCTGAGGCAGGCCTATGCCAGGGCCACAGGGGGCAGCTCCCAACCAGGGGCAGACCCAGACCTCTTGCCCTATTTCGATGCCCTGGACTGCATCCTGGGGAGCTGGACGGTCCGTGCTCCCCAGGTGGTCATTGACCCTGGGGCAGAGGGCCCTGACCAGGGCACGGAGGAGCAGGAGGAGGAGGACGATGGCTAGGAGTCGCAGGAGCCTGGAGGGAGCGTGCCACTCATCCAGGCCCCCTGAGCCATCACAGCAGCCATGTCACCGCTGTCTTCCGAGGCCGGGGAGGCCTCGACATGTGAGTGCCATTACCGTCCCCTTATGCGGGGCGGGGAGGGGGCGAGAGGGAACCCAGGGACTGCGCGTGTGGGCCTTGCTGACCACGGATCACGCAGCAACCTGTGCATGTGCTGTGCCAGCCAGGGCATGTGGCCCCGGCTGGCTGCCACACAGGGGCCCTAGCCTGTTACCCACACGCATGTATGTATGAAGGCACATGACATGCTCCTGACCCAGGGGAGGGACACTGCACAATGCCCTCCCTCCAGAAGCCCCCTCTATGCAGAGGCAGGGCACATCTCCCTTCCCCCACACCCACAGTATATACAGCACAGGGGCATGGATGCAGTCCTGGGCCAGCTCACACTCCCGGGGATAGCAGGACACGATGGTGCGGAGACCTGCCATCCTCGCCTTGCTGAAGGGGCCTGGGCTTCACCGACTGTGTCCCAGGGATAACTGACCACTTCTCTTGTTTCTCCACAGCCGTACCAGCTGCGAGTGCAGGGCGCACCACCCCGCCCAAGACATCCTCCCGCACTCGGGCCAGCAGGCTCACATGGAACCAGGAGGAGTACCAGCGGCAGCACCTGGGATTACTGTGAAAGCAGGTCCACAGCCAGGAGCACTGGGTGCATGAAGACCTGCAGTTGTGGTGGGAGAGCTTGCGGGAGCTGCTTTACCAGGGCTGTGTCATCTGCGACCACCTGCAGACCCTGGTGCAGAGATTGATGTCTGCTGCCGCTCCAGCCCCTGCGGCCACCCCAGCCATCGTTCCTCCTCCCACTCCTGCTCCTCCTCCCTCTTCTTCCTCCCCCACCCCCCCCCCCACTCGCCCAACCCTCCATATCTGCTCCCCCCCGGGACGCTGAGGCCCCCGCACCCACAGTGCTGGGAGACAGGTGGGCTGGCAAGACCCCCGACCCTGAGCTTCTCCTCCCCCTTCCTCCCCTTGCTTCCCCCTTCCAGCTCCCTCCTCCCAGGTTTCCCCCTCCCCTTTCCCACCCTCATTCCCTCCCCACCCCAGTTATGTTCAATAAAGAGAGTTTGTTTTTGGCAACACATGTTTTTATTTGACATCAGGAAGGGAGGTTAGGGAGGGGAAAGTGGAAGGACATGAGGGTGGAATAAGGCACAAGGCCCCAGTGGGGCACGCCAGGGAGACTTCATTCTTCCTCTGTCAGGAAGCTCTCCCTTAGGGCCTCCCAGATACCAACAGCCCCCCGATGGGCCTCCTGGCTGGCAGCCGTGCGGGACTGCGCATACAGGCCAGCCAAGTGGTCGGCCTCTGCCATCCCGGCTGGCAGGTAAGCCTCCCCCTTCCGCTCACACAAATTGTGCAGCACACAGCACGCTGCCACCACGTGCAGAATATTCCGCTCAAAGAGATCCAGGCGGGTGAGGAGGCATCTAAAATGGGCCTTCAGCCGGCCGAACGCCCCCTCCACAATGATGCGGGCCCTGCTGTGCCTGGCATTAAAGGCCTGTTGGGAGGAGTTGAGGTGTCCCATATAGGGCTTCATGAGCCAGGGTTGTAGTGGGAAGGCCGCATCCCCCACCAGGCACACAGGCATGTCCACGTCCCTGACCCTAACATGGCAGTTGGGGAAGAAGGTCCCTGTGTGCAGCCTTTGGCACATGGAAGAGTTGCGGTAAGCCCACGTGTCGTGTGCTTTGCCAGACCAGCCCATGTTTATGTCCACAAACTGGCCCCAGCGGTCAGACATAGCCTGTAGGATAATGAAGTATCCCTTCCGGTTGATGTACAGGGATGGGGATGTGTGTCCGTCGATTTCCTCCCCCCCCCCCCCCCCCGCAGTTGGGGAATCCCAGGGTGCCAAACCCCTCGATCACTGCGTCCAAATCAGTGAGGTGGTTGACTCTGCAGAGCAGCATTCTATTGATGGCCTTGACCACCTGCAGAGGGACATACAAAAACGAGAGTCAGTGGGGTGCCAGGGTGGCTGAGAGTGCGTCTTTCCCCGCCACTACCCCATGCCCCCACTCCCCAGGAGCAATCCCCCCTGTAATCCTGGCCACCGCGGGCAGTCCGTAGTACGGCTGGGACAGAACAAACCCACCTCCCCCCACCCCTTTTCCCTTGGGCAGCCCATCTTCTCCTCGCACCCCGCCTCCCCTCCTGGTACAGTGGCCGGAGATCGCCATACCTGCATGAGCACTGCTCAGACTGGTGGATCTCCCCACGCCGAACTGGTTCGCAACAGATCGGTAGCTATCCGGCGTGGAGAGCTTCCAGAAGGCGATGGCCACATGCTTCTGGAGGGGAATGGCGGGCCTCATGTGCGTGTCCTCTTGCCGCAGAGCAGGGGCAAGCCACTCAGAGAGCTCGAGGAAGGTGTCCTTCATTCTGAAGTTCTGGGTCCATTGTTGGTCTCCCCAGCGCTCCAGGACAATGCGGTCCCACCAATCGCTGCTGGTGTCCAGATGCCAGATGCGGCGGGGCACGCTGGTGTCCGGGTGCTGTTGCTGCTCCTCCACGGCCCCCAGGGGGGTCCGGAAGAAGGCCTGGGGGTTGGGCTGCAGCAGATGCTGCCAGGCAGTCTCCAGCAATTGCAGCCAGGCTTGCAGCAAGACATCCAAAATGAGCACCAGAGTGCCCAGGGGCAGCTCTGGCTCCATGGTGCTGAGTACTACGGTGTCCTGAGTCAGGGCAACCAAAGCAGGCAGAGACAAAAATGCTTTACTGTCCCTCAGCGAGGTAGGTAGGCAAGCAAGCAGGGAAAGCTGAGAACTGGCTGTCCTGGGGGGTCCCTTTAAGCACAAGCCTCAGGCAATAGCCACACAAAGCAACTACTGACCTGATGCCCTGCTGGAACCAGTTCCGGCCGGCCTTAAATGCGATTCAGTGTCCAATCAGTGTGGACGTGCTATTTTGAAATAGCAAAACACTATTTTGAAATGCATTTTGTGTGTAGATGCGTTATTTCAAAATAACTTATTTCGAATTAACTATTTTGAAATAAGATATTTCGAAATAACGCTGTAGTGTAGACATACCCTAATTTTCTATATATCATCTTCTTGATCAATTCAAGGAACAAGATAACTAATCCATATTAGCTATTCCACTGCAGTTTTATGACAAGGTATACTAGGCGAGTTCACCAGGGTTGGAAGTTTTAGGGCTGGCCTTACTTTACCTGTCAGTTCTTATCTCCCTTTAGGACTTTACAGTACAATCAGTGTTATATGTTAGCTGTCTCATTGTAAAAAATCAAACATACACCCCTCTTTGTTAGCAAAGACAAAGCCTCAGTGTTGACACTGTCACTATGCTTTACTTGTCCAAGGGGAACCGCTGGTGTCCCATACACAGTGCTCTATCTTCCTCTGCCGCTAGAGGATATCTTACCTGCATACATTTTGTTGTTAATTTTTAAAAATCAGGTTTTGTTTGAAAGCTAAACTAAGCTAATTTATTTTGTATTATTTACCACTTTTTTTTCCTCTTCAAGATCCCAAATGCCCAGGGGATGTAGATCTCCAGAACAGTGACTGGGACATGAAGACAATTACCAGTTCATTGAAATTCTACCTTAGGTAATCCTTCAAGACTATTGTCTTATGTTTGACGTTCCCAGGCGGGGACGAAACTCTTTGGGTGAAGAATGTGTCTTCTGTTTGGAAATGTGTCTGCTATAAAACCCTCACGTGCATTTAGAGAGCTATGTAAATAAAAGAGGTTAGGATGGAGTGCCAGTTGGGCAGTCTCAAGAATCCATGGGAATTGGAGTGGAAAATATGACTTTCCTTTCTATTCTTCTTCCAATGTAATTGAGAACAGAGTCGGAGCTGCTTCTCTGTTCTTTGAGGATTTCAGTGTTGTTTCTGTTTGTTTCAGGAATCTAGCTGAACCCGTCATGACTTACAAACTCCATAAAGAGCTGGTCTCGGCTGCTAGTAAGTGCCAACAGCTTCACTACTGATTTAGGCCCCGTGCCCCTCTCCTGTATAAGAATGTCATTTCTCTTTGTATTGCTCCACTAGTGCAACACACTGCTGAGTATGTGTCACATGTGAAGTTCCATTTCAAGTGAGACATTGTAGCCAGGTTACAGATCCCTGATGACAAGCAACGTGGCCTTGCACTGTATGGGATCCAACAGAGGCTGTTGTCATTGCAGCCAGCCCTCTGCATCTGGGACTGGGTAGAGAAGGAGAATCTGATAATTCACTTACTGGGTTGCTAAATCATAAGAAAGTCTCTGTGCCTCACTGAATGGCAGCTTAGAGTTCAGTACTGCCACAGGATTGGAGGGTACTCAACATTTGCAGGATCATGTCCCTTACTCGTTTTACTGTGTGTGTGCTATATCCATAGTGGGAGTAAATTCGAAAAGCCTCATTAGACCTATGCTGATTTATACCAGGTGAGGATCTGGCCCATTGTACTTATAATAGAGCCTCACTCCTGCTTCTGATTTCTTAAGTTTGCTTGAAATCCATTTCTTCCCCATCATTCGAGCCCATCCATGGATGTGGATATCTGCAGTTCATTTTTGCATTGCAGATGAGGATGCAGATACATATTTTGTATCAAGAACCCTGCAAAATTGTGTACATCTGTTTCGTATTTGCATGTATCCTCATCCACAGATGTGGATATGGATTTCTGTGGCTCATTTTTGCAAATACAGTTGCAGACACAAAATTTTGTATCTGTGCAGGGCTCTACCTGTCATCCTTTGTATTACAATGTATTTCTGTGTGCCTGGGTTAGGCTCCCTTCAGAGACACTCATGGTGGGTCATGGAGTAAGGGGATCTTTTAAAATATCTATGTTTTGTCTATATAATATGTATAAAAAGTGAATTGGCCCAGTTGTGCAAGCAGGATCATTTCCCAACAGGTTTTTTTTTCCAATTGTAAATAGAGATATGAGGTGACAGCCCCAGTGGCCATGCAGTATCTCAAATGTCCCTCTTTGGCACTGAGGTTTGTCCTGGAATGATGAACCCATAATACTTTCAAGTATGTGAAATGCATTTTTCTGATGGAGCACTTAGTGCTAAGTATCAGGCCAAACTGACAAAGGTCAGTCAAGTAGCGCAAGTATGTTAACAGGGCATATTCTGAGCTCACACACATTTAAAACTGGGCTCTTCATCAGTCCTGCTAGAATGTCTCTCTGAAATTATCTTTAATAGTGTTAAAGTAGCTGCACCCTAATAATTACATCTAGCATACTTGCAGAGATAGGGAGTCTGTGCATGCAGTAACATTACCAACTTTCCTCATGAAAGAGAGGATGGTGTTTTAAAGTCTACTATTTCTGGGAAAAACATTGCTGGCTCAACCCTGAGGTGGTGAGCACCTGCAGCTCCATGGGACTGCAGCTTGGCACCTCCTTGGCTTTAGCCTTTAGAAAGTTAATAATGCTCCTTGTTCTGCTAAAGAAAAATTCTCCTCCTCCAGATGACTGTTCTCAAACTCAAGAGTTATTAAATTTCTGACTTATTGTACCAATTACAGTTGAGTGGATGGACATATTAACCCCTCCTTTGCCCTCCTTCAGAAAGTTCACCTTGTCTGTGAGGTTTTCCAGCTTTAATGCTCACGCTCTGTTCTGCACGTATGGTGCATGTTATTGTTCCAGACAGGTTTGTGCCTCTTGAAGACTGTTTTTTTTGCATCCGGTACATTTTACCCAAAGGTACAGTACTCAGTACCTATGCTGCTAACAGCCTCACCAGAGGGGACTGAAATGTTCGCATGGCCCTGGAATTGCTTTTGCTAGATCTGGGTTGAGGTACATCTGGTCAGGGTGCGAGGGAAGCAGCTGCTCTTGCTGGGTCAGTTCTGTACAGACAGCACATTTCAGCAGCACTAGATTCAGTTGAAAATTCCTACTCTGAGCCCCTTTTGACTTTAATTTTCTCTTCTCTTCACTTCATTTCTCTGGATAACCTTGCTGCTGTGCAATCTCACTCCTTCCAGGTTACTCTTCTTTGGTTTTAGCAGGCTGTCCCCACACCTGAGCAAATAACACAGATTTTTTTTTTTCAAGCAGTAGACAAAAAACTCCTTTCTTGTTTCTTTCCAGAGTCTGAGAATCTGGATTACAGGCTGGGAGCCATTCACACTCTGGTTTATAAACTACCTGAGAAGAATAGAGAGATGTTGGAACTCCTCATACGACACCTGGTGAAGTAAGCAGAATTCAGTAACTATTCCTCTTAAAACAATGAGGGAGAAAAAGGGAGTCGGAGAAGCCAGCCTGTTTCTCTGACAGTTAAGCCTCAACAACTATTTTACAGCTGGGAATTTACTGCCCAAATTATCCCTTCCCTGGTACCTCCTTTATGTAATTGATGTTCCCCTGTCTACCTGCCACTTCCACCCAGAGGCAACTTCATGAGAAGCAGCTAGCAGAGAATAATTTTTATATGACAATATGGTCTAGCAGACCAGAGCTGTAAGCCTAGTGTCTGGCCAGCCCAATTAGCAACCGCATTCTGTCTGGAATTCTGGAGTAGTTTTAAGACCCCTGTTTCCTAGAACTGGAAGTTAAGCACACACTGGATGTGCTTCTTGTACTAAGTATTCAAAGTGCTTTGTCCTTTGAGGAGCATTGGTGCTAGACACTTTAGCCTTCAAGCCCTCCGTAATCCTTTTCAGGAGCTGATTTCTCTGAGGGGCTGGACACCTGTGGCTCTGTTCATGATGGCCAACAGACTTGCCAGGCCCCTAGACAAGGTGGGGGGGAGAGGCTTGGAGTTGGGTGAAAAAGGTGGGGCTGGGGCTAGCCTCCCCTAGCCAGCTCTGGAGTGCACTACATGGAGTGCGCTGCCTGGGGCTCTGGCAGCGATTTAAAGAGTCCATGAATCTGGCCACCACTGCTGCCTGAGTAGCAGCAGCGGCTGGGAGCCCCAGGCCCTTTTAAATTGCCAGGCTCCAGGACAGCTGCCCCTTTGGCCTCCCTTTTCCCTCCCATTGGTGGCCTTGTCTGTCTGTGACTTCAACTTGATCCATCGATGTGAAGGCACTGGAATTGCTTTGGGAAGAGGATTTGTCTTCCTGCCCACCTTTCACAGTGAATGTGAGGGTGCAAGGTGCAGAACCTACTATGCCCGTCCCACATGGGAGTTATGTAGAGAGTCGCCTCCTGGCGGGTGCTCATTGTGCCAAAGCTCAAGGAAGGGAAGATGCTGGAGTTCTGGTCAGTAATAGACATGGTCTGGGGAGGGACTGGCCTCCATATTGAAAGGATGTGCTTTGGCCAAACTGGAAGAGTCCCTTCCAAAATATGACATTCTATAACTGATTTGGGTTGGTAAAACCACACTGGGCAGGGATTTATTTTACAGCCCCAAAGGGAGATTTGGACCTTGGCACCATTTGGTCTTAACCTTTCTATTTCAGGAGCAAGCAGGCTGAATGCACAGTCCTGGTATGGACTTGTCACTAGCCTTTGGCAGACATGACATTTTTTAAAAGCCTCTGCATAAGGGCAAGGTTTCCCTCTTTTTAGGCACCATTTATAGTCAGACTAAACCCATTATGGCTCTGTTGTTGCCTACACTGAGTTTTGCTCTGATGGCCTATTCCCCACCTTGTCTATGCTGGCAGAAATTCCATCAATGCCAATAGGAGACAGAAGTATAATTCAGAGCTCTGCATCAGAATTTCTCTGCTCCCAGCCCTCTAAGTTCAGACTCCAATTCTGTATCTGAATACTTTGTGGACTCTTTCTTGCTTCTCTTATAAACCATTCCACAGTTGGGGCTGCTTATGGCACTGAAATCTAAACAGAGTTACATAAATAGCACTGTTTCCTGAAAGTCATGACAGAAAAATGACACCATAGAGATCTCTCTGAAATCTTCCAAAGATTCCATCCTTGTACGTCTTTGGGGAAAAAATCTCAATGCATATCTTGGTGAAATAAATCATTCCAAAATAAATGGTTCACTTAACATGCATGTGTCACAGACAGCTAATGATTCCTGGGTAGTGATCCTCCTAAAAGAGGAGCCAGAAGTTTGAAGGGATCAAATAACAATGCCAGGACATCACATCCTCAGGCTTTCTGCAACGCCAAAGAATGTACTTGTCATAGCCAGATCTATGTTTTATGACTAGCTTCATGGGCACTGGAAAACAAGTTCTGCTTTAGCAATATGGAGGAAATTGAATTAATTAATCTTGAAGTTTTTAAATGGCCTTTCACATTGTCCCCTAATCTCTTTTTCTTTTCTTTTCTTCCATCCATGCCAATAGCGTGTGTGGGCACAGCAGAGAGAATCTGATGTCCCCATCTAACATGGGGGTTATATTTGGCCCCACCCTGATGCGGGCACAGGAGGACACAGTAGCAGCAATGATGAATATCAAGTTCCAGAACATTGTCGTTGAGATCCTCATTGAGCACTTTGATAAGGTATGGGGCCAGTCCTTAAGAGCTTGCCTCAAAAACTCACCACTGCTCCATCAAGTCTTGGTGGATCATTGTGCTGTATGGTCTAAAACACTGTTTTCTTTTCTGGATTCCCCTTACGGTTTTAATTGCACTAGTCTGAGATGCACAAAGTAGAAGCCAAAGCCATTAACAGTCAGATGTTTAGTGCATTTTATCCACGAAAGCTTATGATAGTATATATTTTTGTTAGTCTCTATGTCTACACAGCAGGGCTTGACTTGAAATAAGCTACACAAATTGAGCTACGTCAATTGCGTAGCTTATTTCAAAATAGCTTATTTCGAGTTTTGGTGCTGTCTACACAGCACTTATTTCGAAACAGAGCACTCTTCCTCCGACTTCCCTTACTCCTCATACAATGAGGGTTACAAGAGTCGGAGTAAGAAGTCCTCCAGCTTGACAGTATTTCGACATTTTGTTGAAATAACTGCCAGCTGTGTAGATGTGGACAATGTTATTTCGAAATAATGCTAGTTATTTTGAAATAATGTTGCTGTTTAAACATAGCCCCAGATGCCAAAAGTCTGCTTGTTGTTTTTAAAGTTACAGACTAACACAGCTACCCCTCTGAGACAATTTCTTTTGGTTATTTAATAAAGCCTTGATTTTCTTAAGGGGCTGCATTACATTAACGGAAGAAACTTCCCCACTGGGAAACTAGCTATATATCTGTACAGTACAGTTTTCTTCTTCTTCCTCTGAAGCAACTGGTGTTGACAGAGAACAGAAAACCAAACTGGGAGGACAATAGGTTCCATCTGGCCTGGTCCATAACAGGTCACTGTAGAACCACCCTGAAGTGAAGTCTCTTTTAAGTAACTTTCTAAAGAATCAATACAAACAGGTTGCCTTTTGGAAAGGGATCTCGTTAAATAGAAATTGAGGAAAACCACATGTGGTGATGTTTCGAAGTGATTGCTTGACAGAGGAGCTGCCAGTGGAACGGGAGTCTTTAGTGCAAGTTTCGGCATACAACTGGCACATTTGAGTTCTATATAGAGTAATACGTTGCCATATGATAACCCATGGAGCTCTAAACAGTGGAACTGGCAAAAGGGCTAGCTGCTGAAAATGTCAAGAAAGAGTTAACACTATTATTATTTCATTATGGAGGTGTTGATAGCGTCTCCATATTCAAAATTGAAGTAAGGCTTTCATTTTCTTGCAACCTTTATTTAATATTTGTATTACAGTAGTGGCCAGAAGCTTCAATCAGAATTGGGAACATCATTATGCCAGATGCTGTACAAAGACATGGGTTTACACACACAAAACAGCAGCTTGATGCTGATCATGACTTTCTCTGTTGTGATGGAATGTAGTGTACTCCATTACCTGATGTGTTACTGATTTGTCACTAATAATGTCTGGTATACATTTAATCATTTGCTATTTTGGGGGTGATTTGGAGGAGTATAATTTAGGGATGGAAAAGAGTAGTCGATTTGCCAACTATCCTATAAGCCTAGGCTTATCGGGTAGTCAAGTCAACTACTCACATTTCCCCCACTCCTTGCTGCCTCTATATCAGAGGCAGCAATGCCGCGGGCCAATGGAGGCTGCTCGGGCAGTGGCCCCTGTCCAGAGGGAGTTGGGACCCCCCACGGACAGGGACTGCTGCCAGAGCAGCCTCTGTCTATAGCCAGCCCTGGCTGCTGCAAACAGGGGTTGCTCTGGTGGCAGCCCCTGTCCATGGCAGCCAGGGCTGGCTGTGAACAAAGGCTGATCTGGAGCAGCCCCTGTCTGGGGGGGGGGAGAGTGTCCCAGCTCCCTGCTGAACCTGGCACAAGTCGGGACTGAGCAAGCCTGGCTCAGTCTTGGTTCGTGCCAGGTCCAGTAGCTACCCCTGCTGTGGCTCTGCAGTTTAAATGTAGTATGAGCCAGGCTGCCTGTGTGCCCGGCTCTTACTACATTTAAACTGCAGAGCTGCAGCGGGGCTAGTTCCTTCTGAGCACTTTCCCTTATTGACTAATCGTGTAGTCCAGTGTTTCTCAGACTGGGTCGCGACCCCCAGGGGGGTCATGAGCAACTTACAGGGGGTCGCAGCTGGATCTGTGGGTTGTGTTTTTTTTTAATGCAAAAATTTGTGTCTCCCCGGCATCTCAGTTGCCAGGTGTCCGGTTTTCACCCGGACCCCTGCCGCATCTGGCAGGGGTGGGGGAGTGAGGAGGGGGCAGTTGCCAGGTGCCACGCTCGGGGGGCGCCGGGCTGGGTGGGAGCGGAGCGTGCGCTGCTCTGGCCCACATGACCGGCAGAGACCGGCAGCTGGCCACGTGATGCCTCCCCTACAAGCTGCGAGCTGAGGCAGCTGGGCAGCAGGAGCAGCCACTTTAAAAAAGTAAGATTGTTCCTCTGTGCCTGGCTCTGCGGGGGGGGGGGGGGGGGCGGCAGAGATTTGATTGGAGCGGGGCTCCCGACACTGAGGATGCCTGCCTCAGGGGGAGGGGGAAGTGCACTGGGATGGAGGGGCGCTAGAGGGGCCTGGGTCTGAGGCAGGGGTGAGTGCATTGGGATGGGGAGACTGGGGGGCATGAATCGGGGGCGGGGTGGGTGCATTGGCAGTTAGTGTGCAGTCCCAAACTGGACAAAGTTGTGCAACTTTTGCTTAACAACTTTGGCTCCCACCCCCCTCTTTTTTTTTTTTTTCCTTAACAACTTTGGAGCAGTGAGGGTGGGGTGGTCACACAAATTAATTTAGCTTTTTAGGGGGTCACGGTATCACAAAGTTTGAGAACCCCTGGTGTAGTCAATACAAATTGTATTAACTACACAATTACCCTCTTACCCACCTCTTAACATCCTTAGTATAGTTGAGTTTTAGGATGAAAGTAGAGGTTGCTTGGGTCTTTGGGGGGGCTCAAGGCAGAGGATGGGAATGCAGGAGTCTGGGCTGGGGGCTGGGAGCTCTGAGGGAGTTCATTGGAGCTGCTTGTGGTGGTGAGGGCAGTGCTGCTCCAATGACAGCAGCTTCCTGGGGCACCCGGAGCCATGCTGCCCATTGGCGACTCTCTTAGTAGGCCGGGACTGCACTGCCTGGCCATTGCTGGCAGCTCCTCTGGAGGGTCGGTCTGGGGCTGTGCTGTCTAGCCCTGGCTGGCAGCTGCTCCTGGGAGGTGGGGAGCTGTGCTAGCTCCTTCCAGGGGAGAACTGAGAGCTGTGCTGGCCAGCCCCAGCTCGAGGCTCCTGGGAGGCTTGGCTGTGCTGTCCTGCTTGGGTCTGCATCTCCTTGTGGGGTGGCGGGGCCACGGCTGCACTGCCCAGCCCCAGCAGCTGCAGCCTATGTCTGGGGGAGGGAGGAGAGAGGCCACTTAACCATGGCTGATGGTTGGCAATATGGAGAGCCTCCACTCCAGCTCGTCACTCTCTTGCTGGTGCAGCCACTCTCCTGTGATCATTCTGCAGTATAACTGTCCCCACTCACTGCCCCCAGTGGTCATTGAAGAGCATAACTGTCCCTGCTCTCAGCTCCCTCCCTTTTCTATGTTATGGAAAACAATTCAATTCCAGGCACTTCCCATTATCCTGGCACAACCAAACCCTGACCCTGCTTTAAGTTAGGATTAGAGGAAGTTGCATATCAAAGTTAGTGGTCCTAGCTCTTACCATTTAGGATGAGTTCTTGAACAAGAGAACTTAACAGATGGATGGATGTCTAGGGATGAAACTGGCCCTTTATTTTACTTACCACAGAATACTTCACAGAGAAATCCTGTCATATGAGAAGAGATAAGCTGTAAAAACATGCTTTTCTAAGAGGCAATTAACTGCTTTCTGAGGAGCATGGTGAGAGAGTTCCTATGAAACAGAGTGAAAAGTCTCCCCCTACCTCTGTGTGCACACATTTCTGGAGAGGGTAGAGTAGGTCAAATGTGAAGGAACATAGTAATAGAACAGGTGGGCTTGTGCTCAGAGGTAGAGCAGAGATCAGAAGAGGAAGAATAAATGGGGTACTAGGGACTGGGGAAGGATGGATGAATCATGGAGACTTGAGTACTTATAGGACAATTTTAGCTGAATTTCGAAATTGGCAAGAAGCTAGTGAAAATAACACACCTGGGTCTCCCTACAATTCATTGAAACCATTCCCTAAGATGCTCTTTCAGCCAAACAGCAAGATAAGTGTGAATGCTCAGATTCTGTGCTACATTATCAGTATTATAGATCCTGCAGTACATGGCCTGCAGGGGGGAGCCACGAAAAATGTATGATTACTCTGCCGTCTCCAGGCTCTGGAATGAAATTTTAATTAAGACAGACTTCTGCTTCTTTGCTTTTAATTTCTCCAATGATAAGGTTAAGCTAATAATGTTTTATTAGACTGAGCTTATAAACGCAGCTTCTGTGTCTAAAATAGCTTCAACTGACATATAAGCAAATACTTCAAATGAGTTTGAAGTAGGATAGATATGTTATTTATATAGTGCCTTATGAAGACTCTATGGACAAGGAAATTCACTAAGTCAGTTTGGGTAATTATTGTTTCAATAGCTTAAATTTCCTTGCCACAGATAAATTAAATTTTTGATTCCTCTGGAAATAATTCCTGTTGCAGTATGGACTTTAGTGTCTAATGCCAAGATTGGGTCAACATCATTATATTTCTGAATTATTTAAATCTAATTTTCATTTCAAAATGCTGACACAAGCCCGGTGTGCTTTGAGTATCTTGGAAGGTTTGGATGGCTGCCTGTTTCAGCAGAACTTACAAATCAAGCTAGAAAGGGTCTCCTGCCTTTGACTCTCTGTGGTAATAGTGGAAAAGTTAATGCTGGAAATACTGATTCCTCTCCTCCTTTAAGAACCATGAGGTGACTTTCCTCAGTGCATTGTGGACAGGACTGAGGTTGGCATTTCAATGGCGTTTGTGAAACTTGCCTTAATATTGACCCTTATTCTGCTATTTTAATGACTCCAAAAGTTGTGCTTTGAAATCGTGGAGTAATAGTACCACAGAAGCCTCCTTGGCATGTAGGCAAAGGGAACATTCTGGACCTTTGTACTGTAGGATGGAGAAAAAGTATCCCATCTGCAAAGGACAGAACCGCTGGAGTCAGAGCCTATTAAACGTCAACAGCTGCTTTATGTCACAGGATCTTCAAGGCAAAAGATCCAAAATCAAGAGAGGCGTTTGGAAAAGATTTGTGAATACTTGCTCTGAATTCAGTCAGCTGTGTGCAAAGCATGGGATATCGCTTGTGCTGAATACAAAGAGAGATGGAAAAAGCAGGGCACATGCCCAACCTTAATTGATAGCATGTGTACCCGACTGACTAGAGAGTTTGAGAAATGGTTAATGCCACTGAAAATATTACATCCCTGAACTTACTTGGTACCTTGCTCCCTGTTACTTACACGCTGGTCTTGTAAGTTAGACCTTTGGGAGTCTGATTACAAAGATGCCTGGGAGCTATCATCACTTTTATACATTCTGCCAGGTCTTCATGACCCAAGAAGATCCAGGAAAAAGAAGCTGGATAGTGTTACACTGTCTTATCCCACTTGTTTGACTTCACAGAATTTCTCTTGATTTGAAAGAGGAAGAAAATCAGTTCTCTAAAAAAGAAATTGTTTTATATACGGGAAAAGTGATTGTTCCTTCTAAAACATGCATGAATGACACCCCCAAAAATCCCCTCACTAATACGAGGTGCAGAATGGTCAGTGGGCCAGCATGCTTCCCCACGCTGAGAGAGTCTCCCCTCTTCAGTGACAAGCTGCTTCAGTCTCCAGATGTCATTCATTTTTCTGTTCTTTCTGCCAATGCTACTAGCAAAGGTGTGAATTATGACATTTTATTACAATTGGGGTTCTTGTCTGTGACCAGCCATCCATTCCACACAGGCCACCTAACTGTCAGATTGTAATGATCTTTGGTCGCTATCAAAGCATGCCAAGCTTAGATCAGTGATCTAAAGAGGAACATCTCTGTATCCCATTACAATTGCCTTGGGCCATCCATTCCCGGCCTATACAATAACTGAGCATTTAGGACTCAATCTAATCCCCTGTAATGTCAGTGGAAAGAATTCAATAGCATTTGGATTGCAGCCTTCATATAGTATTTTGTGTCTTCAAAAGCCTGTCCAAAGATTAACCAGTGCTGCTTCAACTGTGAAGAAAACACCTGAATAAAAGAGAGCAACTTAATTAAAACCAACCCAAGTCAGAAGTAAGGGCTGGATGACCAGTATGACAGGGAACCAGATTTATTAATCAACAATTGTTTAAGACAAATTAATAACTGAGCCGCCATGGATCTGATGGTTTCTTTCAATGCTAATGTGGGGGTTGTTTGTGTGCTTTCTGCAGATTAAATTTGCACTTGTCAGCAAAACGACAGTAGTCATTTCTCACGAACTGTCTGCTTTGAGGCCTGGTTAATATGCTCTGCTGTCATGTGCTAAGGCAGGTTTTAATTAGGCTTTTTAAAAATCTCCTTATCTAGTTTAGCATTTCAGTTTTTGAAGTAAGTGTGTGCAAAGAATAACAGGAAATCTGTCTAGAAAAAGCACCCACCAAGCGAAAGACAGAAATGCACAGCTTTCCCCAAAGCTCAGTGGTTTTACTGAGTGTAAGTAGAGCACCAGGCAGATCCTTGGCCCTGCTCCAGCACCTTTCCGCTTCTCTGATGCTGCAAAGGGATTGAAAAGTTGGTACAAGCAGATAGCTGGCGATTTGCCCAGCACAGGCAAATTCCTAGGTGCTGTAGGACTGTTCATAGCCAGCTCATATGTTATCTGGGGTGGCCAGATGCCTGATTTTTTTTTTTAACTGAAAAGTCCAGCCTAAAAGGGGACCTGACTGTGTTTGATGAGATCTACTGACCAAATAACCAAAGTTCAGTTGCTGAGAGTGGAGCAGGAAGGGAGGTGTTAGGTCATCACCTGCACCAGCCCCTGCTTAGCTGGGGCTGCCTCCTACCTTTGTCCGGATGACTGCAACTCCCAGCCCCAGCTCCGCAGACAAGTCTCTCCGGACTCAGACAGAGGATGGATAGAAGAGGAAAAGCAGTGCGTGCTGGGAGGGGGAAGAGTGGATGGGGGCAGAGCCTCAAGGGAAATGGGAGGGCAGGGCAGGGGCCTTAGGAGAAGAGGCAGGGCAGGGGCAGGGCTTTGAGGGAAGGAGGCAGGGCAGGGAAGGATCAGGCACTCTTCTGGGGTGTCAGGTTCTTTTAAACATTACAAGTTGGCAACCCTAATTCTATACCCCCTCCTGGTTTTGGTGTAGAGAGGATGTTGGCAGTTGCTGGGGAGAGGGGGTTTGACGAGAGTGTTGCTGCACTCTGGTGGTCACTGGCTCTCCAGTCGTACTCCAGGGACATGGAGAGAGCTTTATAGCCAGCATAGTTTAGAGCAACCCCCAAACAGCTCTAAACTAAGCTGGGAGCTCTAAACTTAACTCCAGGATTGCTGAGCTGAACATGGCTCCTTTGCAGCTCCCCCCTGTCAACCACACTCAGCGCTTATTGGATATAGTTTAGGACTGACCTCTAGTTGTATACTTTATCTCAGTGAGATGCATTTGCTAGAGTTACCATTCCTTTATTACCCTGCTTTGGGGTGGGAGTATGTCCTTTGCAAAGGGAGTGCGCAAATTGTGATTGGCACCTCTTAAAACATAGGAGGAGCTTTGTTTGAGTAAAGGGCTCAGAGGAAGCCCCAGGAATCTGGGCTGATTGGCTTGGTTTAGTGAGTGTCAAGTAACAGTAGAACAGAGGATCCACTGAAATCATGTCCTTCTAAATCACTCTTCTCTACAGATCTACTCCAGCCCACCTGAGGACAGCACTGCCCCCCCAGTACCTCCTCCCAGAGTAGCTGCCCGAAGGCACAAACCCATCACAATATCCAAGCGCCCACTGAGAGAAAGGCCTGTCTTTTATGGTGGTTTCCTGGAAGAAAATGAAGGTCAGTTCAGCTGTTCGCTGACACCATCTCAGTCTCCAGCTCTCACATTTCTCTTGTCAGGACTATGTTGGAACCCAGCTTGCCACTCACTGGAGGAGGGAGGGATTTGAAACTGCAACAGCAACATCACATTTCCAGGGCATTAATGTGTGGGGCAGGTAGATGGGTTGTATTTACCCTTGTAGAAAGTGGAAGGAAAGCAAATCTCTGCATTTAGGCTGTGTCTGATCTAAGAGCTCTTACGCTACATTGCCGTATCGTTTTCTCCCAGCTTGATACTTCAGAGATCTAAATGAAGCACAACGCTCTTCCATTTGAAAGGGCCTAACAGTTCCAAAGAGCAAAGTGCAGTGTCAGTAAGTAAATAGATTTGAAAAATAAAAGTATCTTCTCTCACACAGCATGTGAGTTGCAGAGCTAGTAGGGCTGAGCACTGAGCATACCTCAGCTAAGCAGATGAGCGCCTCCTTTAAGCCCTACGATTGACTTACCTTCCATTGAACAAAGCTCAGAGTCCAGGCCACAGACAATTTAGGATGAATCAAGTGAGGCATTGCACGAAAAACAGAGCAAGGAATTGAATCATTGCTTAACTAGCCCTAATTAAAGCATTTCCCTGCTCAAACTCTCCTGTTTAATTTATTGTCTTGATAAGTACTTACTAATACAAAGGCACACTGCTGTTATGTTGAAGGGCCCTAACAGCTTATAATCTTGCTTCTGTCTGCATATGTTTTACCAGTTGTTATTGCAAGTTATTCCTAAGATTCCTTACTCCTTTTTTCCTGAAAGAGATTAGGAAAAAGGTTTCTCTGTTTTGTTGTCAGTTTATTTCCTTTGTGGTTTCAAACTTGAACTTTCAATTTTCTCAGCATTTGGCCCAATGAACCAGTTCACTCACGCACATGCTTAACTTTAAGCAAGAGTACTTCTTTAAAGATGGTGGATTTACTCAGTTACTTAAGGTTGAACTTGTGCTTAAATGTTTGCTGAATAGGAGCCAGGGTGTTCAGCACCTTGCAGGACTGAGACTGTAGTTCAGTCAGCATTGCTATGGGGTTGTTTCTGTGGGTCATTCACACAGCAACAGGGAAAATAAAATATGCAGAACTGTGAAAACATGGTAGTAAACTCACAAAACCTGTCAGGTGGCTTTATGGACAAGCATGCTACCAGGAGCGCCTTTTTTTTTTTTTTTTTAATTGACTAGGAAATTGAAATCAACCGTGTCCTTCTAAAAGTCAGAGATTTTAAAAGTACATCAGGAAATATCCTTTTCTCATACATTAAATTAGTGAAACTGAATAAACTTTCACTATCACTTATTTCTCAGCACCAGTGCAAGCTGTTTACTTTTTGCATTGTATCAGCGTGAACAGTGAAAGCAGACTTGTCAGTTTTGCTTATATCTAGTTACTGTCACAGACTCACTGAGCCTGATTTTGCTGAGAGTAGTGAGTGCTGAGTAAGCGCCTGTGAAGATCAGGCCATCTCAGGGTTTCACCTGCTATGTGTATTTATTCCGTTTTCCTTTGGTTCACAGATGACAGCCAAGACCAGACTCCTAATGGCACCATCGTCTCTAATAGCGCAGAAGCTCCCAAGCCGCTACATCGCAGCAGACTGCCTACACAGAGAGCAAGGGAGGCTGATCCTGGGAGGTCTGGCTCAGAGAGCAAGCCTGAACAGTACTCTGAGGTGGATGTTGGAAAGTTGGTGTCCAAGCTGCAAGATGGGGGAACTAAGCTCACCAACAAGGCTGCAAATGGAGTGGTGACTGGCACCACCGCTCTACAGACCTCCACTCTCCATACTAAGAGACCTGCACCAAGGCCCATGAAATACAGCAAGGAGGGTAAGTTTTCTGCTTTGGGAGGTCTCCCTCACATGGGTCTCAACTGTCCTTGGATGGAACTCTTGCCCATCTTGCTGCACTGCAGAAATTGGAACAAAATTGTGACAAGCACGCCAAATGTTTTGTGCTTTGTCAGACTGTAGAGGCGAGGGGTTGCAGAGGGAAGTGCTGGTTTTGCAACCTGTGTCTCTTTTCATGCAGTTCAACAATAGGGAACCTGAAATCAAAACCCTTACAAGCCAGAGATGAGCCTCAAATGGATGGTGGTATTTCAGAGCTTTATATGGCAATGGTAGACTAGTCCTCTGAAGTATTGGAGTTGACATTGGCATAGAACTTGGTGGGAACTAATGCAAGGTTTCACCCTTTAAACTCAGAGATCAGATAGTGGCCCAGTGGACTCTGTAGAATCAGCATTCAGATCTGAATAGAAATGATTCAGAACCATCTAAGATGAATGCTTTATATATTGAAAACTTGGGTAATTTGAAAAATCCAAAAGGGTGTTAACTGTTTAGCAATACATTTGTTTCCCATGGTCCCATAAAGTTTGTTTACAGCCACCAGTCCTGGCTCTCAGTGTTCTGTGCTATTATTTAGCTCTAATTTACCCCGAAATATCCTTTAACAGCCCAGTAAGCAGTGGAAGTATCAGCAATGCTACTAGATAATATTGACTTCCCGTGGTCCATAAAATTCTGTGGTTCGGAAGCGGTAAGGTCCCAAGGGTGCCAGACTAGAGAGGTTCAACCTGTAGACAGTTTCATAGTCAGGTTCTTGATGCTGTCATGTCTGGATTGTGTACATGGCAGGGGAAGGTTTATTTCATGTGTTTCCATGGATTTTTTTTTTTTTTAATTCCAAGGAAGCATTTCTATTTAGCACAAATTTTATAAAAACCTTTTTTCTTTTGGTAATTTAAAAGAATTCAGGACCACATTTAAGTTGGTATTGTCCATTTAACATACATAAAGGGTGATTTGGTTCTTTGCTTAGATGTACATCACTCCAGCTACACACACATGGGTTATTTATAAAGAAAAGGATGACTGTTTTGTACATTTTGATGGCTCTTCCTGTGCTCATCTCACTGCTTGCTAGATACTTTTATAACCTCATAGCCTTCACAGGGTTGCATTTAGAAAGGAAACAATAGGCTGCACTCGTCTGTTGACTCCTGGGAATAATAAAAAGAAAGAATAACAAGATTTAACTTGGAAGCACAACTATTAAGTTAATTTGAATAGTACTACTGATCTCATTTAAATCTAACCAATGAATATTAGAGAGAAATTTGCTTTTGGTGTAATAGGACAATTTTTATAGACTGGAGTAGATGAACATTAACTATGATTTAGCATTTGAAGTTGCATCTCTGTAGTATGTCCAAAGTACACACATTGACAAAATAGGCTTATGTGATTTTTGGGGTGTGTAAACAAATAATATTGAGTAGGCGTATGGAGCTTGTTACATCTGAATTTGGCATTGATGCAACCACTATCGGAATACTGTGCCCAGTTTTGGTGTCCATAATTAGAGCCCTATGCAGATACAAAATATGTATCTGAATCTTCAAAAATGAGCCACTGATATCCATGGATGTGGATACCCACAGATTTGAAGCAGATATCCACAGATTCGCTGGGTTCTAGATGCAAAATTTGTATCCGCAACCATATCCACAAAAAAGAGCTGTGGATATCCACATCCACAGAAGCAGATATCCACGGATTTGCAGGTTTCTATTCATAATTCAAGGAGGACATTGAAAAATTGGAGAGGGTTCAAAGAAATTTATGAGAATGATTAAAGTATTAGAAAACATACCTTATGGCGAGAGACTCAAGGAGCTCAATCTATTTACCTTATCAAAGAGAAGGTTATAGGGTAACATGATCATGATCACAATCTAAGTACCAACATGGAGAACAGAAATTTGATAAGAGGGCTCCTCCATCTACCATACAAAATGTATAACAAAAGTGAGTGGCTGGAAGCTGAAGCTAGACAAATTTACATTAGAAATAAATCAGAGATTTTTAACAATGAGGGTACCATTGAAAAAGCCTGCAAGCTTTGTGGTGCATTCTCAGTCACTAGAAACTTGTAGCAAACAATCCCATTTTGATTTAAGAGATATAGATATAGTTAGTTAAGTTCTAACAGGAATTAATTCAGGGCAGCCCTATGGCCTTTGTTATGTAGGAAGTCAGAGTAGGTGATCAAATCTCTTCTGGTTTCATAAGCTATGAATCAGTGAAAATGCTTCCCAGAGAAGCTGAGTAGTGAGTTGGAAGGTGAGCTGGGAAGAGGAAGATTTAGAGCAAGGGTGGCCAAACCGTTACAGACAAAGAGCCAAAATAGTGGTGGATACAGCTCAAAGAGCCAAGGGAAAGAAGTTGTTGAGCAAAAAAAAAAAAAAAAAAAAAAACCCAAACTGTTGCCCCTTTAACAGCCGCACGTGGCCCAAGCAGGCTTCCGTCGGCCGGAAAGTTGTTGAGGGGGAAAAAAAAAGCTGCCCCTTTAAGAGTCACATGTGGCTTCTGTTGGCTGCAGCGTCAGATCTCACTGCCACAAGCAGCGCCCAGACAAGGAAAAAAAGGTCAGAGCAGGGGAACACAGAACAGCCACGGGTGTGGGAGCCAAGCCACGGGTGCGGGAGCCGCAATTTTTCCTTTGAAGAGCCGCATGTGGTTCATGAGCCGCCGGTTGGCCACCCCTGATTTAGAGTCTCAGAGGAAAGAATGAGAAAGGGTTTTGGAGAGATTGAGCAGCACAAATAAAAGAGCATCTTCCCCACAACCTTCAGCCAGTGGTGGCAAGACAAGGTAAAGGATGCAGGAGGCTGAAGTTGGAGGAGTGCAATGACTGAGCAGGTAACAAGTCAGAGGTAAGGTGAAGCAGGGTCATGGAGAGTTTTGAGCAGTAAGATGGCAAAGTTTAGCTGGATCCTGAGATGGATTGGAAGCCAGGCCAAGGATCCCAAGGTGGGAGGGATAGGAAGCTGCTGAAGGGAATGGATAGGAAGGAAAATTCATGGGGCAGGGGAAGTAAAGTCCTGGAATAAAGGCCTACTGTGAAATTTGGAGAAGCAGAGATTCAGGAAGGTTCTAAGAGGGAACTACAATAATCTCAGCTATGACTCAACAGTAGAATTTCATCAGCTTCTCCCTGATTCCATAGAGAATCATGGAACCTGTTTGCCATTAGAAATGCTTGTTACTCATTTTTTATCTTAAATAATGCAGTAATAGCCAAAGAGCCATTGAAAAGTTTGCCATGAAACAGCAATGGCTGCCTCAGTTTGTGCAGTTAGATTCCCATACTCTCTCTGACAAACCTGAAACCTCCTCCTCTTCGCCATCTTTTGCTCTAACAGCATTGGTGACAGTGTTTGAAATCTTCAACCTTTCAGGTGAGAATGACAGCTTCACCAAAGCGCGATCTCCTGGAGATAAGCCAGTGATAATAAGGCCCCCGGTGAGACCTCCAGACCCTCCATGCCGAGCACCCACGTCTCAGAAGCTGGAACAAAAGCCTGAGCCAATAGTTGGGGGAACAGAGGAAATGTCTTCATCTGTGTAAGTAGTAAATCCCCATCAGGGCTGTGTGCCCTGAACTAACAGCCCAGCAGGAGGAAATTCCTAGCAGTCAAGGGATGTGGAAAATGTGCAGAAGGAAAAGGCAAGATGATAAAAGGCATATGGCTCTAGTAAAAGCCATGGCACTAGTAAAATGAAAACATGAGCCTTTTCTAGTAGAGTCACAGGGACTCCATTTTCTCCCCAGAACCTTCTGTTGTGTCCAGTTACAATGGAGGGAGAAATCTCTTCCTGATGAACAAGCCACATAAAAGAACTAACTTTTAAGAAAGGTTGAATGTGGCTTGGATTTGTTCTAAGCAAAATGAGAGAGAAATTGAGTACTAATTAAATTGAGCTCTACACTCAAGTTTCACTTAAGTCATAGCTGGATCACCATCCCGTTGGAGTCAATGGGAGTGTTCTTATGTAAAAAATGACAACAGATCTCAAGATTTCACCATTGACTTCAGTGTGGCTTGAAGAAGCATTTCTAAGGGTTATCAGCAAAGAATGTACTCTGTCATGCTAATGTGTAATGCCATAACAGATCTTCTGCTTTTCGTTTCTCTGTCATCTTGAGTCTGTCACTGACACTGGCTGCTTGATACTTTATCATGGACCTCTACGCTGGCACTTCTTCCCCCTCTTGTATCCCAATGATGTAGGGTTAAGATTTCTACCTCTCTCCCGCCAAGGCCTCACATACCCCATGCAGATGCCTTACTGTGAGGAGACATTATTTGTGATGGCATGAATCAATTGAAGTACCCCAAAAGCCAATGGAGTGTCATGCTCTCTGTGGAGCAAGAGATGCAATACCAAATCGTCACAGCACAGCGTGGGGAATGCTGAGAGGAGCAGAGGCTGAGTTCCCCATGCATTCTGACAGCGCTCCTGACCCATAGTGTCTCCTGTCAAGCCCTCCTTGATTTGGTGAATAACTTTCAGTTAAGCAGCATTATGTAGCTATTTCAAATCCTGCAGTTTGCACGCCTTGCTCAGATCAAGCGCCTATTGGCTTCAGTGGGCTTCATGCCTGAGGGAGGACTGCAAAGTTTGGCCTGCTACTGTTAATCATTTGCTGTGATTCCTTTTTGTTACAATTACTGTTTGAAGCCAGGTCTGTGGTAAGTCCAATGGAAACCATAGGTCATAAAAATAAGGATACAGGTGTTAAAGGTTCTCATGCTTGGACGAAGGTGTTTAGGCTGCAAGGGTGCAAATAAGAAGTTCCCTGGCAGCAAGCAGTCAGAACTGTGTCAGGCAAACACAGAACAAAAGGTGTAAGAGCAGGAGTAGCATCTCTGATCAGACCAGAGAAGGATACTGGTAGGAGGCTATTGTTGATCATTCTCAGTGCATTTCGTTGGCAGCCTGTCTTCCTCCCCATAGCAAGTAATTGCTCCTTGACACAAATAGTGTCTCATCAAATAGTTGCCTATTCATGGGAGAACTTAAAGAACCGTTCTGCTTTTGTTTGCAGAGTGGCCTCCAGAACAAAGTTCTTTGAGACCGCTTCCCGGAGGACAAGCAGGTAAGAGATGCCAGGAACCTAAGGCGCTTTTGTAACCCACACACCTAGAGTATGTCTAGATTACAGGGTTTTTTCGAAAAAAAGTGGCCTTTTTTCGAAAAAACTTTACCTGCATCTAGACTGCCGTTGCGTTCTTTCGAAATTAAATTGAAAGATCGCAGAGGTTTTTTTCGATAGCGGTAAACCTCCTTTTACGAGGAAGAATGCCTTTTTTCAAAAGAGCTCTTTCGAAAAAAGGCTTTCTTGAACACAAACAGGGCTTTTTCGAAAGAGAGCATCCAGATTGCCTGGGTGCTCTTTTGAAAAAGTGGATCGCTTTTTCAAAAGTTGTGTGGCTGTCTAGACTATCTCTTTCGAAAGAGGCTTGTAGTCTAGACGTACCCCTAGTGTGGCACTTAGACCAGTGTTTCTCCACCAGTGGTACGAGTACCCTTGGGGGTACTCGAGAGAAGTCTGTGGGGTATGTCAACGCAACTGAAATTTGGAGAAAACTGACTTTTATTTTAAGTTTTACAGCACTTTATTATTTTTGTACTTTCTACGCCCAAAAATTTCATCTTCTGCCCAGCTACAATTAAGTTGTTTAAACAATTGTGTTGCAATGGTAGAAAAAAAATTGTGTCTCTGAAAACTGTAGGTACTGGGGTACTTATTTTTTTTTAAAAGTGGTACTTTATTTAAAAAAAAAAAAAGTTGAAAAACACTGACTTAGACCACTTACAGTGAGAGATAAGAACAAATGAGCTCTACAGCCTAAGCTGAAAGGCAGCTGACTTTATAGCTCAAGCTGTAGAGGCTCCTATGTTAAACAATAGAGTTCCTATGTTCAAATCTGTCCGGTGGCAGTTGTGCTTTCGCACATGAACAAAAAACCCTGCACTCAGCACAGAAGTGGTTCTCTGAATCATAGGTGGGCCACACAAGTTAGAGACCCCCATTGGGTTCTTTACTGGACTTCTGTACTCTTGGGTAACAGAGATGGCTTCCAGCCATAACAACTGCATCGAAACAAACCAGACTTTGTTGTGTTTATAATCTAGATCCGGCTTTGAATTTTGTAGTTTGAACTCATCACTGCTAGTTAATAAAATATTTCTTTGGATCATTGGGTTGTTCCTAGTTCAGCTTTAGGCCAATGTATTGGGTGTTGTGTTGCATTTCACAATACTGAGTGTCTGAAACACTTAGGTTCATGGAAAAGATTAAACTGATTGGTACCTTGAATTTTCCGCTAGCAAGTGCAGAGTGTAACCTCTTGTACAGGATTAAACATCAAACTGCCACAATTTTCAGTCAGAACTCTGCTGTTAATAAATATGATGGCTTTGAAGTTAGTGTCAGACCTTCCAGGCAGGATGGGGTGGCAGTGTTAAGATTCAGTTCGCCCTTTCTTGCTGCTGTAAATTTAGCTCTGAGCAGTGCCAACACATGCAGATGTCATGTCCCCAGTCTCCTAGATCACTAGCACCATTGGTTTGTTTGTGGGTTTTGTGGCTTATAACAAAAGCTCAATCATGACTGTGTAAAGATCTTTGAGTGTGACAGATGGTTGGTCTTTTGTAGCAGTGCTTATGATTTCCTTTCCTAGGATACTGAGCAATATACACTAACCTTGCCTACCATCCCGTTCCTCTCTGTAGATTGAGGGCCCTGATTAATTACATTGATTTTCTCTCTCTCTCTCCCTCCATTCCTTCACTCATAGCTCCTCATCACCACAAGGCAGACTCCCCACTGATGAGAGCTGAGGCTAAAGGTATGTGTCTGTCACAGACAGCAACCAGTTGCATAATTTTAACTTGACTTCAGCAGACTGGGTGGAAGGGAAGCCAGAGGAACTAGCTGAGAATCTGTAAGGAGAGACTGATAGCGGCCTCCTCTCCCCTTCTCCAGCTGAACATTTGGGGGGGGGAGGGGAGGGAAGACAGGCCATCAGAAGTGGTTCATTTTCCCTCTCCTGTTGCAGTGTAGTGGGGCAAGGTAACCAACCCAGTGGTGTTTAGTTGCATGTAATGCATTATTCCATGGCATGGATTCCACTGGAGTCTGCTGCAGAAGCTGCTGCTTATTATCTGGGAACCCTGGCTATGGACATGACTACTTTGTCCTACTAGGCTTTAAGGTAGTTCAATATGTGTTAAGTCCTTGATGTGAGCAGCCACACACAAAGTTGAGGGCCAGGTGTGAACCACACCAGAAATAGGGTGAGCTTGGTTCAGGCCTGTTTCTAAGGGCTAAGTGATCAGTGTGTATTTGCCACCATTGACTGTCTCGCACTGCTCATCCAATTGTTTTCTTCTTTCAGGTTTAACCACCTAACCCTGGCTGGCTCCAGGAGATTTTTCCCGCTTCTGAAATGAACTCTCCTGCTCCCCAGACTGTTTCAATTTGTGTGATGCAATCCAAGAGTGCAGCTGTCCTGGATACTGACAGCGTAGCATACCGCTGTGAATAGCTCATGGGGTTACATGAGAGGGGGGTGAAATAGGAGGAAGATCCAGACCTTGTCCCTGTTAAATTAAATGTTTGTTTTGTGCCATTTTGCCATAGCTTCCCTAGCTCCTGCTTGGGCAGCATGTAAAGGACGCTTGTCATTTCTACACAGGGTGATAAAGTGTGGGTCTGAGAGAGTGGTGAAAGCAGACTTAATCTACAGAACTGGTCAGGCAATGGAAGGAACAGCCAAGAGCACTGAAAGCAATCTGCCCTTCAATCCTTTGGAAATTGCACTTTGGAACAACATTGAACTTGGATGGATGTGCAGTCAAAAGGCAAGCAACCAATCCCCAGAGTTTGGTAACCTGGGTGTACTAAGCAGGCACCTGATTCAGACCCCTCTGTCCTTGGAAACTTCAGTGGCATGTTGTTTTAAAAATGGTTTGAGTTCTAAGTAAACCATACTGTGTTTCAGGGGTGAAGGCAGCAGTGTGCTTTTCCAGAAATCTCCGTTAACTACAGGGGTCCATGTCCTGGTTCCAGTGATGGCCAATGTTCACCCAGCATAGGTATAGCTGTGCAATGTTCAGTCTCCCTTCCTTCCACACAGATGCAAGGCAGCACCTTGTCCATTCTGATTTGCCTTGTGCTTCAAGTGTCCCCAAACCATTCCTAGGAGTCAGGGGTCTATTAGTCAGGTACCATCAGATCTGTTCCCCAATTACCCATTGCGTAGAAGAGGTTACAAGTTATTACAAAACCCTTCTGTAAAGTTACTGGTTCTGGAACCAAAGTAAACCTCCACACCGTGTATTCCAGCTCTGCCTAGAGTACAAATACTGACTTGCCAAAGGACCACTGCAGAGCATGCAACTTGCTGCTGCTTTCAGAACTGTCCTCGCCGCCTGTCTCTGTGCGGCTAATGTGAAATCTTGCGTTATGAATGAACATAATTCTCATCTCTGCTGGAAATGACACCGCTATGTGAATGGTGTGCCTGTTACCTTAGACTGCAGTCATGTACTCACAGCGGGCAGTCCTGGGGCTGTGCTTAAGCAGCGTGAGATAAAGGTGGCATTTAAAAAAAAAAAAAAAAAACAGTATGTAAACATTGGTACTACATCATGCACATCAGCATCTCCGAGCTCTCAAAGCGTGTGATCACTCCAGTTCCTATGAGATACACTTTTGCAATTAGAAGAAAATCACTGTCAGAGCCAAAAAAGTAACATTCTCTTTAGGCAAAGTTGTTAAACACTCAAAGATCATCCAGTTGCAAGTGTGCTTAAAGGAAACTGAGTTAGGGGTACAGTGCTTTTACCTATACTAGATTTACACTGATCTTGTGGGGAACCTTATCTAGAGTCTAAGGACCAATTTTATCTGGTACCAGTGGTGCTGCACATTTTTAATCCAGCTCTGAATTTGGCCCTGACTCTTCCAGGAAGGGAGGACACAAACACACCACTCTCACCAAACTGAGTGATTGGGCAACAAAATGGCAAATGAAATTTAATGTGGATAAGTGTAAAGTAATGCACATTGGGAAAAATAACCCCAACTATACGTACAGTATGATGGGGGCTAATTTGGCTACGACAAATCAGGAAAAAGATCTTGGAGTTATCGTGGACAGTTCTCTGAAAACTTCCACACAGTGTGCAGCGGCGGTCAAAAAGGCAAATAGGATGCTAGGTATTATTAAGAAAGGGATAGAAAATAAGACCCGGAATATCTTACTGCCCCTGTATAAAACTATGGTACGCCCACATCTTGAATACTGTGTACAGATGTTGTCTCCTCACCTCAAAAAAGATATTTTGGCCTTGGAAAGGGTTCAGAAAAGGGCAACTAAATTGATTAGGGGTTTGGAACAGGTCCCATATGAGGAGAGGTTAAAGCAACTGGGACTTTTCAGTTTAGAAAAGAGGAGACTGAGGGGGGATATGATAGAGGTGTATAAAATCATGAGTGGTATGGAGAGGGCCGATAAAGAGAAGTTATTTATTAGTTCCCTAAATAGAAGAACTAGAGGACACCAAATGAAATTAATGGGTAGCAGGTTTAAAACTAATAAAAGAAAGTTCTTCTTCACACAATGTGTGGTCAGCCTGTGGAACTCCTTGCCAGAGGAGGCTGTGAAGGCTAGGACTATAACAGAGTTTAAAGAGAAGCTAGATAATTTCATGGAGGTTAGGTCCATAAAAGGCTATTAGCCAGGGGATAAAATGGTGTCCTTGGCCTCTGTTTGACAGAGGCTGGAGAGGGATGGCAGGAGACAAAGCGCTTGATCATTGTCTTCGGTCCACCCCCTCTGGGGCACCTGGTGCTGGCCACTGTCGGCAGACAGGATACTGGGCTAGATGGACCTTTGGTCTGACCCGGTACGGCCGTTCTTATGTTCTTATCACTAAGGAATTAGCCATACTTTTAGCCACACCTCTCAAAAGTAAGTGTCTGTATGTGTGCATGTGCGCACATGCATGCCCACTAATTTAGAGTGCCGAGTTGTGGGTCTGTGAGACTGTGTGTGCAAGTCCCCTAATTTTGGATGCCCAGTTTGGAGACACCATAAGCCTGGATTTTCAGAAGTTCTAAGCACCCAACATTCCTGAACTCAAAGGGGGTATGTCTACACTGCAGAGTTTTCAGAAAAACAGCTGTTTTTCCAAAGAAGTCACTTACGTCCACACTGCAATAGCACTTCAACAACAACCACAAAAAAAACAAAAAAAGGGGGATTTTCTGACATTGGTAAGCCTCTTTCTACAAGGAGGAAACCTTTTTCCGAAAGCGCTTTTTCGGAAAAGACGCATATGGACAGGGAAGAGGGATTTCTTTCAAAAGGAGAGGAAAAAGCACAGGTGCCTTGGTGGCCACTCCGTCCATAGTAATCACAACTTACATGCAATTCAGTGTGGACGCTATCTTTTGAAAAAGCAGATTGCTTTTTCGATGCACTTTGGCAGTGTGAACACTCTTTCGGAAGAAATTTTTTCAGAAGATCTCTTCTGGAAAATCTTCTTCTTCCAAAAGAAGCCTGTAGTCTAGATATAGCCAGGGAGATACCAATGCTTAAAAGCATTAAGTAGCTAAATATTAAGTAGCCCCAAATAAATATTAGACATTCAACAGCTGAGACACTGAGAATGGGAGGCACTTTTGAAAATGTGTCATTAACCAGTCTCTCCATCTCTGCAACTGTACCAATAACTCTTCTGTGAATAGAAGGAAATTAAAGAAACAGAGCCAGATTCACTTGTCCTGCAGAAGACATCTTTGGGGCAAGAGGGTAGGAATTGCTGTTTGTCAATGGAAAAAACAACATGACCCAGCAGCAGAAGAGGTTTGTTTTTCAAATTTGTTTAATTCTAAGCAATGGCAGGTAGTAGTTAAACACATTTCACTCAATCCTTTTAAATTCATGTTTTGTGTGTCTGTGCTCTTTTTCTCCATAAACATCCGCATGCTGGGATGATTTGGCTCTAATATGTAAGGTCCTGCAGCATGAAGGTTTGGGGAACACCCTCCCATGCCTGTGACCAAGAGCAAAGCAACTGAAAGAAGACTGAGGATTCAGCACCGCTGTTCTGAATTTCAAGGTGTCATGTGACATCAGCCATCTGATCTGTTTTGTCTTGTGTCCTGAGCGTTTACTTCATGGAAATGTAAACATCACAGCACATGTCCTTGAAAGTGTCTCTGTCCTTCCTTTTTTTAATTACATGAATTTTATTTAAAAACCTTTATCCCTCCAGATGCTTTGTGAGCCAGATTCCAGCAGACTCCTAATGTCTTTGCACATTCTGATGTGGATCACGAAAAGGGGACATAGAGCAGACCTAACACCTGATCAAGTCCATCCTTCTACCAGTTTTGGTCTCTCTTTGCTCCTTTCCTAATGGAGTGTCTAGTCTAACAGAAGTCCCAAACACTGATGTTCCTAGCTTCCATAGGAAAGCATTCTACAATTCAGGAAGACTTGGTTTGGGTTCTCCCTATTATTTCCTGTAAATTCATTCTTTAATTTCATCCCATTACCACCTGGCACATAATTCCTAAATCAAGCCATAAATAAATCCTCTTCCTTCTATGGCGGATACAGTGCACCTGTATGAAAACAACTGAGTGTCTTAAAATGTAACTGAATGTGGCTGAAGCCACTAGTGAATTCTCTGCTCCTATTTCACATGCAGACAAGGTGTGGGGATGGGGGGGGGGATTCGCAGGTTATTACAGCATATGCTAGGGGAGAGGAGCAGCATTAGCATCCGCCTGTAACCCAGCCAAGGGCAAAAGCATTGACTGTTAATGGTGTAAGATGACCAAATTCCAGGGCCATTCTCCATGCAGCAAAAGCTAAAGCAGAGAAAAATGAATCTCTGCTTTACTATAGGTCCTTCAATAGCAGCGAGCTGTTAAGCTGGGGAAGGTGTTAGGGTCAAACAGCTCCCAGAAACAGAGACAAAAGGGTGACCTCTGAGTGTATGAAACTGCTCCCCTCGGACAACTAACACCAGTGGGACCTTCACTGCATGGGGCAAGTTGGCCTTGGCAAAGGGCTTTTCATTCCAACCAGGAAAGTTTAAAACTAGAGACAGGCCTGAACCAAAACTGCAGATCTGCTTGTGTATGGACTTTGAATCCTGCTTTGAACTGCGAGCTACACGCTCCTCTGCTGGCAGCCTTCTTCTTATGCTGGGTCCATTTTTCATTTCTCTTTGGCTACACCACACAGTCTCTATTCTCCTTCAGACATAATTTGCCTCAATGAGCCCTGCAAGGGGCTCCACCAAGTGAGGCTTCATCTTTAGCCATGAGGAGCTAAAGTTTCTACCTTCTACTCCACACTGAGCCAACGTGTAGCATGTTTTTCCTTTATTCACTCAGAGCCGGCGGAAATCATTGTCTCATATGCCTCAGGCCAGAAAGTTGTGGGCAGACTCCAAGAAGCCAACTTACATGAACAGAGATGGAAGACTGTGAAAATGGGCCACTGCCAAATGCGCATCTCCAAATGTCTCCTGTTTGGTACAAAAGCTAAGAGTGGGAGTGACCACCCAAGGATGCATCATTTGCAGAACTCAAGGGTTGCATTCGAAAGCTGTGTGATAACGGGCCAATAGCTGAAAATATATAGAGCTATAAAACCTCTATTATCGTCATTAGACCTACAGCCAATATTAGCCAACAGAGTGATTAATTACAATTAAATAGGATCTGACATTTTTACACTAAGAAGAAAGAAGACTTCTCGTGACTGGGTTTTTATATTTTAATTTGTAATTGAGTCTCTAGTAATAAGGGAAAACAGAACTATTTCCTTTGTTGGGTTACAATTGAATACGTGTCTGGTCTAATTTTGTCTTGGTCACAGCTGTGTGATTTCACTGGCTTTTTACCCTTTAATATTTAAATATTCCATAATAGTTAATTTTTACAATCAGTTCATTCATTTCTCTAAGTCAGTGTAGTTAGCACGTACATACATGCTCTGGGATTCTTAATGCAGGGCTCAGCATGCTCAAAGCAATTAGTTATGGGCTGATGAACTCACACCCATTTGTGGAGGATTATTACAGAGCAACAGACTTTGATGCATAGTATTTAAATTAGACTTTGTTTAGCACCAGACCATTGATTCTTGTTCTTCACCCCCCCCCCCCCGCCCCAGACCTGCAACTGTTGTTCAAATCTTCTCTCTTAAGTCTCTTGCCCTGTTTGGATTGACTAATTTTGCATTATTATAAAAAAATTCCAATTCTGGGACTTTTGGGTTTATTTTGCTAGAATAGCCCCTCTACTTCCAAAGAAAGGCATGAAAGAGCCAGGGTTTATGGAGCAGAAACATCAAGACTGGGGAGCAGGAAAAGCAGATGGTAGCCTGAAAGGACAGGAGAACATCCAAGCAGTTATGGGGAGCAACAACTACTAAAATGAGGAAGCTCAGGTGACCGAAGAGGGACTTTTGAAAGAATGGACAAAGCAGTGAGAGCTGTTTGGGATTGTCTAGTCTTACTGATAGCATGAATGCTAACACAACTTTCTGCCTCCTGACTCTGCTGTGTCATTTAGCTTTATGGCTCTCTAAGGTCTCCCAAAACCAGCCACCTTCACTGTTGATTGTGAAGGCTTTTCCCAACAGTGTAGGGAGCCAGCACTACCAATGCCTGAAGACATAGCCTATCAATGAAGGGGAACTCTTAGGTCTCAACAAATAGTCCTGTAGCACCTCAGAGGATACTTGTTTTTTAAAGTTACAAACTAACATGGCTACCTTTCTGAGACTCTTGGGTCTCAGTGTCTAGACTGGCTTGGGGTGGCTCAGTTCTGGAATGTAAGAAAGAAGGTGGAAATAGCCAGTAAAATGAGTCTCCCATATGACTGGCAAGGGGGTACAGTAGTTCCTCTGAAACTCCATGTTTCAGGGGATTGATGCTGGGGATGTGTCCTTCTTGGCTGTTCGTCTTGGTTTGAGTGCTCATTTCTCAGGAGGGTTACACCCCTGAGTCTGAGTCCTTCCCATCCTGACAGACCTCCTTTCGGGCACAAAAATGGCTCAACTAATCCCCAGCTGCCTCCCTGGCAAGTTTTACTCATGTTCTCCAGTTAGACATCAGGGCCAGATTTTGGCCAAGCTTGTCTTAGGCCTGCAAATGCCTATTCTTCTTTCTAAATCTCCCTTATTAGGAAGCATATGTACAAAGCCAGTGTGAAAGCGAGGGCTCTCTGACAACTCCTGGGTGTTCAATCAGTTCTCTGATTTTTATCTAGCAAAACCCATAAAATACTTTCCATCCGCCTCTTTCATCTGTGTGTACAGAAAGGGCACTATTAGACAGCGGCAGGGAAACTTCAAACAGCATCCTGGGGAAGGCTTCGCCAAAACACGTTTCATGAGACTTAGCGCCCCATGCAGCTGCAGGAAATTAGTTTGGTCAGAACTCCTTGCAGGATTTCTAAACCACTGTCTACAGTTCCTTTAATAGTTTCTGGCATTTTTACTGTGCCTCACAGCTTAAGAGCCCCAAATGGTTCATAAGTGTTGTGTAGACATATATGCAGCCACCACTGATGTGCAGCCATTTCTAGGGCAGAACACAATGTCTTTAACAGCAAGCGGGAACATTGCTTAACAGTTGAGTGCAGCAAATGAAGATGTGATGAAGGGTGGGGGAACGCCCAGTACATAAGCAATTGAGTGAGACCACAGTTGGATTGAGGAAGGAGGAGAGAGTGTGAATTGCAACTTTACTTCTTTGAGCTTTCTTATAGATTATATATGAAATTCCAGCCCCATTCAAGTCAATGGAGCACTGCTATCGACTGCATTGGGGCCAGGATTTGACCACCCTAACACTAATAAGTTAAAACAAATATTTTAAGAATGGTCACTTGCTGCATCCTTCTATAGGGCTGCTATTTTATTGGTTTCACCTTTGTCAGGGTCCTTCCTTCTTTTACCACCTACTATTCCAGACTCAGTTTAGAGCCTATGCCTGCAAACCCTTCCTATCAGTCTCTTTAGGAGTTTTTAACCACACCCAGTAGCTGAGGGCCTTCTAACGGGGCATGGACTTGTAGATGTCACTGAGACTCGTCCTGGGAGAAAATTGTCTTATGTTTTGAGAATTAAGCTTCTAATTTTCAAGCTCTTCTGAGCAGAAAGTTCGTCTACATTTGTTCTGTCAAGCACCCGGCTCAACTGTGGCACAGTTCACTGCAAAAACAGGGAGACAATGCAATGCAGCAACTAGAGTAGCTGTTCTCCATTCCACATTAGCTCACAAAGCACCTGGGACATTATAATCTATTTACTGTGGGACGGATTGTTACCTGGGACATCAAAAGTTATCCCCCAACACACTTCTGAAACATGTCTTTGGATTTTCCACCTGGCAAGTGGAAGGAACTGGACAGGCCCACCAACAGGGGAAGTCAAAGGGGGCTATTGCCCCAGGGCTTAGCAATTAGGTAGCAGCCAGAGCCGTAAGCCCTTTAAATTGTGGCTAGAGCACTAGGCCACGTTCTCTGACCAGTGCTAGGGGGAGAGGGATGTCATGCTCTGTGCTGAGGGCCAGCTGTCCTTGGCCCCACCCCTTCTGCCTTCAGTGCCACCTTTTCCAGGAATGTGGTGCCAGGGTCCCCCTCCATGTGGCCCAGGGCCCATGGAGGCTATTAACTCCCCTGGATCTGGGGCAGGTGTGACCTCAGTTCAGTGTCTCAGCTGAAAATGGCAGCCTTGCATCAAATGGCCCAGTGGGAACTGGACAACAACCAGGCCTGGTGTGGAACTTCAACCCATGATTTTTCAGTCCAGAGTATGTGCTGTCAAATGGTTTGGCCTTTTACTGACAAAAGATAGTTCAAGACATACTCAATGCCTTGTTTGAGCAATTCACACCCCTCACTGTGCCTGTGCTTTTTTTTTTTTTTATGCCTCAGGTGACATGTCTGCGGTGGGACATTTTAGCTTTCCTGAACTCCATTATAACAAAGCATCAACTAATTGCCACAGAATTCCATGGTACTTTTAAAAAGCCTGCAACCTCCAAGGCTCTAGAGATGTCTGTGTGGGCCTTTTCCATCAGTGGTAGGATTTATTCTGGTGCTTCTCATAACAGCCTCTCAGGACGTTATTACATGAGGAAAGTTTTTGCTGCTACAGAGTCTGCATTGAAGCTTTGGTCTTTTCCCAGTTGAACTCCCCCATATGCTATCAGCCTGTAGGCACATACAAATAGTATATTGTCTTTCTGTATTTGGCTCTTAGCACATTATGATCAATGTTTCCTTAGCTTTTTCTCTTGATACACTTGAAACATAATGGGTTTCTGCTTTCCAGTCAAGACAGTCTGGGTTAGTAATGTGATGCAGTAGTGCATCATAGTCCTCCACTGATATTAATACTGCAAATGGCACCCAGTGGGGAATATTGTAGAAAAGTACTTGTAGCTCTTCCCAGCCCCTCTGAGTCTTTGATTAGACCTGAAGGTGTACATGGCACAGACAGTAAGTCAATGCATGGACCCTTCCCTTGGAAGAATGGGTTCAATTCCTCGGTTAGGCAATAAGTCATCTTAGTCAAATACATAGTGAGCCAGTCTGGATGAGATTAGCATTATATGATGTGGAGTAGTCTAGACCTAAAAGAGCAGGAGGTGGTGCAGGGGATCAGTGGAGCCATTTTGGATTACAAAAACATGGAGTGTTGAAGCAGAAGAGAAAGGTTGTTGAGGTGGAGAGGGGGAAATAAAATGGTCACCAAGGCTGCAAGTAGTAGGGTTACTGCAATCAGGGCTAGATGGAACTGCTGCTGGGAACCTAGGTACTGGAATTTAAAGTGGATGTTGCAGGTCAGGATACAGGTGCTTTGGCAAAAACCTATAGGCAGCAGGAGACTGCTGCTGGTTAGGACACAGAGGGTGTGTTACACTGTACCTGTAGCTCAATATAAGCTATGCAATTTGAGCTATACAAATTGTGTAGCTTATTTCGAGTATATTTCAAAATTGCTTATTTTGAAATTTGGTGCTGTCTACATAGTGCCTAATTTCGAAATAGAGCGCTATTCCAAAACATCCCTTAATCTTTGTGGAATGAGGTTTACAAGGATGTTGGAATAACAAGCCCGTTATTTCGAAATAGCTTTCGAAATAATGGGCTTGTTTAAAAGATGCAGAATAGCTTATTTTGGGATATTGGAAGTATCCTGAAATAGCGCCGCAGTGTAGACACACCTGTTCATGAAAAGTGCAGGAGTGAGAGAATAGATCTTTGCCATTTGTCCAAATGAAATTTTCCTGGGGAGAAGAGACCCTAAAATGGCTCTTGATTTATTTTTCTGGGTTTCCTATCATGTTATATTTAATCATCTCTGTTATAAAATGATTCATTTGCAACCACAGCTGCCATGGATGTGTATTTAAGTTTGGCAGTGATTTTCATCTTGTGATTCAGCTGGAAGGTTGTAAAGTAAAAGTAGTTAGAATTCTGAACAAATGAAAACTTCTTGAACCAAACATCCAAGAAAATACCCCCTGAGAAACAAAACTACAGCCTATTAGGTTTATGTGAGAATAATGTAGCAAGGCTCTGTGGCATTATCACCAAAATGCAGGTACATGCACTGTGGTGGGGCTCTCCCTTCTGCCCCCACTGACAGACAGGGAGGGCCCCCCCCGAGTCCACAAACCCAGATATCTACTACCCCTCTAGAGCCTGGCTCACTGGCCCAAGTCCATAAATACAGTCTCAACATATGGCCCTTTAAGGCAAGGCCTGTGCTGGCCAATCAGTGTTATAGTGGGGCTGCACCCCTGGTAGGGGGATCCAGGCCCACCCTACTCCACCAGGTCCTGGCCCAGGGCCCTGTGAGTGACCGGACGGCATGCCACTCCCTCAGCAGGGAAGTCCTGCCGAAACACGTCAAGGTTCCCGGGGCAGGAGAGGTGGCTCCCACTCCTGCCCTGGGCCACTTCCTACCTTGTCCTCTGGGACTACTTCCCAAGTACTGGTCAGGTTTGCTGCCTTCCCTGGGGCAACATCTCCTTGGCGGGTGGCCTCTGCAATGCCCCAACTCACCACAGGGTCTCCGCTGGCTTCTCCTGGGGTCTTGGGTCACTGCTGGTCAGAAGCTTCCTCCATAAGTCCTTCTCCTCTGGCTGCCAGCCCAGACTGAGCCCTTCCCCAGGCTTTTATAGTTGAGCTGCAGCCTGGGCATGCTCGGTAGGGCTGTGGGGGAAGGGCCTCTGTAGCCAGGTAACCCTGGTTGGGCCTTGCGGATTCAGTGCGGGGCTGCCTCGCCCTGTCACGTGCACATATACACAAAGACAGGGACAACTTCCCAGCAAGCAAAGCGAGCATTTAGAATAACAAATCAGCTGTTTTACTTTCACTAGCTTGAGACCTGCCTCACAGTCATTAGCGTTCTTACATTTTCACTTTTTATGAGCTCCTTATATCTGTGGAAAATATTGAAAAATAATCTTTTTATGAGGCACATGTGTTATTGGTTCCAAAGCAGAAAAGACTTTAGTTAAGGTTGCAGGAAGGCTTTCATTCTAGCCTTCCTGTTCCCCTGGTTCATAATATTCTGACAAAAAAAATCTTTTTGGGCTAGGATTTTTCCCTTTATGTTCTTAGACTATAAGGCTATGTCTACACTATAGCCTCTTGCGCAAAAACATAGGCAAATGAGGTGAAGCATGGAATATCGCTGTGCCTCATTTGCATAATTTAATGAGGCCCCATTTTTACACAAGAGCCTTTTGCGCAAAAAGGAGCCATCTACACGGCTCCTTTTTGTGCAAAAACCCCTCTTGCGCGTGAGCCATTCTTCCTGAAAAAAATGTGGAAGAATGGCTCTTGCACAAGAGGGGATTTTTTTCATAAAAAGGAACCATGTAGACTGCTCCTTTTTGCGCAAAAGCCGCTTGTGCAAAAATGGAGCCTAATTAATTATGCAAATGAGGCACAGTGATATTCCACTCTTCACCTCATTTGCATATTTCTTGCGCCAAACGGGCGCAGTATAGACATAGCCTAAGTGTTTCAAGGAAGGAAACCTACTTTTTTCTTTCCTCTAGCCTCCTTACTCAGCCATGTCATGGGCTGTTACACCTACAGCACTGTATGTAATTAGTAATAGTGCTTGGATCTCAAACAATGGGGAATTTGTTTGTTTTTTAACAGTTTGAGGTAAATGTGTTCCACTGTTTTGTGGGTGTCTAATTAGGTGAAGGGCTTTGCAGACTTCAAAGGAGATTTTATTTATATATTTACATACAGATAATTCATTAAAAAGATAAACTTTTAAAAGTTCTGCTACACATGTGATGATTTAAAAGTTGTACTATGCATGTGAGGTCTGAGAGAGGCATATCCAGTGAGTGAGTCAGGAGTGGGCAAAGGGACATTGAAAAAGATAACTATAAATAATTAAAAATGGGGTTTACATATGTGCTGTAACAGTGTTTAGGACAGACACAAGAATCCACGCACATAATAACATAAGAATGGCCATTCTGGGTCAGACCAATGGCCGAGTCAGCTCTGTCTTCCTACCTTGCCTAATGCCATATGAGTCAGAGGAGATGAATGGAACAGGGCAGTGTTTCGAGTGATCCATCCCCATCATTCCCACCCAGCATCTAGCAGTCAGAAGCTTATGGACACCCAAAACTTGGGGTTGTGTCTCTGACCATCTTGGCTAGTAGCCATTAACGGACCTATCTTCCATGAACTTACCTAGTTCTTTTTTGAACCCTGTTATATTTTTGGCCTTCACCACATCCTCTGGCAAGGAGTTCTACAGGTTGAAAGAAGTACTTCTTTCTGTTTGTTTTTAAACGTCTATGTATTAATTTCATTGTGACTCCTAGTTCTTGTGTTACTTGTAGGTGTAAATAACACTCCCTGAATCACTTTTTCCACACTAGTCATGATTTTCTAGACCTCCATCATATCCCCCTTTAGTCATCTCTTTTCTAAATGGCACAATAGAAATCTTTTCAATATCTCCTCAGATGGAAGCTGTTCAATACCCCTGATCATTTTTATTGCCCTTCTCTGTACCTTTTCCAATTCTAGCTGGACCATATTTTCCATAATCATAGAATCATAGAATACTAGGACTGGAAGGGACCTTGAGAGGTCATCGAGTCCAGTCCCCTGCCCCCTGCCAGGACCATGTACTGTCTAGACCATCCTGATAGACATTTATCTAACCTACTCTTAAATATCTCCAGAGATGGAGATTCCACAACCTCCCTGGGCAATTTATTCCAGTGTTTAACCACCCTGACAGTTAGGAACTTTTTCCTAATGTCCAACCTAAACCTCCCTTGCTGAAGTTTAAGCCCATTGCTTCTTGTTCTATCCTCAGAGGATAAGATGAACAAGTTTTCTCCCTCCTCCTTATGACACCCTTTTAGACACCTGAAAACTCATATCATGTCCCCCCTCAGTCTTCTCTTTTCTAAACTAAACAAACCCAATTCTTTCAGCCTTCCTTCATAGGTCATGTTCTCTAGACCTTTAATCATTCTTGTTGCTCTTCTCTGGTCCCTCTCCAATTTCTCCACATCTTTCTTCAAATGCGGTGCCTAGAAATGGACATAATACTCCAACTGAGGCCTAACCAGCGCAGAGTAGAGCGGAAGAATGACTTCTTGTGTCTTGCTCACAACACACTTGTTAATGCTTCCCAGAATCATGTTTGCTTTTTTTGCAACAGTGTCACACTGTTGACTCATATTTAGCTTGCGGTCCACTATAACCCCTAGATCCCTTTCTGTCATACTCCTTCCTAGACAGTTGCTTCCCATTCTGTATGTGTGAAACTGATTGTTCCTTCCTAAGTGGAGCACTTTGCATTTGTCTTTATTAAACTTCATCCTGTTTACCTCAGACCATTTCTCCAATTTGTCCAGATCATTTTGAATTATGAGCCCATCCTCCAAAGCAGTTGCAACCTCTTCCAGCGTGGTAGCATCTGCAAACTTAATAAGTGTACTTTCTATGCCAATATCTAAATCGTTGATGAAGATATTGAACAGAACGGGTCCCAAAACAGACCCCTGCGGAACCCCACTTGTTATACCTTTTCAGCAGGATTGAGAACCATTAATAACTACTCTCTGAGTACGGTTATCCAGCCAGTTATGCACCCACCTAAGTTGTAGCCCCTATAGTAGCCCCATCTAAGTTGTATTTGCCTAGTTTATTGATAAGAATATCATGTGAGACTGTATCAAATGCCTTACTAAAGTCTAGGTATACCACATCCACCGTTTCTCCCTTATCCACCAGACTCGTTATCCTATCAAAGAAAGTTATCAGATTGGTTTGACATGATTTGTTCTTTACAAATCCATACTGGCTGTTCCCTATAACCTTACCTCCTTCCAAGTGTTTGCAGATGATTTCCTTAATTACTTGCTCCATTATCTTCCCTGGCACAGAAGTTAAACTAACTGGTCTGTAGTTTCCTGGGCTGTTCTTATTTTCCTTTTTGTAGATGGGCACTATATTTGCCCTTTTCCAGTCTTCTGGAATCTCTCCTGTCTCCCATGATTTTCCAAAGATGATAGCTAGAGGCTCAGATACCTCCTCTATCAGCTCCTTGAGTATTCTAGGATGCATTTCATCAGGCCCTGGTGACTTGCAGGCATCTAACTTTTCTAAGTGATTTTTAACTTGTTCTTTTTTTATTTTATCTTCTAAACCTACCTCCTTCCCACTAGCATTCACTATGTTAGGCATTCCTTCATCAGACTTCTCAGTGAAGACCAAAACAAAGAAGTCATTAAGCATCTCTGCCATTTCCAAGTTTCCTGTTACTGTTTCTCCCTCCTCACTGACCAGTGGGCCTACCCTGTTCTTGGTCTTCCTCTTGCTTCTAATGTATTTATAAAAAGTCGTCTTGTTTCCCTTTATTCCTGTAGCTAGTTTGAGCTCACTTTGTGCCTTTGCCTTTCTAATCTTGCCCCTGCATTCCTGTGTTGTTTGCCTATATTCATCCTTTGTAATTTGTCCTAGTTTCCATTTTTTATATGACTCCTTTTTTATTTTTAGATCATGCAAGATCTCGTGGTTAAGCCAAGGCGGTCTTTTGCCATATTTTCTATCTTTCCTGCGCAGCGGAATAGCTTGCTTTTGGGCCCTTAACAATGTCCCTTTGAAAAACTGCCAACTCTCCTCAGTTTTTTTCCCCCCTCAGTCTTGATTCCCATGGGACCTGACCTATCAGCTCTCTGAGCTTACCAAAATCCGCTTTCCTGAAATCCATTGTCTCTATTTTGCTGTTCTCCCTTCTACCCTACCTTAGAATTGTGAACTCTATGATTTCATGATCACTTTCACCCAAGCTGCCTTCCACTTTCAAATTCTCAACCTGTTCCTCCCTATTTGATAAAATCAGATCTAGAACAGCTTCCCCTCTGGTAGCTTTTTCAACCCTCTGAAATAAAAAGTTGTCACCAATGTAGTCCAAGAACTTATTGGATAGTCTGTGCCCCACTGTGTTATTTTCCCAACATATATCTGGATAGTTGAAGTCCCCCATCACCACCAAATCTTGGGCTTTGGATGATTTTGTTAGTTGTTTAAAAAAAGCCTCATCCACCTCTTCCACCTGGGTAAGTGGCCTGTAGTAGACTCCTAGCATGACATCACCCTTGTTTTTTACCCCTTTTAGCCTAACCCAGAGACTCTCAACATTTCCATCTCCTATGTCCATCTCCACCGCAGTCCAAGTGTGTACATTTTTAATATATAAGACAACACCTCCTCCCTTTTTTTCCCTGTCTATCCTTCCTGAGCAAGCTGTACTCTTCCATCCCAACATTCCAACCATGTGTATTATCCCACCAAGTTTCTGTGATGCCGACAATATCATAGTTGTATTTATTTATTAGCACTTCCAGTTCCTCCTGCTTATTACCCATACTTCTCGCATTTGTATATAGGCATCTAAGATACTGATTTGATCTTGCCTCCCAGTTTTGCCCTGACCCTCCTCTCTCTCTGCCATTATAGCCCATGCTCCCTCCCATTTCCAACCCATTTCCCAGGGCTCCATGTTCTCCACTTACCTGTGGGCTTTGCTCACCTGTCCCCGTCGAACCTAGTTTAAAGCCCTCCTTACTAGGTTAGCCAGTCTGTGTCCAAACAGGGTCTTCCCCCTCCTCGAAAGGTGAACACCATTTCTGCCTAGCAGTCCTTCCTGGAATAGCATCCCATGGTCGAGGAAGCCAAAGCCCTCCTGGCGACACCATCTTCGCAGCCAGGCATTCACCTCCAGGATGCACCTGTCTCTGCCCAGGCCCCTACCTTTTGACAGGAAGGATAGAAGAGAATACCATCTGTGCTCCAAACTCCTTCACTCGTACTCCCAGATCCCTGTAGTCACTCTTGATCCACTCAGTGTCACACCTCGCAGTATCATTTGTGCCCACATGGATGAGTAGCATGGGGTAGTAGTCAGAGGGCCGGATAATCCTCGACAATGCCTTCGTAACATCTTGGATACATTATGATGTACATTATGTTTTCTTTATCAAAATTTAATTTCATCTGCCATTTTGTTGCCTAGTCCCCCAGTTTTGAGATCCCTTTGGAACTCCTTGCAATCTGCTTTGGACTTAACTATGTTGAGTAATTTTGCCATCTTATAGCTTACCCCTTTTCCAGAGCAGGCACTGGTCCCTGTCCAGCTCATTGGGGAACCCAACTATTTACCTTTCTGCACTGTAAAAACCAGACATTTATTCCTTCCTTTTGTTTCTTATCTTTTAATTAGTTAGGATATGTCTACTCTGCATTCCTCTTTCAAGAGAGGAATGCAAATGCAGACAAACGAAATTGCAAATGAAGCGTGGACTCATTTTATAAGGAGTAAGGGTTATTCCAAAAGAAGGGTTTTTTTCTCGAAATAACCGTGTCTAAACAGCATTTTTAATCTCGAAAGAGGGTATTTCAAAAAAGCGGCTGGCCACGATTATGCAAATGAAGCGCAGGAAATTCAAATCCACGCTTCATTTGCAATTTCGTTTGTCTGCATTTGCATTCCTCTCTTGAAAGAGGAATGGAGTATAGACATACCCTTACTGATCCATGAGAGGCTCTACTCTCTAATGCTAGGAAAGCCTACTTTGCCTAAAAGCCTTTGGGGAGGGACCTTGTCACAAGCTCTCTGAAAGTTCATGCACGCTATCACAGGATCCACGTTTGTTGACCCCCTCAGAGAGTTCTAATACGTAGGAGAGGGGCATGATTTCCCTTTGCAAAAGCCTTATTGACTCTTCCTCCCCACAATTGTGTTCATATATGTGTCTGATAATTCTGTTCTTCACTGGAGTTTCAACCAATTTGCTTGGTATCAAAGTTAGGCTTACTGACTGTAACTGCCTGGATCGCCTATGATTCCACATCACTAATTAGTAGTTCAGCAAGTTCATAACACTTGCCTGAATACCAAGGCCCTCGTGACTTATTACTGTTCATTTTTTTCAATTTGTTCTAAAACCTCCTTTTACGGATACTTTAATCTGGGACAGTTCCTCAGATTTGTCACCTAAAAAGAATGGCTCAGGTGTGGGAATCTCCTTCATATTCTTTGCAGTGAAGATTGATGAAAAAAATTAATTTAGCTTCTCAACGGCCTTGTCATCCTTGAATGCTCCTTTAGTACTTTGAATGTCAAGTGGCTTCTTATATGCTTTAAAAACTTGGTGTTACTTTTTGTGGCTTCTGCAAGAGGCTTTTCAAAGTCTTCTTTTGGCCTGCCTAATTATACTTTTATGCTTCTTTTTCCTCAGCAGCATTTGATATCTAATTTTTAAAGTTTTTTTTATATCTTATTGCTTTCTTTAGTCTGCTGGTTAGCCATGGTGCCATTTATTTGATTTGCTCACTTATATTTTTTATTTGGCATTCAACATTTAGCTTGAGCCTTTATGACGATGTCTTTAAAAAGTTTTCATGCAACTTCCAGGGATTTCATTCTTGAAACTGTTCCCTTTAATTTCCATTTAATAACCGTTAATTTCCTCCTCATTTCTGCATAGTTCCCCTTTTTAAAGTGGTTCAGCTATATTCACCTCTTGGATCAGATCCTTTGCACAGCTTAGGACTAATTCAAGAATTGCCTCTGCCCTTAGGGATTCAGGACTAACTGCTTCAAGAAGTAGTAATACTAGTGTCTATTCCAGGGGTGGGCAATAATTTTCACAGGGGGGCCACTTAATGAATTTTGGTATGTGGTCACAGGCCACCCCCGAATACAGGCCAGATCCAGCTCCCAGACCTCATCTTGCCCAGCTCTGGTCTATTCTATACTTGGGTGACATGTTCCCAGTCAATATGGGGATAGTTGTAATCCCCCATTATTATTGTGTTTTTTGTTTTTATAGACTTTGTAATCACCCCAAGCATTTCACAATCATCATCACCATACTGGGCAGTTGGTTGGTAGTATATTCCAACACATGTACACTTATTATGCAAGCATAGAACTTTATACATAGAGTTTCTATAGAATTGTTTGATTCATTTAAGATTTTTACTATATTTAATTCTGTGCTTTCTGTCATCTGGAGTGCCACTCCCCCACTAGTGGAACTGATTCGTTCATTCCTGTGCATTTTGTACCCGGGTGTTACTGTATCCCATTGATTATCATTGTTTCAAGTTTCTGTGATGGTAATTATAGAAATAGCCTAATTTAATACTAGGCACTAAAGTTTATCCACTTGAGTATTTGGCCTTCTCGCATATGTATACAAGCACTTAAAAACATAACAATATTTAGCTGTCTACCTTCATGTGACGTAATTGAATGGGACTCATTTTTGTTTGACTGCTTCTCTTCCGTTCTTACTTGTATTTTATTAACCTCTAGTCTCTCCTTTTTACAAGGCTATAGAGTATCTCCTTTAATATATAATTGCCTATGAATTCATCTGTCCAGACAGACTTGTGTTCTGCATCTGTTGGCTTTCCACCAGAGCTTATTTTAAAACTCCCTCTACAACCGTTTTAACTTTACATGCAGTCTGGTTTTGTTTTGGTTTTGATGGACCCCATCTTTCCTGTAGAAGGCTCCTGCTTTCCTTAAAGGCTCCCCCATTCCTAATAAACCTAAAGCTGTCTTCCCAACACCAGTGTCTCATCCACACATTAAGACCCTGTCGTCCCTGTCTAATCAGTTCTGCATTTGGAACTGGAAGCATTGGAGCTCCTGGACTTTACTCTTTTACCTAGCTTGCTGTTGTCGTTCCATGAGACTTCAGTCCTGCTCTACAGTACAGAGGCCAAAAAACAAAAACTGGTCTGGTAGCACTTTATAGACTCACAAAACATATAGATGATATCATGAACTTTCGTGGGCACAGCCCACTTCTTCAAATGATCAGAGTTTTGAGTTTAGGATGTGCAGACCCAAAACAAATAGGGGAGAAGGGAGAGGGGAAGGCAGAACTGGCAATCAGTAAGCACCTGAAGATTGGATAGTTAAAACGAAGCAGATAAGAATCAAAGGCAATAGATAGGGAGGATACAAATGCAAGAATCTACACAAAGAGCTGTTTGCCCCTTCATTGAAGGTTAGGTGCTTACTGATTGCCAGTTCTGCCTTCCTGTTTTTCCCTTTGATATTTTCATAACCTCTGCTCCTTGTTTCCCGCCTCCTCCTTTTTTTCCTTCTCCTCTCTCCCTTCTCCCCTATTTATTTTGGGTCTGCACATCCTAAACTCAAAACTCCGGTCATCTGAAGAAGTGGGTTGTGCCCACGAAAGCTAATGATACCATCTACATGTTTTGTTAGTCTATAAAGTGCTACCAGACCAGTTTTTGTTTTTTAAGTTTATCCTGTACAGACTAACTTGGCTACCCCCTGAAGCTTCAATACAGAGGCTGTCAGACTAGGGGTGGGACTGGGTCCCAGAAAGTCTCATCTGTGTATCCATCTGTCTCCCTTAGCTCCTCTGGTTCATCTACTCTGACGTCAAGGACATGGGCAGTTAGCCTCTAGCTGCTCTTCTTTTGTCTCCAAGATCCCTCCCCTTTTCTTCCTTTCTGCCTCCCCAGGAGCCCCAGGCACCCCTTCCTTCTGTGCCCTCTGGCCCCAGCACCAGATGGCTGGGGGTGGGGAGGGAGACCCCCGCCCTGGTGCTCAGGCAGCTAAGCAGTGTGATCACTGTGCTCTCTGCCCCAGTGCTCAGGGTAGTCAGAAATGTTGCAGTCAGTGCAATAAACGGGATAGACATTTGCTAGCATTATTTTTACTCTTGCAGGGGTTATTGGTGATTTTTGTGTCTGTGTGAGCATTTTTGTTTGTGTATTGATGGGGTGAGGTGGTTCTTGGCCTAAGTTGAGAAAATGTTTATTAGTTGTATCCACATGGCGCATATTGTTGGATCAAAGTCTTAGCTTTACGTTGCTTAATTTCCTCTGGCCAAACAGCCGCAGCTTTCACTTGCTGAAAATCTATGATATAGAAGCAGGATTCTAAGTAGAACAGTATCTTGGTGCCCCTCGGCACATCTTGACTCTTATGCCACAAGGGGCCTAATCTTGAGGATTGCTGAGTATATATTGCACAGCTCGGAAATAAGTCAATGAGCCTTGAGGCATACAGCATCTTCCCAGGGTCAGGCCCACACTTCCAGAGGTTGTACTGGAATTATTTCATTTTGTCTGAAAGGAACTCTGACAACTTCCTTCGGCAAACTGGAGGAACTTCTAAACTGAAACTGAGTGGACAGTTTTCAACAGGCAATTTATTTGGGGAAGTTTAAGCCATTTTCTTGGCCACAAATTCTTACCACTCTGTTCACCTCCAGAAATTGCTTGACACATATTTGTGCAATCACCTTCTAGTCCCTGGGAGGTTCCAGACCATTCACTGCAACTTCTCTTTGAGTATTCAATAGTCACATTTTGAGCTGTTGGACACTCATGCCACGAAATAGGTTGGTCCCTCAGTCACATGGGCTTTCTATTCCTTGACTGGATGACCTAACATTTACAAACTATTTGTGCAGTGCCACTCGGAACAAAGTTTGTTTTGCAAGCAAGTGAATGTTAATTATGTCCATGCTCTTGGAACTTCCAAAGCAACAAAACTTCACTTGCACAAAGGCTTGTGAAACACAAATTGTGTTTGTGCATGTTGCAAATGCAAGATTGTGTAGTGCCGGAGATAGAGCATTAGATTCTTCAACCATGGGGTGTTGTTCCAGGAATAAGGATTGCTAGGAAGAGATAGAATTCACCTAATGAAGAGAGGGAAGAGCATCTTCTCAGGTAGGCTTGCTAACCTAGCGAGGACAGCTTTAAATTAAGTTCTCTGGGGGATGGTGACCTACATCCTGAGGTAAGTTGGGAAGTGGGATATGGGGAGGAAACACAAAGAGGAGGGTGCAACAGGTGAAGCCTCCTGATTCATCCTGCAAAAGTAGCAATTGGCTGGTTATCTTCGGTGCTTGTACACGAATGCAAGAATCATGGGAAATAAATAGGAAGAATGAAAAGTCCTGGCACATTCAAGGAACTATGAAGAACAGCTAGCCAAAAACTCAAAAGTAATAGCAAAATATTTTTAAGTACATCAGAAGCAGGAAGCCTGCTAAACAACCAGTGGGGCCACTGGATGATTGAGATGCTAAAGGAGTACTCAAAGACAATAATGTCATTGTGGAGAAACTAAATGAATTCTTTGCTTTGGTCTTCACAGCTGAGGATATTAGGGAGATTCCCAAACCTGAGGAATTGTCCCAGATGGAGATGTCATTAGAGGAGGTTTTGGAACAAACTGATAAACTTAACAGTAACAAGTCACCAGTACCAGAGGGCATTTACTCAAGCTCTCTCCTGAGGGAAAGTTAAAGAGCTTGGAGGTACCCCACAGGAAGAATTTGTAGGGGAAGTAGAAGTAGGTGGCAACCTGGGCAGTGGTGACCGTGAGATGGTCAAGTTCAGGATCTTGACAAAAGGAAGAAAGGAGAGTAGCAGAATACGGACCATGAATTTCAGAAAAGCAGACTTTGACTCCCTCAGGGAACTGATGGGCTGGATTTCCATGGAGGCTAATATGAGGGGGAAAAGAATCCAGGAGAGCTGGCTGTATTTTAAAGAAGCCTATTGAGGGCATAGAAACAAACTCTCTCAGTGTGAAGAAAGAATAGCAAATATGTCAGATGACTAGTTTGGCTTAACAGAGAAATCTTCAGTGATCTTAAACACAAAAGGGAAATTTACAAGAAGTGGAAACTTGGACAGATGTTTAGAGAGGAGTATAAAAACATTTTGGGACCATCCCAACTGTCCCCCATTTGATATTCAATTACCAAAGTTAATTGTAATATTGCAACAATCATTTCCACAATGTGCATGCTACGTGCTGATTATTATATCATATGTCTCCCTTGTTATTTTTATAAAACTTAGAGCATCATTTTACAGTTTTAATACCATATTCCAGTAATTTAATTTTATATGTTTTCTGTAAAGCTTGTTTTTTTAATGTTGCTTACACATTTGACATTTAAACTGAAATCTACAAAGAATAGTACAGCAGTTTTAGAAATTTAATACAACATTGCCTATTTAAATTTTTTCCATGCTGTTACTTAAGATAGATTTTATGTTTTCACGACTTTTTTGAACAATTTAACATTTCTGAGCAAGCATACACTTTTACAGATATTAGTAGTGTACACAAAGCCATAGAGAGCACGTCCTAGAGAATCTCTAGGGATGCTAAGAAAGCAAGAAGTGAGTTAGGAGAGCCAATGGAAAAAGAGTGTGGGGTTTTGAATTGGAATCAGTGGTCTTCCTGTTCCAGTCTTTGTATGACCAGAGCATAACTGGGAGACATGAATTGAGCCAGAGAGTGGGGCATGGAGAATGTAGTGACAACTATGCCTAAGGAAGGTTTATACAGTGGAACAACAGATATGAGTAGAACAGGGAATGTTTAGTCAAAGAGACGCGGAGTTCAAGATGAACGTTCCTAAAATGTACGGATTCCCATGCCAACAAACTTGTTCCATGTTGTGTACCTGTTAACCAATAAACCCTACATCTTACAATGATGGCTGAGTAACAGCTGCCTATGATGTTGGGGTGAGGGCTCATGGTTTCCCCATGAGCCACACCTAGGGAGACTGGCGATGCCAAAGTCAGACACAGGAAGGTCAATAACATTTAGGCTTCTTGCCTGGCAAGAGTGAGTGGAGGCATGCCTCACCAAGGTTTTGACTGCCCTTTTTTGTTAACATCTTGGATTTTAATTCTCATACCCACATAGAAATGCATGCCTTAAAGGGCCATATTCCTTTTATGACTTCTGAAGGAAGGACAGATGTTATTACCATACAGTGTCAGATTATTTTTATTTGCACAGGGACTGGAGTGCATAGTTTCTGAGAAGAGCCTGAGTGAACTGAGTTTATTTAGTCTTCATAGAAGAAGTGTGAGAGTGGTTAAGCACTGGAATGGGTTGCCTAAGGAAGTGGTAAATTCTTCATTCTTAGTGGTTTTTCAAGGTTTGTCTTGACAAAGCTCTGGCTGACATGATTTAGTTTATTTCAAGCAGGGGATTGGACTAGAATAACCTGTTGGGACCTCTGCCAACCCTAATCTTTATGATTCTCCAATTTTATGATCATTCTCCCCTTTACTGGAGTTAGCTGCTTGACATTCCTTTATTGAGTTGATAGTTTTTGTACTGGAGACTTAGTTGCCTGGATAGAAAATTTTCATTCCCTTTTACTTTTTTTGTACCCCCTTTTTTTAAATCCTTGTGAAATAAATGCTGCTTGCGTAAACATTGTCAGGGAAGTAAAACAACCTTTACGTGGCTTTTGGACAGCACTATTACAGAGGCTGGTCATTGCTCCTAGGAAATTGTACTTTGGCTAGAACCTTGATTAAACCGGCACCATTATGTATCTCAATACTGGAATTTAGACTTTTCAAAAGCTCCTAAAACTTTCAGATTTTGGAGTTTTTCTATATTAATAGTATATTAAAAGCAGGAAGCCAGCTATACAGCCAGTGAGGCTATTGGGTGATCATGGTTTTCTTAACACGTTGGGACACCCAAGAAGAATAAAGCCAATATAGAAGAACTTCAGAAATCTGCATTAAATACCAATATACTAGAATTCTTTGAGAGGATTATTAAAAATATAGGCAAAGTGATCTAGTAAATATAAATTGACTTTTTCAAAAAGGCTTTGAAGGTTTTTCAGCGAAGTGAGTTGTTATAGGATAAGAGAAAATATCTTTATGGATCAATAACTGGTTAAATGATAAGAGACAAAAAGCAAACATAACTAGTTAGTTTTCAGACTAGAAAGAAGCAAACAGTAGAGTTTCCAGTAGTTCGCACTGAGAAAAGGCAGTACTGTTCAATGATCTATATTAAAAAAAGCAGATAATGAAGTGGCATAAATCTGTAGATCAGTGTTTCTCAACCAGTGGTACGAGTACCTTAGGGGTACTTGAGAGAAGTCTGGAGGGTATGTCAACACAACTGAAATCTGGAGAGAACTGAATTTTTGGTTTAAGTTTTACAGAGCTTTATTATTTTTATACTTTTTACACCCAAAAATTTCATGGCCTGCCCAACTACAATTAAGTTGTTTAAACAAATGTGTTGCATTGGTAGACAAAAAAATTGTGTCTGAAAACTGTAGGTACTGGGGGTACTTATAATTTTTTTTTAAAAGGGGGTACTTTATAAAAAAAAAGGTTGAGAAACACTGCTATAGATGATGCAAAACTTCCAAAGATAGTCAAATCCAAAACAGACTTGAAAGAATTGCAAGGAGGTCCCAAAAAACTGAGTAAGACTGAAGAAGAATATGACATTATATTTAATACTGACAAATGTAAAGTAATGCAAGTTGGAAAACATAATTGCAACTATACATATACAAAAATCTAGAGTCTATGTTAGCTGTTGCCATTTAAAAAGATCCTGGAATCATTGTTCACTTAAGATGCAACAGCCATCATTGGGGAAAAGGATGCAGAAAAATAAACAAAACTCATAGTTAGAGAACTGGAACAACTTTATATAAAAAAATTTAACAAGACCAGAACCTTTCAATTTGAGAAGAGATGACAAAAAAGAGAAGACACTAGAGCTGTATAAAATCCTGACTCAATTGTTGAAAAAGTAAATAAGAAAGTGTTATTTTCTTATAAACACAAAAACTAGGAGGCACTAATAAAGTTTTAAAAGTTGCTAAGCCATACATTTAAAATAAACCAAAGAGACATAAACAGAAAATTAAACTATGGAACTTATTATTAGAAAATATTATAAAGGCCAAGACTATAACAAAGTGTTTTTGTTGTAAAAGAAAGAGATGAATTCATAGAGAGTAAGTCCATTCATAGCTATTAGCCAAGATGTGCAAGGATGGTGTCCCTGGCCTCTGTTTGACAGAAGCTGGGAATGGGTTATAGTCATTATTTGATCATTACCTATTCTGTTCATTTTCTTTAAACACCTGGCATTGGTCATTCTCGAAAGACATGACGCTGGGTTAGATGGACCTTTAGTTTGACCCAGCATATTTTTATGCTTGTACTCCTAAGAAAGGTGCTCAATATATTGACACTTGAATAATTTGACAATCTGCTGGCTTATTCTTTGGATGGAATCCAGTCACACAGACAGGTCTAATGGTGGTCACATCGCCAACAAGCCTTAGCAAATTACACAGCATATTTCCTGCTTCCATAAATTTGTAGATGAATCTGCAAAACATAAGCAAACAAAAAACAAAACACAAAGGGCCTCTGTCCAGGCCTTTTGGTTAGTACATACATTTGTTTCTGGGAATTATTATATCTAGTCCCTTGCAAGAATAACTGGATTTGAGCTGAATGTTTTTACATGTCTCCATCTGGAGTGGTTACTAAAATTACCTATTTTAGTGGTCATATACTTAACTATTAACTGGAAAGTCTTTTCTTTATATAGGTTGCTATATAAGGCTTTTTTAAATATAGGTTTTATTTTTCCTTTGCTTAGCACTTTTTAAGCAGCACTGTGTTTTTTTTTTTTATTTTCCTTCAATATTTTTATTGTTCCTTTTGCTTTTGCTTTTATTTGTGTTGATTTTTTCATCTGAGTGTTTTCCAAAGTTTGCATCAAATTTTCTGTTTAGATCTTCTTTTGTACCTGCTTAAGTATTTGTTTATCTGAAGTTAATGGGGAACTCAGGAGTTTAGTCTGTTATTAATTCAAAGAGGTTAATAACATAACAAAGAAACAATTAATGTCTGGTATAGAGAAATGTTTTACCGGCCACTGCTTTGGCCATTGTGATTGGAAACTTGGCTTCCATAGGGGTCAATTTACAATTATATCCTTATGATATTATTATGGGATTCAATCTCTTGTTGGTTTTTTTCTACAAACCAGATTCAGGAATCACAGGGGCTTTGACACTTTACTCTCATCCCTTGTGCTTTTAGATCTTGCAACAGTTTTTCTTTTCTTTTCCAACTAGCCCTTCTGCCAAATGAACATTTTTCCTGTTGTACTGTATTTGCTTTCAATATAGCTTTTTCAGATACTCTGTTACAAACCACTGTATTTATTTAAAATGGAGTTTGATTTACTAGACACAGCAGGTGTTTTAGTATGAGACTTGTATAAAAGAACAATGTGCCCTTTCTACACCCTCCTGCACTGACTTAAAACTGCCTTTGCTTATGTATTTATTAATTAACGCCAGTAATCATTATATGTTCCTTCTGTCCCCTTTTTTACATAAGATTTACTAATTATGTGGACCTGTAATTTGGCTATGGGTTGCTGTGGGCATTTTTACTAATATATGGGACCATCCTGATGGGGACTGCCATCTTAACCAATCCCATGGATAACAAGCCATAAGAACTCACTGGCAGATCTTCTGTATTTATTCCCACAGTCTTACTAGCCTTAACTCCTGGTTGCAGCATTGACTGTGATCTTATCCCAGCCATCAAATCATGTAACGCAGTTAGCAAAGTCTCCAAAGGCTGCCCATCCAAATGGGAAATATTTGCTCCCCTTTCCTGAAGTTGAGCCCTTACCTATGCTTGCAATGATCCTCCACTTGGCACTCCATGTCAGCTACCACACTGTCCTCAGCCTTGTCCTATTTCATTACAGCTACCACATCCCATATTGCTGCGGTGAAGACATTCTAGCCAGCTTGAGTGTTGTGGACAGCACTCACCTTCTGAGAAGAACTACCTGTTCCACTTACCGTCCTTTCTGCCTTCCAAGCTACTTTAATCAATCCAGCTTGGTGTAAATCCCTCCAACATCCTATGAACACCTTAACAGGTTTCCTTAAGCCATCATAAATCAAATCTGCCAGCTGTTCCTTCTCAATTTCAGTCAAAGATGATACCAGCAACAACCTTGTACAATAAGCCATAACAGAGATTCTTACCTTCTGATGTATCAACAAACCCTTCCTTTTCCATTCAAAGGGGGTCAGAAAGTATCAAGCTACCTTCTGCATAGAACCAGCTCTGCCATCTTTGCTTAACTCTGTCTCAATTTCTGCCAGCAAGTCTCTTCCTTCCATAGGGCCAGCACAAGTTACTATCAGGGCTTTCAAATTTCCGTGGTCTAAATATTGTCTAGCCATGGATTCCAGAAGCCCAGGCAAAGCTCTCTTAGTCACAGAGCCCAGCTGATTAGCCAGTGTCTGTTTTTCAATTTCAGTCAGAGGGCAGTTTACTTCCTGTTGCATTTGCCGTGAAGGCTGAGGCATTTTTACTATCACTACTGGCACAGCTCCCAGAGGCCCTGGGAGATGCTCCTCTTCCTCTTCCACCTGTACGTTTATTCTTTCCAGACGTGCATGAGTTAAGGCTGTTATTGGCAGAGCCTGGATCATGGTTTGTGCCACAGCAGTTTGCAAGTCACATTTCAAGCTTTCATTCTGCAATATTAGTTTTGCCAAACTTCCTTGCACAGCATCTCTCTCCTTTACAAGTGTATCCACAGCATGATACATAGCACAGGGACTGGTATTTGGGCCTTCGAAGGAGTGTAACACTTTTGATACCGCAATGGCAAGTTATCCACATTTTCTCATGTAGGGTAGGGACTGCATTGGCCAGACATGGATCAGACTCCAAGCTTTTAAACACCTGTCTTAATAAGAACTTTTCAGCTTTCCCTGGGAACTTTGGGGGGTCCCCCTTAGTTCTTGGGTCAATAAACCCTTCCCTTTCTGCATTTGTGAAACTTCATCAAGTCTGAGAATGACCAATACAACCCCACTCGCCAGTATACATTCCTCTTGTGATATTGCATCTCACGTTGGCCCCTATGTGATCAGTTACATGAGTTCAAACTAATCCAAAACACCCATTTGAACTAGTTGGTGCACACCACCATGAATCTGGTTACCATGCCTCCTACCAGTCCCTTGTTCTGATACAGTACGAATTTAGGACCTATTAATTTAGACCCAACAGAAACATCCTATGCTATCAAAATGTTGGACAGTCGGAGGGGTAGGAGTATTCCTATCCCTGCTCCCCTTTGCCTTCCCCCCGTTGTCCCTTATGGATCTTTAATGGCTCCCTGGATCGCGTGGTCTGGTATCTGTGCTTCCCAGCCTTCGAGGGATGTGTCCGTAGTAAGCATGACTGAGGGGTTTCTTGTTGGAATGCATTTGGAGATTGACGCCACCCATTGAAGGGAGCAATTGACTCTGTTGGGCATGCAGAGCAGTCTGTGTAATAGTTTCTCATCCCCCTTCCAGGGCTATCAGCAGTCCTCAGTCTCACTCCTGCCACCAAGCCCAATGGCAGCCTCAGTCTAGTCCCTCACCACAGGGACAGGCCACAGCCTCTAAGGTCCACTCCTCAGTGTGGTTAGGCTGAGATCTGAGAGGGAAGGAGGGATCCAGGCCCGCCCACTACTCTGAGTCCCGGCCCAAGGACCCACTTGCAATACTGATTGGTGTGGTATCAAAGTCAGTGTTGACGTTTGCACCAAAAGAAGGGCGAAAGATCTGCGAGTGGTGCCTTGGAACCTAACGCTGGCCAATGACCATGCCGGTGAGTGTACACTCCCTTCCCCTTGGTACCAACTCCTTTGAGACAAAGCCAATTTTGGCAACTGTGAACCAGTGACTGGGGGACCAATGGTGTTCCTGAGACCTATACCAAGAGGAGGGTGCCTGATGCCAAGAGACCAAATGGGAGCTGGAGACCCTTTGCTCAGGAGAAGTCCACCTTAAAGAAAACAGTGCCAGTGAGCAGGGGGTACGTGTCCCTTGAGTGGTGGTAGAGTGTGGAGAATGGTTGGCCCTGGCATGCCAAGACTGCTGTGGGGTGGGTGCTTACAAAAGTCTATGCCCAGCCTCCAGCAAAGCTTGTGTCAATTCACCGGGCCCCATTTTGTCCCTTATAGATTGTGCAGGACCACGAATGGTACTTCTATCAACACTAGCCAATTAGCCCGTCATAAGATGGGATTTTCAGGTCTCTCCTCCACGTCGGTCTTCTCTCCTGAGCCTCCGGTCTCTTGCTCCGTCTCTCTCTCTCTCCTCCTCCTACTACCCCCCCCCCAGCTCTCCTCCGCCTCCTGCCTCTCTCTCTGTCTCTCTCTTTCTCTTCTCCTCCCCCTCCTGCCTCTCATTCGGGGGACCGCGGAGCCCAAATGGCTGTTTGGGCTCCACGCTCCCCGTGCTCCATGGGGAGCACGGAGCCCAAATGATTGCTTGTGCCACTTGCTCCTACGCGGCGGCCCAGCTGAGCGGCGCAGATGTCAGCCGAGCGCCACTGTGGGAGGCAAAGGGAGGCGGGGCGGTGACGTTCACAGCCAGGGGGCAGGGCCTGGAGCTGCTGTCACGCTGCATGTCACCGCCCTGCCCCCCTTCGCCTCCCGCCGTGGCACTAGGCTGACTTCTGCACCGCTCAGCTGGGCCGCCATGGGGGAGCAAGCAGAGCAAGCGGCCATTTGGGCTCCCCCGCAGCGGCCCGGCTGAGCAGTGCAGAAGTCAGCCGAGCGCCACGGTGGGAGGCGAAGGAGGGCGGGGTGGTGACGTACACAGCCAGGCCCCACCCCTTGGCCATGTACGTCACCGCCCCGCCCCCTTCCCCTCCTGCCGTGGTGCTCAGCTGACTTCTGCGTCACTCAGCCGGGCCACTGCAGGGGAGCAAGCGGCACAAGCAGCTGTTTGGGCCCTACGCTCCCCATACAGCACCCCCGTGCTGCATGGGGACCACAGTACCCAAACGGCTGCTTGCGCCGCTTGCTCCCCTGCGGCAGCCCGGCTGAGCGGCACAGAAGTCAGCCAAGTGCCACGGTGGGAGGCAACAGCGCCGCTCAGAGGGAACAGCCAGCATTTCAGCATTACAGAGTCACAGACATTGGGCTACTATATATATGATGGGTGGAAGAGCGGGAGTGTTGAGCACTCGAGGGCTCTCCCCTGCGGCGGGGCCCAGTAGCTACTGGCAAGTTTCAGGGGTAGATGGAACATGGGTGCTCTGGGATGGGCAGTGGGGAGCGGGGAGGACTGACCTGCTCCACCTGGGGTGCGGCTCTCTCAGGCATGCAATCCCCACTCTGGTCTCTGACCTGTTTGGGCTTGGGGACTTGAACTTGCCCATCTTCTTAGGCCTTTTGACCAGGAATGCAAATGAAGCATGGTGCTGGCTAGTTGACAGCACTGGGGGAGCTCTTTGCACTGAAGCTCTGGTACTCGGTGCCGAGTCCAAGCATTGGTCTTGTGGGGCAAGAGCTGACTCCATAAGTAAAGCCTAGAGGTGAATAACTGTCCTTTTCAGTCTGGGCCTGGAAAGATCTACAAATCCAGCACTTCTCACTAATGTGAGACTCTCCTAAGCACTGAAGGCAGTTGTCATGTGGGTCACTGATTGGCATAGGCCTCCGGCAGCTAGCACACACTTTAAAGCCAGGGGACCAGGGCATGTCACATCCCGGACTAACTATGCTATTAAAACTACAATCAACACTAAGAAGGAGCTATTTATAAGTGGAAAAAATGAACAGTTTAACTGTAAAAGAGCATCAGAAAGGCTACAGCAAGCAGCTCCAAGCACTGTCACCAGTGGCAAGAAGAAACTGAGGGGGAAAGTGTCCGGCAGTGCTCTATGTAGTATGGCATGTGTGCACCACCTCAGGGGTGCTGGAGCTGGAACCTTCTGGATACGGCTGAGGGAAAATCTTCTGGAATTGGAGCATGAGATGAGCACACACACCTACATTGAACTGGCATGAGCAAGCGCTCAATGAAGAATGCTTCTTTTTAGGCTGGTCTCTTTGAAGTGATGCCTGCCTCCTGGTTTTGGTAGGCTTTTTAGCTGAGGAATCCTTCAGTGCAGCTGTGATCCCTGGTCAGAAGCCTCTGCTCGGAACATCTGGGGCAGCAGAGATCTGGTTTCAGGGTCCAAGGATGCTCTGAGTGATTTCTCCCTTAGGAGACGTTTCATAGAATACTAGAACTGGAAGGGACCTTGAGAGATCATCAAGTCCAGTCCCCTGCCCTCATGGCAGGGACAAGCACTGTCTAGATTATCCCTGTTTTCTGTCTAACCTGCTCTTAAATATCTCCAGTGATGGAGATTCCACAACCGCCCTAGGCAATTTATTCCAGTGTTTGACTACCATGATAGTTAGGAAGTTTTTCCTAATGTCCAACCTAAACCTCCTTTGTCGCAGTTTAAGCCCATTGTTTCTTGTCTTATCCTCAGAGGCCAAGGAGAACAATTTTCCTCCCTCCTCCTTGTGACACCCTTTTAGATACCTGAAAACCGTGATCATGTCCCCTCTCAGTCTTCTCCTTTCCAAACTAAACAAGCCCAATTCCTTCAGCCTTCCCTCATAGCTCATGTTTTCTAGACCTTTAATCATTTTTGTTGCTCTGCTCTGGATCTTCTCCAATTTCTCCACATCTTTCTTGAAATGTGGTGACCAGAACTGGACATGATACTCCAATTGACGCTTAATAAGCACAGAGCAGAGCCAAATGACTTCTCGTGTCTTGCTCACAACACTTTTGTTAATGTATTCCAGAAGCATGTTTGCTTTTTTTGCAACAGTGTCACACTGTTGACTCATATTTAGCTTGGGGTCCACTCTGACCCCTAGATCCCTTTGTGCAGTACTCCTTCCTAGACAGTCACTTCCCATTCTGTATGTGTGAAACAGATTGCTCCTTCCTAAGTGGAGTACTTTGCTTTTGTCCTCATTAAATTTAATTCTATTTACCTCAGACCATTTCTCCAGTTTGTCCAGATCATTTTGAATTATGACCCTATCCTCCAAAGCACTTGCAACCCCTCCCAGCTTGGTATCATCTGCAGACTTAATAAGAGTACTCTGTATGCCATCATCTAAATCGTTGATGAAGATATTGTATAGAACCGGTCCCAAAACCAACCCCTGCAGAACCCCACTTGTTTTGCCTTTCCAGCATGATTGTGAACCATTAATAACTACTCTCTGAGAACGGTTATGCACCCACCTTATAGTAGCCCTACCTAAGTTGTATTTGCCTAGTTTATTGATAAGATCATGGAAGACCATATCAAATGCCTTACTAAAGTCTAGATATACCACATCCACCACTTCTCCCTTATCCACCAGACTCATTATCCTATCAAAGAAAGCTATCAGATTGGTTTGATGTGATTTGTTCTTTTCAAATCCATACAAGTTTGAGTTGGAGTCTCTGGATTTCAGAGATCTCACTCATAATTTTTGCTGGATGGAACTGGGTCAAAATAAAAGGAATTTTTAAAAATAAGTAAAGGGGGAATTAACAAAGGCAAAGTGGGGTAAATAAAAAGGTAGAAGAGTCTTATATACGTGTTAGTTAGAAGAAGTCTGAGGTGCTGTATTCTGACCTAAGCCTAAGGCAGTAGAGGAAGAACTGAGGGATGGTTGATGGCTCTCATCAGTTAACCACTCTGAGATGGACACTGTGCATGCACTGCCACCCAGTCTACAAATCTCTGCAGGGTGCTGACACACCTGATGGGGAACACTCATTGGGATGCTCCTTGAAGAAGGATTTAGTTGGGGTTTGCCCTGCTTTGAGCACCAGGCTAGACTAGATCTCCTGAGGTCCCTTCCAACCCTAAGCTTCTATGATTTTATGATTCTATGTCTGAGCATGTGAGAGTGCAATACACTATCTAGAAACTACTGCTGAACTTTCCCTATCAGGGGCTACTTAACCAAAGCAACCTGTATACCTGTCAGACAAGGGGCAACTAGAATCCATTTACTCCTCAAAACAGAAACATCCATTGCAGCTGTGCCTGTAACTGTCCCATTTTAGAAACATTTGTTAACCAGAGAAACTAGCGCTTATTTTGTGTGTCTGTCTTATTGGGAGCAAGGGAGGAATTCCCCAGGTCTGCAAATCTCCCTGAAACCATGCTGGTGTCAGATGGGAAAGGGATCCCTTCGTTTTCTTCATATATCTGGGGATACTTCAGTAGTGGATGCCCAGGAATGATCCCTGATGAGGCTCTGTTGGAGCAGCCTGAATAGACTGCCGTTGCACATGGCTCTAGTCCAGCAGTATATTGGATGAATCTACAGACGGTGCAAGGGAGTGTGAGCTATTTCTCACCTGGGGTATTTCTGCTGCCATCTGATTGGGCATAATGCACTTTGAAGGGATTGTTACAGCCCACAATCTGGATCAAGCTGGAATTGGCACTCAGCAGGTTTCTGTGAATGTGTGCAGCACTTGGAAGCGCTGTAGGAGGAAAAGTACTAGTGAAGTGTACATTAGATTTAGTCATAATTTTATGTGGTGCTAAGATTTCCTGGTTTATGATCCCTGGGCAGGCTGAACTGAAGATAAATATTGGCAAGTGACTTAGAAGCTCTGAGCCAACTTGGGGCTGACTCAGCTGGTATCTGGAGTTCCCAGAGAAGGCGCAAGCCTGATTCTTCTTTTATAGTCCCCATTATATTGGCAACACCTATTCCTTGCCTTGTGCTTTCAGATGACAGCTGTGCTGCCAAAGGGGCTAGAACCGACCGCTGCTCACCCACGGTCTGTGGTGTCTGAAGGCTCACGGAGGAGTGCAGGGCTCAGTTCCTGGCATGGCCTCATTAGCCCATCCTAATGTGTTTTTTTTAAAAGGCTGCTCAGCTGCTCCAATGGAGAGAAACCTTTATAAAGTGCTATCAACCTTCAGACTTCAGGCTCCCTAAGAAGTTCGGAAGTAGCCTCCGCCATGGCCAGCCTAGGGCATGATCCGAAGCTGCTGAGCTCATGGGATCTCAGTCCATTGATGGCTTTGGTCCAGGCCATCTAGATCCACAAAGGGGCCTGGGTGCCTAACTGCCATGTAAGGTGGGTTAGTGCAACATTTAGGTGCCACTGAGGTCCTCAGATCCCTTCCCCACACCTAACCCTACATATCCACTATTAGACATACACAGAATTGCTGAGTCCCAACATTGCTGAGCTGCTCCATTGCCCTAGGTCATGTGGCTAAGCCCCTGCAGAATTCTAGGAATTCTCCATCAATCCCACAGGCAGGGCCTGGTGCAGGGATGCTCAGAGCACGGCCATCAGACTGGGCCTTGCACACCAGCCAGGAATGAACTCACTGGAAGCCACTGGGGCTGGCTGGCAGGTGGGTGTTATACCCGTGAGCCTCCCTGGAATTGGGAGAACCCATCTGTGAATCCCTGCTCTGTCTAGTTTGGAGCTGATACTTGGCCCCAGCTCCACCACACTCCAGGAAAGTGCCCTACCGCTCAGCCATTGGCTACGAAGGGTGGGCAGATCTCTGGTTTGTCATGAAAAAGGGTGACCTGCCATAGGCTGCAAACTCCAGGAGAGGCTCAGCACTGAGAATGCTCAGCAGAGGAAGGTGCCTCATTGCTTAAGGGGTGGGGGCTCATGCAATCGGGGCAGCTCAGCATTTTCTACTGGCTAGTCAGGCCACTCCCTGCTTAGCTTGCTGATTTCTGCAGCACACTTTGTACATAATTGTCCAGCATGGACACTGCATTCAAGAACAGATCAGTCATGGGTCTGATCTGCCAAGGTGGCTCCTCCTGTGTCTGCGTTGCTCTCCATGGAGTTATGGAGCTGAATTGGCTACCCAGTACGCAGCTGAAGAGATTAGAAAATTATACACATTGGTGATGTGCAACTGCCCTTAGGCAAAAATTGTTTGAGCATTTCAAGCTGCTTGAGGAAAGACACAAATTCACAGAAGGATCAAAGAGGAAGGGAAAGCAGGTAGTGGGGAGAGGAAGGGAACGCTCAGGCCTACCACATGTTGCTGTGCAGACTTGTGTTCTCTAATAATGAGCAGATATGAGGAAACACAGCCTGGAAACTACTTATAGGATGCTCAGATTTGGGCCCAGTTGACTAGAAACTCTCTCCCACAGAACATTGCTTTTTGGTGCTGCAGCCATCTCTGTTCCTGTGTAATTCACAATGGCCTCTGAGGAGATTTCTCAGAATTTGTTTTGGCTCTCCCAAACCTTGGGAGTGTGACAACTGATTGTTTCCACCTTGCACGGACGGCAGGACCACAGCAATCATGACAGAGACTTCAAACAAAACTAAACCGTTGTTCCTGGAGGACCAAGAATAATAGAGATAATGCACACATTTGTTCTTCAATTCTCTTGTTGTGCTGACATGAAACATCTTGGAGTTGGCTAAAAAACGACACCTTGAAGTCTTGGGAGAGCTAGAAGAAAGGCAGAGATTTCACTTACCCTTTGTCAAGATAGGACAGAACTGCAAGTGCCAGGAGGTTGCTGGCCTTAAAACAAGGCCCAGGCTGAATACTGTGGTTTGAGGGAGTCTAACCTCCTGCTCCTGAGTCCGTGGTTGATTGTTTTCAATGTTGATTTTGGCTCCTTCCATTAGGTTTAAAACACAGCCTGTGTGGCTTGTAAATTGTAATGAGAATTGGGAACTGCATCTTATACTGAACTTTAGATTGCATAGAACAGACAAGCTGTCTTCTGAAACTACTTTGCTACCCTTCCAAGTTTTTATGTTTTTAAAAGGAGGCTGTGTCACAGTATTTCTTTTATATTTATTTTTTACAGTAACCACTGAGAAAGATAAAACTTAACATTGCTTCAGAGGCACTTTAAACAGGCGTACTGGTTTGTGATCGAAGGGATGCTTGTGAGCCCTTGCACTATAGCCACTGCTTTGTTAGTAGGCTGCATGAACTGTTCTATTCTATTTATTCAAGTTCTTATGCCATGCTCACATCCCCCTAGTACCCGAGCACTCACAGAGATGCAGTAAGTGATGTGGATGACATATATCACATGATAAACCTTCTCCGTTTCTCTCTTGACAGGGAAAATATTTGTGTGGATTTAACAAACAAAGCCTGTAAATATCAAGCTACACATGGGTCTGTCAACGTAAGTTTGATTAAGAGTGAGCCACTTGGCTTTGATTTAAAAATATCAAAGCAGAAAAGAGCAGCCTATAAACAATTGCATAGACTCTCCAAACCTACACAGGAAAAATAGAAGGTAGGCCAAATTTGGGACCTACAGCCTTGATCCAGAATCCCTGTAAGAATAGGGAGTTGGACACTCTTGCAATGATTAACATGGGACATTCTGCTTGCCAAAGATGCAGTAATTGCATCTCGACAGTTCTGCTGCTATTTGTTTTTGGGGGGAATTATTTCTGAACTTCATTATTTGGTGTAATTGTTTTCTTTTTTAAAACCTCTGAATAGCAAATGGGACATTGTTTGGAGACATCTGCCCCTGACTCAAATAAAAAAAAATCCAGGATCTTATAAGGCAGTAGTTCTGGAGCAACACAGCAATATTTTTATAAAGAACAAATCCTTGCCTTAAAATGTAACCCTGCCTGAATAAAGGTAGGAGCATGTGGCTCTTAGGACACCTCAAGAGAGAGGGTGTCTTCTTCCTGGCAGGTAGATGGTAAGGAATATTGCATGGGCGCATCTGCAATTCAAGTATGATTTGTGTGTAATTTTTCTTTAGTTAAGGCAAAACTAAATTTTCCTTTAGGTAAGGAAAGAGTGGTGGGGCGGAAACAACAATGGAGCACAGTATTAATGGTGAGGTGAGCCTAAAGACAAACTAGTTCAAATAAAATAAGACCCAGCCTGCACATTTGTTCAAACCCAAACCTTTGCAAATGTTCAAGAAAGCTCACCTGCATTTTGTACCATTTGTTATACTTTTGCAGCTGCAGCTGGTATGAGCCCTGATTCTACAACCAGGATGGGATAGGCCAAAAACCTGATGAGAGGCCGTTCTTGCAGTATTTCCAACTGGACTGGAGTCAGGCGCGTATGGAAATTGTTCTTATTCCCTCAATACCCATTCCTTGTGATATTGCCACCCCACATTTGTAAATCCAACTGGTTCAGATAGTTTGGACATGGAGGTGGCTAGCCATATGGAAGCTCAGAACCTGTGAGTCTGGCACTCTCCTAGGCGAGATGTCCAGGG